>CM046029.1:551360-748860 GCA_025215565.1 Flaveria ramosissima
TATATATATATATATATATATATATATATATATTGCAGGACCGGTGAAGGGTGGTCACTTACAACACAACAACAGAAAGAGGAGATTAACCAAACTTGATCAAACAGTAAACTGGATTAACCACAAGTATGATACTAAGAACACAAGTAATAAGTAAGAGACAGAACAAGAGAACACAAGAGATTGGTTTTCAAGGATGCAGTATATTGATTTCTCAAGTTCTATTACAAGTGTTATAAAGCATAAAGAAAGATACAAGAACATGGAATACTTTTACTACAACCTACAGCCGGCTATACTTTGAAAGCCAGCTGGATACAATTGACTAGACACAAACAAAATCAATTGTAGAGTCAAAAGGCATATCTGCCTTTTACTTGTGACTATGACATGCCATAGCTCACATCCTAATATATTACAAAAAGGATAAAAGTACATAAAGTAGAAAGCATGGACTCAAGACCTCAATGTACAGTTACCAAAAGCATGGACCTTTCACCAACTCATGTAAGTTGGTGACTTTACAGAGTTGTAGTGGAAAGGTGGTCCAGCTTTATGGTAAAGTACATCAGATAAAGGCATATCTCTAAAAGTCTTCGGAAGAAATCTGTCTTCACTATTTGGCTTCGGAAGACTTTGTCTTTGAAGCTTCGGAAGACTTCACTTTTGGCTTCAGAAGATATTGGTCTTGGCTTCGAAAGATTTTACACTTAGAATATTTCTAGTGCATGGTGTAAAACTTCCGAAGCATTTCTACTTCAGTTCTTTAGTGCATGCTTGCAGAGAGACTTTGGATGTTTTGGCTAAATCAGACTTATAGGAATCCTTACAAACTCCCCCTAGGCTGATGCTACCAAAACATTTAGAAGATCTTCAGATGTTTGTAGTCTTCAGCACAATGATGACCATACCCTTCTTCATTAGGTGGTCAGGATCATTCAGACTCTCATAATATCTTCTCATCTCAAAGAGATCATGTAGAGGTAAGTTGATTATGTCTTGCCATGTATAGACATTCTCAACGCCTTGATCTCTGATCACATGCCATCTCTCTGGATTAGTAGTGAAGGTCCAGGATAAGATCGGTGTCTCAGCTACAAGAGGAGCCACTTGAATTGGAGTTGATTGGGCTGCCTCTTCATGCACTTCCTCAAGTTGATCTGACTCAGCCTGAGGTGTAGAGGTAGATGATTCAGGCTTCTTCTTCTTGGACTTTGGTTTAGAAGCCATCCTCTTCTTCCTCTTAGAAGACTTTAACTGAGAAGACTGGTCTGCAGCACCTTGTTGATCATCCTTGTCTTTCTCAGTTGGGTGTTCCTCCCTCACAGGTTCAGAAGGAGAGGGAGTTTGACCCTACTGTTGATCAGAAGATGAAGCTCGCTAAGGCTCAGCAGGAGGTCCGGGTTGTGTTGTCTCAGGTTGTTCAACCTTAACCTCCACTTCAAGTGGGACTTGACTTGGAGGGGAGTATAAGTCAATCAGCTCTCTACTCTTGATCTTCTGCTTGATTACCCTGATATGCTCATCCATAGTGGATAGAGACATAGGGCCAAGTCTCCCTCCGGAGAATCCATATAGCTTCAAGAAGCTCATCATCCTTTTTCTGTCAGCAGACTTCTTCATACTCTTTTGAATAATGGCTCTTGACTTTGCAGCCTCTTCCCTCATCTTTCTCTTTGTAGCTTTTTGTTCTTTGAGCACTTGAAGTTCAAGCTGTTTGAGATACTCAAACTCAATGTACTCAAAGGACAAGGGAAGAAGTGCAGATGCCTGGTAGAGACCTGTGGCACTCAGGTAGTTGATCATGTTTTGTCTGTCTGTTTCTTTGTCTACCTAAGGTTCTTGTGTAGATGTCATAGTCTCTTGCACAGGGCTTTCTTGAACTGGGGAGAGAGTAGGAGCATGCTTGTATAGTCTTTTCGGTCTCTTATCCTCTTTGAATTGGAGAAGTAACCTTGCATCCTCTTTTTCTTTCATCTCTCTTGACACTTCCATGTCAGCCAGTTCATTTAATTTCTCTAAGGGGAGAGATATAATCTCATCTATGTCATAGTTCCTGGTCTGTAGGTAAGTAATCCTGACTGCACTCAACTCATCATCTTGAGTGTTTGGTCTGGGGGCAGCCCTGATTGCAGCTTGCAGAAAACCTGAAGACCCAAATGAACTTTCTCCCCTTAGCTTCCTCTTCCTCTTTCTCTCTCTCCTCCTCCTCAATCTCCTCAGGAGTCAAAATCATTTTCCTTTTGTCACCCACAGACCTTTGTGACTCAGGGATGATAGAGGTTTGGCCTTCATTGCTTGGTGTAGCATCCGAACTCTGGCCAGAGAGAGGTTGTGAGACACCTTCACCAGCATGTGTTTCACTGAGGGAATGAATTTCTGAAGCAGTTGTTGATATGACAGGGCTCTCAGGCTCTATCACTGGGCCTTCAGCCAAGGTTTTCCCTTTGAAGCTAATCTCAAGGTCTGCCTCAGCATTCAGTTGACCAATGACATTACCTGAGTGCCTTTGTCTTCTTCTTAGGCTGAACTCTTCAGTAATTCTATCTTGAATTCTGAGTGCTAACCTGTCAGCTTGTCTTGATTTGCTTGGATTGACAAGTGGCATGTTGACCAGGTTAAGACCTTCATAGTAGTTCAAGGTCTGAAAATCAAATACTTCTTGTTGCCCTTGAAAGAAGAATAAGGGCTCTTCTATCAGCATCATACCTCCACCCAATAATGTAGTTTGAAGTTCCTTGAGGTGGGAATGACATAGACCTTGGGATACCTTCCTCAAAGAGACTCCTGATGATAGAGTCTATAGAGTCCACATTAATGTGAACTTGAGGAAGTTGCTGAGTATGCACAATTGCAGGTAAGGATGGTGAGTCCTCAATGTCCATACTCTCTGAAGAACTCCCAGGTTCTGTGTCTGTAATGATTTTCTCCCCCTTTTTGGTAGCACCACCCTCTTGCATAGGTGAGCTAGAGGTTAGGTCAACCACATTCACAGGTTCTTGTGTTCCTGGTTGAGCTCTTCTTAAAGGTCTCCCAGCTAGTTTTTTCCTGAGATATGATATCTCAAGTTGCTGATCATTGACCCTATTTTGAAGGGTAGTCACATGAGATTCAAGGTGACTAACCTTAGAGACTAAATAGGAGCATGTTTTTGATAGTTTTTGCACCTTTAGTCTCAGATTCCCCTCTTCTTCATCAGAAGAATCATTGGGGTATGAGATGATTGGACCAAAGTCCTCTCTCTCACCACCAGCTTCAGGTTCTTGGCTGCTGGATTTCCTCTGCTCATTGACATTCTCAGTTGAGATGTCAATGGGCTGAGTTGCCATGGTTGAGGTCTTAATAATGTAATCACTTGCAAAAGTGAGAGTCTTTTCCATATGGATATCCTGAACAGGTTCAGAAGTATCCACCTCAGTTATGGGTGACTAATGTGGGCTAGACTGAGGAGATTCAGGAGTACTCATCTCTCTTTGAGTAAGAGAAGAGAAGAGAGACTCATGGTACGCACTGAAACCTATGTCTTCATCAGTATAGAATGAAAGGTTGGGAATGGGTTGATTTAGATCCAAAGGCTGGGGATGGTAGCTGTCCCCTGAAGGTTGTTCACTTGAGTGTTGAGACTCAGAGTGAAGGCTTAAGGTAGTTGGGCTTGTGAGCTCATCAGGGTGAGCATGAGGAACCTCAGCCCTGATTGTTGAAGAGATGGGAGTGGTTTGCTCCTCAGGGGAAGTGGGAGCTCTAGTATCCACTTCATCTGTATATGGGGGCCTGCACAGACTCAATAGCTTGAGCAGGGGTTCGTTTGGATTTTCTTTGGTAGGTGAAGATGACTTGAGGCCTTTTTGGTGGTAGAGAGGTAGAAAGTGTAGATGTTAATAGGTAAAAGAATTGGAGTTGGTTGAATATACTTCCCGAAATAACCTAATCCTTTACACTAGCTTGTGTTGCTAGGTTGTCACCTTGAGCAATGAGCTCTAACATTTTTGGGACAAGCGCTGTTTCTACCCCTGAGAAGCCTACAGTTGGCTTCTTCATGATTTTAAAGATGCCGGGCTTCATCTGTCCCAATTTAAGAATATTATCTGTTTTCCTCAACTGTGAGCCCAGTTCACAGTTGAGAATGTGTTGAATATATCTAGGAAACATATAATACTCTAAGGAGTCCAAGTTAGCAAGTAAATTTGTATAGACAAATTGAGAGTACCTGAACTTGACCCCTTGAACCATTCCATGCACTATGAAGGAGAGATTCTCAGGAATCTGGTCCCACCCTCCATGCTTGTTTGACAAGCTGTGGATAACCACATAGAGTAGGTATTTCCACTGGGATGAGACCTTCCCTTTCCTGAAGGTCTTTACAGAGAAATCTGCCTCATAGCCCATCTGCTCAAAGGAATGATTGACAACTTCCTTTGGGAAGGACAACTCACCTTCTTCATCATCCAGCTGCAAGTGAGTGTTTATGATGGCAGAGTGATAAAGATTGTCCTCCCTTGCACTGTGGCAGACAGTGTCTTCTCCCCATCCATGATGACCTCTTGGCAGGTCTTCCAATATTCAAGCAGATGATCCTCATAGAGAGTAGGATCAATGGTTAGGGAGGTGAAGTATTTTGATAAAGCCAAAAAACCGCAAATCTCTGAGAAACTATCATCTTTCTCAGAGCTTAACAGAGCAACCTGGTTGTGTTGCCTGTGAAGTTGCATGGAGAAATCTGGGTTATTTCTGCGGTTAAGGTTGGCCATTTTAGAAGCTTAAGGATGAAGAAAGATGAAAAGCAAAGGCGGTTTGGGAATTAGGTTTGAAGAATAGCAGAATTGAAGAAGATAGTGAGGGAGAGGGGGAACTGTTGGGTATTTATGTGAAAAGGATTTGAACCAAAGTTAATAAAAGAGGATAAACTTTGAAATCCGAATGTCGGTCCCACCTCTGAAAAAGTAGTTTACTTTTGCTCAAAAAGTAGTTTTCTTGGAATTCAAAAAGCTTCCGAAGGTAAATTATCTTCGGAAGTTTTAATGAAAAAGCTTCCGAAGCTAAAATGACTTCGGAAGAATTTCCTGAGAGTTTTGAAAATTTTGCTTCAGAAGAGAAATAAAAACTTGAATGCTTTGTATATAAAACAACAAAGCTTCCGAGAGTTAATTTTGCTTCGGAAGAAAATAGTCCTTGAAAACAAATAATTGTCTGAGACAAGTATTTAAGCTTTGGAAGATGGATTGAAACCTCTTCCGAAGGTAAAATTTCTCAGACAGTTATTTATTTTGAAGACATGATTTGCTTCCAAAGATAAAAATATATCTTCCGAAGGATCAGAAAATTTTCAAGAATCTAAGGAAAATCTTCAAAAAGGATTTTTTATCCAGAGAAAACATGAGCTTATGAAAGTGATGAACTAGACAACTTAGGACACACATATTTTAAGAAATAATTTGAATTAGTTTTAAGAAAAGATCTACTCTGTTTATCAAAAGCTTTTGTAAACAGATCAGTATATTGTTCATCTGTATGAACTTTGATTAGTTTAATTAATCCCTTTTCATAGTTATCTCTTATTAAATGATACATGATATTGATGTGTTTGGTCCTTGAGTGTTGCATAGGATTCTCTGTGATAGAGATAGCACTATTGTTGTCTATGTGAATGGGAGTCTCCTTGAAGTTAAATCCATAGTCCAGCATCTGATTTTGAATCCAAAGCACTTGAGCACAGCAACTTGCAGCAGCAATGTATTCAGCCTCAGCAGTTGATGCAGACACAGAGGATTGTTTCTTGCATTGCCATGAGACAACCCTTCCACCAAGTACGTGTTACCATTGTGTACAACTATAAGTTACGTATATGTAACTCATACAAGTTACATTTATTTAACTCATTTTGTCATCATATTCGCTCCTGAGGTTTAATTTACAAAATATGTAATGACCATAAATAACGAGATTAAAGTTTACTTAAATACACTTTAAACAATTAAAAAAATTATAAACTATATGATTAACTATATATGGGTTTTATGGTTTTCGATAAGAAACATGATTATTATTTGATCCATCTTCAATCATGAGAACCACATTATTCTGTGGTGACTTTAGTAACCAATATCAATCATACATTTCACTCACATGCAAGTCACATGTCATGTACACTTTTTTTTAAAACATTCATAATTTTTTTCGCGACGTTATTTTTGAAAAAAAATTCACTATTAATTTTAGTATTTTTTATCTTTCCAACGCTTATCGTATTGATGTACTTTTTACAAAAAAAATTGTACACCCTAATATACATATGCGTAAATCTATTTATACGAAAACATAAAAATATTTAAAAAAATATATATTTCCACAAAAATATTTCTTTGTTTCCCTTTATTATTAAAAAATATTTTTTTATAAAAGCTAAAAAACTAGTTTTTTTACGAAATTCGTTTTAAACATGTGTAATACCGGATTTAGGTAATACCGGATTTACATGTCTAAATCCGGTATTACACATGTGTATAACCAGATTTAAACATGTGTAAATAACGGGTAGAAGATTTTTTACAAAATATTTTAATATGGTACACATTGGAAAGATAAAAAATACTGAAATTAATGTTGAATTTTTTTTTGAATAAACAATGTCATGAAAAAAAGTTATGAACGTTTAAAAAAATTGGAAATGACATATGACTTGTACGTGGCTTAAAAGTTTTGAATGTTAAAAAATTTATATATATAATACCATATTGAACATCCTGTTTTTCTTGAATGTTTTCCCAACATATAACAACATGATGAATAAATTTAAACATATTTCTAGATAAGTATTAAATATGGTATAACTGAACATAGATAATAATTGTAATAACAAGACATTAACACCGATTATAGCACAATGATGTAAAAGTTATTAATGTTTTTATAAAGTAATAAAAAATCAAAATATACTAATATGAAACTATATAAACAATTGCTTCTAACCTTCTCACCAACCTTTTTTGTTATATGCCACATACAAAACCTATGCTTATTCATAGGTCATACTTTTTGTATAGCTTTTCGCATAGAATGCTCTTGATCTGTAACAACAATATGAGGTTCTCTGGCATACAATTTCTTGAAAGCAATTAATAACCAGCCACAAGATTCGGATGTTTCGGAGCCAAGTAAAGCAGCACCAACGCAAACATTACAGTGGTGATTGTCTATGCCGGTAAAAGGTACAAAATCCATGTCATACCTTAAAAAACAACTAATTAATATAAATGTCTATAATTGGAAAAACAATACTAGTGTAACGTAGAATAAAAACTATGAGATATATACTTGTTTGTACGGAATGTTGAATCAAATGAAATGGCATCACCAAAAGCAATATAGCTTCACTTCATCTCTTGGTCAGTCTAGAATTATCCAACCAAAGCACCGTCAGTATCAGTTAAAAACTCACATGAAAATTCAGTAATATAATCTTTCTTACGAAGCAATCGATGGACAACTGTTTTGCAATCATATTTACCTATGTAAACATTAACGTCTCTTTTGAAATTCTTGCGGTCAACGGTAGTAGCATCCACCTCCTCAAAATTGCCATAATGCATTCTCATTATGGAGAAAGCTTATGTTAGGGACCGTGTACGGACGGAGTACTAACTGATTCTGCGTTTATACCGGATCAAATAGTGCGATATCCTATTTGATTGGCGATCCAATCAGTGAGAACGATAACCCGATCGATATAAGATTGAACTAAACGTTAAGAACAAGTAGGAATCGATCAGGAACGAACTATGAACTTAGACATGCTATTTGGGACGTTCTGGACGGCTAGGGTTTATGTGTATTCGCAATATCTCTTCAAGTGTTATGTTTTTCCACGAATTAGGTGGTATTTATAGGTTAGGGTTTTTCATTCGTACGGCTGGTTGCATGGTTCAGTCGTGCGACTAAATCATGCGATTGAGTCATACGCACGACTGAAGGTTCATTCGTGCGACTAAGTCAATCTTATGTCTCAATCGTACGACTGATCCAGTCTCCTGGTTCAGTCGTGCGACTGGTCCATAAGCATGATGTATTCATGCGTATGGTCCATAAGTATGGCCCATTAGCATGAATAATCGCCCGACTAGGTTGTACATAATACTCAATCATTATTGACTTAGAATTGTGTACAACAATCTCAAACCTATATAAGAAGTTTACATATGAATCAAAGATAAATAAACATCAAATCATATATCATATTTCATTGCTTTGTCAAATTACACATATGTAAGACATGAAAGACTTTTACATATAAGCACATAAACTAGGAACACATGTATCTACAGCTTAGCAGGCCCGATATTCAACTTTGACAGATTTAAAATAAGCTCTTTCTAAGGCAAAGTCAACTTGCTAGCACAACGAAACAAATGATAATCATTATGGGGAACTAGTGAATGATTATGTTCTTTCAAAAAAGCATACACCGTGTATGTGTTTTTAGCACATATCTAGATTTTTAAACAAACTTGACACCCAATTCTAATTGAAGCTTTTCTACGAGATTGTTACTCATCAAAGTTCTCAAAAAAATCAATTTTTTGAATGTTTTTACCTTCTTTAGAACAAACAATGTATTTTAGAGCACACACCCATTCCTGAATTTTTCAATGGTTTTTCTAATTGAAAACCACCGCTTCTAGTATAAGCGTCGTAAAAAGAGTACGACTTATCAGTAGATTTGAATTTGACGTGGGGATGTTCGAACAATACCAACACTGTAGTTTTTATAAGCACAATCAATCAAATTATTTACTTAAAAAATTAAAAAATCAAATAATAAGAAAAAGGATTTCTAAATACAAAAGTAATGTAAATACTTTGTTCGTTGATAGCATCTTCCTGAACAGTAATATCAACTCCATTGTTATCTGAAAAAACATTATATAAGAAACAATTAAGAAATATGAAAACAATTAAGAAATATGAAAACATCACCACATATTTTACTCAATAACAACACAACAAACAACGTTTGTGACATGTATTAATTAGAAATAAAAGATTTTAAGTTGCTTATTATATATTATATTACCACCGGTGAGTGTGACCGCTGGTAATATCAATCTGGATCGTTGGATCAGGCTGAAACTAAATCCTGACCCTCTAAACTCGACAGTTTTGACGGTTACAGGTTGGTTTTCGAAAGTTACGGCGGTTCAGTAGAGGTTATTGGCAGTTTTTACAGCAGTGGACATACAACCTTCTAGAACCTATCCATGTAGCATGTTCCATTGCAATTACAACTATTCAGGGGAGGTTACTGGTGGTTTTTTTAAGGCCCCGTTCCCGAGACGCTTACAGTTGGATCCTCATCGCACATAAAAACATATAATTACATTTAACTTTCATAAAACGTTGCAGCGGAAACATTAAAAACAACAATTTCATTTCATCAAAATGCCTTTGCAATTCAATACATCGTTCATTTCACAATATCATTTTACACTTCATTACAAAAGCATGATAAACATTGGATGCCATTCAAAATACGCTGAGTAGCCGCCCCGTGCCATCCTCGGCAACATACCTGCCAACTGAAAACACATCAAAGTCAGCGTTGCTGAGTGAGTTCTAGTTTTAAATAAAACATACTTTACATCCTTTATAAAACCTTTCGTTACTTTCGTAAGCGATCACACAGCATACATACACATAGATAATATCATTATTATCTTCATCCTTCATTCATACTTTAACTTACGTTCGTACATACATTCTTACTTTCATTCATTCGCTAATTATTACATCTTTTCTTTCCATTAAAACCATGAACTTTACCCTTCATGCTCATGGTACTGGACCTAGGCCTATCACAGACCTTCTATAACGGTGCACAGCACCTCATGGTCACAGTACCTAAGGTAAGGTTCAGGATCATTTCATCTGTTACATTCTCACGTTCTGGATCAGCGTCAACAGCTATGCCTCGAACTATATGGCTACTGGGCCGAAGTTCACAAATGACTTCCACACTGCACATAGCCTGGCACCAGCACCGGGGTAAGCGACAAAGATCCCAACTATATTCCTCACCCCCAACATATGGGTACTAAGACATTCTACACCCCCAACGATATGGGTACAATGACATCCTACACCCCAAACGATATGGGTACTACACCCCCATCAACATGGGTACTACACCCCCATCAATATGGGTACTACACCCCCATCAATATGGGTACTACACCACCCCCAATAACTTGGTACTACACCCCCATCAATATGGGTACTACACCCCCATCAAAATGAGTACTACACCCCCATCGAAATGGGTACTACACCATGCACCACACCGAAGGTCAGCCAAAGACTGGAACCCCTGCGTGCACACTTTAGGATTAGCTGAACCACACGCGGTTGAGCTTAAGGCATTTAGAGCCGTGCACTTCAGTACACATCGCTTGCGAGCCTTTCGTGTTTTCATTCGTTCATTAATGATGCGTTCATTCCTCATATTCCTCTCTTCATTATCTTCCACTTTATGTTACATAATACTTTCATTACATACATTAACGCTCAACGCAAAGCCACAGAAAGATACATATACATAACAGGAATATAAGCATAAACATACATACATCACCATACAGGGCATCATCGTATATACGCATCAATCATACACACGCATCAATCATACATCATATCACTAACATCACACACATGCCCGACATCACGTCTATGACCTCGAAAGTCAACTTACACAAGCCTACGGGAACCTCCCGAGTCAAAACCCATAACTGCACTTTCCCTCGAAGGTCATAAGATAACCAGTCGTTCTTTCGGGCGTATGAACCTTACTTGGACGTACAGTCGCATGGCCTTCCGGGCGACTGAACACTTAGGCGAATGGACATCAGGCGAATGGACCCTATGCGAATGGACTATGGGCGAATGGACATCTATACGTATGGACTCTTAGTCGCATAGCTTTCATGCGTATGGCTTTCAGTCGCATGACTTCAGGCGTATGGGCTTCAGTCGCATACTCTTCGTGTGAATGAACCTCAGTCGCATGGCCTCCAGGCGCATGGACCTCAGTCGCATAACCTTCGTGCGAATGAACCTCAGTCACACAATCCTTCAATCGCATGCCTCACAGGCACATGAAGTTCAGTCGCATGACCATCATGCGTATGGACCTCAGTCGCATGGCAATCGTGCGCATGGACCTCAGTCGCACGCCAATCGGCCGTATGGCCTCCAATCGCACTGCAGTCGGTCGCCTAGCCCTAGCTGATGCAGAATCCAGTTCATCCCGACTGCAGCCGAGGGTTTTCGTCCTCCAACCCCTTCCAAACCTCTTTTAAGCTCAAATCTACCATCCTAAACCTTAGGTAAACATACCACGACCTCATTTAAGCATAACCACGCAAGAAATCAAGCTCCAAAAGCATCAAACACATACACACATGCATAAAAACGGGTTTTCACCCAAAAACTCGAAAAAGGGTTTTCAGATGTGTTCCAGCCACAAAATCAGTTGAAAACATGTAAAAGAGGGGTCCTAGAACTCACACAAACGTTCCCGTCTTGTAGAGCTTCGATTTGACCCGCTACACGACGATTTCCACGCTCGAATCCACCCGAACCAAGCTTTTCTCATCTTTTTCTCCTTTTCTTCTCCTCTCCTCTCTTGGCTGAAAAATGAGAAGGATGGGGTGTCTTCCCCCTTTTATACTCCCATTAATCGAAGTTTCTCTCGTTAGCGAGTTTGGTCCCTCGACTTTAGACTTTATTTCTTTTTCTTCTTTTATCGGCTTCAAAGAAAATTTCCGGGCGTTACATTTATGCAACACTCCTCATATGTCGTAGCTAACCACCTGTTGCTCTTCTATATAAAGCCACTGCATCTCTCATTTCTCCTCTGCATAATGGAAAAAAAGAGGATAACACCAGGAAACAATTCACATGAAAGAGAAGGCGATGTCAACAATGAATCAACGCTATATGGTATGTTTATTTTTTATTTGTATAAGCAGTGTAATAATTTTATGTTTCTTGTAGATTATTGTTTTTGAATAACAATCATCTTCTATTAGTCTCAGTTTAGCAAATCTTAATTATGTTCTTTTGAAAATTTCAGCCAAATACTGTTGCTGAGCATATCAGACAAAGAAGGTACAAATTTCTATCATAGTATTTGCATGTTATGAGATTATATATATATATATTTTTTTGCTTTATTTATTTTGTTTATCATATTGTTGTCACGTAAAAGGAGCTTCATAGCATCATATATAAACATGTTCACACTTTAAACATGATGAGATGTTACTGGCTTTCATATTGAACACTTGGTTCATTCTTACAGGCTAATGTTGGTACTAATATTTAAGCTCCACTGATGGACACAAAACATAACATTATTGACGACTATGCGTGAAGTAACAAACGCAAGGTGGCGGTACTGTTAATTATAAGCCCTCTATTTATTCAAAAAACTGAAAAGTTTTATTTTTTATCTCATGTTTTTTTCTAATGTTGGTTAAATTTGATTTTCAGACAGACAATCACATGATTGAATCGTATTGTGATGGAGCAGTTAAAGTCAAAAAATAGTTGTTGTCATTCAAGCAATATGCAAGAATAAAGATTGTAATAAGTGTTGAGATTATTTCATATGGTAACAAATGTTGAGATTATTTCATATGGTAACAAGTGTTGAGATTATTCAATCATATAAATCACATCTTTACCGAAAGCTAAATGACGAGGTAATGTTTTTTTTCATATATTGTTTACATAACAATATATTAAAAAAGGACTCTAATTCAAAAATAGATGAATATTAATAATTAAAATGCAGACTAAAGCTTAACTTCACTAAACCAGCAAGATAATAGATATATAGAATTTTTTGTGATCAATGTGTTAAAAAGCTGAAAGCTTTTTTTATAGTTCAAAATGTTTTCACTTACAAGCTTGATAATTTTTTATTAATATATACACTAAAACATATGTGTATTATTACCAGTATGTGTATTATTAGTAGTGTTTTAAATGAAAACAATATATTTACAAGGCACTCATGCTTGGTTAGCTAAACAATTATTTTTCTTAGGTTAGAAAACTCAAAACATCGTTTATTACATTAGCTAACTACCATCTTGCCCCATGACTACTATGTTTAAAAATCGCTTATACACAGCTGCCCATATATGGGCGTATGGTTCATGTACATGTATCAATGAACAAAGACTTGCAACGAGGTCAACAAAGACTTTTGTAGCAACTAATAAAAAAACAAAAAACCACGGCCGAACAGAATGAGATGGCCTGCGAGTAATCACACCTCCTTGTATAAATGAACAAACACATGTGAAGTCATTTTTAGAACAAAGAAAACCACAACTTAGCTCAACATGAATGTTCTACATACATATAAAACCCTCTAACATCATACATGCCTAAGTATGCCATAACTATCCAATACACACTTAATTGCATGTGGTACGAAATGACTTAGTATCCATATAAATTTTGCTTACAATCAAGTACAACTTTGTACGATATTAAAAGACTACTTAAGTTATAAATATATGTCAGTCTTTCTTTCTTCTATTTTGTCATACCAAAAATAAAGTCATTCTCCTCTCTCTCTATATATATGCATATCATGATCATGATATTCAATTCTATTTTTACAAATATGAAACCGAATAACATAAAATAATGGATGGATGTTGTAGAGTAATTAATTACTGAGCTAAATATAAAATTACTAAACTATCCCTTGCTAACAAGCCAACAAGCAAGTATAGTGCAATAACCATGCTAACAAGCAAGTATAATAAGCCTATACACAATATATATTCTTAGAGCTTAAGTAACCATGTTGGGGTATATGAACTATTATCATAAATCCCATACCCAATATATTATAGGTTTCATCTTTTCTTTCATTTCTTTGCTTGTAATATTCCAAGATCTTTCATCGTCAAATTTTGAACCCTATGATGTTGTATCTGAAGAAAGAAAATAAATGGAACATCAAGCAAAATTATAAGGCTGCAAAGGAACTATATATTAAACGGGACAAGAAATTTGTTATATCTTGTAAACATGTCCTTCAAACACCCCATGAATGCATATGATTTCCTTATTGAACTAACACCAAACCCAATCAATCGGTTTACATCACTCTTGGTTTGTATGTAAGAAATCTAAAAAATGTCCTTCGAATGGACAAAAAACCTAGATCTAAGTTCAATCTTTAGAATCGTCCGATCCTCGTCTAGTAGAAACCCTAGATCTTATAGAATGACATTAGATGGTGGACAAAAGCCAAAAAGAACACCAATTTTACATCATTCTTGCCTCGTATGTAAGAACTCTTAAAAGAAAACAACGACAATCGGATGGAATAAAAACCCTACATCCAATAATATTACTCGCAACAAAATAAAAATCAATGTTGCCACTTGTAACAAGTTATGCAGATGACTGTTGAACCATCCCCTACACACGATTAATTTGCATTTGATGATGCAAACACGATCTAGAAGTTAAACGAAGATGATGGAAGCGATTGTGAAGAATGAGAAAGAAGATGGAACTGTGTGGAAAAAAAATTGGACATAAAACAATTTGAGTTCCGCACATTTCTTTTTTGAAATTTTAACCTACCCGCATGAATATTTAACTTGTGCCAAAATAACCACTATTCTTTAAATTTGATTCCTGACATAATAAAATCTAGCCCTTAAGTTTATTAATTTGTCAAAACTCATACGGCAGTCGTTAGTATTGTAATAATAATAAAACAAATACTTTTTTTGTAATATTATTAATTTTAAAAGTAAATAATACAACAAATACTGTTTTTGTGTAATATTATTAATTTTAAAAGTAGGTATTATTTTTTCACATGTGTCATGGATACATTTTATCAAACACAAAGCCAATCGTGTAAAAGCACCAACATGATAGTATATTATCACAATCTCATACCTGACCACTAGACGGGTATAAAACTAGTTGTATATAATGTTTAGTCAGCTATAAAGTGTGTGTTTATTAATATATTATTTACTTAGGTTATATTTATAGCATTTTCGGTTCTACATAAATGTAAATTATATATTGAATTGTATATATTAATTTATATGTTCTTGAAAAATATATATAAGTATCTTGCGGTTCGCGTACGAAAAGAGGTGTGCCTTTGCGCTTTGCACCTCAGTTTTGGAAAAATTATATAAGTATCTTGCGCTTCGCGTACGAAAAGAGGTGTGCTTTTGCGCTTTGCACCTCAGTTTTAGAACACGTCGTTTTGTGCGCCTCACACTTTTTAAGACCAAGCTCAAACCCAAATAAAGCATAACTCAAAACACTCAAATTCGATTACAAAGTGTACCTAATTCCGAATTTGTTATTTAAGTCGGAATTTGAGTGTGCGTTTTGATAATTCAAGTGGACCAAAGAACCCGAATACGTTTTTTAGAAAAGACCAAAACTATTTAGGTGTTTGGTTCAAACTTTACAACAATGTCACTGTTTGCAAGATGACAACGGGTCAGTATTCAGTTTTATGTTTTCGGGCCATTCTTCACTGTTTAGTACCTTTGGTGCTTGAAGCTTTAAAAATGCACTAAAGTCAAGTCATGAACACTATTATATACTCTTTGAACCATGCTTCATTATTTGGTTCCTTGCAAATGTTAACAATGAGCAATATAGTTGCGGTATCAACACCAACCGGAAATGTTAACAATCATGGGTCCAAGAATTGAGTAGACATGTTAACAATCATGGGTCTAGAAATTGAAAAAAGTTTATTGTCTATATTTGCTTGACCAAGTGTAGAGTAAACCATAGATTGTGAAACTTTGGATAGATAGAAAAACGTGTCTCTGTATACATCAACTTCCCTTTCAGATGTCCACTATTGTTGACTAATCTAACGTAAAACATAAGTTGTTGAAGTTTGAGCCAAGAGAAGTTGCCAAGAATTTTTCATACAATCACCATTTATATATTACCTCTTATCCCAGATGCTTTCTCTACCCTGAAACAATGGCATACAGAAACACATTCATCTTCCTTTTTTTCACTTTACTTTGGTTTTTGTTTAATAATTCTTGTTATTCAGAAACTGATACCTTACATCAAGGTCAACAGTTCAAGGACTGGGACGAATTGATTTCGTCAAACAGGGTGTTTAGTTTCAAGTTCTTTAGCTTTGGCACTACAGTGAGTCCTTATTTAGGGGTGTTCTACAGAAACAAGCAGATCAAGTACCCTTATACGGATGAATTAAGGTTACTACTCAGATACAACCAAATGAGATACCCTTACTTGGGACACTTAAGTGAGACGCCATCTGACCACTTCAGTAACACAGCGGTTTGGGTAGCAAACAGAAACAATCCGATCCCAGATATATACGGTAAGCTCATCATAGATGCCAATGGGAAGCTCAGCATTTTTTCTAGTGGAGGCATTGTTGTCGATCTCTTCAGTCCAACTCCACTAGTAACACGCACTGCGAGTGTTACACTGTTGGATTCAGGCAATTTGGTGCTTAGAGAACTGCATCCAAATGGGTCAGTTAAGCAGGTTTTATGGCAAAGCTTTGATCATCCTACAGACACGCTTCTACCTGGAATGAAACTGGGAGTTAATCTCAAGACCGGGCACAGATGGTCACTGACTTCTTGGCGCAACAATGAGCTACCGGCTGAAGGGTTTTTTAAATTAGTAGGAGATCTCAATGGAACAGGTCAAATGGTCATTCTAAGGCAAGGGAATGTCCACTGGACGAGTGGACCGTGGCAGACCGGTGAATTTAAAAACACTTATCTACAATCTTCTGGTCCAGATGTGCGCCTCTATTATGTTTCTAATGAGACTGAGCAATCCTTCACATATTTAACAAGAACATATGATTCATATCCAGCTCTGAGAATGCATCAAGATGGTCAGCTTGAGGGTTCACTTCTAAACTTAAACCTCTACTGCCGCTCCATTGATGATCCTCCGGGTTGTGCTGAAGATGAGTTAGAAAGACTAAAATGCAGGAAAGATCATTTGTTTGGAGAAGACAGCGGCTACAGGGATTATAGTTATGGGGGCGAATACGTTTACAATGAAAGCTACAACTTGAATGATTGCCGAAGAATATGTTGGAGAAATTGTTCTTGTGTGGCCTTTATTACATCAAAAAACGGAATAGGCTGCAAGACTTATAGTAAAAGGGTAAAGAATTCAGAGGTGTCCGGACAAGAAAAAGCGGAGCGATACATAACATATTACACGATCAAACATCCTGAAGGTTAGTAGGCTTACTACTCGTTTTGCTGTAATCATATAGAAGTTTTATGAGTAGTCTGTATAACCTCTTCTGAACATTACAGTTTTGAAAGAAAAGACAACAATTTAGAAGTTCTAAACTTCATGATCCAATATGCACTAGTTTCTTCTAATGTATCACGTTTCTAACTTCGCAGAAAATTAAAGACATCCTAAATGCACAAAAACACATGTATAGTATTATAAGTTGTTGTACCTTACGATAAGAGTAAACTGTTTATTTTATAAGCTATAAATCTCTTATCTCAAGCAAAATAAGAAAATAGTTTATTTATGTTTATCGTACGCAGTAATGAAGACGGAGGAGAAGAAGAATAAGGCCTGGATTGGGTTGATTGTAATGATTGTGCCTTTAGCTGTTCTCTTATCATGCTATTGGGTATACAAGAACATTGATTTTAAAGGTAACAACATCACCTTATTACTCCATTCAAACAAATGCAATAGTCCCTCGTAATCAAGGATTTCAAGAAATTGCTTGCCAATGTAATATATAGTCCTACAGGAACTCAGTAAATCAAGAAATGCTCTCTAATCACCAATTATCTTCAAAAAAATAACATCTCTTTGTGTTGATATATCGGCCTGTAAATGGTAACAAGTGAGTTCCCTTAAAAGTATAGAGGATAGATATTACGACTACGTTCATATGATTGTATCTTATGTAATTGCAATCAGGGCTGTTTAAATCGCTTGGCGCTCTATGCTCGCTTGAGTCGGAATTCGCTCGAAATTGCTCATTCGGAATTTGCTCGAAAAATGCTCATTTGAAGTTCTGCTAGGTTGTAAATGAGCCGATCGGCTCGGATTGGTTGTAAACGAGCCAAGCAAAAGCAAAGGTCCGCTCAGCTTAGTTCGGCTCGAATTATTTTTTTATTTTATTATATATATAGTTTATACATAGCAGTATAGCAGATTTGGCCCACGGCTGTTCACAAGCCGATCGGCTCGTTTACAACCGAGCAGAAAATCAAACGCGCATTTTTCGAGCGTTAATTTTTCGATCGAGCGTCGAGCGAGCACAAACAAGGGGCGAACAATTTGTACAACTCAACTATCTAGTGTGTAATCCGATTTATATTGCAATGAGAGATCATGAAAATGTTGGTCTTAGGTTTTAATGACTTAAAAAACAACCACATTTTTCATAATATAACATATTCATGAATAAAAATATGTTGTGGCTAGCGATAAGGCTAAGGCTATAGCCGATGGAGGTGAGCGTATTGCAAAGAACAATACGTGAGAGCAGGAGATGATCGACTAAGAGTAAAAGCGATGTCAAAATTTTCTCATACCAACTTAGGATTTTACTTTAGTGCTTAGTGTTAATTTTTTTATTAGGTTGATTGATCCAATATGTATAAATATAATTGTATAATTGTATATAGTAGGCCAAATCTATTATAGTGCTATGTATAATCTATAAATACATATATAATTTGAGCCGGGCGGATCTTTGCTTGTGCTTGGCTCGTTTACAAACCGATTTGAGCCGATCGGCTCATTTACAACCGAGCAGAACTTCGAACGAGCATTTTCCGAGCAATTTCCGAACGAGCATCAAGCGAGCGTCGAGCATGAGCACTTTGAACAACCCTAATTTGGCCTACTATATATAATTATACAAATTAATGCTCGAAAAATGCTCGTTCGATTTGCTGCTCGATTTAGAAATGAGCCAATCACGAGCAAATGTCCGCTCGGTTCGGCTCGACTCATGAACAACCCTAATTGCAATATATTTATGAATTAAGTAAATCCAATAGAAGCTAAATTCCTCACCTGAATCTATATATAGGTCTGCTATGAGTGTTGATATATCAGCCTATACTAGTTACATTTGTTTGTTTGTTTCAAACTAATGGGCTGTTTGGCAGCGTCTGAATTAGCCTCTTAATGGTTTAGATGTCTGGCTGGTTCAGCACTTAATGGTTCAGACTATTTGTTTCGCGAGCAAATGTCTAAATGGTTTAGACATTTTCCTCTGAATGGTTAAGCATTATACTAATACTGAATGGTTAAGAGGTCTAATGCTGAATGGTTAAAACCTCAAATGGAATTGGTTAGACATTTGCCTTTGAATAGTTAAGTGATATACTAGCTCTTAATGGTTCAGACCTTTTAATGGTTCAGACATCTTGTTGGTTCGACGCTTAATAATTCAGAAACTGTCAAACAGCCCCTAAGTTAGATGCACGAGTTTCTTGAATACTATTAGCATGAACCAGAAAAGCAATAAATCAAATGATCCCATTTTTAAGGATAACTAAAAAATAAACAAAACAATGCTTCAAAAAGTTTTGGATTTTAGTTCATATGTAGGATGACTTCCAAAGCTAATATTTTACTATTTAACAAGTATTTCTTTGTTAATGTATTAGACATCGCTAAGAAGATCAAGAAGTTGTTGCTGCTTCAGATGAGACGCATGCAGTTCTACATTTATGTACGAGTAGAAAAGAATATCAACACTGAGTTGTATTATTTCACCTTTCAAAGCATCTCGTCTGCCACAAACAACTTCTCGAGTACCAATAAGATAGGAGAGGGAGGTTTTGGGGAAGTTTATAAGGTACACTTTCAAAGACTAATTTTTAATGCCAATGAGTCCCAAATCAATTGGTTTGGAAAGAGGCATCGTATGGCTTTTCAATGTGGAGGTCATAGGTTTGAGTCTTACTTGATACAATATACCACAATGGGTCTTTTGCTGGTGGGTTTCCCCTGTAATGGTGGACAAGTCGGGTCATTAGTGTTGTCTGTATTCGCAAGTGTAGGTGCCATTTCGCTAATGGGTTTACATGGGTGACCGCACGTAAAGTATTCATTAGCCGTTAAAAAAAAGATCACCTTCTAATGAAGAAGATTTTATGTTAAAACTTCATGTGATGCATTTCACAGGGAAAATTAGTTGATGGGCAAGAGGTTGCGGTAAAACGACTTTCAGGAACATCTGGACAAGGACTCAAGGAGTTTAAAAATGAAACCGAGCTCATTGCCAAACTTCAACATACAAATCTTGTTCGGCTTATAGGGTGTTGTGTTGGAAAACAAGAAAAAATACTTGTATATGAATATATGCCTAATAATAGCTTGGATTTCTTTCTATTTGGTAAGAACTAACACTTAGTACACTATTCATATGAACTTGGTTCTCAGTTTGGTTTCTGCTATTCATCTGTAAACAGATCCTACAAAGAAAGGATTACTGGATTGGAACACACGTTTTGTAATCATTGACGGCATTGCCCAAGGGCTTCTCTATCTCCACAAATATTCAAGGTTAAGGATCATTCATAGAGATCTGAAAGCAAGTAACATCTTGCTAGATGACTACCTGAAGCCAAAAATATCTGACTTCGGCATGGCTAAGTTATTTGGGATCAATGAGTCAGAAGCAAATACAAGTAGAGTGGTTGGAACACGGTGAGCCCATAAGTTGTGCTGTGAAAATTAGCATGTGTGTGAAATATATTATATTAACTCTTAATTTGATATCCAGTGGGTATATGCCTCCAGAGTATCTGATAGACGGCATCATTTCAACCAAGATAGATGTCTTTGGGTTTGGTGTTTTGTTGCTTGAGATTATAAGCAGCAAGATGAATCATGTAAGCTATGATGTGGAACACCCACTCAACCTTCTAGGACTTGTAAGTAATCCTAATTAGTATGGCCTTTACCATTTAAGACAAACTGAATATTCAATAATAAATGTAGGCATGGGAATTATGGAATGAAGGCAGAGGTTTAGAGTTGATGGATCCGATACTGAAAGATACAAGCACTCCCAAGGAGGTAATGACATGTATTCATGTGGGTCTCTTGTGTGTTCAAGATCATGCCATTGACAGACCTACTATGTCTGAAGTTGTTTCTATGCTTACAAATGAACATATGCATCTACCTGAGCCAAAACAACCCGCGTTCTTCATTGAGCGGGATGAGACTGAGGCAAATGTAAGAAGAGGAGATAAGTTCGGAAACGGATCTGAATACGGCAAATCAATTTCAATCTTAGTGTCAAAATAGAAGGCAACATAAAAAAACATTGTATTTGTTTGAATCTTTCATACCATTGTTTATTTGAGTTTATAGTTTGTTAGCATAATTCTTATTGTTTATGTAGTTGTGGCGTGATGTTTATAAGTTGAAGGATCTTCATGTAATTGTTTGCTTTACGAGACTTGAGGTGGTAAGTATGTTTTTATCATTATAAGTTTTTCAAAAAGTTGTGGGATTTGGTGGCTTTGATGAGATCCTAGTGTCACCGAGTGATTCACAAACTCTCGTGTCGGCACTTAGTCACCGTAATAAGTCAGCCTTGATCTCTACTAGATCACTAATTTAGCAGCGATTCAACAACTCGTAAAGATTATAGGAATGATCACAAGAAAGCTTGAAAGAAAGATCACTTGTATTACATGAGAAACTTGGATATAAGGAAGCTTGATTACAACACTTTGTGAGGTGATTTTCAAATGATCCATCACCTACTATTTATACTTGTGGTTTAAGTCTTGGTATCTCTAATCTAGATCTCTCTAATCTAAATATCTAAGATATTTACTAATCTAAATATCTAAGATATTAGCTAATCTATATATCTAAGATATTAACTAATCTAATATCTAGATATTTCTTTGCTTAATATCTAGATATTTTTACATTCTTAATATCTAAGTATCCCAGAAATTTCTCTAGTCCATGAAATGTGGCTGCATTTACTTGCGTTCCTATCTTCCTGAAGAGTTGATCGCGAATATAAGTAGGTCTTGACATTTCCACCCACCTAAACTCGTGACGTCCTCGTCATGGCTTCGTGATAGCTCTTAATCTGGTCTCGGAATTGCCAGATCGCGTCTTCTGACTCCCAGCTTGCTTCACTACGCGGTTGTCCCTTCCACTTGACCAGTTATTCTTTATAACTTAATACTCCTTAGTGACGTACTATTCGGTCTGAAAGGATCTCGCCAACCTCCTGATCATAGGATGTTACAACGGCTATTGGTGCCTTTTGGGACTTCCCTCGTTCAGGATCTTCCATATCTGGATTATAGGGCTTGAGAAAACTCACATGAAAAACATGATGGATTTTCAACATGGGTAGTAATTGTAACCGGTATGAAACTTTGCCAACTCGTGAGATGATAGTGAAAGGCCTTCTTACTTTCTGATTAGTCCTTTGTGTACTGCCCGTAGTGACCTGAACTGTTGTGGCAAGAGTTTTACCATGACTTGGTCGCCGATCTGAAATTCAACGTGTCTTCTGTTGTTATTGGCCCATTTCTTCATCTTTTTTGTTCCTTTGTCGAGTGATACCCGAGCCATGTCTGCATGTTCATGCCATTCTTTTAGGCCTTTATAAGCAGCAGGGCTGCTGCCATTATATGACGCGGCAAGGGCATTTGGTGTGAGTGGTTGTCAGCCAGTTACAAGCTCGAATGGGCTTTTCCCGGTCGCCTCGCTTTGTTGCATATTATAGAACTGTGTTACATCTAGAAACTTAGCCCAGTCCCTTTGGTTAGCACTTACATAATGTCAAAGGTATAGCTCGAGAAGCGCATTTACTCTTTCAGTTTGTCCATCAGTTTGTGGGTGGAAGCTTGTTGAGTAGTTTAAGTTGGTTCCTAGAATTTTGAATTATTCTGACCAGAAATTTCCTGTAAAACGTGGGTCACGATCGCTTATTATTACCTGTGGTATTCCCCAATATTTCACCACGTGTTTAAAAAAAACTTGCCGTTTCCACCACAGTTACGTCAGCGGGGGCTGCAATAAACATTCTTTTCTTTGAAAACCGGTCAACTACCATGATTATGCTTTCTTTTTCTTCTAAATTTGGCAAGCATGTGATGAAGTCCATGGATATGCTCTCCTATGGGCCCTCGGGTTTTGGTAGCGGTTCAAGTAATCCCCTTGGCCGATGTTGTTCAAGATTGTCTTGTTGGCAAACTAAGCATGTTCGGACATATGCTTCGACATCATCTTTCATATGGGCCAGTAAAACCTTCCTTCGACGAGTGCCAGAGTTCGTTTTTTTCCAAGATGTCCAGTCCATTTTGATTCGTGGCATTCCTTTAGGATGGTACGTTCGAGGCCTCCCTATTTTGGTATGAAAAGGCGGTCTCCCGTAGTGAACAACAAATCTCTCTCTAGCCAAAATCTTCTAGTTCTTCGTTCTCGAGCCAGTAAGGCTAGATGTTTGGCAAAAGGGTCTTGTCTTATTTCTTCTTTGATTTCATCTTGGAGATTGAAACTTGGTCGGGTGATAGCAGCTAGCTTAGCCTTGCGACTTAATGCATCTGCTACTACATTAGCCTTGTCGAGCTTATACTCTAGGATGTAGTTGAATTCTGCAAGGAAATCCTACTATCGGCTTGCTTTGGGCTTAAGTTCTTTTGGGTTTGAAAGTAGCTTGTTGTGACATTATCAATTTTGACGGTGAAGCTTGACCCAAGGAGGTAATGTCTCTATGTTCGTAGACAGTGTACAATGGTTGTCACCTCCTTTTCATGTACTGTGTACTTCTTCTCCTTATCATTAAGCTTACGGCTCTCAAAAGCAATTGGGTGCCCTTCCTGCATGAGTACTCCTCCAATAACAAAGTTCGATGCATCAGTATGAAGCTCAAAAGTCTTGGTAACGTCCGGTAATTGTAAAACTGGTTTTGTCATGACGTCCTCCTTTAATTGCTTAAAGGCCTCTTGGCACTGCTCGTCCCAATCCTAAGTTTTGTTTTTCTATATTAAAAAAGTCAGGGGGATGCTTTTGCAGAGTAGCCCATGATGAATCGTCGGTAGTAGTTGACTAACCCGAGAAATGAACATAACTCCGAAACCTTGGTTGGTGCTTCCCATTCCTGAATGGCTTTTACTTTAGTGGTGTCCATTATGAGTTGTCCCTCCCTAATCTGATGTCCCAAGAACTCAACTTCCTCTTGGGCGAACGAGCACTTCTCCAGCTTGACGTATAGCTCGTTCTCGCGTAGCACTTGGAATACTTGTCGCAAGTGTGCCACATGATCTTCCAACATGCGGCTATACACCACAATATCATCCGGGTACACTACTACGAACTTGTCCAGAAACAGGTGGAAGAGTTTATTCATAAGTGTGCAAAAAGTGGCTGGTGCGTTTGTTAGACCGAATGACATCACTAAGAACTCATATGATCCATACCTTGTGATGCACGTGGTCTTAGCTTCATCCCCTTCATCAATCCTTACTTGGTAGTATCATGATCGAGGATCCAACTTTGAAAAGTACTTTGCGTTACCGAGTTGATCGAATAGATCAGTGGAATTGGATACTTGTTTTTTACTGTGATCTTTTTTAACGCTTGATAATCGATACACATACCAAACGAGACATCCTTCTACTTTTGAAACAACACTGGGGCACCATAGGGGGCTTTAGAGGGATGAATGTAGCATGCATCCAGCAACTCTTTAAGCTGCTTACGTAACTCTTCCAACTTCGGCGGTGGCATACGATATCGGGCCTTGGTAGGGGGTTTTGACCCTAGTTCCAGCTCAATTTGATGGTCAACCTCTCTTCGTTAGGGTAGCTTCTTCGATAGCTCTATTGGCATAACATCCTTGTATTCTTCAAGTACGCTCTGGATCGCTGTTGCCGCAACCTCCTTGGTAACTACCTCGTTATCCACCTTTGCTACTACTAAGTAACATGGATCCTTTTTGTTGTATCCCTTCTTGAATTGTATGGTTGAAAGGGTCTTAGGCCCACTCCTTGACCCTCGCTCTGTGCTTACCATACAAGTCCTTCCCTCGTCAAGGATACACAAGGAATTAGCAAAGGGCGTAGGGAAGGCTCGTACCTTGTCGAAGAACTCCATGCTTAGAACTACTTTGAAGTCATCCATCTCTACTACTGTGAAGTTGATTGGCCCTGACCATTCTCCAATCTTCACTTGAACATCCTTTGCCTCCCCGTGTATTGGTGTAGCATTAGTGTTAACAGTCTTCATTATACCACCACCTTTAACAAAACTAACACCAAGTCGTTGAGCCTCTCTAACGGTCATGAAGTTATGAGAAGCTCCTGTATCCACAAGGGCCCGTACTTGATTGCCCTTGATGTTGGTCTGCGTGTATTGTAGTCCTTTACTCGGCGTAGTTCGAGCCTCTACTCTTGCTTTGATTGCACTTAGCACTTGCATTGACCCCATGAAAACGTCTCCTTCTCCTTCATCCTAGCAACCTTCCTCCCTTGTAATCATAGCATGTAGGCTCGCTTTCTTTGGGCAGTCCCAGCTTTGTGCGGCCCATCACATATGAAACACTTATAATCTGTCGTAAGTGGTTTATTTTCTCGGGACTTCCAATAGGGGAGTGGCTTACATGCGGCATTGCCTTTTATTTGGGCTGATTTATCTCCCCCACCGACGGCGGAATCATCGGGGCGGACGAATGTGAAACGATTGTTCATAGCTCATGGAATTAAATAAGTTGAAATAATATTAAATGTTATTTTCATTGAATAATACTAATCAAGTAAATCATTACAATACAATCAAGATTCAAACAAAGAAATAAAATCTTTAGTTAAACTAGGTCCAAGTCCTATATGAGCATGAAGAAGTCCTCAAAATAGCAATCCTGAACAATGTTAAAAATAAGGTCAACATATAATGTTGGTGAGTTCCCATGAATTTGTACATACGTATAAAAGCAACTTTTAAGAGGCAATTCATATCATAGGTTAAGAAATATTACAAGAATATAGATAGCATAATGATACAATCAAACCTTGACAAAAGATGTCCATTACAAGTTATAACGATTAGCTAAGTGTACTTGGTTTCCATGATGACCAAGCATACGTCATCAGGAGCCGGCAATAACCTCAGCTTTAGCACCAAATAGGCTTGTCAAGCCCATAGATCTATGGCGTCTCTAGGCTAGCAATAGTTAATGATTGTTTTTACAAGATGACTATCATATAAGGCTCACAAATATCTCAAATAACCATGACAAGTTTATAAACGAATTGCTCGTGCATTACAAGTTTCAAGATTTTTTACAAGTGTATATTTATAAGCTTAACATGTTTCACCCCAAAAGGTGTGAAATAAAAAGGGGCATGAAAAACTCACATTATATAATGATGGTTGTAGAGTACATAAGAAAGCTTAGATGTTCAAGAGTCAAAGGTGATGTCCTAAAGGATAAAAAAAGAAACAATAACTTGAGGTCGGAATTCATTACAAGAAGTTATGACATTTAGAGAATGCCAAAAAGCGAAAGGTAGATTGAAAAAGAATTATTGCATCAATTTTAGATTCTGGACAGAATGTTTGGTATGTGTTTGAATATGTTTTAAAAATAGCAAACGGTTTCATAAAATTATAAAAATTTACAATTGCCTAGTTGAGAGTCTCCTGGACAACTTTCATTCAGAAACATTTTTATGAAAAGATCCGTAAATAGGTCAAAACAGCAGTATAAGACAGAAGGTGCTGAAATGCGCACTTATCTGGTGAAGACTATTGTTGAGTCGTCCGATTGAGTTTAAATACGTATAAACTATTGTTAAAAAGGTAATTCAATGAAATTAATATTGGAGTTTTATTTTACTAAAATTTAGTTTGTTATGACCAAGTTATGGTTAGTTGAAATCAGACTATATTCTACTAAATATATAGTAAGGCACTTATGTGCATTTTTAAAATTGCTAAAGCATGAAACGGGTTAGAAAAAATTTATTATGTAGATATATGGTATATTAGACTTTATTTTATTTATATAAAAAATATTCCAAGTCTTTGGCATAGCCATCATTTAGAGAAATAATCTTGTGGAATAACCAAATGCAGCGGCATAGCCGTCCATATGCAAACGGGATTCTTTGTGTACGTTAGCGTGTTCTTAGCTTGATTTAGGAATGTTAGTGATTGTTATAAGGTTAGTAAAAGTTAGAATGTTAATGATCAAATGATAATAATTAAAATTAAAAGAGATTTAATAGAAGAAAGAATAAAAATAAGAACATGAGAACAGTTGAATGTTAGGATGATTAGAACAATATAGATATACATAATATAAAAGCAATTATAAGGTTACCTTAGTATTAGAAACTTCTTGAAATTACTTGTAAAAGAAAATTTTTGAATTTGATCAAAACCAAAAGATGAAAGAAAGATATGTGAGTGAGATTTTTAAAGAATAAACAAATGAAAGGTGAGGCCTAAAGCTTGCTTTTATAGTTGAGGTTAGAAGGAGGTTATGAATAGTTTTAATGGTGAGTTACAAGTCTTTTAAAAGGGGTTATGATCGGAATTTGAAATAAATATAAGATTAAATAATTTAAATAAATAAAAGAATAATTACAATTTAAACTTTAAATTTATTAAGACTTTAATTTAACAACTTATTTTTTTATAAAATCTTTATAGACTTTATAAACTTACAAGAACTTGTAATTTGATTATTTATTTTAGTTGAATATTTTAAAATCTTATAGATATTAATAACCTTTTAACATTTACAAAATTTATTTTATAAATTATAAAATTTAAGTTAAATTGATTAAGTGACACATTTATTATAATTGGAACATAAAAATATATAAAATGACTAAATAATGAATTTGATTTACAAAATTGACTTAAACGGGTTCAGGTTTTGGGTTTATAATTTTGAAAATAGGCGGATGTTACAAGAATCTCTTTGGTTGTAGTCAATCAGTCCTTTGACTACGGCAATGGCCGAAGAGAGATCCTGACCCCACGCCGTTCCAATTCTGTCTTGGCTCATGGTTGTATGGTTGTAGACCATCGAGAAAGTAGAACAGGGAGACATATCCAGAATCTCAAGGACAAGAGTAGTAAACTCTTTGATGTGGTCCTTGATGGTGCTGGTTTGTTTTAGTTTACGTAACCGAATCCTTGCTTCATTTTTAGAGTTTTCTGGATAGAATTGTTTCTTTAATTCCTTAATGAAATCAACCCAAGTGTTGAGGGTGCACTTACATCTTTCGATCTCTCCATGCTTACGTCACCACCACAACCCCGCGGTATCCTTCAAGTAGGGTGTGGTTGTCTTGATCTTGGTAGCATCGTCGATGATGTTCACACCCATCGAAGTAACGTTCCATCTCCCATAGAAAGTTGTCTACAGCCCTTGCCTCGCATTTGCCAACGAAGGGTGTTGGTTTAGCGACTTCGATTCTTGGTGTGAAGTAGACGATATCGCCTCCTACTATTGCCACAACTTTGCTGTAATCATTCACCCTTGCTTCCAAGCCGATAAGGTTGCGATGCGTGTCGGCTGAAAGCTCATCCATGTCTTTTTGGACCTGTTTAAGTGCATCTTGATAGCCTTTCTGACTGCATCGTTTATCATGATCATTACTTCTCCACGAAGTACCTTGATAGCATCCCTAAAGTCTTCCCTAAGTTCGGGGAAGTTAGTGTCCAAGCGTTCTATTCGTTGTAGCTGGTCTTCAGCTTGGGTTCCAAGACTTGTCATTGTTGATTCCAATTCAGAAACTCGTTTCTCTAGGGTCTTGTCCTTTGACGCCCCATGACTCTTTTTGCTTCCATAGGTTGTAACTTCCCAACCACGATTCTATTATTGTAACACCCGGCCTCTCACACCAACAATATTGTCCGCTTTACCCACGAGGAGCTCACGGATTTGCTTTTGGTTGCCCGGGTGAAAACTTCCCAGGGAGGTCACCCATCCCTGGATTGCTCCCACCAGAGCACGCTTAACTGTGGAGTTCTCCTCTCATCCACAGCCAATACGCCCAAAACGCGTTGTTGATATTAGAGGCCAGACATTCCTTATGAACCAGGAATCTCTCCTGTCCACGGCCGATGTGGGATATGTGTAGGGTGTCACAAGCACCCCCTGTTTGGACTCATCGTCCTCGATGAGCCCGAAAAGTCACCATCCTTGGTGAGGTATGTCCCACATCCCGAACAGCACAGGAGTGGCTCTGATACCATTCTGTAACATCCGGCCCCTCATACCAACAATATTGTCCGCTTTGCCCACGAGGAGCTCACGGATTTGCTTTTGGTTGCCCGGGTGAAAACTTCCCAGGGAGGTCACCCATCCCTGGAGTGCTTCCACTTAAGCACGCTTAACTGTGGAGTTCTCCTCTCATCCATAGCCAATACGCCCAAAACGCGTTGTTGATGTTAGAGACCAAACATTCCTTATGAACCAGGAATCTCTCCTGTCCAAGGCCGATTTGGGATATGTGTGGGGTGTCACACTTATCCTCCAACAACGCTTGTGACCATAATCTTCTCTGATTCGGTCGTCATCCAAGTGAATCGACGTGCTCTGATACCACTTGTCACGAAGTGATTCCCAAACTCTCATGCGGCACTTAGTCACCGTACTAAGTCAGCCTTGATCTCGACTAGATCACCAAGTTAGCAGCGATTCAACAACTCATAGAGATTGTAGGAATGATCACAAGAAAGCTTGAAAGAAAGGTCACTTGTATTACTTGAGAAACTTGGATACAAGAAAGCTTGATTACAACATTTTGTGAGGTGATTTTCAAATGATCCATCACCTCCTATTTATACTTGTGGTTTAAGTCTAGATATCTCTAATCTAGATCTTTCTAATCTAAATATCTAAGATATTAGCTAATCTAAATATCTAAGATATTAGCTAATCTAAATATCTAAGATATTAACTAATCTAATATCCAGATATTTCTTTGGTTAATATCTAGATATTTTTACATTGTTAATATCAGAAATTTATCTAGTCCATGAAATGTGGCTGCATTTTCTTGCGCTCCCAAAGAGTTGATCGTGAATATAACCGGGTCGTGACACTAGTCTACTTTATCACATCAATGTAATGATGTCATTTGATTTTCTTTGCATGATTTTAGATGGCTATTATGTTGTTTATTGTTCTAACCTCATAAAGAATCATATGATTAGGTAGAGTTGACAAGTGTCTAATCTTCTTCTACATTTCATGTGTAATAAATATTCTCATCATAGGTTCATGTTTTTTGTAATGTTTGGTTAAGTAGCTACATATCCTTAGATCAATACTTGGTTTTTACAAAAAGTTATACTACTATTATATGTATGATTTAGTCATGAAGCAAAAATCGTTTATAAATGTAATAACTAAATCTTATTTATATAATTTAGTAAAACTCAATCGTGTTTGATTAACATCTTAAACTCTTCCTCCGGCATGATTGCCACAAAGGTCTCCATTGAGATTTTCCTTAAATTTACTAAAGAAATTAGAGAAATATGGAGTACATCATGAGTCATGACGGTATCGGTGTGACCAAAAGATTTTGAAATGTGACAGGTTACTACAATGAGCTTCTCCTCACCATTTCTAGCCATGATTAGGAAGTTAGTTGTGCAAGTAATATTCAACACCTTTAAAGAGTCAAATTTGAGATATGTGTGATTTTTACTCAAATATCTAAAATGCCTAATTGAGCGGTCTTAAGTCAATAAACTATTTATAAAAGTAGATTGGGCTATAGGGACTGAACGTATTAAAATCATGAACGGAAACCAAACCTTCTTGATGAAAAACGTAATTTACTCTAAATATAATAAATTTAGAGTAAATTACATTTTTCGTTCTTTAGTTTTATAGTAAATTTCAGAATTTGTTCTTAAAATAAGGAAATTACAGTAAACATCCTCTATGTTTAAAAAAGTTTACAAATTTCATAATTTTCACTAACACTAACGGCCGTATGTTTGACGTTAAATGAGTACATGCGTATGTCATGTGAGGGCAAAATAGTCATTTGGTAATTTTATAAATAAATATCAAAAGTAAACAAATTATTATTTACCCCATCTGCAATTCTGCATCACCATAAGTGTTAGGACCTGGTATTTGAACGAAATACCTAGTGATTAGCGTGTAAACCAGATCAAATAGTGCGGAATCCTATTTGATTGGCGATCCAATCAGTGAGAACACACGAAGAATCAATCAAGAATTGAATCTAACGTTAGAAGTCGATTGGGAATCGATCTAATGTGCTCTGTGAACTTGGAGAACGATTTGGGAGGTTTCTGGACGGCTAGGGTACGTCTGGAGTCATGATGGTATCCCCTCTTCCGTTTTTCCACGAATTGGGTCTATTTATAGGTTAGTGTTGTTCATTCGTGCGACTGGACCATAAGTATGGTTCAGTCGTGCGATTGAACCATGCGGTTGATTCATCTGCACGACTGAGTGTTCAGTCGTGCGACTGAGCCAATCTTATGTGTCAATCATACGACTGATCCAGTCTCCTGGTTCAGTCATGCGACTGAGTCAATCGTATGAAGTTATTCATGCGTATGGTCCATTCGCATGGGCCATTCGCATGAGAACTTCATTAAGTTAAGATTGAATGTATTAGTTAATATAACTTTATGTGTAACCATTCAAACAATCACAAACCCAATTAACCAATTCAATATCAACTCATTAATGAAATATTAGACATTACAAATCACAAACAATCAATATCATTTCATTAATCATTACACATTACATCATAATCAGACAAACAAGATCTATTACATTACATATCATGATCTAGGGACATACATGCATCAACAAACTCCCCCTTGGACCTAGATCTCTTTAATCTCTTGTTTTCTGCATAACCTCCTTGTATTTCTTGTACTTCTCCTCTTTGGTGACTCCTGCGTGAATCTCAAACGCGAAGCAGAGTCGTATAACGTTCTGGAACTGGAGGGCTTGTACAATATCTTGCGTGTCATAGAACAGTGGCCACTTGTATAGAGTATAGACATCATTAGCCGACAAGTTTGTAAGCCATATCGGGTCGAATACCCTGATCGTATCCATTTGTCCCTCTTTGCTTAGGACTATGACCGCTTCAGCTATTCTCCAATCATAGTACCACCACTTAAAGTGTAGAGTGAAGTCCTGTGGCATTTCCCTGAGTGGGATTCTTGACATTGTGCGCGGAGGACTCCACTTCAACACTATCTTGGGCTTGCCAGTAATGGCATCAACCTCAGACCTTCTGATATACCTAGTAGGCTGTTGTGGTCTGAAGTTAACCCATCTGGTGTGGTACTCCTTCTTTAGGGCAGCCTCAAACCAGCCTGACATCTTCCTCGGATCAGCATACAAAAGCTTTAGCTTAGCCAGCTGGTTGTGCTCAAAACCTGGTAGAGTCTTCAAATCATGTGGGAATCTGAAGTACTCTATGCCCTGTTCTCTCTTAACTGCATAAACATTAAGATCATCAAAATACGCCCATGCTATGATCCTGCCTGACACCTTGTGATGTTTCTTGACTCTGTAGAGCTTGGTGTAGGCATCCTTCTTCGGTGCAGCACGTTGGGCTCTAACTTCTTCAAAACATGCAGCCCACTCAGCCTTTCGAATGTCGACATCATCATTTGAGGCTTGGGCTGTTCCTTCTGCTTTCTCTGTTTCTTGCTCCATCTTGTTCAACACCTCAAAAGTATCACTAACGAGGGATTCACCCAGATTGGGGACCACATTTCCCTCATTGTCAGCGTACTGAGGGTAATCCTCGGTGGTGACATCTTCGATCTCGACTTCATCAACATCGTTGAGCTCTTCATCACTAGTCGAATCGCATGTCGGAGCATCTTTAACTATCTCATCCGGATTTAGCTTGAAAATCTCTGCGAGTTTCTCGTTTGATAGGTCATGAATTATTTCCCCTTCTTCAGGGGTATAACTCACTGACCTCCTAACGATCCCTTGCAGATCAAGAATCATTGTTAGCTGAGTCTTGACCTGCTAAAGGGGAGCAACATCAAACTCATCTCTTTGGTAATTTTGATCTGTTTGATTTAAACATTCAACACATAAATCATTAGTAATTAATCAAACAGAAATTCATTAACTTAATATAAACATTCAATACATAGTTTTCAATACATGATTCAATTACAAAAGTAAATAAATACATAAACATCTAGTCTTTACTTTTGTCTTGTATCATAGGCTCATCACTTGGAGGAGCAGAGGTGGAGGCTGATTGGTCCTGTCTGTTCTTTGACCTCCTCTCTTGACCTGAAGCAGAGGCCGATGCAGCTGCATCCCCTCCTTCTGCATCATCATCATCCTCCTTCTCCTCTGTCTTTTCACCTTCGGTTTCCTCATCCTCCTCTGTATCATCCTCCTCATCCTCATCATCATCTTCATCATCATCATCACCATCATCTCCATCATCTCCATCCCCCTCTTTGATCTTAAGGGGCTCCTCCTTAGATCCTTTCAGCTTCAACAGGATAGTCTTCTTTGCCTCCTCCAACTCCTCTATCTTTTTGCTTGATGTGACACTCTGTGCTTGGATTTGGGCTATCTCGGTACTCTGAGCAGCCATCTGTTGGGCCTGCTCCTCTATAACTCGAGCCTGCTCTGCAATCTGGTGAGATTGTGCAGCAGTCAGGTCGGCAAGCTGGCGGATCTGGGCCGCCTTCTCCTCATCTGCAGCAAGTAAGCGTATCACCATTCTGTTGAGCGCAGACAGCTGTTCATCTACCCCGATTGGAGGTAGAGGTGATCCATAAGTGTGTGAGGGATGGGCTGAAGGTCCTGCCTGGTGTGAGGTGGTGGTAGTGGTGGCTGTAGTGAAGATAGGTCGATGAAATGGTGGAGGTGATGTGGGAGTAAAGGATATGGTGGTGGATGGAATCTGTTCTGTGGTGGGAGGTATGGTGGTGGCTGTGGTAGCTGTGGTGGATGTGGTGGCTATGGTGGTGGATGGTATAGCTGTGGAAGTGGTAGTGGTGGTGGTAGAAGTAGAGGCTATGGTGGTAACGAAGGTCAACCGACGCTTCTTCTTCTTCTGACCATGGGGCTGAGCCATCCTCTTCCTCCTCGTCCCCGTTGAGGTGGATGCTCCCCCTACAACCCTGCCTACTGACCCCGGTGCATAGCTTGGGTCAGTATCAATCTCTCCGGAGTCTCTCGGGTGTTCACCAACCACCCTTAGCCCATGTTCTGTGGGAACAACTTTGCTTCCCACAGTTCGTGTTAGGGGCTCCTCATCCGAGTCCTCCTCCTCCTCCGCACCATGAACAAAATCCTGATGAAATCCAGCTGACTCAGCAAAATCTCCAGCTGGGGCGGACGCTGGGGGTATAACATCAGACACAGTGCCTCTTGGTGGAGCAGGAATATCGTCCCCAACGTCCCCACTATCATCATCGTCAGAGTCATGCTCTGGGAGTAGCAGCCTCTCATCATCAGAATCACTATCCTCATGACGCCATTTGCGTCTGCCCGGGGCCACATATCTCTCGTTGGCCAGGTGGCCAGTCAATCTCTTAACCTGGGGCTTCACCTGCTTCCCCCTATAAACCCTCATCCGACCGAGAGTCGTATCATCCCTGATCTCCAGTGCAACTGCATCATGACTCTCTTTGGGAAGATGTGGCAGCTTCTCGTTGAAGATCAGCTGTAAAAACCTGGGGTACATACAAAACCCCTCCTTCCCCTTTGCCTCCAAGTTCTCCACCAGATAGGAGAAAATCATACTAGAAAAGCTTAAGGGGTGGTTCAGCACCAGTGCCACGTAGGCATTTTGGATCTGGTCTGATAGGTCGTCGAACCCACCCCTCCTCGAAGCAACGCACTTAAGGATCACATGAGCTAAGTACTTGTACTAGGGGCACAGGTTGCTCTTGTTGAGCACACCTGAGTTTATGTCCCCAGCGTACTTGATCCTCAGAAAGCATCCTCGGACAGTCAATGGATGTAATCTGGTAGGGTGATCAGTATCATCTCCAAACTCTAGAACCCTCTGGATGTCAGCAGCAGTGACCTCGATATCATGACCCAGAATAGAGCTCCGAATACTGTAGGGCTCACGAGAGCGATCCACAGAGGCATTCTCCCAGAATGCCTGGTGTAGTGATCTGTAGGGCGTGCAAAGAGTAAAGATAGCCTTATGGATCCGGGAACGTCTGAGGAAAGCTATAATATCGGTGAACTCGGCCCCGTTCCTAGTAGTATGATCCAAGTGAGCACAGATGTTGTGCTTTGGATTTATGGACCATCTCTCAGCCATTATCCTGAAAACACATGACACAGAACCATTAGTACATAATACATTAAAATTCTGTTCTAAGTGTAATGTTGAAATTCATTCTGATTCATTCGTGCGAATGAATCATGCGATTGAAGTCAGTCGGCTGTCCTTTCATGCGACTGAGCTCATTCGGGTGAATGAGACATGCGATTGAGTTCAATCTGCTGAGTGAGTCTGCGATTGGTTCAGTCGGCCGACTGAGCTCATTCGCATGGGTCATTCGGGCGATTAACCCAATCGCAAGTGTCAATCGTGCGATTGGAGTTCATCCGGGCGACCAGTCGCCTGTCCTACAGTTCAGTCGCCTGTTGTTTGAATCTTTATCAAAACAAGTGTTTTAACATGGATAACTGGTTCAATAGACTCGCATTCTTGTTACTAATAATCTATTAAACTTAATTTTAACATTTTGCGTAGTTTAAGTAGGTTATTAGGTCAAGTTCAGTCCGTTTCTTGGTTTTCATTCGAATAGCACCAATTTAGGGTTTCAATCCACTGTTTACGGTTAGATAGAACTTCAAACTACCTGTATAATCAACAACAAGCGTCAGTGAATCAAAATCAAGATGAAAACAGGGTCTAATGAAATTTTGGCAGAGTAACGGTAGGGTGTGCGATTTGAGAGCGATTGGGGTGTGATGAGTGAAATGCGATCGACTGTGCCCTTTAAATACTGAAGCTGAGTTCAATCGGCCGACTGGCCTCATTCGCTCAGTTCATTCGGGCGACTGAGGCTCAATCGTGCGATTGGCCCAGTCAGTCGCATGCAGTTGACCAACTGAGATTCAGTCGGTCGACTGACTCAATCGTACCTTTCATTCGCATGTTCAGTTGACCGAATGAGTCTCAGTCGGTCGACTGACTCATTCGCCCCCTTCCAATCGGTCGAATGGGTCACTCTGATAATCCATTCGTGTGAATGGCTCAATCTCATGTCCATTCGTGCGAATGGGAGCCATTCGCATGGTTGGTCCATTCTCATGGTCCAATCGTGCGAATGGGTCACACTTAGTTAATTTTCTGCCATTTTTACCAATTTACATTTAAAACCCTTTTAACTTTTGAAATTTACGTTATGAGCTTTTGATCATCTCAGACATGATCATTTTAACTTGAAAACCTTTTGATCACCTCAGACGTGATCCTTTAAGCAATTTAGTCACCTCAGACGTGACCCTTTTAAACGTTTAAAGCACATGTGGTCATCTCAGACATGACCCTTTTAGTGAGTTGATTCCTTACTGATTTTCCTGATGTAGTCCGACAAACTAAGAAACTAAAACGACTAACTAACTTAGAAAAATTTAAACTAAATACTCAAAACAAGACTTGTTTTTGGCTTTTTGTGAGAGATAAATCCTAAGATGAACATCTACAGGATTTGGTTCCGGAATAGGCAGCTTCAATTTAAATTGACCACACCTGGACCAATTCAATTTTGGAATCATACAGGCAAGTCAAATCATTTGGGACTTGTTATCAAAATCTTTTGATGCTCAATTCTTGGTGTTCATCCAGAGTCATTAGCAACTTTAGGAAATCATACTGGAACTCTTAGATTTTCACATTGATTTGAACTTTCAAGAATTGCAGCCACAATGATTGTCAATATGTTTGTCCACTTAAATCCATACACAGACTTTTGACACAGACTGGTGATTGTTTTAGGTTTAATTATTTCAACTAACATTTGTGGATCCCACACTTATATGGTAATCAACATTCCTCATGAGCTTTTGAGCGGTCTACGGGTATTTATTACAAGAAGAGACTATTCTTAGAGCTTTCAAAGAGAAGCCAGTCCTCAGGTCAGTGCCATCGCACAGCAGAGAGGCGGCAAACAACAATAAATTCTAGAATATCTAGGTTATGCTTATCCTCAGGTCAGTTCCATCGCACAGCAGAGAGGCACACAACCTATCTCCTTGTTAGAGCAGCTTATTTTATTTTGCACAAAATGCACCAACAACATAAGTCATTAGCTTTATAGCATTTGTCTTTCATTTTTTTCTTGCTTTGCTCTAATTATGGTCATTGTAAGGATTCCTTAAGTCTGATGCAACCCAAAACATCCTAAGTGTCTCAGCAACATGCACTAAGTACTGAAGTGAAGAATGCTTCGGAAGTTTTACACAATGCATTAGAAAATACTCTAAGTGTAAAATCTTCCGAAGCCAAGACCAATATCTTCCGAAGCCAAACATGAAGTCTTCCGAAGCTTCAGAGACAAAGTCTTCCGAAGCTTTAACCTATGAAGACAGATTTCTTCCGAAGACTTTTAGTACACATGCTTTATCTGATGTACTGTTCCATAAAGCATCTTTTCCGCTGCATCTCTGTAAAGTCACCAACTTACATGAGTTGGTGAAAAGGGTCATGCTTTTGGTAACTGTACATTGAGGTCTTGAGTCTGTAACTTTCCACTTTATGTACTTTATCCTTTTTGTAATGTATAAGGATGTGAGCTATGGCATGTCATAGTCACAAGGTCAAAAGGCAGATATGCCTTTTGATCCTACAATTGATTTTGTTAGTGTCTAGTCAATTGTATCCAGCTGGCTTTCAAAGTATAGCCGGCTGTAGGTTGTAGTATAAGTATTTCAAGTTCTTGTATCTTTCTTTATGCTTTGTAACACTTGTAAAAGAACTTGAGAAAGCAATATACTGCCTCCTTGAAACCCATACTCTCTTGTTCTGTCTCTTGCTTTACTTGTGTTCTTTGTATCACTTTGGTTAACCCAGTTCACTGTTTGATTAAAGTTTAGTTAATCTCCTCATTGTGTTGTTGTGTTGTAACTGGTATCAAAAGGCATATGAACAATATGCTGATCTGTTCACAAAAGCTTTTGATGAACATAGATTTAAGTATCTGATATCAGCTATTGGGATGATTAACTTTGAGTAGACTTTTTCTTAAAACTAATTCTAATTATTTCTTCTTAAAAAAATATGTGTGTCCTAAGTTGTCTAGTTCATCACTTTCATAAGCTCATGTTTTCTTTGGATGTAAAATTCTTTTTTGAAGACTTTCCTTAGATTCTTGAAAATTTTTGATACTTCGGAAGATAAAATTTTATCTTCGGAAGAAAAACATGTCTTCAAAATAAATAACTGTCTAAGAGAGTTTACCTTCGGAAGAAGTCAAATTCATCTTCCGAAGCTTAAAATTCTTATCTCAGACACTTATTTACTTTTAAAGGACCTTTTCCTTCCGAAGCAAAATTAACCTTCGGAAGCTTTGTTTATTCCTATACAAAGCATCCAAGGGTTTATTTCTCTTCCGAAGCATAAATCTTCAAGACTCTCAGGAAAATCTTCCGAAGCCATTTTAGCTTCGGAAGCTTTTTCAATCAAAACTTCCGAAGACAAATTACCTTCGGAAGCTTTTCGAATTCCAAGAAAACTACTTTTTGAGCAAAAGTAAACTACCTTTTCAGAGGTGGGACCGACTTCCGGATTTCAAAGTTTATCCTCTTTCATTAACTTTGGTTCAAATCCCTTTTCACATAAATACCCAACGGTTCCCCCTCTTTCCCACTATCTTCCTCAATTCTACTTTTCCTCTAACCTAATTCTCTAAACCGCCTTTGCTTTCTACCTTTCTTCACCCTTAAGCTTCTGAAATGGCCAACCTTAACCGCAGAAACAACCCAGATTTCTCCATGCAACTTCACAGGCAACATAATCAAGTTGCTCTGTTAAGCTCTGAGAAAGATGCAAGTTTCTCAGAGATTTGCCAATTCTTGACTCTGTCAAACTATTTCACCTCCCTGACCATTGATCCTACTCTATATGAGGATCACTTGCTTGAATTCTGGAATACCTGCCAAGAGGTCATCATGGATGGGGAGAAGGCACTGTCTGCCACAGTGCAAGGAGGACAATCTTCATCACTCCGGCCATCATTAATCAACATTTGCAGCTGGATGATGAAGAAGGTGAGGTGTCCTTCCCAAAAGAAGCTGTTAATCATTCTTTTGAGCAGATGGGCTATGAGGGAGATTTCTCTGTAAAGACCTTTAGGAAAGGGAAGGTCTCATCCCAATGGAAATTCCTACTCCATGTGGTTATCCACAGCTTATCAAACAAGCATGGTGGATGGGACCAGATTCCTGAGGATCTCTCCTTTATAGTTCATGGAATGGTTCAGGGGGTCAAGTTCAGGTATTCACAATTTGTTTATACTAATTTACTTGCAAACTTAGACTCCTTAGAGTATTACATGTTTCCTAGATATGTTCAACACATTCTCAACTGTGAACTGGGCTCACAGTTGAGGGAAACAAGTAATATTCTTAAATTGGGACAGATGAAGCCCGGCATCTTTAAAATAATGAAGAAGCCAACTGTAGGCTTCTCAGGGGTAGAAACAGCCCTAGTCCCAAAAATGTTAGAGCTCATTGCTCAAGGTGACAACCTAGCAACACAAGCTAGTGTTGAACCCACACCTCTTTTATCCTTACCCCTAAAAAGACCAGAAATCACCCTCACCTACCAAAGAAAATCCAAACGAACCCCTGCTCAGGCTATTGAGTCTGTGCAGGCCCCCATATACTCAACCTTACAGGAAGAAGTGGACACTAGAGCTCCCACTTCTCCTGAGGAGCAAACCACTCCCATTACTTCACCTATCAGGGCTGAGGTTCCTCAAGCTCACCCTGATGAGCTCACTAGCCCAACAGCCTTAAGCCTTCACTCTGAGTCTCAACACTCAAGTGAACAACCTTCAGGGGACAGCTACCATCCCCAGCCTTTGGATCTTAACCAACCAATTCCCAACCTATCTTTCTATACTGATGAAGACTTAGGATTCAGTGAGTACCATGAATCTCTCTTCTCCTCCCCTACTCAAAGAGAGATGAGTACCTCTGACTCTCCTCAGTCTATCCCACATCAGTCACCTACTACTGAGGTGGACACTTCTGAACCTGTTCAAGATGTCCATATGGAAGAGGCTCTCACTTTTGAAAGTGATTACATCATTAAGACCTCAACCATGGCAACTCAGCCCACTGGCATCTCAACTGAGGCTGCCAGTGAGCAGAGGAAAACCAGCAGCCAAGAAACTCAAGCTGGTGGTGAGAGAGAGGACTTTGGTCCAATCATCTCATCCCCCAATGATTCTTCTGATGAAGATGAGGGGAATTTGAGACTAAAGGTGCAGAAATTTTCAAAAACATGCACCTATTTAGTCTCTAAGGTTAGTCACTTGGATCTCAGGTGACTACCTTACAAAACAGGGTCAATGATCAGCAACTCCAGATTTCATATCTGCAGGAAAAACTAGCTGGGAGACCTTTAAGGAGAGCTCAACCAGGAACACAAGAACCTGTGGAAGTGATTGACTTATCCTCCAGCTCACCTATGCAAGTGGGTGATGCTACCAAAAAGGGGGAGAAAGTTATTACAACCACAGAACCTGGGAGTTCTTCAAAGAGAATGGACATAGAGGACTCACCATCCTCACTTGCTGTTGTGCATTCTCAGCAACTTCCTCAAGTTCACATTAATGTGGACTCTATAGACTCACTCATCAGGAGTCTCTTTGAGGAAGGTATACCAAGGGCTGTCTCATCTCCACCACAAGGAACTGGCAACTACATCATAAGGTGGAGGTATGATGATGACAGAAGAGCCCTTATACTTCACAGAGTTCAAGGCCAACAAGAAGTTTTTCAATTCCAAAGCCTGAGCTTCTATGAAAGACTGGATTTAGTCAACTTGCCACTTGTCAATCCAAGCAATTCAAGACAAGCTGACAGGCTGGCTCAAAGAATCCAAGACAGGATCCTTGCAGAGTTCACTCTAAGAAGGAGACTTAGGCAATCAGGCAATGTCATCGGTCAACTGGATGTTGGGGTGGACCCTAAGATTAGTTTCATAGGGGAAACCTTGACTGAAGGCCCAGTGGCAGAACCTAAGACCCTTGTCTCATCATCAACAACTGCTGCAGAGGTCCAAACTCCATCTGAGACACCTGCTGGTGAAGGTGCTTCTCAGCCTCTCTCTGGCCAGAGCATGGAAGCTACACCAAGCAATGAAGGCCAAGCCTCAATCCACCCTGAGTCACAAAGGTCTGTTGGTGACAAAGGGAAAAGGATAATGACTCCTGAGGAAATTGAGGAGGAAGAGAGAGAGAGGAAAAGGAGACTAAGGAGAGAAAGTTCTACTGGGTCATCTAGCTTCATGCAAGCTGCAATCAGGGCTGCCCCAGACCAAATACTCAAGATGATGAGTTAAGGGCAGTCAGGATTACCTACTTACAGACCAGGAACTATGACATTGATGAAATCATCTCCCTCCCCTTAGAAGAGTTAAATGAACTGGCTGACATGGAAGTGTCAAGAGAGATGAAGGAGAAAGAGGATGCAAGGTTACTTCTCCAATTCAAAGAGGAGAAGAGACAGAAAAGACTTTACAAGCATGCTCCCACTCTCTCACCATTTCAAGAAAGTCCTGCACAGGAAGATGTGGCTCCACAAGAACCTCAGGTAGATAAAGAAGAAGATAGGATCAAGATGATCAACTACCTGAGTGCCACAGGCTTCTATCAGGTAGATGCACTTCTTCCCCTGTCCTATGACTTCATTGAGTTCGAGTACCTAAAGCAACTTGAGCTTGAGCTAGTCAAAGAAAGAAAACCAACCAAAAGGAAGCTAAGGGAAGAAGCTGCAAAGTCAAGAGCCATCATTCAAAAGAATGCAAAGAAGTCTGCTGACAGACAAAAATGGTGAGCTTCTTGAAGCTATATGGATTCTCCGGAAGGAGACTTGGCCCCATGTCTCTATCCACTATGGATGAGCATATAAGGGTGATCAAGCAGAAGATTAAAAGTGGAGAACTCATTGACTTGCACTCTCTTCCAAGTCAAGTCCCACCTGAAGTGGAGGTCAAGTTTGAACAACTAGAGACACCTCAACCAACACCTCCAGCTAAGCCTCAGCAAGCTTCATCTTCTGATCCTAGGCAGGGTCAAACTCCCTCTCCTTCTGAACCTGTGAGGGAGGAACACCCAACTGAGAAAGACACTGATGATCAACATGGTGCTGCAGACCAGTCTTCTCAGTTAAAGACATCCAAGAGGAAGAAGAGGATGGCTTCTAAACCAAAGACTAAAAAGAAGAAGCCAAAGTCATCTACCTCTGCACCTCAGGCTGAATCAGATCAACTGAGGAAGTGCATGATGAGGCAGCCCAATCAACTCCTATTCAAGTGGCTCCTCTAACTACTGAGACACCCATCTTGTTCTAGACTTACTCTACCAATCCAGAAAGATGGAATGTTATCAGAGATCAAGGTGTTGAGAATGTCTACTCATGGCAAGACATAATCAACTTACCTTTGCATGATCTCTTTGAGATGAGAAGATACTATGAGAGTCTTGATGATCCTGACCATCTAATGAAGAAAGGAATGGTCTTGATTGTACTGAAGACTACCAACATTTGAAGATCTTCTAAGTGTTTTGGTAGCATCAGCCTAGGGGGAGTTTGTAAGGATTCCTTAAGTCTGATGCAACCCAAAACATCCTAAGTGTCTCAGCAACATGCACTAAGTACTGAAGTGAAGAATGCTTCGGAAGTTTTACACAATTCATTAGAAAACACTCTAAGTGTAAAATCTTTCGAAGCCAAGACCAATATCTTCCGAAGCCAAACATGAAGTCTTCCGAAGCTTCAGAGACAAAGTCTTCCGAAGCTTCAACCTATGAAGACAGATTTCTTCCGAAGACTTTTAGTACACATGCTTTATCTGATGTACTGTTCCATAAAGCACCTTTTCCGCTGCATCTCTGTAAAGTCACCAACTTACATGAGTTGGTGAAAAGGGTCATGCTTTTGGTAACTGTACATTGAGGTCTTGAGTCTGTAACTTTCCACTTTATGTACTTTATCCTTTTTGTAATGTATAAGGATGTGAGCTATGGCATGTCATAGTCACAAGGTCAAAAGGCAGATATGCCTTTTGATCCTACAATTGATTTTGTTAGTGTCTAGTCAATTGTATCCAGCTGGCTTTCAAAGTATAGCCGGCTGTAGGTTGTAGTATAAGTATTTCAAGTTCTTGTATCTTTCTTTATGCTTTGTAACACTTGTAAAAGAACTTGAGAAAGCAATATACTGCCTCCTTGAAACCCATACTCTCTTGTTCTGTCTCTTTCTTACTTGTGTTCTTTGTATCACTTTGGTTAACCCAGTTCACTGTTTGATTAAAGTTTAGTTAATCTCCTCATTGTGTTGTTGTGTTGTAATTGTGTTTAAGCCCTTAAACGGTCCAGCAGTCATCCGCACACATTTGTGGCGTTTACATGCTCATTACCCCTTATTGGAATATTGTTGATTGTGTTAACCAGTGATAAGATGGAAGCCCACAGTCAGTTGAACAGCTTAGTTTGATCTTGAGATCACCAGTCAGGTCTAATCATCTATTGTGTTGAATCTACCGACATATCATTTGTGGTCTAGCAACCTCTAGGTCTACTCTCGTTGTGTTACCTTAGGAGTTACCAGTTTTTCTATCATCTTCCCTTTTATATTGCTTAGACTACACAGACTTATACTTTGAATTTTTGCATCTTTTCTAAATTTAAATTTTAAAGTCCCTCTTGATTTCTTCCTGTGTATTATCATTTTCCAAAGGGTTTGAATCGGTATCACAGATACGATCTACCTTATATCAGCTATCCACTCCTTCTCCCTCGTTTTTTTTTAATGTTACTTGCTGACAAATTCTTCCCCTAAAATACTAAAATCATAACTGGTTTAATTATTTTAGGATTTTAATAAACAGCAAAATAACATGAGTTTACAATTTAAACAGACTAAAGTAAACCAATAAAATAAAATAAAAAGGATAACTGATACCAATTGTGAAGTCACTGGATCGGTAAATATCCGAGCATGTTCTTGACGGAAGGATAAACAACAGCAAAAACCAAGAGACGATCAATAACACGAACTATAATATAATGGTTTCATTGATAAAACCTAACGATTACAAGCTCGTTACAACATAAGAATCAAGACTCTTGGCAAGGGGAGATCGAGCATGATCTCCCCTCTCATCCGGCAGCCCTAGGCTCCGGGCAGACTCCCTCCCCAAAACCCTTCTCCATAACCGAGGCGTAATCAGCTGAATAAAGCTGATTTCGGGTTTGTACTCCTGATCTGACATCCCCAATGACATTGTCTAGGGGATGATAGACGTTTAGTCGTGATCCTGGAGTAGTAGGAACAGCTACCTCAGAGCCAAGATTATGAACATTTGGTTCTGCATCTGAGGTAGTTGGAGTTTGAGGTTCCGAAGTCGAAGGTGCATCACTGGTAGATGCTTGTGGACTTTCAGGAACTGGAACCTGTTCCTCCTGACTGTTCTGGTCATCTTCTTCAGCTTCATCTTCAGAGGAGGAGTCACTATCATCGACTACTCCCCCTGACTGAGTAGATGATTCTCCCTGTGAGCTAGATGGTGTATTCAAAATATCATACATCATTCTAGTAGCTAACTCGTCATCCGAGGGAGAGAGGGGGATGTTGAAGGACTTGAAGAATCCATCATAGTCGAAGAAGTAGGCGGGTCCTTTGCCAGTAGGTGGTGTGGTATATCTCTGAATGTCAACATTACACCACACTTCTACAAGACCCGTTGAGTTGTTGTAAACCCGCTTGTTCGGTATGTTGTATCCTAGAAAGATTCCTTCATCCGCCTTCTCGCTGAATTTGCCTTCTTGTGTCTTCTTCAGAAGTGTGCACGGCGCGCCAAAAGGTTCAAGATACTCCAAATTCGGTTTGCGTCTTTGTAGTAGCTCGTAACATGTCTTTTCGTGGCGCTTGACTATCAGGACTCGATTCAGTGTATAACATGCATTCGCCACTGCCTCATTCCAGAATTGGATAGGCAGTTTCGAGTCTGTCAGCATAGTCCGTGCTGTCTCTATCAAGCTTCTGTTCTTTCTCTCAGCAACGCCATACATCTAAGGCGTGTAGGCGGAAGTGAATTGATGCACAATTCCCTTTCCTTGCAGTATGCCTCCATCCACTGGTTCTTGAATTCCGTCCCATTGTCTGAGCGTACTTGTCTAACCTTCAGCTTGTAGAGAGATTCCAGTGTGGTTACTAACTCCTTGAATGACTCAAATGTTTCTGATGTGGATTTCAGAAACATTACCCAAGTGAACCTTGAGTAGTCATTAGTGACCACAAAACAGTACAAGTCGCCTGCAATGCTCTTTGTACTGACTGGACCAAACAGATCCATGTGAAGAAGTTCAAGAGGAAGTTCTATTGAATGAAATTTCTTTTCCTTATGAGACTTCTTCGTCTGTTTGCCTTTCTTGCAAGCTACACAAAAGTCAGGAAGCTGGAAGTTCTTGACATTAACTCCTCTCACCAGATCCTTCTGAATCAAGTGATTCATCTTCCTTTGACTAATGTGTCCCATTCTCCTATGCCAGGAGATGGAATCCTTCTCAGTAGCTTTAGATAGAAAGCACTGAACCTCATGATCCGTTGTAGCAGCTGTTGACAGATCCAACACATAAAGGTCTTTATATCTTGAAGCAGTCATCAGAACTTGGTCCTCTGGGATCACGTAGTCTTTCTTTAGCACGTAACACTTCTTGTTGTCGAAGATAACCTTAAATCCTTTATCACAGATTTGGGAAACCGAAAGTAAGTTATTTTGAAGTTGTTGAACGTAGTTCACTTTATCAAACTTAACTTTCTGATTCCCCACTTCTCCCTGAGCTGTGATATAGCCTCCCTTGTTTCCAGCAAATGAAACATGCCCTCCTTTTATTTGCTTGACGTTTGATAAAAGGGCCCTATTTCTGGTCATGTGCCTGGATGCTCCGATGTCTACAATCCACATGTTAGTTTCAGCACTGTATCGAACACCCTGCACATACAAAGTAAAGAATTAGTTTAGGTTAGGAACCCAAGCCTTTACTGGCTTGGGTTTCCCAGAGGCATCACACATCATAAATTCCACCCATTGACCCTTAGAGGGTGAGGGTAGCTCAGGTTCCTTCTTGTCATCAGTATCAGACACGCAGGACGACTTCTCTTTCCATAAGCCAGATTTGTGCAAGGCCTGTTTGTGATAAACAGTCGACTGGCTTACAGGTTGAACTTTAGGTTCACTAATTCTTCTAGGTGGAGTTAAAGAACTCCTCTTAGAAGACCTAGGCTTTGAATCCTGAAGTTCAATCTTCTTCCTAGGTGTCTGATAGAAAGGACAATAGGAAGCGATGTGTCCACATTCTCCACAGTTGTAGCACGACCTGCTATCAACTTTATGATTAAACTTTCTTTGTGGAGAAGTGTGTGACACTCTAGTAACATCACTCACTTTAGGTTTTGACTCTGGTTCTTTTGATGTTTTCTCTGGTTTAACAAAGTTAACTGTTTTAACCTGTTTAACATCCTTTTCTTTTTGGTTAAACGGTTTTTGACTTGAAGCATGTGAAAAATTAACATTAGAAGTCTTTTTAGGTTCTGATTTGACTCTGTTTGACCCTGACTTTAAGTTAACCTTTTCAAATTCATTTTCCAGATTAACACAAGGCAATTTACCCTTTGCCTTTGAAGTGGTCTCCTTTTGCTTGTTTCCAGATTCAATAGATGAACATGAGGAATCTGGATCACTAACAAGAGAAGTAGACATCACGTGATCCTTGATGGGGTTATTATTTACTAGTCTAGTCTTAGTGTTCATCAAGGTCTCAGGTGGTGGTGGAACCACTTTGTAACCCAATCCCTCCCCGTTATTCCTTTCTCTCACTAAGTGTTGAACTATGTGTGAAGAACTAGTCCAACTATGCAGTTTCTGTTTTAATGAGTTTACTTCTACTTCTAGAACTGCCTTTTGCTTCTTAGTGTCTTCTAGGGAGTTTAGATAGTACCTAATGTCATTAGCTTGGTTAAATGCAACTACTTCGGTTTCCCTAAGCTGTTTAGTCAAAAGGTCTATCTTTTCTTTATAACTATGTTCATTTTGTTTTAATACTCTATTAGCCTCAGTGCACAGTTGCAAATCCTTTACTAAGTTATCATTATGATCTAATAACCTAGCAAATTTTTCATCTATCTATTCCTAAAAGTATCACAATCAGAACAAGCATGATTATCAAACATTTGGTCAGTAGTACTTACCTGAGTTGGTCCAGAAGAGTTAGCCATCAACGCAGCATCAGATGTCTCTGGTTCTGGTGATTCTGTCTTTTCTGTCTCTGACGTGAAAGTCTCCTCTTTAGGCTTGTAACTGACCTTGGTTGCAGTTGCTTCTTCACTATGTGACATCGCTATCTCAACTGCTAGATCTCCTTCACTCGCAGAATCATCATCAATATCTTCTACACTTGCAATGTTTGATTCCCCTGGTGAGACAAACCTAAAGCTCCAATCCTGTCCTTCATCATCATGTGCAGTCAAGGCTTTTGGATCCTTGCTTGATGAAGTAGAAGTAGAAGCTTGCTTGTCTTGGCGAGTGAAGGACGAGAATGGGTTCCCGTTACCCGTCTTCTTTGGCTTGACACACTCTCTTTTGAAGTGCCCCTTCTCCCCACAGTTGAAGCAGGTCACTTTGCTCTTGTCAAATCCAAATGTGGTATCCTTAGTAGCTACCAAGTTCTGTCCGATCTTTTTAACAAACTTCTTCGCCCTCCGGACAGCACTAGCTAATGCCCACATTATGTCCATCCTCTCAAGCTCCATTTCGTCCACCTGCTCGTAGTCCTCGTCTGCCAGATGGCAGTTTCCAATCTTCCCGGCAACAAGTCCATCATAAGAATGAACCACTGCAGGCAAGAGATCCATATGCTCTCGAGCTACTTCCACAGTCACATTACCGAGGTTCTCGGTCTTCAGTTTGGTAGCACTTGCTTCAGATCCAATATAGTGGGTACACGAAGATCCCGACGTGTCTGATCCTGAAGGAGAAGCATGTGAAGGACTCGACGAGCTAGACACAAATGCAGTCTGGAGAGGTGCTCCAGATGTCTTAGCTTGAGGCGTGGCGTTGTACAAAGCTGGATTTTGAGTGTACGAAGACTTCTGAGCTCTGTACTTCATCCTAAGTGCTTCTTCTCGCAACTTAAGAATGAAGTCATTAATATCCAGCTTTGCCAGCAATCCATTCTGTCTCAGGTTAGACACGAATGAAGCCCACTTTTCAGGCAATCCGTCTGCAAAGTTAGTAACTTTCTCTTCCATGGTAGTATCCACCCCATGTGTATGCAGTTTGCTCATCAAATGGTAGAATCTATCTATGACGTCGTCTAAACTCTCGTTACCCATCGATGAGAAGTTATCGAATTCCTTCTTTAACTCCTTAGCCTTGATTGCCTTCAACGAAGCATTCCCGTCGTACCTCTTTTCTAGCTCATCCCACAGTTTCTTGGACTGCTTATTCTCTGAGTATGGTGGAATATGTCTTTGGGGATAGACTGTGTAATCAATGCATAAACTCTTTTCTCAGCATTGTATTTAACTTTCTGCGCGTCCGTCATCCCTCCTAACGTTAGCTTAACTCCATCAGCTCCCACCGGTGTACTATATCCAATCTCGATGGCTTCCACAGATTCGGATCCACTCCATTGAGATAGATCTCAAAACGTTGTTTCCAGTGGGGAAACTCATCTAACGTCAAGAGCTTTGGTGGTTTATTATGATTACCCACCTCACTCTCAAGCAACAGAATATTCTGTATCCTAGAGTCCTTTCCAGCAGTAAAGGCTGACATTTGATCTTCCATGGCGAAAAACTTTAAGTCTAATAACACAAACTGTCACTGGTGCGATTGAAGGATGCGAATGGACTAGTCGTGCGTATGAACTCTGCGACTGGTTCAATCGTGCGGCTGAACTAAGCGATTGGTTCAGTCGTGCGAATGAAGCTGATGCGAATGAGCTATGCGAAAGAACGGTTCAATCGTACGAATGAAGGTGCGACTAGGTCCAATCGTGCGAATGGGCGATGCGAATGGAGTCCAGTCGTGCGAATGGGTCACTCGTGCGACTGAAGCTGCTGTTTTGCGAAATTTTCTAGGTTAAACGTGTTTCAGCCGTAAAAATTCGAATTTTCACAAGGTCTAATCGCCTAAGTCCGTAGAAACCAAACTTTGATGAGCAGGGAACGTCCAAGATCACTTTTGACACCAAAGATTGCGTTTTTAGTGCAAAAACACAAACTTTTATGCAATCTTGATTGAATCACACGTAATCAAGAGCCAAAGCTCTGATACCACTTGTTAGGACCTGGTATTTGAACGAAATACCTAGTGATTAGCGTGTAAACCAGATCAAATAGTGCGGAATCCTATTTGATTGGCGATCCAATCAGTGAGAACACACGAAGAATCAATCAAGAATTGAATCTAACGTTAGAAGTCGATTGGGAATCGATCTAATGTGCTCTGTGAACTTGGAGAACGATTTGGGAGGTTTCTGGACGGCTAGGGTACGTCTGGAGTCGTAATGGTATCCCCTCTTCCGTTTTTCCACGAATTGGGTCTATTTATAGGTTAGTGTTGTTCATTCGTGCGACTGGACCATAAGTATGGTTCAGTCGTGTGATTGAACCATGCGGTTGATTCATCCGCACGACTGAGTGTTCAGTCGTGCGACTGAGCCAATCTTATGTGTCAATATACGACTGAGCCAGTCTCCTGGTTCAGTCGTGCGACTGAGTCAATCGTATGAAGTTATTCATGCGTATGGTCCATTCGCATGGGCCATTCGCATGAGAACTTCATTAAGTTAAGTTTGAATGTATTAGTTAATATAACTTTATGTGTAACCATTCAAACAATCACAAACCCAATTAACCAATTCAATATCAACTCATTATTGAAATATTAGACATTACAAATCACAAACAATCAATATCATTTCATTAATCATTACACATTACATCATAATCAGACAAACAAGATCTATTACATTACATATCATGATCTAGGGACATACATGCATCAACAATAAGCCATAGCCATCTCCATCACCCTCATTTGATCACCAACAAACACCACATGATGACCTCTCTTAACCATCTTCGATGACCAATATCTCCGGCGACCAATACCACCAGACATCTTTAACCACCATCTTCATCACTATAAACAACCTCCATCAACCCCCCTAACCTGAGACCATCCGACCACCTCCATTATCATAAACCATATCTAGGGTTTGGCAAATTCGATGCTCTTCAGATCTGGGTTTATGTAAACAATGGTGACTGAAGATGGTGTGAGGAATCGTGGTGGTTGATACTATAGTAGTGGTCGTAGGGGATAGGGAAAAGCCCTTGAATCGTTTTTCAGGTGCTGGTGGATGGGGATTTTAGACAGTAGCAGTGGATCTTAGTTAGGGTTTGAGGCTTGAGGGAGATAAGGGAAATTAAAGAGATGATGATGATTAATGATGATGGTGAATCGGTGATAATCTATGATGGTAGGGGATGATGTTAATAAACTTTGATGTGAAAGCTTTCAAAAAGAACAAAAGTGATGGTGGATGGTGAAGATGTTGATGATAATGTTAATAAATATTGTTTTAATATTATACGGGCTACAATGACTAAAGTAATCTCATATGCAATACACATGATTAGACTTAACAGATAAAATTAACGATCGTTAGTGAAAGAATAAAATCTATGAACTTTTTTAAACATAAAGGACGGGGACGGGAAGGGGGGCAGGGGAAGACGAAAGCTAAAAAAGGAGAGAGAGAGAGAGAGAGAGAGAGAGAGAGAGAGAGAGAGATGAGAGAGAGAAGAGAGAGAGAGAGAGAGAACAGAGAGAGAGAGAGACAAGAGAGAGAGAGAGAGAGAGAGACAGACAGAAGAGAGGAGATAGAGAGACAGACAGACAGAGAGAGAGAGAGAGAGAGAGAGGAGAGATATAGAGATATAGAGAGAGAGATATATAGAGAGAGAGATACACATACAGTATGAGAGATAGAGAGATATATAGAATATATATATATAGATATCTATATATAGATATATATACATACAGATATATACATATATATAATATATAATATATATGCATATATATAACATATATATACATATATATATATACATATATATTATATACATATATATATACATATATAATGCACGAAGGACGGTTTCCGCAATAATTTAAGAGATTTGTGATTTTTTTGCACAATGTACAACTCAAAATATCATATTTTCCAGGGTATTTATGTCATTATAACCTTCCTAAATAGATGGATGTTTAAAATAGTTACACTTAAACCCTTGTATGTATAACTATATTTAATTTCATCCTGTTTGTTACAAATTGATTCGAAAAAGGAGTATGTATAATTTAAAACAAAATGTTGCAGTCATTAATAAAATCAAAAAAATACCTCAAAATGAAAGTTCAGTTTTAAACAATTAACTCTCTATTAAATACACATACTTGTAAATCTTGAGCTATCTAACTTGATACTATCCTGAAAAATGAAAACAAACATAAGTCAGTCATCAAAAAAATTCTAATATTTAAGATTTACCGGTTTCACATTAATTTCTGCAACTTTAATTCAGAATACATATTTATTTATAAACAAATTTTATAAGTTTCTCCATTTGAAAAACCTGAATTTGCTAACAAAATCCTAATATTAAGGTGCGGATTCATATTAATTAAAATATGAATAACCATTAAAGATTTACCAGTTTTCTCGTAATTTTTGCTACTTTAATTTATAATACATAATTTTTAAAACAAATGTTTACAATATTCTGCATTTGTAAAATGTGAATTTGCTAACAAAAACCTAATTTTAAGGTGCAGTTTCACATTTCCAAAAAAAAATAATATTTACCTATTTTCCAGTAATTTCTGCATTTGTAAAATGTTAAATTAATAACACGTTTCTTAAACCTGACAAAAAAAAAGCGATTAAACAAAATATATCCAAACATTAACGTTTAGTTACAGATATATAAAAAATTAAAAAAATAGAATTATATATAAAAATTTATAAAAATATACACAAACTGTTAAATATTTACCTATTTTCCCGTAATTTTTGCTGAATTAAATCACAAAACACAACAGAACCTGCTTTATTTCTGCAATTTTACAGGGATTGTTGAATGGTTAAGTTGTTGCATTAAAATAGGATATGCTTGGTGTTTCACATCTATATAAACAAACTTAACTGTGAGTTTTTTTTCATTGCATCTCCCTCGTGAATGGTACTTTACATGTACATTACTTAATAGCAATTTCAAGAAATCTTTAATAACACTTGGCATTTGATTACTTGATGCTAATATATGAGTTTTTTTATTTCTTCAGTTGGGTTGGTTGATCAAGTGATCTCGTTTCAAGTTTTATATACACAGGTTTGTATTTTTATAAAAATATGATTACATAATTCTTTTGTTAATTTTTTAATTAATGTTCAGTGTTTATATAAAGATATATATGGTTTGTTCTAAGATACTTATTCACTGCTATTTTTTAGGGGAAAAAGCTATAATGGTTTCGATAGGTGGGTTGATTTTGGAAGAACAATCACAGAATGTTGAATCCTTAAAAGTTCCTAATTCTTATTCGAAGGAAAAAAAGGTACAAAATTTAAAGGATACTATATACAATTGGATTTTCTTTTGTCACAACTATGCTTATAACTTATTTATTTTATATGTGTATTTATGCAGGATGCTTGCCATCATAAGCAATATAGATAAATTATAACTAAGTTTACTTTTAAGTTTTTTTCCTAATGTTATTATATTAAAATCAAAGTTGTTTCTTATATACCAGCCGATAGAAGCTATATTGGATCTCTTAGTACAATTAAATATATTATTTTAAAAAAAGTTTCATATGTTTGTGTTTAATTGTGAATTTTTGGATTGCATGATTAATTATATATCTTAAATTAATTGAGATATGGCTTTAACATATTGGATTTCAGGATGACTTTGATAGTAGTATTGAGATTATATGTTGTGGCACAATGTTTAGTCCCTACAAATCCGATCTTTAACAAGAATTTAGCCGGGAGGTATTATTTTTAATTTTATATTTTTTTTCTGATGAGATGTATATTAACTATTCCCTTTTTTAAGGATCACATGTTTGAAGCCAAGGCTAGAAATTTGAAAAATAAAAAAAAAAGAATCAAGAGGCTAGATGAATGGAAATGGAGTGATGTCATTGAGTTAGATGGCCTAGATAATATTGAAAAAGAAGTTGAACAACAAGACTCTGCATGTTCAAGCAAGAAGTCAGAAAAAAAAATTAAATTTACTCGTGTGTCGGTGCAGAAGCGAAATAGACCTCATGCTGTTTGATTTTTTAACAAAAAAGGCTTTTGATATCTTTATGAATTATTTCAATTTTCAATTTTTAATATAATAAAACATGTGGTTTTGTTTATTATGAATATCTCATGTAGATTTGTTTAGGATTTTTATTTGTGTTATAATAAAACAAGTGTTTTGTTTGATATGCAAATCTCATGTAGATTTGGTTTGCTTTTTGAATATTGGTATATATAATTAAAAAATACTTATTGTTTAATAATGTTATATTAAGTACATATATTAACAATTAAATGGATCTTTTATGTTTGATGTTATATGAGCGATTAAATACATAAAACATCAACACAACAGAAACAATTGCTTAACATAATTAATTAATGGACTTTGGTGAGTATTTTGTAAAAATTAATATATAAGTTTAAATTGTATTGAGCAATCCAAAATATTACATTGATATTTAGAATGGAAATAGAAAACAAAGTCAATTATATGATGAATTTTATTTATTACTGTACACACTCAATATATAAACATATATATTGAATTTATTGAAATATTTAATTTATTAACTCAATATTGCACATCAATTTTCAAACTACATAGGTTGCATTTGATACAACGAGTTTATATTATAGGAATTGTTTATATATTACAATATAAGTATTTATAAAGGTGCCAAGTATCTTGCATGAGTACCATTTTATAATTAAAATTATTTAATTTAAATAAAATTTTATTTTATTAGAACCTTAAACATATTCCAGTTCCTTACCTATATAAATATGTTAAACTTATGTTATGCGTTAAATAGTAACAATTAATTTAAAAAATATTTAATTTAAGCTTTTTGTTTTACAAATAACTCCTAGAATAACCAACTTATTATAAACATATATTTATTTTTATCATGTTTATTACAAATTGCTTATAAAAATGATTCATGGTTGTATAATTTAAAAACAAAACATTTGTAGTTAATAAAAATTATTAAAATTCATAAACGCAAATTTAAAATTGAACTATTATCTTCATGTTTTTTTGTTTATTATAATAAAACAATTAATTAAAAACTAACACAGGTTACTTTTACTGATATTTAAACTTTTAAAATATTTAGAATGACTCGATTTAATTTTTATGAGATTTTAAATTTCAAGATTCAAATAATAAGTCAAATTTATTACTTTTGGTGTTATCAAAACACTCACATTTAAAATTTTAAGATTTATCCGGAATAACTGATTATGCTATTTTAAAAATCAAACTTCAAATGTTTTAGATAAACATTCATGAATTTATTCTATATTCTATAGATGAATGCATGGCTCTATATTTTCTGCAATTTTACAGGGAATGTTTAAGGTATAGGTTGTTGCATAAAAATAGGAACTTCTTGTTTTTTCACATCTATATAAACTGTTTTAAATCGAACTTTAATTTCCATCGCATATGCCTGGCAAACTAATCAATTCTAACTGCTGAAAGGTAATTTACTTTAATATTATTCTATACTGTTGTATTAGAATTTGGAAATCATATTCAGAATTTGTTTAATAGCACTTTGCCATTTCATTAGTTAATGGTATATAATATAAGCTGATTTCTACATCTTCAGTTGCGTTGGTTGATCAAGTGTTTTTGCTTCAAGTTTTATATACACATGTATGTATATATTCTAAAACCTGATTACATAATCATTTTGTTATAAATATTTGTTTTTATGTTTGTGTTTATATGAATAAGGTTTATATTGTTTGTTGTAATTTCATTAGTTAGTGCTAATATAATATAAGTTGATTTTTACATCTTCAGTTGGATTTGTTGATCAAGTGTTTTTTCTTCGACTTTTATATATAAAGGTATGTAAATCTTCTAAAACCTGATTACATAATTATGTTGTTATATTCATTTTTATGTTCTGTGTTTACATGAATTAGATTTATAGTATTTGTTTTAAGATACTTATGTAATGATTAACATGTACTCTTCAAACAAAGAACACCCAAAATAATAATATATCACAGCTTAATTACATAGCATGTAGACTAAGTGACTTAACAATTGAAATAAAGGTTATTAGGTTCGAGAATTTAAAGGATGGTTGTTCATCATTAAATTTCCAGTTAATAAATATTTATTTTGTTACTAAAATACAGATGGAAAAAAGTTTGTTATTATCAAGTATCATAATTTTTAGGGTCCAACTCAAAACAATATACAAAATACATACAAGTTACAAAATTTAAGTATAATAACCAAGTGAGTAAACATATGTATAATGAGTCTTGTATACAAAACAAACCAGGTCGAACACATTTATAAGATATTTCGACGGTAACAATATAATCAACATATTAGGTATCACTACAAAATAACTCATGCACATGCTTACAAACCAATCATACTAAAATTTAAGGAAGCCTAGACGGAGGCCAGATTCCAAAACCTCTCTAATGAAGGTCGGACAAGCACATCTAGGGAGTTAAGAAATCAGTATGATTGATCTGTAGAGTAATCTAAATACGAAAAAAACCATATACATTAGGCTCAACTAACTACCTATTACTATGTAATAACTTAATATAAAATACAAAATCCTAAAACACTTTAAATTGGAGAATGTACAAGGTACTGGTCAAAGGTCTAGATGACTTACATTGCATGTAGAATCCATTAAACTTGCCATTCTAAGTTCACCAAAGATCTAGATGACTTACAGTGCATCTATAATCCATTAACCTTTCCATTCTAATGTCACATCAGAATGAACCTGTAATTTGTGTGAAATAAATTAATAATCAATAACATGTTAATATTGAAAAATCATATGGAAATTACTGTGATAATAACAAATCCAGCAAATATATTGAAAATTAACTATAATATAACTAAGAGGGCACCTGTCCTCGGACATTGAGTGATCAGGATATGATTTATATCTATTTCTTACTAAGTAGAGATCATGTAAATAACAAGAATATGATTACATATGTAGGGAGAATCTATATGTCCTTAATATGGTGATTAGCAGTCCTCTGTTTAACAAGTCCCCTAGCCAACTCCCATATCAATAGTTACAGCCTCTAGATATCAAAATAAACCCCATGTCCCCAAATTTGTTATATTAAACCTTTTAATGGTTAGTGGTGGTTTTTATTAGGAATTGGAATCTCCATTTATGTAGCAAATCCTACTGTACAATGCATTACCTATAGTTGTTTAGTTGCCATGTTAAGGAAATGATGAACTGAGTATGCTTATTTGAACCATTTTACATCAGATATGATTTTTTCATATACTAAAACCCAACACTGAAAACCCTAAACATATGAACAAATCGACATCTAAATCAATCAGTAACCCCTATTTAACGATGAACATTTGACACAAATTCATGCTGAATTTATTCATAAACCCAAAACAGACAAACCCTAATATTAGGAATTCAAGATCAACAAAAGCTACTTAAACATCTTACAGATCGTATGTAAGGCCCCGTTCCCGGAGACCTCACAGTTGGTCATTCACAGCATTAAATACATTAAACATTATAGATTTACAAATTTAAGGAGCGGAATCATTTTATCAAAAACCATTCATTTCATTTAAAACACTGTTGTTGAGCAATACATCGTCGTTTAACTGATTACAAAAGAATTGTTTTACTGCATTACAAAACAACAACACATAAAATACGAATGGATGTTAGTCTTTCCCTGCCGAGTAGCTTCACCCTCGTGCCATCCTCAGCAATATTTACCTGCCAACTGAAAATGTATAAAAGTCAGCGTTGCTGAGTGAGTTCTAGTTTTATAAGTAATATAATACTTTCTGTATGATGTATATGAAAATACTCTTTTCTGTAAAATACAACTCTTTACTGCATATCGAGCACGCATTAACTATATGAAAAAATATTGTTCGTTCTCTTTACTGTATGCCTTGTTTACTCTGTTTTCTTTTATCTTTATCTTTCACTGTCTGTATGGACCAATGAGCAATACCCCAACTATATGCGCGATGGAAAACGGGTGATGGGCCATCTATATCCCTCGATAGGGTCAACTATATCCCTCGAAAGGGTCAACTATATCCCTCGAAAGGGTCAACTGTATCCCTCGAAAGAGTGTTGTGTACTGTATACAAGGCCGACCCAATCACCCAAGGTACGCTACAAGGGTCCTGCCAATCTCCAAGACTGGCCCTGTGTGCATAATAGGGTAGCTAACCCGCAGCACAGTTGAGCTAACGACAACACGGTCGTGTACCTCCTATAAGCTTGCAAGACTTGTTAACATTTTATTAATGTTCCTCTTCTTTTCTTTATTGCTCTTTCTCTTTATTATTACAATATACTTTACGTTACAATAATATACATACCACGTAAAGTCACATTCTATAGGTAATAATAATAATAGCAATAATAATAATAAGGAACAATCATAAGACAATCATAATCAATCATAATCATGCATGAAACCCATCATTAATAAGCCCTAGTCAACCTCGGTCAAACACCCTAAAAGCACAGACTCCCAAAAATTCTGTATTAAATTCTAAGGGTTTAGGCGCTTGACACTATTTGGGCACATGGGCCCTGTTTGGGCGTATGGGTACTTAGGCGCATGGATTACTTCAGACGCATGGAAACTTAGGCGCATGGACAATTCAGACGCATGGGCACTATTTGGGCGTATGAACTTAGGCGTATGGATCACTTGGGCGCATAGGCTACTCAGGCGCATGGGCCACTTTGGGCGCATGGGCCACTTTGGGCGCATGGGCTATACTTAGAGTTTTCTAAGGCAATCTCAGGCGCATGGGCTATACTTAGATTCTTCTAAGGCATTTTAAGGCGCATGAGCTTATTCTAGGCGCATGAACATTCTATTCAACTTGTTTCCAGTATGATTTAAACCCGTTCCTCATACCTATCTGTTCTAAGCTTATCATGGTAATTCTAAACATGAACAATCTATAAGCATTTAAGAACCAACATTCAACATGCATAATACATACGGGTAAACATATATAACATTGTAAAAATGTTTTAATACATTTTCAGCCCTAAGAAGAGTTTAAAACAAGTAAAACCGGGGTCTAGAAACTCACCTGGTGCAACTTTGGGTGTATCTTCCTTCTAACCCGAATGCAAATGAGTTCAAACACCTAGAACAACACCAAACACACACACCCGAGCACATACACAAACACATAAGCACATAAACATGTAACCGGGATAAAACCCATCATAAACACTTAAAAACCACGAATTCTTACCTTGAATTCGATCCTCTTCTTCTTCTTCTTCAACCGAGAGTTTTCTGCTCTCTCTACAATCCGAATGAAAAAGGTGTGAGTAGCAACATGGGCGGCCATGTTGCTTTATTCACCAACTTTTTAAAGATTTGTCCTTTGGACACTTTTAGTCCCTCCATTTGGACTTTATTGTTTTTCTTTCTTTTATTCTTCATTTCTTGTCTTTTTAAAATAACCGGGTGTTACATCGTACAATTTATACTAACCTGAAACGATCTGGTGTTCCATTTGATGCGCGAAACGACGATATCCGAAATCCCTAAATCGTGACCTCCGAAAGACCATTTCATTTGTCGATTACAACGACACAAAAAGGGATACAAAACAGAGTCGCGTATGAACGATAAAGAGAGGTTGATTTCATTGAATCTGTAGAGAAATGTATTAGGTTGAAAGGGAAGAATCACAAAATCGACGGGGATGTATCGTTGAGGTCGGTTGATTTGTTTGAACTTGTGAAACCCTAAGACAAATGTAAATATTACCTGATATACCCACCTTTAAAACCCAAATACCCACCTGCCCAAATCAACCCAATAATACAACAAATATAAAAGCCTATTTATAATTATATTACACTCTCTTTAACCCAACAATTTTTAAAAAATTTCAATAAAAAAATTTTTTAATACAAAATAATAAATGGGTGTATATTAAAGCTTTGTAATAATTTATATAATACTAAAATTTTATCTATGAATATATGTATATATATATATATATATATATATTTTGTAGCGGTATGTTAAGTATATTTTTCCGTTGTAATAAATTAAAATAAAAACACATACTTTCAATAGTCTTTTGAGCACTTGCTTATTTAGAGTATTTAATAGTGTGATGATAATAATAATAGTGAAAGTTTATAATATTATAAAAATATCTTTTATTTATATTTAATTGATAAATAAATGTAAAGACATACATGAAATTTTTATTTAAATAGGTACTATTAAATAAAATATGTTTATTACTTTGCTATACAATATCACTAATTTTAATTGCATGTGAGCACTATTATTATATTACACTTAAAAAATTTATATTTGCATATTCATTAGTAGGTTAGTACCTCTTATTTTACACATAGTTAATTAACAAAAATATTAATTACTTAGTAATGAAATTATATTGTTTTTAATGACATTTTGAGTTAATCTACCATTTAAATTTGTTTAGATCAAAACCACTATGCCTCCTCAGTTGTTTTTTATACTTATGCTGGAGATAATTGCGCGACTTCCCCCAAAGTTTATGGTGAAATGCAAGTGTGTCAGTAAAGAATGGTTAACGTACATGTCAACTTCAGATTTTCTAAAAACACATTCCCAACACATGTGAGAATCTCCGGATCAAAAAATCATAACCACAAGTCGTATGTCGTCATGCGTTTCTAGATTGTTAAATTATCATGACAATAACTACTTAGTCAGTAGGAACGTGACTCCCCCGCTTGGTCTTCAACCTAAAAATCTAATATTCTTGTCAAGCTTGGATGGCATGCTTTGTGTTAGCCTTCGAAACACGTGGGATTTGCTTGTGTGGAATCCATTAACTGGTGCCGCCAAACTGTTGTCCAACACTACTAAGCAGGGATTCTTCAACGCAAGAAAAGATGCTGTCGGTTTCTATGTTGACGGCACTTTTGATTACAACATTGTCCACATAAAACGCAGGCGGGATACTCTTGCAGTGTTCCTGTATTCATTACGTAGGGGCTCGTGGAAATTTACACCCTTCCTTAAAAAAAGACCGTACCATGGTGATACCTACTGGTGGTGTTCTGGAACATTCTGTGGAGATGCAGTGTACTTCCCAGTCAAGGAATATTGGCTTGCAAGTAACAGGAGGGTAATTCGGTTTGATGTTAACACACATCAATTTTCAGAATTACCATATCCGAATGTCGGGGGTTTTGGTCCTAATGGTTCATTTGTCAGTATACGATCAGAACTTCATATGTATTGTTCAAGCGGTTACTACGAAAGACCATTGGAATTATGGAAATTAAGTAACCGTACTTGGATAAAGTTGTTTACTTATTCTTACAGGGTATGTCTTCCATTTCCAACAATTACATCCCTGACGCATTACAACCTTAGTGATTCAACTCTTGTGATCACTGAGTGGGGGCAGGTTTTTGAAATTTATCTTCGGTTCAATATAGCGGGATTTATACACCCGACCATTTTTGGTGGTATTATCCATGGTGCAATCTACACGGAGACAATACTGTCACCTGGATTTTAGTTTCTACAACCTTCTATCATTTATTTTCTGTTTGCTAGACATTCGGTTTATTTTTCTATTATTTTCTTTTTCAAGTACATTAACTACTTTGGCAATAATAAATCAACTTTTATTTTAAATATTTGTGATGCTTTATTTTATAGATCATATAGATGTCCCTAATGTATTTTTAGATAAACGACAACTTGATGATGGATTTGCATGCCATGGTTGACGATTTTTCATCAGTCACACAATATTGTATCTGCTATACCGTGTGTTTTGTTTGGGTTGACTTTGTTTTGCATGTCGTGTCTGAGAACAAACTTTTGGTGGTTTTTATCGACCAACACGTAAGATTCCAATTCCATATTTTATTATTATATAAAATAAAAGTATCTATCATATGTAAAGCATTAGCTTAATTTTTGTGTAGAGGAAAAAATTAGTCAGGTTTATACCAGCACATTTCATGAAAGAATACAAAGATGACGATCTGGTGGGCAGCATGATTGTACTAAGCCGTTTCAGAATAGATAAATTTGAATAACAAGACTGGCCAAAACATGATAACTACCTCTTAGTTTGGAGTGATTTCAAGATCGTGTTTAACGAGCACACTAAAATTATACGAATTTCAATACAAATACCAAGAGGGTTCCGTGTGTATCCGTTGGTACCTTCTATTAAAAACCTTTTTGGACGACAACATATATGAAAAAATAATTACCGGTACGTATAACTTATCCAATACCCACTAAATTTTAATAATATTCTACATCTTTATTAAATGCAATGAAGGTCACATTATTGGTTGTAGATGTCGTTGGTAAAATTGTCGATGGTGAGCGGCGATTTGGACATTTCTTGATGGTTCTTCAAGATTATACGTAAGGCGTTCTTTGAATTCAATTTTTTAATTTTTTTTAAATTGAGTTTTATTTAAAATTGTTTTCCTCATGATATAAATTATATGTGGTAGCGGTCACATAATAGAATTATCGTTATATGACTCACGGGAGATTCACACGCTTCAAATGTTTCGTTCAATATTAGACAACTCAATTGTCTATGTATCACGAGCGAAGTTGGTTCGTTTGCCAAACAGTATGTGCTACTCTATATTTTATACCTACATACATTAAATAAATATTGCTGTATTTTAAAACTTATACACATTTTATGTTTCACTTATAGGAAATATTTTACGGTCAACCAATTTCACTCGAGTTGTCGTTGAACCCAAGATTCCAGAGGCGTGTTATATTTAAATGTTCTTTTTCTCTTATATCATAAGTTCGTGCATACTCAACTTCGAATAACTTTTGTATATTTGTTTACTTACACGTTAGATGTATTTTTAATTATATTTTTTAAGGGTTTGGTTATTTTTCAATTTTATTTCTTCTCTTTATTGCGTGACGGAAAATCCTATATTGTTATACGTTACAAACCTATATATAATTCAACTATAATGTATGTAATATAATGTAATATCAAGCACGTGCATGAATAAATTGCATATATCATTACATCAATACACATTTTTAACAAACAACTCAACATTACAGTATCAAATTAAACATAACATATCAATAGGTTATCTAAGTTATATTATTCCATTTTTTAAGATCTTATTTAACAGTTATGTTATACTCTCTATAATGGTTACTCTATTTAACTATTATGTTATACTCTCTGTAGTGGTTACTCTAGCTTAATATTAATCATACTGTTATTATTTCATAAAAAGGTATAATAAGTTTCCAATGAGCAACGGTCGAGAAAACGATCCCAATGATTTTATGTCGTCAAGTGCATCTAATTCTGCAATGAAGAGAACAAATTATAATAGACGATACTATTTGCAAAAAGAGAATGGGAAAACAACAAAAGTAATAAATGGAAGTACGTCTCATGTCAATTCAACAGTAACAATTGGTACTAATAACTCCCAACAAAGGAGCCCTCTAAGTACTTTATAAGATAATAGCAGTCGCGTAGCACGGCCGAGGAATGAAAGTATATGTCGTAATCCAATTGTGAGACAAAATCCACCGAGCACAGTCCAGTCTCAACCGCCCATGCAACCTCATAACGCACAAGAGGATCCAGATGATTAAGTTTTTTCTGGAGACCGAGAGAGAGAGAGATAGAGAGATAGAGAGAGAGAGAGAGAGAGAGAGAGAGAGAGAGAGAGAGAGAAGAGAGAGAGAGAGAGAGAAGAGAGAGAGAGAGAGAGAGAGAGAGAGAGAGAGAGAGAGAGAGAGAGAGAGAGAGAGAGAGAGAGAGAGAGAGACAGAGAGAGAGAGAGACAGAGAAGACAGAGAGACAGAGAGAGAAGAGAGAGAAGAGACAGACAGAGAGAAGAGAATAGAGAGAGAGAGAGAGGAGAGAGAGACAGAGACAGACAGAGAGACAGAGAGAGAGAGAGAGAGATAGGAGAGAGATAAGATATATATATAGAGACATATAGAGATGATATATAGAATAAGATATAGATAGGTATATAGAGGATATATATATATATAATATATATATGGATATATATATATGGATATGTATATATATAGATATGTATATATATACATACATATATATATATATACATATATATATATCTATGATATATATATATATCTATATATATATATATATATATATATATATATATATATATATATATATATATATATATATATATAAAGGATGAAAGTGTAATTAACCTTAAAATTTAAATTGATGCGACAAATGGTTAAATATCTAGGAAACTTCGGGAAAAAATCTTATAAGTTGTAATGTCAACATGAATGTGATGTCTATGTTGACTAATTGTAATATAAAGCATAAGGCTCTTATTGCATTAAAAGATAAACTATTTCTGTTTATTTAAGTAAAAAGTATAAAAGTTTGAGTCAATTGTTCAGAATTCTAATAATATGGCTTGTTCAGGATTCTAATAATATGACTTCTCATCTTGAACTGAAACTTAAACAATGATAAACATGAGTATATTCATCGTCGCCTTTCTCACTTTACTTTGTTTTTGTTCAAAAATCCTTGTTGTTCAAAAATCCTTGTTGTTCAAAAACAGATACATTACATCAAAATTTGAATTACTTACGTCATTACACTTAATTTCTAATTAATTGGTATAGAAGTAGTCAATAAATTGGCTTGAAGTAAGAGTTGTTGTTTATATGAAACTTTTGAAACCGGTCAACTTCACGTAGAATATTTTGTAACATTGACGTTTCTTTCTGGGTAGTAAAAAGTTTGGTTATTTGAAGTATAAATTTGATCTAAGTTTGTTGTGTGGCCATCTTTTATGCAATTTGGCTTTTTTTAGTATTGGTATTCTATAGCAGTATATCAACTCGTTTTATGCATTATGGGTTTTTGACATATTGGTTAACTCTAAAATTTCATACACGTTATTCTTATATATGTTCTTATAGTTTGGATACATGCAACAGGTTTCGTAAACTGCAATTGCACTATACATATGGATGTAAGTGTGGGTTTTTAGTGATCAAACCCTATCTCCAAATGTTGCAGGAACCACTCAGTGAATCGAGTGAAATCAATATTACAACCCTCAAAAGAAACTTAATTACAAAGCAGCATGAGGTTCTTCTTCAAATTACATCAGTGGTGTCTGTTTCTGTTGACCAAGTCTTAAATAAAGCATTGGTCCTATGTCATCATACGGGCTTGTGAGAGGCAAAAAAAAATGGGGAAAATGGTCATTGGCTTTTTCAGTGGTTTGCGAGGTCAAATAAGTCATTACTATCACTTCACACAGCCGGTATAACATTATCATCCTCATATGATCCATATAGCACCATATAGCATGTCTGGAGAAACCTTTCATATGACTCGTATAATATTATCAACAACTCATATGGGCTGTATAGCTAGGCCTGTCAACGAATCAAACGAACACGAATATCGGCATGTTCATGTTCGCTCATTTAACTTTAACCGAACACGAACACAAACATATAAACGAACACGCTATTTTGTTCATGTTTGTTCATTAAGAAAATGGAAATGTTCGTGTTCGTTTATGTTCGTTTGTTAAAAAGCTAAACGAACAGTTCATGAACATAAACGAACACAAATGAACAAAAGTAAACGAACTTAATTGACAAACATGATGAACACAAACGAACAAGTCTAACATATCATAATTCATAAAAAAACACATGTAATTAATGATTCAAGTACACATGATTCATCCAAAAATATGATTCTATTATAAAATATCCATAATCATTTACCAAAAATCATCCACAATGACTCATCCAAAAAATCATAAAAAAATATGTACACTAAATACATAAACGAACAAACATAAGCAAACGAACGTAAACAAACGAACATAATTGAACGTAAATAAATGAACATAAATATTGAACATATACGAACGAACATAAACAAACGTTCACGAACGTAAATAAACGAACAAAACATGTGTTCATGTTCGTTCGTTTAATTAAACGAACACATTTTTTTGTTCGTGTTCGTTCATTGAATTAAATGAACGAACATAAACGAACTTCCCGCCGAACAGTCATGAACGTTCGGTTCATTTACAGACCTATGTATAGCACATCACTGGTGTGGGGATAGTATGTCAGTGGTGTATGTATAGTAGAAGTTTGATGGAAAGTAAAACAAGGTCTTAATACAAAAATGGCATAATGCATCAACATCACTTTCAGATGTCTGTTTCAGTTGAATAAATCATAAGCTGTTGAAGTTTGAGTCAAGAGAATTTGCCAAGAATTTCATACAATCACCGTTAATATTACTTCTCATCCTAGAGCTAGATGCTTAGTCTACCCTGAAACAATGGTGCTATACCGAAACATAATCATCATCTTCGCTTTATTTTGCTTTTTGTTGAGCAATCCTTGTTATTCGGAAACAGATACCTTATATCAAGGTCAACTGTTCAAAGACTGGGATGAACTGATTTCATCAAACAGAGTCTTCATTTTGAAGTTCTTTAGCTTTGGAACTATGGTAAGTCCTTATCTAGGGGTATTCTACAACAACGAACAAATCAAATACCGTCGTTCGGACAACTACCAAAGAGAGGGATCAAACAACTTCAATGATAAGGCAGTTTGGGTGGCAAACAGAAACAATCCGATCCCAGATATATACGGTAAGCTCATCATAGATGTTAATGGGAAGTTCAGCATTTTATCTAGTGGAGGCACTGTTGTTGATCTATTCAGTCCAACTCAACTTGTAACACGCGCTGTGAGTGTTACACTGTTGGATTCAGGGAATTTAGTGCTTAGAGAACTGCATCAAGGGTCTTATAAGAGAGTATTATGGCAAAGCTTTGATTACCCGACAGACACGCTTCTACCTGGAATGAAACTGGGAGTTAATCTCAAGACTGGGCACAGATGGTCACTGACTTCTTGGCGTACCGATGAGCTACCGTCTGAAGGATTATTTGATCTAGTAGGAGACCTCAATGGAACAGGTCAAATGGTCATTCTAAGGCAAGGGAAAGTCCACTGGATGAGTGGACCGTGGCAGAATGGTGAATTTAAAAACACTGATCTACAATCTTCTGGATGAGTGATACCCGAGCCATGTCTGCATGTTCATGCCATTCTTTTAGGCCTTTTTAAGAAGCAGGGTTGCTGCCATTATATGACTCGGCAAGGGCATTTGGTGTGAGTGGTTGTCAGCCAGTTACAAGCTCGAATGGGCTTTTCCCGATCGCCTCGCTTTGGTGCATATTATAAGAGAACTGTGCTACATCTAGAAACTTAGCCCAGTCCCTTTGGTTAGCACTTACATAATGTCAAAGGTATAGCTCGAGAAGCGCATTTACTCTTTCAGTTTGTCCATCAGTTTGTGGGTGGAAGCTTGTTGAGTAGTTTAAGTTGGATCCTAGAATTTTGAATTATTCTGACCAGAAATTTCCTGTAAAACGTGGGTCACGATCGCTTATTATTACCTGTGGTATTCCCCAATATTTCACCACGTGTTTAAAGAATAGTCTTGTCGTTTCCACCACAGTTACGTCAGCGGGGGCTGCAATAAACGTTCTGCTCTTTGAAAACCGGTCAACTACCACAATTATGCTTTCTTTTTCTTCTAAATTTGGCAAGCATGTGATGAAGTCCATGGATATGCTCTCCTATGGGCCCTCGGGTTTTGGTAGCGGTTCAAGTAATCCCCTTGGCCGATGTTGTTCAAGATTGTCTTGTTGGCAAACTAAGCATGTTCGGACATATGCTTCGACATCATCTTTCATATGGGCCAGTAAAACCTTCCTTCGACGAGTGCCAGAGTTCGTTTTTTTCCAAGATGTCCAGTCCATTTTGATTCGTGGCATTCCTTTAGGATGGTACATTCGAGGCCTCCCCATTTTGGTATGAAAAGGCGGTCTCCCGTAGTGAACAACAAATCTCTCTCTAGCCAAAATCTTCTAGTTCTTCGTTCTCGAGCCAGTAAGGCTAGATGTTTGGCAAAAGGGTCTTGTCTTATTTCTTCTTTGATTTCATCTTGGAGATTGAAAGTTGGTCGGGTGATAGCAGCTAGCTCAGCCTTGCGACTTAATGCATCTGCTATCGGGCTTATACTCTAGGATGTAGTCGAATTCTGCAAGGAAATCCTACTATCAGCTTGCTTTGGGCTTAAGTTCTTTTGGGTTTGAAAGTAGCTTGTTGTGACATTATCAATTTTGACGGTGAAGCTTGACCCAAGGAGGTAATGTCTCTATGTTCGTAGACAGTGCACAATGGTTGTCATCTCCTTTTCATGTACTGTGTACTTCTTCTCCGTATCATTAAGCTTACGGCTCTCAAAAGCAATTGGGTGCCCTTCCTGCATGAGTACTCCTCCAATAACAAAGTTCGATGCATCAGTATGAAGCTCAAAAGTCTTGGTAACGTCCGGTAATTGTAAAACTGGTTTTGTCATGACGTCCTCCTTTAATTGCTTAAAGGCCTCTTGGCACTGCTCGTCCCAATCCTAAGTTTTGTTTTTCTTTATTAAAAAAGTAAGGGGGATGTGATAGGATCGGATCAATTAGATTTGAATTATGCAGCGGAATATCACGAATTAAGATCGAATTCAAGCAAGAAAAGTAGTGAATATGCAAAACACTCAATCACAATTATAGAGAGAATATTTCTGTTAAAGGAATGTTTTCATTCACGCGTAATGCTTCGGTTAGAATACAGCTAGGTCAACATCCCTTATATAGAGGAATGTGACGTCTGCTGATGTCACTTGATAGTGACATCTAACAGAATTTACAAAACAACTGAAATATACAAACTACTGAGATGTTCTCAACAACTGATCACATCTCAGAAAATGCTAAGTACAAATACATGAAACTACTGACTAAAAACTACTGAAACAATAAACTACTGAAATGTAAAATTACAAGTACTGAAAAGTAAAACCATCACAACTACTGAAGTTAACAACTTCAGCTGTTGTGACAACTGCTGATCACTCTGGTCTTCAGTCTTTGTCTTCAGCACTTCATCTTCAGACTTTGTCTTCAATTCTTTACTTTCAGACTTTGTCTTCAGATCTTTGTAATTAGCTGATGTCTTCAGCTGTTGTGATCTTCTTCAGCAGTTGTAATGTATGTGGGACTTAGAGGTTTTTCTGATCAGGCTCATTGGTTCTTTTGGTCCAACAAACTCCCCCTGAACCAATGCAGCCAAAACCTCTAACTTTATTGAAGATCCCACTTATTCTTTGGCAAAAATACTCTCTTGATCAGCTTCAGAGGTAGACAGATAAGCATAGGCCAGGAAAAGGTTTCTAATCTTTTGATTGGCTAAGTATGGAAGGGAACTCTGTCTTGGGGAAATTGGACACAGAGTCTTGTCCCAACCATGAAACCTATTTCCCATTGATGAGTCTAAAAGACTCCCTTGCATAGGCCTCAAGGAGAACAACTTGTTCCTCCTTAGTGAGTTCTTCTGCTTCTCCCTCAAAGAAGAACTCGGGCCCATAGTATTCAGACAGATACCTCACTGTCTTCCCATTCTTCAACTCAACAGTTGTTATCTCTCTATATGCGAATTCATCTGGATGAGAGCCTTCGAGCAGCAACTGGAGTTCACTCTTTTGAAGATCTTCAAGTCTTTTGTACAACAACCCCTTCTTGATCATTTTGTTCTCAAGAATAGACATAGGGGTTGATTTGGATGTGTGAGCTCTCTTGAATTCTTCAATGATTTCCCAGGGTGAGACTACCATGGCCAACATGATTGTAGCATTCAAAGTCTTTCTTACTTGGCCATGATATCTACTTGGTAAGTTTTTCTTGTGAATTCTAGAGCTTACCCTGGGATCTGGCCAATCCTCACTCTTTCTTTTTGATGTTGAAAAATATGTCTGAGAGTGTACAGCCTCTGAGCTTGTATCTTCATAGCTTGAATGGATGAGGACTGAGGGAAGTCCTTGTCAACCATTCTAAGAAATTGCTCATCATGCTGCTTCTGCTGTTCTTCTTCTTTAATTTTGACCTTAACTATCTGCCTTTGAGTTTCAGGAGTTATTGTTTGTGATTGACTCCTAGGCTTCAGTTTCTTCTTTTCAAGAATAGCAGATTTGGCAGATTGTCTTCTTCATCCTCTTCTTCTTCTTCTTCCATCCTCAGCAGCCTTCTTTTTCTTTTGGGTGCTTCACTGGTGGAATCTTGGATGGGTTTCTTGGGTGAAGGGGTTGGTTTAGATGGTTGTGAGGTTGATTGTTTTGGAGGTTGAGAGGTTGGTTGTTTTGAAGGTTTTGAGATTGGCTGTTTTGGTTGTGAGGTTGGCTTTGAAGATTGTTTTGGTAAAAGAGATTTTAAGGGCTGCTCTATCATTTTGTTGGTGAGGGTGGCTTTGGATAACTTGGCCATATCAGTTCTCTTCCCAGCACCAGCTTCATCCAGAGCTTCAATGATTAAGCCTTTGTTGAAGCTTTCAGATGAGCATATTTTGGTAGTTATCTCCAAAATGCTATCTCTGGACCATGACTTGATCTCAATGATAGGTCTTCCCAAGTGTTTAGAGAGGAATCTAATCATAGCCTCTAATCTCTCCCTTTCTTCTTCATTGCAACTTGCCCATCGATTCTCAATTTCTTGAATCTCAAGTCTTCTGATCTCTGAGTCAAGTTTGGCAGTATCAAATCCTTGCCTAAAGAGCTGATCAATGATCCTGTCCATGGATCTGCTATGTTGGTCATCAGCTTCTTTGATCATCTCATCTAACCTCTTCTCATCTTCAGTTTGTTCACCAATACTCTTCTTTCTTTTGTAGGTGATGATCTCTTTGCCTTTATTCTCTTCCTTAGCTTCTTCCTCTTCAGCTCTTTTCCTTTTATCATCCTTTACTGACTTAGACTCCCCCTTTTTGGTTGCATTGGGTTCAGGGGTTTGAATGTCAGAAAGGTGCTTTGACACAGCATCAGTCACAAGGGATTTAAGATCTGAGGAGATCCTCTCATCAATGGTTTGATGAACAATAGATGTGATGATGGGGGTGATGAGAGGTAAGGAAGATTTGAAAGCAGCAACCATTTGCTCAGAGGGGTTCTCTCCCTGAGAAATGGTGCCTGAACCAGAGGCTGGTGGTTTGTTTGATTTGAGTGGCTCAGTGTTTGGTGAAGCTTCAACAGAAGCTGCCATCTGTGGGTTTATTGGGGCAGATGGACTTGATTCCTGAGGCATGATGGAAGCAGATCTTTTAATCTACAAACCTCAGCCTCAAGAATAGTATTTTGGGCTAAGACTTCAAAGAAAAAGCCCAGGTCATCATCAGTATAAACTGAATCAGCTGACCTCCTGAGTGAATCAGGATGAACATGTGCTGAGTGTAAATCAGTGATCACATGTGCCCCTTTGTCTTGGAACTGGGGACTTCCTGCCTCAGGAGCATGTCCTTCATTGACAGTTGCCTCTGGTGAGGTCTTAGAGATGATACCTGCTTCATCCTGTTCATGTGTTGAAACAGGGGAAGAGGTAGCCTCACCAGATGTTCTAGTCTCCACATCTACACTAGGAGACTGAACTTTAGAATCCCTATGCTGTTGGTTATCAACTACATTTTGATCCTCTCCCTCAGCTGTTGAGGTTTTCCCAGTAGTAACAGGTTTCTGGGGAGGGGTAGAGGAATGTAGCTGAGTCAGCACTTGTGCAATGACTGCAGTTGGGCTTGTAGGGGTGGTATCAGTGGGAGATGGGGGTGAAAAGGTTTGCACCTGGGGAGAGTGGTGCTCTTCAATGGCAATCTTCTCAAGTGAGATAGATTCCAGTAATGTGGTTTCCCAATATTGGTTGCATCAGGATCCTGTTGAGAGGATACCTGAGCGGTTTCAGCTGGTGGAGTCATTGAAACTACAAGGGGATTAAGGCTTGTAGTCTCATCCTGCGTTTGTGCTACAGGGGCATCATCAGGGGACTCAACTCCCTGAGTAGCCTTTTTGGTTTTCTTTGGTTTTGGTTTGGAGGGGACTTTAGATTTGGAGGTGGAGGCTGTGGGTTCCCTCTGCTTGGGTTTGAGCAGTTTGGCAGCCTCTTTGAGTTGTGGGTTTGAGTTGTGCCTGGAGTATACCTCTGGCAAAACCAGCAGAGCAGGGACTCCAAGGCCAACAAGGCCATCAGATTTTAATTGATTTAAAATGATTGCCATAAGAAACCTTGGATATAATATCCATCTATTTGCCACAGGTTTCAATGCCAAATCTTTCAGTTCCAAAAAGATAATATCAGAAAAATTTAGATTTTGATGTTCAAGGATAGAATATAATACCTGTTGCCATCTGGATGACATTTGATCCCAAGAGGATGTTTTGGGAGCAAGGCAGACATTGATCATGTGAAATATGAGTCGCTGGCATCATGGAAGTGCTTCTTCAGGATGGTAGTAGCACTTAGGTCACCTTCATAACCATGATTAGCAAAAGAAAGATCAATGGTGCCTTTTGGGTACTTGGTGGGATAGGTGGCATCATTCAGGTCTAGGGTTTGACGAATGATCTCAGGAGTGATGATCACCCGTTTCTGGTTAACAAAAGACTGGAGAGTGATGGTGTCATCATTCTCAGCAGTATGAACAGTAACGTTTGTCCAGAATTGGCACAGGGTATCGGGGTAGATGGTAGGATTTAAGAGAAAGGCTGTGCGGTATTGGGAATCAACCATCAAGTCGATAGCAGCATCAAACTTGTTCCAGAAAGGTGATTTGGTAAGATGAGCAACACAGTTGTGTCGAGGTTTGATTTGCATGGTCGCCATTAATGGAAGATGAACGTTTGGAAAGTGGGTTATGAAAAGGTTGAAGTTAGGGTTAGGTATATATAGGTTATGAAACGGCTGAGGGAAAACAGCTGAAAGTGTTGGTGTTAGTCATCAGGTGTTAGAAAACAACTGAAGACATGGTTTTAACTTTCAGATGTTGTAAACAACTGAAGACTTGGTGTTGGTCATCAGTAGTTGTAAAACTACTGAAGACTTGGTTTTGGCTTCAGTTGTTTGGAAATGAAACAGTAGTTGTCGTCAATTCACAAAGTTCAGCTGTTTCAATGACCTTGACACTTACTCATCAGATCATCTGATTTTCAGATGTTTCATTGGTCATCAGTACTTATTTATTATAAAAGACATCAGTAGTTTGAACTACATCAGTCTTTTCAAACAAATAAGATACTTCAGTACTTTTAAGTAATTTAGTCTTCAGTAGTTGTAAAACTACTGAAGATAAAATGACTTATCAGCACTTATTTTTGACAAAAGTATACTAATGCTCATCAGTATTTATGAACTAAGAGCATCAGTAGTTGTCAAATTATTCTAGTTGCAGCATACCAAGCCTGAGTACAAGATTATGAAAAGTTGCACTATCCAAAGGCTTAGTAAATATATCTGCAAGCTCATCAGCACTAGGCACAAACTTTGGATCAATCAGATAATGAAATGATGTCTGATCTCAATATGTTTGGTCCTAGAATGCTGGACAGGATTCTTAACAATACAAAGAGCTGAAGAACTATCCATTAATAATGGAGTCTTAGTCTCTGTAATGTCATAATCCAATAACTGATTTTGAAGCCAAAGTACCTGAGATGTACAGCTTGCAGCTGCAATGTACTCTGCTTCAGCTGTTGATGTAGCAACTGATGTTTGTTTCTTACTCTGCCAAGAGACCAAACAGTTGCCTAGAAATTGGCATCCACCAGAAGTTGATTTTCTGGTTAACTTACACCCTGCATAGTCACTATCAGAAAAAGCAACCAATTTACAAGAGTGCCCAGTGGAATACCATAGTCCTAGAGATTTAGTTCCTTGCAAATATCTAAAGATCCTCTTGACTGCAATCATATGGGATCCTTAGGAGCAGCCTGAAATCTAGCACAGACACAAGTTGCAAACATAATATCTGGTCTAGAAGCTGTTAGGTACATCAAGGAACCAATCATACATCTGTAAAGAGTTTCATCAACTGCTTTACCTTTTTGATCAGCATCCAGTTGTGTGTTGCTGCACATGGGAGTAGAACAGGTTTTACAGTTTTGTAAATCAAACTTGGTTAACAAATCTTTTGTGTATTTTGACTGATGAATGAAAGTTCCATCAGTCAGTTGTTTGATTTGTAAACCCAGAAAGAACTGTAATTCTCCCATTGCACTCATTTCAAACTTTTGTTGCATCAATTTTGTGAATGCATCACACAACTGTGGATCAGATGATGCAAAAATAATATCATCAACATAAATTTGAACAAGGAGCTTATGCATGCCAGCTTTCTTTATGAACAAAGTTTTATCTATGGAGCCTCTAGTGAAATTATTTTGAAGAAGAAAGTTAGATAATGTTTCATACCAGGCTCTGGGTGCTTGTTTCAACCCATAAAGAGCCTTATCAAGCTTATACACCCAATCAGGGTGTTTATGATCTTCAAAACCTGGTGGTTGACACACATAAACTTCTTCTTTTATTTTACCATATAAAAATGCACTTTTGACATCCATTTGAAAAACTTTAAGGTTATGAAAAGCAGCATAAGCTAAAAACAATCGAATTGCCTCCAGTCTGGCTACAGGGGCAAAGGTTTCATCATAATCAATACCTTCTTCTTGTGAAAACCCCTGTACAACCAGTCTGGCCTTGTTCTTGACAATTTGGCCTTTTTCATCAGTTTTATTCCTAAACACCCATTTAGTGCCTATTGCACACTTACCTTGGGGTAGAGGAACCAGTTCCCACACTTGCTGTTTTTGAAATTGAAGAAGCTCAAGCTGCATGGCTTCAACCCATCCATTGTCCCTTAAGGCCACATGATAATTCTTTGGCTCTTGCTGACTGATGAAGAGAGCATAGAGACAGAAATTGGACAATTGACTTCTTGTTGAAACACCAGCATTTATGTCACCAATGATCTGGGACATGGGATGATTCTTCAATTCTTGATATGCAATAATATCTGTGCAAGTGTTTGTAGAAGATTCAGCAGCAGCAGATGTTGATGTAGACTCTTGAAACCTAGACTGAGATGGCAGTTCAAATGAAGTAGAGGATTCAGAGATTTCATCAGCATTTGTTGTGGATGGAGCTGCTGAGGCTACAGGAACATCAAGTGTAGTAGAAACAGGCAGATGATCACTACAACTTGCATTTGTATCTTCAGTTGGAGAGGATGGAACTTCAGAGACCACAACAGGTGGAGGCTGATATGGAACATATTGCAGTATGTCCAAGTCAAACATCTCAACAGGGTTTTGAGGAATCTTGTCTTTTGGGGATTCATTAAACTTGACATGCAAAGTCTCTTCAACAATCTTTGTTCTGCAGTTGAACACTCTGTATGCCTTGCAAGTAGATGAATACCCAACAAAATACCCTGCATCCACCTTGGAATCAAACTTCTGAAGTATACTCTTTGTGTTAAGAATATAACATGGACACCCAAATGCTCTAAAGAATGAAATCAAAGGAGCCAAATGATGTAAGAGCTCATAAGGAGTCTTCATCAACCTCTGATTCACTAATACTCTATTCTGAACATAGCAAGCTGTATTACAGCTTCAGCCCAAAAGGTTAGTGGCAAACCAGAGTCAGCCAACATTGTCCTTGCAGCTTCAATCAGGGTCCTGTTCTTTCTCTCCACCACTCCATTTTGCTCTGGAGTTCTTTGAATACTATATTGTCTTTTGATTCCCTTAGACAAATAGAATTCATCAAGAGTGTGATTCCTAAACTCTGTCCCATTATCACTTCTCACACACTTAACTGGAAGTGAATGCTGCTTTTCCACATGTAACACAAAATAGATGATACTTTGAGCAGCCTCATCCTTGGAGTGCAAGAAGAAAGTCCATACATATCTTGAGTAATCATCCACAATTACCAGACAGTACTTTTTCTTTGCCATGCTCATTACTCTCACAGGACCAAAGAGATCCATATGCAGTAATTGCAAGCAGGCAGTGGACTTAGGTTCTTCTATAGAAGGGAATGAAGCTTTGTGTTGCTTTCCTTTTAAGCAAGCTGGGCAGTTATCATCACACTTGAACTCCTTCAATGGCAAACCTCTCACTAAACCATGATGAATGAGCTGATTCATGTTCTTGAAATTCACATGACCCAGCCTTCTATGCCATAGTTCAGATTCTTGAGGAGAGGCTTTGGAGAACAGACATGGATGGCCTTTTAGATCAATTTTCTTTGATAGATCTAAAGCATATACTCTTCCAATCCTGTTGGCCTTCAGGAGAGTATACTCATCCAATATTTTGTCAATCTTGTGCAAAACTGTGGAAGACAGAATCCGACAGTTTTGACTTGTGAAAAGTGCAACATGCCCTTTATCACACATTTGACTGACACTCAAAAGATTGTATTTGAGGTTCTCCACATGGTTAACATCATCAAATCTTATCTCCCCATTTGAGACAAAACCCTTCCCAATGATGTAACCCTTGGCATCATTTCCAAAAGAAACAAATCCCTTCTTCCTTTGGGAATAGTCATGAAGAAGAGAGCTGCTCCCTGTCATGTGCATGGATCCTCCACTGTCCACATACCAGATGCTTCTTTGGCATGATGAAGAACCCTGCATTTATCACAAACATTAGTTAGCCTTTGAGACCCAAACCTTTTTGGTTTTGGGTCTGTTTTCATCAACAGATGTTAAACTAACAGGTTGTGCATGATTAACAGCTTTTGAAGATGTAGATGATGCTGAAAAGGATTCCTTGGATTTTGGCTTAGGTATCCTTTTCAGTGGTTTAATCACAGAAACATCTAATTGGTTAACTCTCCCCAATAGATGTTGAACCATCATCACAAGTTGTGTCTGATTTGTTGACAGAGTTTTCAACTCAGTTGACACATCAGTACTTGTAGATGATTTGTTCTTGTTATTCACTACATCCTTCTTTTGAAAAGACACAGACTTAGTCTGAGTTTTCAATATTCCCTGAGGAATATTTGCAGCTGTTGTTTGAAAACCCCTTCCTCCTTAGTGACTTTTTGAGAAAGCTTAGGTTTATCAAATGAGATGATTGTGGTACAAACTTGGTTTGAAATTCATTTTTCATTTTATGCATTTCCTTCTTAATGATTTTCTCTTTATTGAATTTTAAACCCTTGTTATACCAGCATTCATCAGTCAGATGATTGAACAAACCACATATTTCACATGGCTTTCTTTTCATCTTTTCTTGATCAACTGCTGAAGTTGATGAAACTACTGAAGATTTGTTCTTCAGTACTTTCTTCCTTTCAGTACTTTTGGGAAGTACTGAAGGATTTTCAACAACTGAAGATTTCTTCTTCAGTGGTTTTCTATCAGTACTTTTTAGAATCCTGATAGATTCTTCAGCAGTTGTCAAGGAATGCTTGTTTTCCTCTGATTTAAAATGCTCTTCAGGTGTTGTGTTTTGCCCTTCAGTACTTTGAGTACCTTGTGGAACAACACCTGAATTTCTCAGCCTCTTCTTGATCAAGTGTTTCGAAGCAGTGGGATCATCAGTTATTTGATTAACTGAGATACTCACACTATCTTCATCCTCAGATTTTGAATTTTCAGTTAAGGATGAAACACCTGATGATGTGGTTTGGGAATGACTCTCAACCTCAGATTGTACTTCTAACTTGGGAGTAAAATCTGTGGGAGGTATGGTATGATTATACCCAATCCCAAACTTCACATTGGAAGCAGTTTGCTTACTGAGAAGCATTTCAAATCCCTTGCAGGATGTTACCCATCGTTCACAATCAACTTGGGTAGCTGCAAGTGTTTCTTTGAGATTCTTGTGATTTTCTAGAATGACCTCTACCTTTGCTTTTTCATCAGTAATTTGACATTTAAGTTTATAAATCTCCTCATCCTTCTCTTTTAAAACAGACTCAAACTCAGATTTTCTTTTGGAAATTGCCTTTTCTAGGTCAAGGTTTTGATTAATTAAAGCTACATTTGCTTCCCTAATAGAAACAAAAGCAGCTATGCATGATTCAGAACATAACTTGGCCTTAGCCTCAGAAGATACCTGTGGTACCTGTGATGATGAAGGATTGTCATCAGTAGATTCCAGGGCCATTAAAGCAAGGTTTCCAAAAGGGTTGTCACCACCATGTTGACCAGCACCAGCAAATTGCTCAGAATAACCAGAGACATCATCTGGTAGGCTGCTCCAGTCAACAACCTCAGGGGTGAAAAAGCTCTGATGAGATTGAGGTTGAGATTGCTGATTTGTTTGAGATGGCTGAGGATCAGGTAGAGCATGTGGTTGTTGAGCCATGGGTACAGAAACTTGACCAGACTGAGGCATGTAAAAGCATGGATATGGCATGGGGCTTTGAGGGACAAAGTATGCAGGAGATGATTGATGTTGTGAATGATGATCAGAACTGGTAGGATGTTGCCCTTTGGATTGTGAATTATTACTTGGAAAAGTCACAAAGGGTGCAGATGAGTTAGATCCAGATGATCTACACTCTCTAGCAAAATGTCCAAGTCTGTGGCACTTGTGACATCTCAACTTACTCTTGTCAAAACCAACCTTGGTTTTGCCAGAGAGACCAGGAAATTTCCTACCTGTTCTTTTATAAAACTTTTGAGATCTGATATTAATCAATGCCATTTGGCTCAGAATATCCATCTCTTCCAGATCATCATCAGCAATTCCTTTCAAATCATCCATCATAAAACACAAATTATCAACATTAAAACTTGAGTTTCCCTCAACTCCAACAAAAGCATGATTTCCACTGTTTGAAGAGAAATCAATATGCTCATCATATGAACTTTCAGATGAAGCATATTCAGACTCATGACCAACCAGAGCAGTGTTACCTGGTACAAAGTCATCAGTGAGCTTTCCAGATGAAGATAGTTTCCTTTTCTGTTCTATCTCTCTCTCAAATGTTAAGAGTTTCCCATGAAGTTGGGTGAGAGATAGAGTATCCAGATTTGCACTAGAGCGTAGGACAATGGTGTAAGTGTCCCATCTCTCAGGCAGGGATCTGAGGAATCTGTTATTCATCTGGCTGTTTGTGTATTCATGTTGAACCATTTTAAGCTCAGAAATTAAACATGAAAACCGCTCAAACTGTTGAGTCAGTGTCTCACCCTTCCTATGAGAGAATGTCTCATATTGCTGGGCAAGGATTTCTCTGTTGTTTGCTAAGACCTCATCAGTTCCTCCAAATTGTTCCTTCAGAGCAACCCAGAGATCATAAGCAGTTTCATGATGCATGAGCCCAGAATAGATTTCATTAGGCAGTGCCATGGCCAGAATTCCATGGGCTTTAGCATCAATCTCAAACAGTTTTAAATCCTCATCAGAAATTGTTCCTTCTTTTTAGGAACCATCTCATTGGTTTCAGGATTACTCACCATAGGCTTGTATGGTCCATGAACCACAGACTTCCAACAACCTGAACTGTTAACAGACAGGTGATGGAGCATTCGGCGTTGCCATATGTTATACTCACTCCTAACAAGCATTGGAGGCTTAGTTGAGGACCAGTATTGTGAGGATCATTCATTGAAGTAGTCATTTTAACTAATTCAATTGAATTCAATGAGATTAAAATCGGTCTAGTTTGAAAACTCAACAACACAATTAGAAAACACAATTAGAATCTCAATTAATTAACCGGAAGCACAGAAAATCAATCTCTATAATCAATTCTTGCAAAAATACTAATTCGATCAACCTTTGCTATCAAAAGAACAGTTTCAATGATCAATTGTTAGATCGATCAATGATTAACCTGCTCTGATACCATTTGATAGGATCGGATCAATTAGATTTGAATTATGCAGCGGAATATCACGAATTAAGATCGAATTCAAGCAAGAAAAGTAGTGAATATGCAAAACACTCAATCACAATTATAGAGAGAATATTTCTGTTAAAGGAATGTTTTCATTCACGCGTAATGCTTCGGTTAGAATACAGCTAGGTCAACATCCCTTATATAGAGGAATGTGACGTTGCTGATGTCACTTGATAGTGACATCTAACAGAATTTACAAAACAACTGAAATATGCAAACTACTGAGATGTTCTCAACAACTGATCACATCTCAGAAAATGCTAAGTACAAATACATGAAACTACTGACTAAAAACTACTGAAATAATAAACTACTGAAATGTAAAATTACAAGTACTGAAAAGTAAAACCATCACAACTACTGAAGTTAACAACTTCAGCTGTTGTGACAACTACTGATCACTCTGGTCTTCAGTCTTTGTCTTCAGCACTTCATCTTCAGACTTTGTCTTCAGTTCTTTACTTTCAGACGTTGTCTTCAGACCTTTGTAATCAGCTGATGTCTTCAGCTGTTGTGATCTTCTTCAGCAGTTGTAATGTCTGTGGGACTTAGAGGTTTTTCTGATCAGGCTCATTGGTTCTTTTGGTCCAACAGGATGCTTTTGCAGAGTAGCCCATGATGAATCGTCGGTAGTAGTTGACTAACCCGAGAATGAACATAACTCCGAAACCTTGGTTGGTGCTTCCCATTCCTGAATGGCTTTTACTTTAGTGGTGTCCATTATGAGTTGTCCCTCCCTAATCTGATGTCCCAAGAACTCAACTTCCTCTTGGGCGAACGAGCACTTCTCCAGCTTGACGTATAGCTCGTTCTCGCGTAGCACTTGGAATACTTGTCGCAAGTGTGCCACATGATCTTCCAACATGCGGCTATACACCACAATATCATCCGGGTACACTACTACGAACTTGTCCAGAAACGGGTGGAAGAGTTTATTCATAAGTGTGCAAAAAGTGGCTGGTGCGTTTGTTAGACCGAATGACATCACTAAGCACTAATATGATCCATACCTTGTGATGCACGTGGTCTTAGCTTCGTCCCCTTCATCAATCCTTACTTGGTAGTATCATGATCGAAGATCCAACTTTGAAAAGTACTTTGCGTTACCGAGTTGATCGAATAGATCAGTGGAATTGGATACTTGTTTTAAGGCTTGATAATCGATACACATACGAAGCGAGACATCCTTCTACTTTTGAAACAACACTGGGGCACCATAGGGGGCTTTAGAGGGATGAATGTAGCATGCATCCAGCAACTCTTTAAGCTGCTTACGTAACTCTTCCAACTTCGGTGGTGGCATACGATATCGGGCCTTGGCAGGGGGTTTTGACCCTAGTTCCAGCTCAATTTGATGGTCAACCTCTCTTCGTTAGGGTAGCTTCTTCGATAGCTCTATTGGCATAACATCCTTGTATTCTTCAAGCACGCTCTGGATCGCTGTTGCCGCAACCTCCTTGGTAACTACCTCGTTATCCACCTTTGCTACTACTAAGTAACATGGATCCTTTTGTTGTATCCCTTCTTGAATTGTATGGTTAAAAGGGTCTTAGGCCCACTCCTTGACCCTCACTCTGTGCTTACCATACAAGTCCTTCCCTCGTCAAGGATACACAAGGAATTAGCAAAGGGCATAGGGAAGGCCCGTACCTTGTCGAAGAACTCCATGCTGAGAACTACTTTGAAGTCATCCATCTCTACTACTGTGAAGTTGATTGGCCCTGACCATTCTCCAATCTTCACTTGAACATCCTTTGCCTCCCCGTGTATTGGTGTAGCATTAGTGTTAACAGTCTTCATTATACCACCACCTTTAACAAAACTAACACCAAGTCGTTGAGCCTCTCTGACGGTCATGAAGTTATGAGAAGCTCCTGTATCCACAAGGGCCCGTACTTGATTGCCCTTGATGTTGGTCTGCGTGTATTGTAGTCCTTTACTCGGCGTTGTTCGAGCCTCTACTCTTGCTTTGATTGCACTTAGCACTTGCATTGACCCCATGAAAACGTCTCCTTCTCCTTCATCCTGGCAACCTTCCTCCCTTGCGATCATAGCATGTAGGCTCGCTTTCTTTGGGCAGTCCTAGCTTTGTGCGGCCCATCACATATGAAACACTTATAATCTGTCGTAAGTGGTTTATTTTCTCGGAACTTCCAATGGGGGAGTGGCTTACATGCGGCATTGCCTTTTATTTGGGCTGATTTATCTCCCCCACCTTTCTCGTGGTTACTCTTTCGATCCTTGGGTTCAGAATTGTCACACACGACCGACGGCGAAATCATCGGGGCGGACGAATGTGAAACGATTGTTCATAGCTCATGGAATTTAATAAGTTGAAATAGTATTAAATGTTATTTTCATTGAATAATACTAATCAAGTAAATCATTACAATACAATCAAGATTCAAACAAAGAAACAAAATTTTTAGTTAAACTAGGTCCAAGTCCTATATGAGCATGAAGAAGTCCGCAAAATAGCAATCCTGAAACATGTTAAAAATAAGGTCAACATATAATGTTGGTGAGTTCCCATGAATTTGTACATACGTATAAAAGCAACTTTTAAGAGGCAATTCATATCATAGGTTAAGAAATATTACAAGAATATAGATAGCATAATGATACAATCAAACCTTGACAAAAGATGTCATTACAAGTTATAACGATTAGGAAATGTACTTGGTTCCATGATGACAAGCATACGTCATCAGGAGCGGCAATAACCTCGGCTTTAGCACCAAATAGGCTTGTCAAGCCCATAGATCTATGATGTCTCTAGGCTAGCAATAGTTAATGACTGTTTTTACAAGATGACTATCATATAAGGCTCACAATATCTCATATAACCATGACAAGTTTATAAACGAATGCTCGTGCATTACAAGTTTCAAGATTTTTTACAAGTGTATATTTATAAGCTTAACATGTTTCACCCCAAAAGGTATGAAATAAAGTAAAAAGAGGCATGAAAAACTCACATTGTATAATGATAGTTGTAGAGTACATAAGGAAGCTTAGATGTTCAAGAGTCAAAGGTGATGTCCTAAAGGATAAAAAAAGAAACAATAACTTGAGGTCGGAAGTCATTACAATAAGTTATGACATTTAGAGAATGTCAAAAAGTGAAAGGTAGATTGAAAAAGAATTATTGCATCAATTTTAGATTCTGGACAGAATGTTTGGTATGTGTGTTTGAATAGGTTTTTAAAAATAGCAAACGGTTCATTAAAATTATAAACATTTACAATTGACTAGTTGAGAGTCTCCTGGACAACCTACACAAAAAATCATCATGAGAAACATTTTTTATGAAAAGACCCGTAAATATGTCAAAACAGCAGCACAAGACAGAAGGTGCTAAAATGCGCACTTATCTGGTGAAGACTATTGTTGAGTCGTCCGATTGAGTTTGAATACGTATAAACTATCGTTAAAAAGATAATTCAATGAATTTAATATTGGCTTTTGATTTTACTAAAATTTTTTTTGTTATGACCAAGTTATGGTTAGTTGAAATCAGGCTATATTCTACTAAATATATAGTAAGGCACTTATGTGCACTTTTAAAATTGCTAAAGCATGAAACGGGTTAGAACAAATTTATTATGTAGATATATGGTATATTAGACTTCATTTGATTTATATAAAAAATATTCCAAGTCTTTGGCAAAGACATAATCTTGTGGAATAACCGAATGCGACGGCATAGCCGTCCATATGCAAACGGGATTCTTTGTGTACGTTAGCGTGTTCTTAGCTTGATTTAGGAATGTTAGTGATTGTTATAGGTTAGTGAAGTTAGAATGTTAATGATCAAATGATAATAATTAAAATTAAAAGAGATTTAGTAGAGAAAGAATAAAAGTAAGAACATTGAGAACAGTTGAATGTTAGGATGATTAGAAAATATAGATATACATTATATAAAAAGCAATTAAAGGTTACTTAGTATTAAAAACTTCTTGAAATACTTGTAAAAGAAAATTCTTGAATTTGATCAAAACCAAAAGGATGAAAGAAAGATATGTGAGTGAATTTTTAAAAAATAAACAAATGAAAGGTGAAGCCTAAAGCTTGCTTTTATAGTTGAGGCTAGGAGAAGGTTATGAATGGTATTAATGGTGAGTTACAAGTCTTTTAAAAGGGGGTTATGATTGGAATTTGAAATAAATTTTAAATAAATAAAAGAATAATTACAAAAAACTTTAAATTATTAAGACTTTAATTTAACAACTTATTTTTTATAAAATCTTTATAGACTTTATAAACTTACAAGAACTTGTAATTTGATTATTATTTAGTTGAATATTTTAAAATCTTATAGTACTAGAAACTTTTAACATTTACAAAAATTTGTTATAAAATTATAGAATGTAAGTTAAATTGATTAAGTGACACATGTATTATAATTGGAACATAAAAAAATATAAAATGACTAAATAATGAATTTGATTTACAAGATTGACTTAAACGGGTTCAGGTTTTGGGTTTATAATTTTGAAAATAGGTGGATGTTACAAGAATCTCTTTGGTTGTAGTCAATCAGTCCTTCGACTACAGCAATGGCCGAAGAGAGATCCTGACCCTACGCCGTTCCAATTCTGTCTTGGCCCATGGTTGTATGGTTGTAGACCATCGAGAAAGTAGAACAGGGAGACATATCTAGAATCTCAAGAACAAGAGTAGTAAACTCTTTGATGTGGTCCTTGATGGTGCTGGTTTGTTTTAGTTTACGTAACCGAATCCTTGCTTCATTTTTAGCGTTTTCTGGATAGAATTGTTTCTTTAGTTCCTTGATGAAATCAACCCAAGTGTTGAGGGTGCACTTACATCTTTCGATCTCTCCATGCTTACGTCACCACCACAACCCCGCGGTATCCTTCAAGTAGGGTGTGGTTGTCTTGATCTTGGTAGCATCGTCGATGATGTTCACACCATCGAAGTAACGTTCCATCTCCCATAGAAAGTTGTCTACAGCCCTTGCCTCGCATTTGCCAACGAAGGGTGTTGGTTTAGCGACTTCGATTCTTGGTGTGAAGTAGACGATATCGCCTCCTACTATTGCCACAACTTTGCTGTAATCATTCACCTTTGCTTCCAAGCCGATAAGGTTGCGATGCGTGTCGGCTGAAAGCTCATCCATGTCTTTTTGGACCTGTTTAAGTGCATCTTGATAGCCTTTCTGACTGCATCGTTTATCATGATCATTACTTCTCCACGAAGTACCTTGATAGCATCCCTAAAGTCTTCCCTAAGTTTCAGGGAAGTTAGTGTCCAAGCGTTCTATTCATTGTAGTTGGTCTTCAGCTTGGGTTCCAAGACTTGTCATTGTTGATTCCAATTCAGAAACTCGTTTCTCTAGGGTCTTGTCCTTTGACGCCCCATGACTCTTTTTGCTACTATAGGAAGTTCCTTCCCAACGACGATTCTCTTATCCTCCAACAACGCTTGTGACCATAATCTTCTCTGATTCGGTCGTCATCCAAGTGAATCGACGTGCTCTGATACCACTTGTCACGAAGTGATTCCCAAACTCTCGTGCGGCACTTAGTCACCGTACTAAGTCAGCCTTGATCTCGACTAGATAACCAAGTTAGCAGCGATTCAACAACTCATAGAGATTGTAGGAATGATCACAAGAAAGCTTGAAAGAAAGGTCACTTGTATTACTTGAGAAACTTGGATACAAGAAAGCTTGATTACAACATTTTGTGAAGTGATTTTCAAATGATCCATCACCTTCTATTTATACTTGTGGTTTAAGTCTAGATATCTTTAATCTAGATCTTTCTAATTTAAATATCTAAGATATTAGCTAATCTAAATATCTAAGATATTAGCTAATCTAAATATCTAAGATATTAACTAATCTAATATCCAGATATTTTTTTGGTTAATATCTAGATATTTTTACATTGTTAATATCAGATATTTATCTAGTCCATGAAATGTGGCTGCATTTTCTTGCGCTCCCAAAGAGTTGATCGTGAATATAAGCGGGTCGTGACACTAGTCTACTTTATCACATCAATGTAATGATGTCATTTGATTTTCTTTGCATGATTTTAGATGGCTATTATGTTGTTTATTGTTCTAACCTTATAAAGAATCATATGATTAGGTAGACTTGACAAGTGTCTAATCTTCTTCTACATTTCATGTGTAATAAATATTCTCATCATAGGTTCATGTTTTTTGTAATGTTTGGTTAAGTAGCTACATATCCTTAGATCAATACTTGGTTTTTACAGAAAGTTATACTACTATTATGTGTATGATTTAGTCATGAAGCAAAAATCGTTTATAAATGTAAAAACTAAATCTTATTTATATAATTTAGTAAAACTCAATCGTGTTTGATTAACATCTTAAACTCTTCCTCCGGCATGATTGCCACAAAGGTCTCCATTGAGATTTTCCTTAAATTTACTAAAGAAATTAGAGAAATATGGAGTATATCATGAGTCATGACGGTATCGGTGTGACCAAAAGATTTTGAAATGTGACAGGTTACTACAATGAGCTTCTCCTCACCATTTCTAGCCATGATTAGGAAGTTAGTTGTGCAAGTAATATTCAACACCTTTAAAGAGTCAAATTTGAGATATGTGTGATTTTTACTCAAATATCTAAAAGGCCTAATTGAGCGTTCTTAAGTCAATAAACTATTTATAAAAGTAGATTGGGCTATAGGGACTGAACGTATTAAAATCATGAACGGAAACCAAATGAAAAACGTAATTTACTCTAAATATAATAAATTTAGAGTAAATTACATTTTTCGTTCTTTGGTTTTATAGTAAATTTCAGAATTTGTTCTTAAAATAAGAAAATTACAGTAAACATCCTTTATGTTTAAAAAAGTTTACAAATTTCATACTTTTCACTAACGGCCGTATGTTTGACGTTAAATGAGTACATGCGTATGTCATGTGAGGGCAAAATGGTCATTTGGTATTTTTATAAATAAATATCAAAAGTAAACAAATTATTATTTACCCCATCTGCAATTCTGCATCACCATAAGCCATAGCCATCTCCATCACCCTCATCTCATCACCAACAAACACCACATGATGACATCTCTTAACCATCTTCGATGACCAATATCTCCGGCGACCAACACCACCAGACATCTTTAACCACCATCTTCATCACTATAAACAACCTCCATCAACCCCCCTAACCTGAGACCATCCGACCACCTCCATTATCATAAACCATATCTAGGGTTTGGCAAATTCGATGCTCTTCAGATCTGGGTTTATGTAAACAATGGTGACTGAAGATGGTGTGAGGAATCGTGGTGGTTGATACTATAGTAGTGGTCGTAGGGGATAGGGAAAAGCCCTTGAATCGTCTTTCAGGTGCTGGTGGCTGGTGATTTTGGACAGTGGCAGTGGATCTCAGTTAGGGTTTGAGGCTTGAGGGAGATAAGGGAAATTAAAGAGATGACGATGATGATGATTAATGATGATGGTGAATTGGTGATAATCTATGATGGTGGGGGATGATGTTAATATAACTCTGATGCGGAAGCTTTCAAAAAGAACAAAAGTGATGGTATTATACGGGTTAAAATGACTAAAGTGTTCTCATATACAATACATATAATTAGACTTAACAGATAAAATTAACGGTCGTTAGTGCAAAGAACGAAATCTATGAACTTTTTTAAACATAAAGGAGGTTTACTGTAATTTTTTCAGTTTAAAGACGAAATTTGAAATTTTCTATATATCTAAAGGATGAAAAGTGTAATTTACCCTAAAATTTAAATTGAATGCGAAAAATGGTTAAACATCTAGGAAACTTCGGAAAAAATCTTATAAGTTGTAATGTCAACATGAATGTGATGTCTATGTTGACTAATTGTAATGTAAAGCATAAGGCTCTTATTACATTAAAAGATAAACTATTTCTGTTTACTTAAGCAAAAAGTATGAAAGTTTGAGTCAATTGTCCAGAATTCTAATAATATGGCTTCTCATCTTGAACTGAAACTTAAACAATGGTAAACAGAAGCATATTCATCGTCGCCTTTCTCACTTTACTTTGTTTTTCTTCAAAAATCCTTGTTGTTCAAAAACATATACATTACATTAAGATTTGAATTACTTACGTCATTACACTTCATTTCTAATTAATTGGTATAGAAGTAGTCAATAAAGTAGTATTGTCTCCAAATTGGCTTGAAGTAAGAGTTGCTATTTATATGAAATTTTTGAAACCGGTCAACTTCACGTAGAATATTTTGTAACATTGACGCTTCTTTCTGGGTAATAAAAAGTTTGGTTATTTGAAGTAGAAATTTGATCTAAGTTTGTTGTGTGGCCATCTTTTATGCAATTTGGCTTTTTTTAGTATTGGCATTCTATAGCCGTATATCACCTCGTTTTATGCATAATGGGTTTTTGACATATTGGTTGGTTAACTCTAAAATTTCATACGCGCTTATTCTTATATATGTTCTTATAGTTTGGATACATGCAACAGGTTTCGTAAACTGCAATTGCACTATACAGATGGATGTAAGACAATGTGGGTTTTAGTGATCAAACCCTATCTCCAAATGTTGCAGGAACCACTCAGTGAATCAAGTGAAATCAATATTACAACCCTCAAAAGAAACTTAATTACATAGCAGCATGAGGTTCTTCTTCAAATTACATCAGTGGTGTCTATTTCTGTTGACCAAGTCTTAAATAAAGCATTGGTCCTATGTCATCATACGGGCTTGTGAGAGGCAAAAAAAATGGGGAAAAAATGGTCATGGGCTTTTTCAGTGGTGTGCGAGGTCACATAAGTCATTACTATCACTTCACACAGCCGGTATAACATTATCATCCTCATATGATCCATATAGCACCATATAGCATGTCTCGAGAAACCTTTCATATGACTTGTATAATATTATCAACAACTCATATGGGTTGTATAGCTAGGCCTGTAAACGAACCGAACGAACACGATTATCGACATGTTCATGTTCGCTCATTTAACTTTAACCGAACATGAATACGAACACATAATCAAACACGCTATTTTGTTCATGTTTGTTCATTAAGAAAATGGAAATATTCGTGTTCGTTTATGTTCGTTTGTTAAAAAGCGAAACGAACAGTTCATGAACGTAAACGAACACAAAGGAACAAAAGTAAATGAACTTTATTAACAAACATAAATGAACACAAACAAACATTTATTGAACACAAACGAATAAGTCTAACACATCATAATTCATAAAAAACACATGTAAATTAATGGTTCAAGTACACATGATTCATCCAAAAATATGATTCTATTAAAAAATATCCATAATGATTTACCAAAAATCATCCATAATGACTCATCCAAAAAATTATAAAAAACTATGTACACTAAATACATAAACGACACAAACATAAGCAAACGAACATAAACAAACGAACATAATTGAACGTAAATAAATGAACATAAATGAAAATACACAAATGAACGTAAATAAATGAACAAAACATGTATTCATGTTCATTCGTTTAATTAAACGAACACATTTTTTTGTTCATGTTCGTTCATTGAATTAAATAAACGAACATAAACGAACTTATCGCCGAACAGTTCATGAACGTTCGCTTTATTTACAGGTTTATGTATAGCACATCATTGGTGTGGGGATAGTATGTCAGTGGTATATGTACAGTAGAAGTTTGATGGAAAGTAAAACAAGGACTTCATACAAAAATGGCATAATGCATCAACATCACTTTCAGATGTCTGTTTCAGTTGAATAAATCATAAGCTGTTGAAGTTTGAGTCAAGAGAAGTTGCCAAGAATTTCATACAATCACCATTAATATAACTTCTCATCACAGAGCTAGATGCTTAGTCTACCCTGAAACAATGGTGCTATACCGAAACATAATCATCATCTTCGCTTTATTTTGCTTTTTGTTGAGCAATCCTTGTTATTCGGAAACAGATACCTTATATCAAGGTCAACTGTTCAAAGACTGGGATGAACTGATTTCATCAAACAGGGTCTTCATTTTGAAGTTCTTTAGCTTTGGAACTATGGTAAGTCCTTATCTAGGGGTATTCTACAACAACGAACAAATCAAATACCGTCGTTCGGACAACTACCAAAGAGATGGATCAAACAACTTCAATGATAAGGCAGTTTGGGTGGCAAACAGAAACAATCCGATCCCAGATATATACGGTAAGCTCATCATAGATGTTAATGGGAAGTTCAGCATTTTATCTAGTGGAGGCACTGTTGTTGATCTATTCAGTCCAACTCAACTAGTAACACGCGCTGTGAGTGTTACACTGTTGGATTCAGGGAATTTAGTGCTTAGAGAACTGCATCAAGGGTCTTATAAGAGAGTATTATGGCAAAGCTTTGATTACCCGACAGACACGCTTCTACCTGGAATGAAACTGGGAGTTAATCTCAAGACCGGGCATAGATGGTCACTGACTTCTTGGCGTAACGATGAGCTACCGTCTGAAGGATTATTTGAACTAGTAGGAGACCTCAATGGAACAGGTCAAATGGTCATTCTAAGGCAAGGGAAAGTCCACTGGATGAGTGGACCGTGGCAGAATGGTGAATTTAAAAACACTGATCTACAATCTTCTGGTCCGGATGTGCGCCTGTATTATGTGTCTAACGAGACTGAGAAATCCTTCACATATTTAACAAGAACATATGATTCATATCCAGCGCTGAGGATGCATCAAGATGGTCAACTTTTGGGCTCACCGCTAAACTTAACTGTCCACTGTCGCTCCATTAACGACCCTCCTGGTTGTACTGAAGATGAGTTTGAAAAATTAGAATGCAGGAAAGGTTATCATTTTCCTTCAAAGGATGAGTACTACTACTATAATACTTATGATTATGCGGATGAGTTTGCATATGACGAAAGCTATAACTTATTTGATTGCCAAAGAATATGCTGGAGCAACTGTTCTTGTGTGGCCTTTACAACAACAAGAAACAGGGTAGGCTGCAGGACTTATGGTAAAAAGGTATACAATCCAGAAACATTTGAGCGATACAAACGATATTATACCATCGAAGGTTAGTAGGCTTACTAGCTAGTCTTTTGTTGTTGTTACCACCCAAGAAAGTGAAGTCACATATAACATGATAACTGAGTTTTTTAAATACTACAGTTTAAATGTTTATTGTAGTAATTGAAGTAACTGTTATTGTGTTATTGTAAATGAAAGCATCCATATGGCAATAGATTGTATAATCAGTTCTGAACATTACAATTTAGAAACCACAAGATAAAAACTAAGAGTTCTTAACTTAAAGATCTAGCATTCACTTACCATTTATGCACAGGGTATTGGTATATCGCGAGTTATGGCAGGTTAACATAAAAATCTACACTTGATTTGATAAGCTATTAATCTTTTGTCTTAAGCAATATAAGAAAAGAGTTAATTTTCATCATACGCAGAAAAGAAGAGGAAGAAGATTAAGACCTGGCTTGTCATAGTTATCATAATTGTATCGTTAGCTGTACTTCTCTCATGCTATTGGGTATACAAGAACCTTGATGTTAAAGGTATCAATCTCACCCTTTTACTCCATTCAAATGATTCTCTTATATATCTTACATGATTTGAACAATTTAAATAAAATGACCATTTTATCATTACCATCAACACTAACACACCATCACCGATACTTACATTTTAGTTCGTGCAAAACGTCTGCTATCAATAGACTATTGTCTTCAATTATCGACATTCCAACAAATCAGATTGATTAAACTTGAAATGCATAACCGGTATTAGATATACGTTTGTCAAAATCTTTTGCAAAATCAACATTTACATATCCAAGAGTCGTACTTTCATCATAACCATTACCAAAAACTAGCCATCCATAGTATCATTTACGTACATGAGGATCTATTTCATAATGTCTTTCTTCTCCTTATCTATGAGAGTTACAGTATATCAAATTCACCACCAAGACCGTCCAATTCCCTTATGTGCCGGGAGTGCCCACTTTTAAACTCCCATAGTTCGTGGTCATTTTTTTCATAGAGTTTCTCCAAATGAAATATCATTGATCCATTCTTCAGTCTTGATTAATCAGATTTCGAGCGCCTTTTTTGATATGAGCTAATAACATGGCTTTGATTCCAGCTTTTGAAAATGAATATCGAAGTTAATTCACTTCTAACACCAAAGAAAAAGGGACGAAGACTGTAACTTGAATTGAACAATAATCGCCGATGCTTCACGAGCTTTTCATTTAACTAAATCAAATGATTACAAAGAATCGCAAATGAAAATGATTACAAAAAAATCTAGCTAAGAGTTCTTTCATTACCTCTTATATACCTCAATGTAACCACTGCTAATGGTTTTAACAGGAAAGGCAAAACATAATTTTTTATTCCAACAGTAGTAACAACATTAATTACTTCTTGCAGACAACTTTATTCCCTATCAGTAGTAACTCACTTTCAGCAGTAACTAGTAATACTTACACGTTAGTTCTCGCTAAATGACTTTACTACCAATAGACTACTGCTACGTACCAATGCTCATCAGCGGTAACCCTGAACTGTATTGTTGACTTTTGTTTGCCTTTAGCAATACATTTCAAATAGAAAACTCAGCCGTGCTAATAAATTGAACTTGTGGCTCCATTTAGTAATCGAAGGCCTGGTTGGGCTACCTCTTGGGGGGTTTGCTAAGAAATTAAGTTACAAAACACCATTTCAATGAATTCTAGAATTTTAATCATGTATATGTGATGACTTCCAAAGCTCACATTTTAACCATCTAACAAGTATTTCTTTGTTAACAAATTAGGGATGCCTAAGAATATCAAAAAGTTGTTGTTGCTTCAAATGAGACACTTTTACAATTATGTACGGACGGATAAGAATATGAACGTTGAATTGCATTATTTCACCTTTCAAAGTATCTCATCTGCCACAAACAATTTCTCAAGCGCTAATAAGCTAGGAAAGGGAGGTTTTGGAGAAGTTTATAAGGTAAACTTTCAAAGACAGTACTCTAATAACAAAGATTTTGATCAAGTTAGAACCTCATGAGATGCATTTCACAGGGCAAGTTAGGTGATGGGCAAGAGGTTGCGGTCAAACGACTTTCAAGAAGCTCTGGACAAGGAGTCAAGGAGTTTAAGAATGAAATGGAGCTCATTGCCAAACTTCAACACACTAATCTTGTCCGGCTTATAGGATGTTGTGTTGAAAAACAAGAAAAAATCCTTGTATATGAATATATGCCTAACAAAAGCTTGGATTTCTTTTTATTTGGTAAGAACTAACACTCATTACATTTGTATAGGAACTTTATTCTCTCTATTGTTGCTACTACTAACTTATTAACAGATCCTAGGAAGAAAGGATTATTGGATTGGAACAGCCGTTTTGTAATCATAGACGGCATTGCTCAGGGGCTTTTGTATCTCCACAGGTTTTCAAGGTTAAGGATAATTCATAGAGATCTAAAAGCCAGTAATATCTTGCTAGATGACTACCTTAAGCCAAAAATATCAGATTTTGGCATGGCTAAGTTATTTGGCATCAATGAGTCTGAAGTAAATACAAGTAGAGTTGTTGGAACATTGTAAGCCAAGATGTCTTATGACAATTGATACACATACCTATATACAGGGGAGGGAACTGTGTTATGACAATTGATACACATACCTATATACAGGGGAGGGAACTATCTCAACACTATATATTGCGAGAATACGCATAATAAAATAATTTCTTTGTTTTCTTAATCTTAAATTTTATACACAAAATTGGTTAAAATCCGATGTTTATTCATCTCCAGAAGTTCAAGAGAAATACATCAACAAATTGTGTTTATGTATAAAACCTATATATGCTTGAATCGATTCTCGCTACAATTTAGCGTTGACCTCACCTTGTATGTGTGTGTGTGTGTGTGTATATATATATATATATATATATATATATATATATATATATATATATATATATATATATATATATATATATATATATATATATATATATATATATATATATATGTATATGTATGTATGTATGTATATATATATATATGTATGTATATATATATATATAGTATATATATATATATAGTATATATATATATATGTATATATATATATATATATATATATATATATATATATATATATATATATATATATATATATATATATATATATATATATATATATATATATAAGGTTCAAATGGTAACCTTCTATTAATGTGATAATCGATTTAACTCTTCAAGATCAATCAAAATCATTACTTTTTTTTGTTAGAATCACATCATTACAAATATACAAAAATATGTTCTTTTATGTATGTGTAAATTCGTAAGCGTAAAAAGTTTACACTAGTGTAAGTCACACTTACATCTGTAAATGTTTTTACGCTTACGAATTTACACATATAAATAAAAGAACATATTTTTTATATGTGTAATGATGTTATTCCAGCAAAAAAATAATGATTTCGGTTGATCTTGAAGAGTTAACATGTTTATCGTAATAATAGAGGGTTAAGATTTAAGCCATACCCTACACACACACACATATATACATATAAAAGAAAAAGATAATGCATTAACTTTTGATTTGTTATCCAGTGGGTATATGCCTCCAGAGTATCTCATAGACGGCACCATTTCAACCAAGATAGATGTCTTTGGTTTTGGTGTTTTGTTGCTTGAGATTATAAGCAGCAAGATGAATCATGCGAGCTATGATACGGATCACCCACTTAACCTTCTAGGACTAGTAAGTTAATCCCAATTAGTATGTTTATTTCATCATTTGAGGCAATTTTAAGATTCAATCATCAATGCAGGCATGGGAGTTGTGGAACGAAGGACGAGGTTTGGAGCTGATGGATCCAGTGCTGGAAGATTCATGTACTCCAAAGGAAGTAATGACATGCATTCATGTGGGTCTCTTGTGTGTTCAAGACCATGCCACCGATAGGCCAACCATGTCAGAAGTTGTTTCTATGCTTACAAATGAAAATATGCATCTACCTGAGCCAAAAAGACCGGCGTTCTTCATTGAGAGGTACGCGACAGAAAATGAGACAAGAAGAGGTGATAAGTTTGGAAATGGGCTAGAAAATGATGAATCGATTTCAATTTCAGTGTTGAAATAGAAGGAAACAAAAAAAAAACATGTTGAATATCATTTTTGAACTTAATATGTTAGTTTGCCAAAGAATCAGGTTGTAATTTGATAATTTGATTTCATGGCCTGTGGTATAGTAAGAGTACCGATAAAGAGAAATCACACAAATAAATTGTATTTAACACGCTACTAATTATGTATTACCTAATACACAAAAATAGTTTTGCTTATCTACTTTATCTTTCATATACTTACCCATAAGCGAGACATACATGAAGTTATTTCGCGTACCAACCTTATCTTTATATATATACCCCATCCTTTGATATGCACCTTTAAAGTGCATACTATGTGAAACAATGTCATGGATCCTACTAAATATCATGTATATAGATTTATATTCAAATTGACCAAGCTGGTAATTAAATTTTGTGTATACAGAATTGTATGCAAATAAACAAAGCTGATCTGACGTGTAAGTGAGTATTTGGGATTGCTTATTGAAAACTCCATTTAACTTTTGAAAAGAAGATAAGTTGAAAGGAGGTGAAAATGTGTTTGGATGGAGATGAAGATGTGAGGAAATGGAGTTTTTAAGAAGTTAAAAATTCTAACTTCTCAAAACTCCTTTTGAGAAGTCAAAAGGAGGTCTAAGAGCATTCCCATCATCAAGATCAAGATCCTAACTTGCTTTTGTTTTATAGATTTCTTTGATCAATTAACAAAATAGCCAAGGAGAACTGTTTAAGATCAATGGTTGGTTTTGATATGAAATCGATGCAACATCAAGTGTGATTGGTCGCTAGCACTTCTATCTTGTACCCTTTTCCCAATCTCAGAAAATACAGGTTATTCTTTCACCTTTTATGTACCCGGTTATCATTCTACATATTTTGTGCTTTTTTACTTTGAATTTGCTTTGCAGTTTTTGTTGTTTGCTAGCTTAACCTGTAAATTTGGATAAGTTTAAGAAACAATAATTTTTAGTTAAATTAAGGGATGAGTGATAGTTTGGATATTCAGTTTACACTTGCACCATAAGCACTCCTGTTAGGATTATTTTGTACTTGGATCTTAATTTTATTAGTTGTTATCAATGCTGTAAGTTCTTTAATTGGTCTATATGTTCCAGAATCCATGTATTGACCTGCACTAATATCCGTTTTCATGGCCTTTATATGTTTGTTTATCTAGTTATCTTTCCATATATATATATATTAGTGGAAAAGTTGAACCGAGTTTTTGAGTTTTGACATGTTCAATCTTTGAAAACAAAAAAATAAATAAATAAATAAATAAGCTAGTAGTTAAGATTGTAAATAAAAAATGAAAAAAAAAAAAGGGATATATAGAGAGAGACAGGAATTGTTATATGAGAGGGTTTTAAAAGATAAATAAAATATAGAGGTAATTTAGGAAACATGATTTTCAGTTGAATGGAACGAAAAAGTTAGACTTATAACGTTCCCGCTAGAATTATGTGAAACTAATTCTATACATTTATTCTACCTCAAGGAACAAACCAAAAGCGCGCACCAATTTCAAACTATATAGAGCAATAGTGACAGCGTTTTACAGATACGTCTTCAAATTTACAAAATTCGGGTATAATTATGCTGATCGAGTTCTATTGTTCAAATTACGCTCAATTCCAATCAAACCGAAAGAAAAGAAAACTGATAATAATATCCGCTACATAAGATAGACACTTGCAAAACTTATCATAGAAATAAGCAATAAGCAAGATATTAACTAAAACATATGGCAATATATAGTTAACTAAGCAATAAGAAAGATATTAAACATGTTAAGACTTTATAATTTTTAATTAAATGCAATATATAAAATAGTTATAACTAAACCACAAATCCACAACTCAGATTGCTAGAAACACACATCAAGGTACCAGATACATGATTGAAAAGTTTAGAAAACAACAGTGTCAAGCATGGTACCCAATGTCTGAATGATGTTGGATGACATCAAGTTTGAGACATGTTCTTCCAGATGTTTCTTGGCATCTTGCCTTCCGACATTTGCGATCGCTAGTTTCTCCGGAGGTAGCTCGTCCTCTTCCTGAACCGCTTTGTTATATTTGATAGCTAGATTCAGCATTTCCTGCACGTTAACAAAAACACATTATAACAGTGCGAATTTATGTTAACTTCAGACACAACATGAACCTAAAACATAAATTCATCGGTTTGGGTATTGCTTTAATAGTCACAAAAACAAATGAACATAAAGATTTGTAGTTTTAGAGCAATTGTTCATAAACGCATGTGTTGTTGGGCGTATTTTATTGTAGTATTGTGCAAAAAATAAATATATACATAATCTTTTTCACATTAAACAGGTTATGTTCATGTCCTTCTGGAAAAACACAAATAGTGTTAGGGTTTGTGTAAAACTTCAGGTTGTGTCGGGTTTGACCCATCGACCTGTATAACACCCCTAAATTATGGGGTCAATTTGTGATTCGTGTCCGAAACATACTGCTGAAAGAAGTGTGTTACCTGGACAGTCTGCTCATTGGTTTTAGAATGGGTATCAAATGGTTCAAGTGTGAGTCCATCAGTCCATTTTTTCTTGTGAAGGTTAAGTAGCATCTTCTCCTCGAGTTTATTCTTCCTGTAATTAATGGCTATAGAGTAATAATGCCTGTTCAAACCATGGATCAATGCCTGCAAAAGATATAAGATGACAACATAATAAAAAATAATGCTCAATACTAGAAGTGGCCATTTTGATGCATTTATTGATGTATGGGTCGATAGATATGTTTTCTATCTCAAACAAGTCAGATGGGTAAACAAAATTATTAACTAACATCAAATGAATCAATCAACTTGAAAGTCAGCCCAAGTCAGTTTAACTGCATACGACCTCTTTCATCGTTTTACTCAAGAATTTAACTTGGTATTGCAATAATAATTAACAAAATAATCATTTTTTAGAAATAATAATAATGGACAAAATAGTGAGGGGTTAATCTTAACCGAACCTGACCGGCTTTGACTGTAGTAAAGACGACTAGTTAAGTCAAGATACTAATGCAGTGGTATATGTGAAGCACTCACTTGAATGGATGGTTTATTGAGATGGCCAAGATTGGAAGTTGTTTGACGTGGCTCTTGACCAAGCATCATGGTTTGGGGGTTAATTAGGCGGAACGCATCTATAACAACCTTCCCTTTAACACTCTGGATTGGATCCACCACTACTGCAATGGCCCGTTGGTTCAGAGCTTCAAAACTCTGATTGCAAATGCAAGAAAATCAGGTTAATATGTCAGTTACTAAAGCTTTCACTAAATCACTTCATAATACATGAGGAAGGTTTTAAGGTATCAAATGCAAGTGAGTTAGATGAAAACTGTGAAAAAAAAGTATTAATTAAAGCTACACATATGATCTTGTAACCAATAATAGTGTACGAATCCAGAACCTGCTGTGTGTTGATGTCAACTCCAGATAGCCAACAGCCAAATCCAGGATGTGAATGGTACCATCCAACCACCATTTCAGGTCTGAGGCAGCAAATAAAAGAACCAGTCAAGCGATAGAAAAGAAAAAATAACTATTGTAGCTGAACAAGAAAGAATTGTTTTCCAGATAAATATCAGACACTTCTAGACAACCAATAATACAATGCATCTTAAGAAAACCAAAGTGACAGAATAACATGACCAGCAACTAAATTAATCACAAGGTCCACAATAGCATCGATATTATAAGGCGGCGCAAAGGACTAGCTAAGATTGAGAATGGTTTTAAATAATGTCATGTGAAACAATTCAAGAAACTACCAAGTAAATAAAAACATGGGCGAGCATTTACAATAAAAAGGCACCTGCAAAGTACCACTCTATAAAGTTGCAGCAGTTAGAACTCAATAAGTCAAACAGCAAACATCATGACCAGTTACAAGCAAACCAAAAAGAACATATAACAAATTTATACTAATATTTCCAGAAATCTCTAGAAGAATGGGACCCATTATGGGACAGACAATGCATTACAGACATATGATCATTACGCTTCAACCAGGTTATTCTATTCCACCTCTTAGAAAGAAAAGAACTTAAATCGCTTCAACCAGGTTATTCTATTCCACCTCTTAGAAAGAAAAGAACTTAAATCAAAATACTTAATAGCATAGCGATACATTTATACAAAACTTCTACCCCAAGCGCACGCAATGGAACCGTAGACAGTCAAGTGAAATCCAATCCACGAAATAATTTGATCTATGGACAACATCATTGTGGTAAAGGTCGTAATGCCAGAGGAATCATTACCACAGGGCATAAAGGGAGGTCATAAGCGTATATACAGTAAAATAGATTTTCGACGCGAATCGAAATGCATACATTTGTCTCATATCATTATAAGGATGGTGAGAAGAGATATATTTTACATCCCACGGGGGCTATAATTGGAGATATCATTGTTTCTAGGAGGAATATCCAGAAAGGCATTTCAAGAATCGATTTGATTCCATCTCTGTTCCTTCCATTTGAAACAACGAAGGATCCCAAAGAATCGATGTTTCTTTTAGTTGTTGAATCTCTCTTTGATTGAGCAATGTGTGATATTCCGAATCCTCACTAATAATGGAATCAAAATCATCCCTAAATTGATCAGAAGATCCATTCATCAAATTTATGAGCTAATATTATCATCATATAATGATAGAGTTCAACTATTCAAGCTTATAAATCTTTCCCAATAAACCTCATAATTAGCATTACACCTCCAATTCCTCGTAACCCTGTTCCATTACCCTCTTCCATCATCTACCATCATATGGTAAAGTAATATAGACTCTATGGTGACCATACACAACTTCTGTAAGTGCAAGAGAAGCCCTATGAGCAACTCCTTGCAAGAAAAGTGTTCATCTTGAACAACTCCTAAACTGATTTAGACTCTACAAGGCAGTTTCAAGAACCCCATCTAAACTAAAACTTTACACTAATAGGCATTTAAAGTTACCAACTTCCAACCACTAATCTTTCAATCAAGCATCAAACACATAGCAGCAACACAAATAATCAGAAAAACAAACAAACAAAACACCAACCTCCCAGTTTGTTTAAGCATATCAAGCATATTAGTCTGAAAAACATGATCCACAGCTTCCACACTAACACCAGTACCACTCTGAGGCATAGCAAACACATCCACAACACGAACCGTATACTCATCCACAAACTCCCCAAGCATCAGCCCCATAACCTCCATAGGAACCCCCGCTCTCCCTACACACCACACAAAAAACATCATCAAACCCCAACACTACACAAAAAAACCCAAATTCACTCACATATAATCACTCCACCAATCAAAAACAACCAAATTGCAACAAATCAAATGAAAAGAAACAAAACCCTAGAAATGCAATTTTACCGTGTTTTAGCATCTTTAAAAGGGCAAGTGATGAGATGTAAACTTGCTCCGATGTATCGAGAGTCGGAGAATCCGGCGGCGGGTGACCTAACGCGCCGCCGGCGCCGGCGAACATCCTCTGTAGTCGCTCCATTCCTGACATTTTGTCTACCTGTGTTTGCTGTTTTGAAGATCAGAGGTTCAATTTCTTTGGAAACAAGACATGATTTGTGTGTTGATATATAAGGGGGGAATATTTCATTTATGCCCCTGGTCTTTGTTGGGTTTTTATATTTGCCCTTCAGTTTCATGCAACTTTGCAGTTTCTGATGGGCCCAATTTCGATATTTGCCTTCGTAAGTTCGTATAGCCCATATAAAACGGCCCATCCTGTTAAATACAATCCGATTCAACACTTGCAGTCTTGCAGATAGAGGTGTGTAAAATTATTAGTAACCAGAAAAAACCCAAGACTAAACTGTATTTGTAACCAAATAACTGGCTGAATTTGTTTATTTGGTTCGGTTCTTAATCGTATGTGAACTGTTTATTTGTATTCTGATTCACTTATCGGTTACACAGATCTTGCTTATTTGGATAACCAAATAATAGCAAGTCTAATTGGTTGAATTTGACTTAATTAGAGACATTTCCAATTCGGATTGATTCGGAGTTCGGTTAAGTTCGAAAAATTTCAAAACCAATATCTGGATCGATGAACACCCCTGCACAAACCAGTTCGGTTTGAGTTAATAAAAGTGGAACCGATTTCTTTTGGAACTTGAATGTAATTTATAGAATTATGTATTCATAAGGCGGGGTTTTCACGGGTTTAGGAGTTTGTAACGTCAAGAGTCTTGCGTGTGACGGATTGAGATTTAGGTGTATAAGAGTTGAAAAGAGATAATTTGGATTTAGTTCATAAATTAGGGTTTCCATAAGTGTTTACAGGCCGGTTGTCTTGTGTGTGTTTATAGATTATATTGGTAAGGGTGTTATGACTTTGGTGTTCAATGTGTGTTTAGATCGGTGATATAGCTTTTATTTTAAAAAATAAAGGAGTTTTGATTAACCAGGAGTTGTTTTAGGAGTGAAACTCCGTCAAGACAGAATTACATATATAACATGAAGTCTGAAATATTAACTTAATTAGTAATGAGCAAAAACAAAAGTTGAAACATTGCTCAACTAGTCCAATTTACCATTTGGCTAATCGGTTTAAATAGACATAACCGAACCATTTAGGAACCTTATTCGTGGTCCCACTAACAACTCCAATCAGATTGTGAAATCTTTGTTTTAGTATACACTTATCATAGTTAATAGATGTGTTTGTTTGTCTCAAGAAAACACTATTTAGATTTACCTTTCTTAAATTGGAATGTTTGAGTTATAAACTTGTTTTAACACCTCAAATAAGCCACTATAATTTCCAAGTCAAGGTTCGATAGAAGAACACAACATTTTTAAAATAGATCTTCATCTCGTAAATAAATAGGATAACAATAATCACGACGCAAAGCGTGCATTAGAGCATAAAAAGTTGCGTAAATTACTATCGATAGTCGAATTTGTACCAAGATACTATTTCTTTCAAGACCATAGTTTGTTCTAGTATGTACAAAACTATTTACCATAATTTTACATGTAAAAGGTCATCTTCTTTTATTTAATTTTTTTCTCTAGCAATAGGATTCATAAAATTTACCACCGCTATCACTATTTAGGTATATTTAAATCTTTGAGGTGTTATAATAAAGTTTGATTACATACTTATTTCGAACCCTAATGCCATCATGTATATCTATTATTCATCATTCATTATTTTGTGTCACCTTAGCGTCATATTGATGTGTTGGTATTATGTGTGAGTTTTGGATGTTTAAAATCATGTTTTCAATCTAATTTTGATATCAACTACAGTCACTTTGTTACGTGTTTGAAATATAAGTTAAATGAAGCTTAACGAACATCATTTGAGAATGATACAAAAGATAGCAAGACTATGGCTTGAAAGGTATTGAAAATGAAGAAAAATATGCAAACAGTAGGGAGGTCGTAATCTACGGCCCTGTGGAAAGTCCGTCTGTGAAGGCCATAAAGCAGTGTGGTAGACCGTCTTACTCAAAGTAGGCCGTAAGTTATGGTCCAACGTGATATTTTGTGATTATTTTAAATTTTAAATTTTATAAAATCCTAAATCATTAGGGTTTCATAAACATACATTCCTTGAGCCCCAAGAACAAGTTTTTGGACGAATTTCAGTCCTTAGAACCTCCTCTAATCATTCCAAATCATCCACAATAATCATCAAATCAAGATTGAAGACATAATGAAGATGATGAGTGGCTAAGTTCGTGGTGGTTGCTTTCTGGTGGAAGATTATCGTTAAGAGAGGTAATTGGTATGTAGAATTATGGTTTATGCTTTTACACTTAAGTTTTGAATGTAATTACACCTTTTTATTAAGTTAAAAAGTTTGTTTATAAATAAAGTTACTTGTTGAATTATTAATTTTTTGGTTTTCTTGAATCGTGAACTCATTAAGCTTGATAGGTAATTTGATATATATGAATTAACTAGTATTAAGCCCCCCGCGTTGCAGCGGGCGGCGTAAAACCATGTCAAGCAGCATCAATGACACACCACCGTCAGTGACCACTAATACCGACAAATCTCATATTAAAAAAAATACGAAAAAAATAAAACCGAACAAAAATTAGACGTAAAAAAGTTGAACAACACAGGCAAAACATAGAAGATCTAGAACAATAGGTAAGTTGATCTAGGATCAGCACGTGCAACGGGGTAGTTAAATGGAAAAAAATGATCATAAAAACGTTAAACCACACATGCACGTTTCAGCGTGTTAACTCGCAAAATTTTGACCGAAAGACGAAAATGTTTAAAAATGTGAAATGTAGTGGATCAAAGTTGAGAGTAAAAATAATATTGGGGCTAATCTATAAAAGATATAAAAGTATTGGATTAAAATAAAATAAGTTAAAGATTAAAAAATAGGTGAGTACAACCTATTATGCGCATGGTACAATCCATGATGCATAACCAAGTTGATAATTAGTATTATATAAATAACATTATGAATGAACAAGTCTTAAAAGTTTGATCATTTGTTGTTACGTTAATCAAAAGTTAATATCTTGGAACTTATATTTTTACAAACCCTAGTTTTAAGTAGCAATTGTTGACTTGCGTGATTGAAAACATGGAAGTGATTGTTTTCTTATTAATTATTAAATTTGTTCTAAAGTTAATTGCCTTTTGCACTTGTGTCAGTGAATTAATCCAAAATTTCAATATTTACTTTTAAAGTTTGTGTCTTTAAGTTAATTGAGTTTGTTTGTTAAACATTTTCCACTAATTTCCCGTGGAGATACCCTTACGTAAGAAAGGTAGCTAAGATCGATTATTAACTTGTTTTTTATCGAGTATCGACAACCAGAACACATATCACCATTCTCCATCTTACTCATTATTTTTCAATCATAAAAATTCTCATTATTCACCCTTCAACCATTTTTTAAATTTTTTAATACATATAAAGAAGATAAATAATCAAATAACATAAATTTGTTGAAATGTGATTGGGTCTTTGTTCCCATCTCTCTATACATCTATTCTCTTTCACCATGTTGCGGCCCCTCCATTTTGAGCGCGAACCACTAGTGGCATGCACGCCCTGGTGTTTCTTGTGGCTCCGTGAATGCCAACTCAACTCCGCAACCTTCAACGATGAGTACACCCATTGGTCTTATAGGTCTCGCCGAAAACATTAGTGTCTTGTATTATGTTCAATCCCTTTGTTCCCTTGTTAATGCAACAATACCGGTCATAACACCAGTCACACACCTCCATAAAACTACCCGAACGCCAAATTACACAATTTGCCTCCTATCCCATACCACATCACCCATGTGAGTAGCCGTAGTTAATTAGGAACTGTGAATTTGTCATATAACATAGGATTCATGACCCCCCCCCCCCCCCCCCCCCCCCCCCCCGGAACCACTACTACGTTCTATCTGACTTGCTTAGACAATAGGTCCATACATACTCTTTCTTTTTGTACATTATGTTATCAAGATTATTGAGGAAAGGTTGGAAGAGTGCTCAAGAGTACTTTAAAAGGGATATTATGTTCATAAAAATGTGTTGCCTCACACACCATGTGTGTTGAACGCATTACTTGTGAATGTGAGGAAAGCGTCACAGGTAATCGTTCTTGATTAGGAAGTTTTCAATCAGTCAACCGAAAATAATTTAATGAGCTTTTTTCTAGCGGAACAGGTAATATTGGTTGATATAAAAGTTAGGTTGTTATATTTACAGTGAATGTAATGAACTAGGTGGTGACACACCCGCGCGTTGCGGCGGTAACATTGGTACGATTAAACACGTAAAAAAAAGTCGTATAAAGTTTTGAAGACTCGTATCAAAATAACAAAACATAAATACAAAGTAGCATGTCACGAAAATATATTTAAAGATCAAATTATGTATTTAACCATTAAACTATATTTACACTTATTCTTAAGACAAAATAACATTTATTTCAAACATTTACTTGGTTAAACATATGTCTATATTGATAATAGAAAATTTTAATATCATATACGTCACACATGGATTATTAACATAATAATACGTTTAATATAAAACTTAAAAAGTTAAAGAACATAAATTAACATGGAGGTTAGGTTGAATGTTATAAAAGAAAACGAAAATTAACAAAAGTGAAAAAGAAGTAGTGGGGTGGGGTTGGGGAGGGTTTAATAAACATTACATATGTAGATTGCACTAAATAGTGACATGCATCAACTAACTTATAACATACAATGGCTGTGATATACCAAAAAATCACCTACATGTCACTCAAACTGATGCAATATATATTGTACAACTTGCTTCACTACTTGCAATTTACTGTTGATCCATTTGGTAAATGTAATATATATATAATTAGATTTCGTATTTTATTCATGTAGCATTTTAAACGATTTGTAAAATTATGTTTTAGATCTTACATCTATTATAGTTACACTTTGATCCTAACTAGGTTGAAGCTTACACATGAATCATTTCGTGACATATATATGCTAGGTGTACAATGAAGATAACAACACGTGTACGTTAACTTTTGATGATGTATATTAGAAAGTAATACACGAGATAATCAAGATTTCATATAGTAATGTAAAAGGGAGCTTTATCTTGTGGATTTGTAGGCTTGAGTGTGGGACCTTTAAATTATTGGGGTCCTCAACTTAAAAAGAAAAAGTTATATATTTCGAGGTTAGGTTTTTTTTTGTTTTGGGTCTAAAAGTATACGAGATCTAGATCATTCCTATTTAAGTAAACAGATTTTGAGCCTAATCATTTCATATATATATAGTTCTAACTAGTTTAAAAAATTGTGTTTTGCACGGTTCAATTAAAATAATAATTTAATTATTAGCAATTAATATTTATAAATTATAAAATAAAGATAAGATTTGATTTGAATTATGTGCAATCAACTATCTTAATTAATAAAGTAATACTAATTTTTTTTAAACTATTGTCTTTAAAAACTTTTGTATAAAAATACTTTTTAACATTTCATATTTTTGAATTTGTTTTTTAAACGTCATTTAAAAATAAGTTCTATGTAGTAAAAAATAATATTCATTTATTTAAAAAACTTAAATACATTTTATAATAAAAACATTTTTATAATTTAAAAAAATATAACTAATATTTTTAGCATTTAACATGATCTAATGGTTATACATTTTATACTAGTAACATGTGATAAAGATGGTGTAAGAAGATTACATGTGATAATGAAGGTGTGAGAAAATAACATGTGTCAGAAAAATTTTGTTTTATTATTATAGATCCTACTTTAACAAACTCGTATTTGCCCTTTTTCACAGAAAAATCTTAGATCCGTCACTTTTAATAAAAATTACATAATGGGCTTCCGATATTTACTTTTTCTTGGGCCCTAATTGATTGAGCTAGACGTGTAGTGTGGATTGGTTATGGTTGTTAATGATCACTTTTGTTTAAGGTGATTGTAAGCTACATGCAATGTATATTGTGTATGATCTAGCTTCTAGTAGTAACTGACGTTGACCAAAATAAATTGTTAGGTTGCTGTTTGTAACATATATCAGTTAGGTATATGTAGAACTGGTCACCAATATTGACTATTCCGATCCAACCAAACACGAGGAGTTATTTTGGCTTGACCGAGATGACTAGATGGTGGGCTGCTTGGTATTTTCATCTACGCACGTAAACGAGCATAGCCGAACTAAGATTGCCACGTTTGGCTAATTAAAAGAGCTTGAGCTTAACTCGTTTAGTCTATTTTTAAAATCTGTAGTCTGTTATGTACTAGAAAAATTCGATTATTTAGTTAAAAGGGGTTGGTTTATTGCCGATAATAAATCCAACTATATATAGGATGAGTCGATTCCAATGATGATGAAATGAGCTCAATCGGAGTTTGTTTAAGTCTGTTTTGAGGTGGTTAAAATCATCCTTAGCATACTTAGACAAATATTAACTTTATACAAGATTATAACTTTAAACATATGCCTAATATAATATATGTAAATTTTATAATAATAACTTTATACAAGATTTTAACTATTTTATAAACATATTTTATTTCAAAAATCTTATGTAAATAAAAGACAAACGAGTCGTGAGGCTACACATAATATGTGATGGTAATAAGTTTTGGAGTGTCCAAATATATTGTATGTATCACTGTTAAAAAGGAATCGTATGAACGGTATTATTAATATTTTAAAATTAAGATTTTATGTTTAATTAAGTAAACCTATACTTATTAATAAATAATATCATTAGTGTCACATGTCTTTTTCTTAGTCCTCCATTTATTTGATTTTCCGTTTAAAAATATATATATCCGTATTATTAGTCATAGTTCATTTGAATAAAATCAATTGCTATAATTACAAAAAGAGTTTTCTACTAAATATTGCATATAAAAAATTTATTTACCAAAATAGGTGTTTAAGTAAGTGTTTCTTTTTCTCACTATGATGCTATTTGTTAAATTTACTTCACTTTAAAATAATATTATTCAAAAAGAGTCAAGTACAGAGGTTAATGAAATTGCAAAATCATTTGGTTCATATGTCGTAATTAAAAACAAAATGTTTTTCGAAAACTTATTTTTGTTTTTTAATTCAGTCAGACTTAATTTTAGATCGTCTCTTCATACAGAAAAGTTAAAATTTTTTCACTATAATTTTTAAATTTCAAACAAAAGTAGGCACATTTGTTTTTTTAATATGTATTTTTTAAAAATATTTTTAAATAGCTTAAAAGGTGTAATAAGAAAAACTATTTTTAACAAAAAAATGCATTCTTTAAAAATGTTTTATATAAAAATCATGACGAAACAAGAAAAAAGTTAATGGTTTATTTTTTATGAACTATAAATGTAATCCTTAATTATCGAGGACATGTATGTTGCTAATAGACTCCCAACAACAATTAGAAAAGAAACGAGTCACGTCGTCTCATGAGCCACTCGGGATCGACTAAAAATCTAACTAAGCTGAGCTTAAACAAGCTCGAACTCATTTTACGACTCATTAAATAAATGGTTTTGAGTCCGAGCTTCATATGTCGAGATCGAGCCGGCTAGCAAAACGAAACTAGCGTTGAATGTATATGATGTTTATTTTATATTTTATGTACATAATTATATAAATGATTAGTACTATATATGAATTTATGTTTAAAACAATTATATAATATATATCGTTGTTTTAAATTACATAAACCATTTAATTTCATAAAAAGTTTTTTTATATAGGAACACGTATTCTATAAATAGATGTTAAAAAATACTGACAAAAGAGTATTAATATTTTTGCACGAGAAAACGTTATTGAAAAGGTTTTAAGAAAACCTTCACAAAAAAACTATAAAACATTTTTCAAAATCATTACAGATGCTAAATTGGTTTTTATTTTATTGAAACTTTATCATTTTAACTTATCTTAAATAACACTATTAAAAAACAGAATTACTTTTATCCAATCATATTATGAATAAGAAAAGTTAACTTTCCACTAAAAAACATTTTGGTAAATATTTTTGTAAACACTCATTTTGTTAAATTATTTTTTGCCAACCTTACTTTGAAAAGACTAATTATAAAGGACATTTGTTATGGTTTTAAAATCAAACCCTGAAATAGAAGTGACTGTTTCTTCCACCCAAGAACAAGTTGATTCTATCCCTACCAAACAGGTAATATAATGAGTCTTTACAGGTTGTATTACACTAAAATTATAAATTGAAATATGTTGGATTCTTGTTTATTCAAATAAGCAATTAAAGGTTTCCTAGTTCACTCTACCTATGCAAAATGAGAAGAAACTTCATACGCATCTTCTATTTCAAAACGATTTTAGATATTTCATCAAATCAAGGGTCTCAAATAATCAATTCAGGGTTTTGATTTTCCTAAATCATGATATCGATTTTCAAATGGAAAGATGAACCATTTCATATTTTTTTCAATTTAACAAGCATATCATGGTTTCTATTTACCCCAAATCACTTTATGTTTCAAATTACACATTCATTGATCTATTTAATATCATTCACACTCATAGTTTTAAATCACAATAGCTCTTCTGCGAAGTATCAATTCAATGCTCATATATACAAATCTCGATTGCAATAGTATCAGTGGTCCGTACGATTCAAGGATTTCGATTTTGATTTCAAGATAAACTTTAGTATTTTGTTTTTTACATCAATTTGACTTATGAGAGCATGAAACTTGATTTAGTTTTAATTGATGTAACACTGGTGTTACTTGGTATGGTTTTAAGCCCCCGTCGCAACGCGATGAGCTTAATACTAGTTTAGTCTATATTTAAATTTTGCTTCAATTCTCATGCGCTCTTGCATGGGTTTGGGCCCAACCATCACCCTTCCCTTTCCTTTAACAAAATTTCAAATATTTTGAATGTCTTTATATTATAATAACTTTTTATTAGTTTAATCTTTACAAATAATTATAAACATATTTTATTTTTCTTATAACATTTGTAATATAGTGTTTCATTAAATTCTGAATTCACCGTATCGTACTCAATTTTATCTATGTCTTAATATAACGAGTCGAGTCAAATATAATATAATTTTACTCTTTTTTAAATCATTTTCTTGTTAACTCTCATTCTCAGAAGAACGTAATGTTTTCTTAAGTTATAAATATGACATTGAGACCTACTTAAATTTCTCTACGTTTTAATATATATTCATTCAAAGTCAAGGCATGACAACGTCAAGGACCGTGGTGATACCTCGTGTTATTTAATTTTGATTTTCACGTTTAACATTTCAATGGTGGAAGGTAACATGCAATGTTTTCAGAACCGGATCGGACGTCGAACCGGACGCCTTACTGGTTTGGTGGTCGGACCGGTTGGACCGGATTTAACTATATTTTAATTATATTTATATATGTAATTAAATATTTGTTGGAAATAACTAATAAGGGTGTGAAATGGAGTCTCTCTAACACCCTTATCCCACATTGGTGTGACAAATGAACCATTATGTGTTTATATGTGATAACAAGGTGAAAGGTATTGAATGTCTCTATGATACTTTTTACACCATGACCTACCCGCGCGCAGGGGGGTGCAAAAACGGGTTTCTGGCTGGAAAATTTGGGTCGCCCACGCACGACATGCGGACACGAATGCCGTTCGAAATAAACCGGGTCCGCGTGAAGCCGGTTTTTTGCTTTTTTTGCTCTTAATTTATGGTTTAACAACTCGTTTTTACCCATTAAAACAAAAACCAAAAAAAAAAAAAAGGGAAATCCGGCCGGAACCGGTCCGGTTCTCCCGGTCCGACCACCAACTCGGGATGAACCGGCCGGTTCAATTACACAAAAACGAATCACCCTTGACCGGACCGGACCAGGCCCCGAATCCCGGCCGGTCCGATCCGGTCTTAACAACAATGGTAACATACCAACGGGTGTGAGATCATAATTTAAAATATTAAAGGCTATTATTTGTATAATTCTAATAGCTAACAACTTGTGTGTTATATAGATTAAAAAATTTAAATAAAAAATAATTACAATTAGAAAATTAATGGTTACTATTAATAAGCATATAATATAGAAACATGTGAAGATTAAGGAAATAGTTCAAATAAATAGGCCCTTAAAATTAAAAAATATTAAAATTATCTCAACATAATCTTTTTAATCAATGATCGAGATTAAATTAGTGAAAAAACGTTTGTTACAGGGGTAATTTAGGCATAGCCACTTTTGTTACTTTTTTCAAGTTCCTTACTTTTTAAATGTTTATAAATTTTATATATGAGAATATTTTCTTATAAAAATTTATATAATACTAATTATCAACTGAGTTTATGCATTAAAGTTGTACATTAGGCTTTAACAATTGTACTTTCAATTGCATCCTCTCTTTCTGTACGTTTCACGATGTTGTCCTCTATGTTTATCTTTTGAGATTTGGGCTTCATGTGAGGAAAAAAGAGAGATATGGAGATAAACAGATCAAGAAATTCAGAATGCTTTCAAGGGAGAAGGTGAAGTCGATGGAAATGACAGAGATAGATCGGCGACCCCTCCGACTTCTTGCGTACACCGATGCATCTTTCGTCTGTTGGAGTAGCAAATATATGCGATGTAATATATGCGATGGTGGTAGTGGTTCAAGATGGTGGTGGCGACGGAAGCAGGTGGTGGTGGCGGTGGTACTCGATGTTAAAAGAGAGAGAGTTGAATAAATTGAAATTCGGAAATACACGATTGACTTTTTCAATTGCTATGGATTTGAACAAAAACATTAAATTCATTTTATTTTTTGTTGAAGTAAACTAGATACAAAATTTGATTTAAATAATAAAAAAATTGGTAATTTTATTTATTGGTTGATAATAAGCAGGGGTGAGCATGGGTCGGTTTGGTTCGGTTTTAGCCTAAAATCAAAACCAAAACCGATATGTCGGTTTCTAGGTTTTTGAAACCATTCGGTTTCGGTTTTTTCGGTTTTTGGTTTTCGGTTTTCACTTTGGTTTCGGTTCGGTTTTAGTTTTTTTCGGTTTTATCATTTGCGTTTCAAGTTTTTATAGAAAAAAATGATCCAAAGCAATGAACTTAAACTAAAAATTTTAGGCATACATTATTTTGTTACTATTTAAATATAATCTACATATTCTTAAAAATTACTTCACATTAAAATAATTACAATTCATAAAATACAATAACAAAAAAATCCAATAAAATTTTTTTAATCTACTAATTCAAACAAAGAAATTTAAGGATTATTCTTCAAACCTAAATATTTAAAAAAATAGATAACATAAGTCAAATAAGTAACTAATAGGGGCTGGTTATGTTTATAAGTGTATGAATATGCCTCCAAATTTACAAATTCGGTTTGTATGGTTTCGGTTCGGTTTTTCGGTTTTTGTTACAGGCAAAACCAAAACCAAACCGAAAAAATCAGTTTTTAAAAAACCATCAAACCAAACCGTCGGTTTCTTATCGGTTTTGGTTTTTTCGGTTTGGTTTCATCGGTTATTTCGGTTACGATTCGGTTATTATGGTTTCTTGCACACCCTAATAATAAGTTAGCTATTTCAAAAATCATATATGGATTTAGTACTTGACATTTTTTTTCCTGTATATTCATTAAACTTTTCGTATATTTACTATACCATATCTTGCAAGGTTGGTGGCATTTGTCACCGGCACTTCATCTCCTTAATTTTTGATTTTGACACTTTGACCCTTACAATTTTAAAAGCTCTAAAAACCAACACTTTTATCTCTTTAACTTTTGATAAAATGTTATGTGCTTATTTCAAAATTGGTTTTGAAACAAGATGCGTTTAATATAACATATTTTCATTCGACAGTAGAAAATCAAGTACTTTATATTTCGACAAAAAAATTCATTTGCAAACGAATAGGGGCGATTAAAGTTTGTACTTTATCACACACGGCGCCGCCGCACGCCATTATTTTATGTGCGTTTTAAGTAGATCTATATTTTGACAAAATTATGTCAAATATAATACGTTTTCATTTATAGTATAAACTTGAATTATTCTATGTTTCGGCGTAATTTTAATTCGGAAACGAGTCTGGTCGATTTAGTCTATACTTTATCATGTCGCGTACGGACGCCGCCACAACGTGCGGCGGGAAAAATAACTAGTTACATTATAATAACGAGTATTTTTTTCTTTAAAAAAATACAGTATCACTATAAAAATAAATAATTATTTTTTTTGTTTTTAAACTCATACTATTTCTACTCGTCCTTGTGTATTTGATGCAGTTTATGGAGTTTTTTTTGTTATCTATTGTGTTTTTCTAAAATAATAAATTTAATTGTGTAATAACTCTGTTGTATATTTCTAGTATGTAAAACACAATAATAAATTAACAACTAATTAATTAATACATTAAAGACAATGGTAAAATAAAACAAAGATGTAAAACATAATGACAAAAATAAAAATAAATTGGTGAAACAACATTATTATGTAGATCTAATTGTAAAACACAATGATAGATAACAAAAAATTTATATACTTAAAAAAACAATAACAAAATTAACATATTATGTTATCTTGAACGTTATAAGTTTTAAAAAAATATATTAGTAAAATAACATAATTGTGTAGTTTTAATTTTGTAAACATTATGATAAATAACAAATTTATATAATCTATAAAATAATGACTTAAAACGTAAAACACAATGATGAACACATATAACAAATGAAGTAGAATATATGACAAAATAAACTAATATTTGACACAATGAACGACTTAGAGACAATGAGCCGACATATTTTACACAAAGATCAAAATGAACTTCTCTTTAAAATAATAGAAATACATGTGTCAAACCCACAATTCTTCTTAAGTTTTTTAGATTAAATACATTATTACTATAGGCATACCCGTAAATAAATATGTTAAGAAAGTAAGTTACATGAGAAGTAATAAATAATGTAGATTGAAATACACAATTGTTATTTACAAAGATCTAAAAACTTCTTTGTAAATAACATTTATTGTCATAGTTAAAAGATTATCTTTCCCATCTAGTATCATCAGTTTTAGTCTGTCTCGTCTTGTAACTTTTAATAATATGATATACAATTGATTGGATGTAAGAATCAAGTGACATAACATTTTCTTTTTTATTGTATATAGAATATATTTATAATGGAACTTTATTTTAAATTATAATAGAACCGTTTTTCTTTGTAATACCGTTTTTCTTTGTAATACCATTTTTCTTTTTACAAACAAACTCTACTATTTTATAGTTAAAAAATCTAGAGGCTGATATCTTATTATATATACCTCATCTACTTGTATATTCGACATCAAATAATATATCCCACTGGTTATCTTTTCGAATTATGTTATATGATAGGATATAATCTTGATTTGTAGTAGCATTGTAGCAATAGTCAAATCATTAATGTAATTTTCTTATAAAACTCAAAAGACCAAGTCATCTCAATGTCATTCTCAATTTCTCATATATTTCTTGTTCCACTTTCACACCCTCAACTATTTACCAATCAATGTGTAAACTTGCTAATTGATCATAGAAGAAAAGACATGTGTGCGCACATGTTATTTGGTAAAAAGTGACGCTTAACTAATTTCCCAAGCATTGGTTAAACTTGATCAATAATTTGTATCTATGTTAATTGTCATGTTAAATTCTTCATGCCTTATCCTCTCATAAATCAACCTTTTTATGTGCCCTAATTAGTTGATCCAATAGTGTGTATATTCCACAAGTTAAAGTTATCAAACGTTATTAGTTAAACAAAACACATTGTATGTTTTATATTTCTATTATTTAAATGAGATTATTATGGATTTAGAAGATATGTCAGTTAAAGCAAAATCAAAATTTGATGTCCTAAACACACTAAAGGACTTAATGAATTATTTTTTATAAACTCTCATTTTTAATGAAATATTATTTAACTTTATCTAGGGACATTTAAGGAAATATCATTTAACTACACTATAGTATTTGAAGGATTAATAATGTTATATCTAGGGACACTTACTATGGATATTTTGGGTAGTTAATAATTTAAATATTTATAACTAAATTTTGTAATTTAATGACATAATACTTATACCAGTGGCGGAGCTTGAACACTCCTGCAGGAGGGACGGGGGCGAGATTAATTTTTTTAGGGGGGGCGAACTCGAGTTTTATATTAAAAATTACACTATCGAGCCAAAAATTTACACTACCGAGCCAAAAATTTACACTACCGGCGAAAAAAAGAGGGGGGGCAACGCCCCCCCCCCCCCCCCCCCCCCCGGTCCCAACAATGCTCCGCCCCTGACTTATACTTAATATGCTTTAAAGATTAAATATAAACATTGAAATTAAGTATCAAATAAATACATAATCTAATTTAAATTTATATAAAATAATATATTTTATAAACTCTCATTTAAGTTATTGATATAAGAAATTGCATACAAAATATTTAATCAATCACACACACACACACACACATATATATATATATATATATATATATATATATATATATAGAGAGAGAGAGAGAGAGAGAGAGAGAGAGATTTCTACTTTTACGTTGAGACATAAATGTTGCACATAAACTAAAATTAGTAGAAAGTTATGTTGCGACTATGACGTAAACAAATCTTTATGTATTTTATTGTACATTTGGTAAGGATGTATTTATAAAACATCATATATAATTGTTATAAATGTTAAAGTAAACGAGAAAAAAATTAATAAAAAAGTTTATCTTAATATATTAAAATGTGTTCTGTTCATTACAGTATAATATATATTTTCTCAACAACAAAAATATTACAAAAAAGAGATCAATTAGAAAAATCAAATCGAAAATTACACAAAAAAAACAAGACTTACATATACAATATGGATTTAAATAAGAATGCGCTAAAAAATAACAATTTAAACTTATGAAATGTAAAGATCATATCCTCTAACGAAGCTTGGGTTCCCCACTAGTTAATATCATAATTAATATACCTTAAACTTTAAATTAACACGTTAAAAAGACTCCTAAAACTTTAATCATGATAAGAATCGTAGTTAACCACAAAAATGAGGCTCTAGTTTCTTCTTTTTAACATCACCGATCAATGTCGTATGGTAGCCCAAAAATATATTTAAAATTAATAGTGCTTAATCACCATTAATAGTAAATGGTAAAATGAGTGTCGAATCCATAAGAATCAGTGAAAAATGCTAGCAATTAAGAAACTATAAAAAACAAATATTAAAAAGCAACTTGATTTATCGATTGATTTAGATAATTATGAAATTAGCAAAGAGAATTCTTGGTTTTTCAACAGTCTTGAAGAGAAAGTAACCTACTATGGGATTTCAACTTGACAAAGTAGTGTTATTTTAGTTTAACCTATTGAGAAGTCATAAATGATGACCCCATACGCGATAAGTATCAAGTGATGATTATAATCAAAGTTTAGTGGACTTCATTCATACAATGATCAATTCAAGTATGTAATCGTAATTCTAAGAATCAAACATGTAATGATTATAAGAAATCAAAGTCATATGAGTCAAATATTAGGTTTAAATACAATTAAATTGTTTTAATAATCAAATCACAAATTGAATCCACTAGAACTTAAAGGGTTTAAGATCCAATCTCAAAACTAGATTACAAACTATGAAAAACGAATACTTGCACAAACCTATCACCTGAAGTAGATTATAAATGGATTAGCTTTGCCTCATCATTGATTCTTTAAAGGAAAAACTTTATAAAAATGTAACTAATTATCAGAGTTGTTCTAATTAAGTCACTTCAACTTTTTTTGTTTTATTTTAGTCATTCAACTTGTAGGTAATATGTTAATACTATATGTTTCACCTGGTTTAACACGTTAAAGTGTTGATGTGACTTTTTTATTTTTATTTTCTATAAATCTTGCTGACGTGGAATTAACAACTATTACTCTAATCTAATATTAAATTGGAGAAACCCATTTGTTCCAAAGAAAAAACGACCGATTTCAAAATATATTTACCGTCATCGATCCTTAACCTACGAACAAGAAGATCTAAAGCGAACAAAAAGATTTGTGAATAAGCATAATCTAAACAAGTCTATACATGCAACCGATTCTATACCTACGTACAAGAACAGAAGCAAAAATCAAAAGCAAATAAAGATTTGTTAAAGTGTTTATATGTAATTTCTCCTTGTTCGTCATCTTGTTTTGAGGGTTAAAATGGTGGAATTTTGAGATGGATAGTAATAAACGAAATTGTAGTCGCACAGCGATTCCATACGTGCGAACAAGAAGAACGTAAGCTGCAGACGCATCTAAAATTTTGTGATCAAAGGTTTTGAGCTTGTCATCTAAAATTCTCTTGTGGTTATTAATTTGTATTAAGAATTTTATTCTTTTGATCATTTTTGTTTTAAGGTTGCGAACAAGAAAACAGAAGTTTCAACCTTTGATTAATATTTTATTTAATTTGATGTTTATCCTTTCTTTTTGAAAAATACTGTATGATTTTTTTTTTTGAGAAGTATGAGTGGGGGATTTTGTTTGAAGCTACGGTTCAATAATTCTAAAAGGGATTTTTTCAAAAATGTTAGTAGGTTTCAAAAAAGTTTATATCAGTTAGAATTTTCCAATAGTATTTAGATAGGTTTTTATAATTTAACATTAATTTATAGTAAGATTTGTTAGGTCCAAGTCAATAAAATTTAATAAAAAGGGAAAAAATCAAGTTAGCACTTTAACCTATTAAACAAGGAAAATATATAAGGTCAACACATTACCAACAAACTGAATGACTAAATTAGAACAAAAAGGGTGGGCAAGCCGGGTCATTAGCGCTGTCTGTGTTCGTGGACGTGGTGGTCTTTCGCCAATGAGTTTACCCGGGTGACCGGGCTTAAAAATTATTCGTTGGCCGTTCAAAAAAAACAAAAAAAGTTTGAGTGACTTAATTAGAACAGTTAAAAAATTAGTTACATTTATATGAAGTTTTCCCTTCTTCAAAACAACTAAAGTTATGTGGATTTGTATGATTTTGATGTTAGAAAAGCCTTTAAAATGCTTGAAATCACCAATTTTCATCCTTGATTGTTTCTATGGAAGATGATTTTAATTTTAGAGTTATTCTCTCTTTAAATCCCTCAAAATTAGATCAAACATGTCAAAATACAAGACCTAGCCTCAGTGGCGCCGCCAACGCCAATGGTGCTAGATTGTATTGATTGACGGTGGTGTTGACGGCGTTTCTAAAGCCGTTAGCGTTAGTGGTGCCATGTATTGCATCAATCCTTATTTTCCACTTGCAACTTTTCGAGAGATTTACGTTGATAGGTTGTAAGTCTCGTAACTCTTTCTAGTTACGTTACGTTGATAGTTGTCTTGAGTTAGGCAGAATTAACAAGAGTAAACTTGTACCTCAAGAAAGGTACTCTATGTTCTTAAACGTGGGAAAATTAACAGAAAAAAAATATGATTATTTGCATGAGGGTTGAATTTTAGTCGTTCGTATTGAATGGTCATCAATTGAATTTTCTTTTGTTGTTGCAAATTAAATATGTTGCAATTGAGTTGAATTGCCTGAGCGGCCACCCACCCGGCACACTCTTAGGCCAGCCATGTCGATCAAGCGCCGATCAATAAGTTCAAATGCCAGTGTAGCTAGTAAAACTGGAGCCCTTAACAATCGATGGGGGCGCAAGTGATTCGATATAATCGACAAGCGACTGTGTTAAAATCATTAGGTGCAAACCTAAATAAACTATTTTTTTATATTTTTTCATAACTTAATTGAGTTAATCAGATTTATTAGGTTTCAAAATGTTAATTAACTTTATGAGCTCCTTTAGAAAATATAATTATTAATAACATTATAATTTTTTTAATTTGTTAATAAACACTCAGTACGTGAATGACAGACCAAAAAAATAAAATCAAATCCCTAAAAGTTTAGCACTTGAATAGACGCCCACCCGACACATGATATTATATACACATGCACCCAATATTTATGGGCTACAAACCAACTGGTGATGAAGATGGTTATGTACTACTTTAACAAAAATAAAAAATTATTGATTTAAACTTTAAAGTGTGTGCAAATAAACCTACAATAATTGGTCACGGTACCTTTACTGACCGAATTTGTTACCAATACTTTCCAAACAACTTCCTCTGTTAAACTTAGAGTCAACATTTGACCCTTCCAATCGTCCCAAAAGTTTGAATTGTCTGCAGCTATGAAACTTCCGACAAATATGCCACAAAAGTTTATACTCTATATATACCCCTCACGTCATGCATATTATAAACCATCTCATTCACATAAAAACCACAAACTCCACTGAATCCACCATGTCTTTTAAGGAAGATCCACGATCACCTTTGCAACCACCAACATATGGAAATCTAATCACGATCCTAAGCATCGATGGTGGCGGCGTACGAGGAATCATCCCGAGCGTGATCCTTGATTGTCTTGAACGCGAACTACAGGTACAATTTATGAGTATATATGGTTAGATGCTACAACTTATGTTTTGTTTCATTTTTCAAGTGAGAGTTTAAAGGCTTCTTTAAATATGACAGCGGTTAGATGGCGAGGATGCACGACTTGCAGACTACTTTGATGTAATTGCGGGGACGAGTACTGGCGGTCTTGTGACGGCTATGTTAACCACTCCGAATGAAGAGGGGCGTCCGATTTTTGCAGCTAAGGATGTTAAAAGTTTTTATCTTGAGCATTGTCCTAAAATCTTCCCACATGATGAGTATGTATAGTTAGTCTGTTTGTAATAATTAACAAATTTTTTTATCTCATAAGGTCTTAAATGTTAATGTTTTGCATAAATTGTAGTAATCCATTGGCTCCAGCTGCAAATGTGATCAAAGCTCTATCAGGACCACGATACGATGGCGAACACCTACACAAGATTATCCAAGAAAAACTACAAGAGAAACGTCTACATGACGCTTTGACAAATGTTGTGATTCCAACATTTGACATCAAACGTCTGCAGCCTATGATCTTTTCAAGCTACCAGGTATTTGTTGCACCTAAATGCATCTAGTTGTCGCGCTTTCTGACCAAAAATATTATTAGTGTAATGTACTAATATTTGTGTGTGTTTGATCAGTTAAAGAAGAACCCGAGCCTTGATGCCAAGTTATCTGATATATGCATAGGAACATCAGCAGCACCAACTTATCTTCCTTCACATTCGTTCCAAACCGAAGATTCTGAAGGAAAACCACTTAGAGAATTCAATCTTATCGATGGTGGAGTAGCGGCAAACAATCCGGTATGTAGTGTAACTAAGATGATAATATGTTACTGGAATTTATTTTAGGCTAATTATGTATCTTTTTGTAGACTTTGGTTGCAATAAGTGAAGTAACTAAAGAAATAACTAGTGGAAGCCCCAACTTCTTCCCCATAAAGCCGATGGACTATGGTCGGTTTCTGGTTCTGTCGTTGGGGACAGGGTCAGCGGAGTTGCAAGAGAAGTATGACGCTACGAAGTCCTCTAGTTGGGGCGTTTTAGGGTGGTTGACTGGTGGTGGTTCGACTCCGTTGGTGGATGTTTTTACTCAGGCTAGTGGTGACATGGTTGACTACCATGTCTCTACTGTCTTCCAAGCCCTTCATTCAAAAGAAAATTATCTTCGAATTCAGGTAACTTTAAAACTTGTTCATAATGATTTATTCAAACTTGTTCAAATTATACTAACCATATCTTATATATTATGTTAACTTTGTAACATGTAGGATGACACTTTAAGTGGAGACTTAGCTTCTATGGATTTAGCTACCGAGAAAAACTTGCAAAATCTAGTGAACATAGGCGAAAATCTGTTAAAAAAGCCAGTGACAAGGGTGAACCTAGGCACAGGCTTATGTGAACCTTATCATCACACTACCAACGAGATGGCTTTGAAAAAGTATATCTACATTTTATTCAAAAAAGTTATTCTATTAACATAATTATCTCAAAACAATTGTATTAATGTATCTAATTGTTATAGGTTTGCTGCGATACTCCACAAAGAGAAGAATGTCCGAGAACTTAGATCGCCAAATACTAATAGAGGACCGCGGGTTAATCAAGCAAAGCTGATCAAAGATCCAACTGCGCTTTCACAAACAGTGCCGAGTGTCTCAAAGACGATTCACCACTCGCTGCAAGATTTACTTGAGCTCAACCTGAACTAAGATTTTATATCCGTTCGCTCTTGATATATGATTCTTGAGCTTATTTATCAGATTAAATTGGCTGAAAACGTAATAAGGCTTATAATTTAGCGGGTAGTCCTTCTAAATGATTGATTTAAGAGTAGAGCTTAGTATATGTCGTAAGCAAGCACGGGGTCTTATAGCTACTAGATTGATGTAATAGATTCATTTGTACCTAACGTTAGATCTTTGCGGTTTGCTTACGTATTTATTATGTCTTAGATTCTCACTCATCATGTTTTTCTATTGATTATCAGATGTAATTTATATTTAAAATAATTATATAATTCAAAGATCTCTTCATGAACCAATGATTGATTTTTGTTCGAAGATTTTTCCATGTTTAAATATATTTACAAACTAGCTGACATGTGTTACGGCATTCATAATAAATTATATTTATAATTTATCTAAAAATCACTATCTTAAATTTATTATATACAATTTAAACTGTTAGATTTCATTCCTCATACCTATAATTTATAGGGTTGGTGAGTAGGTCACATCAAACTTTGAAAAAAAAACTATAGGTTTTTATCTTTATATTTATAATTTATCTAAGCATCACTTTCTTAAATTTATTTTATATTTTCTAAAACAGTTAGATTTCATTTCTTATACTTATAATTTATAGGGTTGGTGAGTAGGTCACCTCTAACTTGAGGGAGCATTATGTTTTCCCTTACACATTTAGGGGATTGAGATGATGATAAGGTGTCTGATGTTGGGTCAAATTACATAAATTATTATAATTCTTTTAAAATTTAGAGATAAAGATAGCTATACGGAACAGATTATGAATGCTCTTATGCACGAATAGTAAATCATTTTTTATATTGTGCATTCTATATGCAATATCATAATGTGATGAAAAAAATAAAATTTGCCCCTCGGCCTAATGGATGGGTCGGCCTACGAGTATAGGGGTAGAAAACGTAAATGGAATGAATTAAAAATAAACAAAATTTCCAAAGGAATTGGAAATTGAGCACAATAGTGGACTGCTATAGTAGGCATAACGGTCCCCATGGGATGGGGTTTGAAACCAAGGATTGGCTTTCATATCGAACCGCCAAGGGAAACATGTAACTGTTCGCTAAGGTGGTCGCGGACCGTCATGGTCAAGCTTAGTGGTCCACAAATAATATTCCTTTCAAGATATGAATATTCCATTTGGAATATGTGAAGATGCCTTTTTAAGGCGGTAGCGGACCACTAAGCCCACCAACCCAAGGTCGCATTCAAATAGGGAGCCCGTCATGCGAAAATGGTATAAAAGTCAAGAAAACCTAAGTTTTCTCATTTTACACACTTACACTCTCGATCTACTCTCCCCCCTCTATCTCCCTCTCTCTAATCGCACCACTCTCCCACTCTACGGTTTTGACTCAATTGACAGCTTGGTGTGACGATCGGAGCTCGTAGGAATGCTCGTGGGCTTTATTTGGCTTAAAATAAGTGCGTGGAGTCTGGGCTTCATTGGTAAGCCTCGGACCCTTGTAAAATAATGTATCTAATTGTTATAGGTTTGTTGCGATACTCCACAAAGAGAAGAATGTCCGAGAACTTAGATCGCCAAATACTAATAGAGGACGGGTTAATCAAGCAAAGCTGATCAAAGATCCAACTGCGCTTTCACAAACAGTGCCGAGTGTCTCAAAGACGATTCACCACTCGCTGCAAGATTTACTTGAGCTCAACCTGAACTAAGATTCTATATCCATTCGCTCTTGATATATGATTCTTGAGATTATCTATCAGATTTAAATTGACTGAAAACATAATAAGACTTTTAATTTAGCGGGTAGTCCTTCTAAATGATTGATTTAAGTGTAGAGCTTAGTATATGTTGTAAGCAAGAACGGGGTCTTATAGCTACTAGATTGATGTAATAGATTCATTTGTACCTAACATTAGATCTTTGCGGTTTGCTTGTTGGATTTAGAATTAATCAAGAAATTATTGTAATTTAGGAGTCAATTTAGAAAGTCAAAATATGGCTCAAATGGTAGTTATCCTACCGACATATAACTGTCATTAGACAGTTAATTACCCGCTAACTATAAGGGGTATAAATACCCCGACATATGATCTTTATGTGTGTGGTAAAATCAGATTTGAATTGTGTGTGTCTTTATCGTTCCACCGTGTTCTTCGAGTCACTGCACATTCTTGTGCATACTCCATAGTTAATTGTTCATCCTAAACGATTCTATTGTTAATCGATCCTGGGCGCAACATTGCTTACGTATATATTATGTCTTAGATTCTCATTCATCATGTTTTCCTATTTTGATTATCAAATGTAGTTTATATTTACAATAATTATACAATTCAAAGATCTCTTCGTGAACCAATGATTGATTTTTGTTAGAAGATTTTTCCATGTTTAAATATATTTACAAACTAGCTTACATGTGTTAGGGCTATCATTATAACTTCTTTATCTTTATATTTGTAATTTATCGAAAAATCACTATCTTAAATTTATTTTATATATTTTAAGATTGTTAGATTTCATTCCTCATACCCAGTGGCGGAACCAGGAAAATTTTCTAGTGGGGTCACTATTTTTCGGTGATTCATTTTGTAACAAGATAATATAAAATTTTTCGAGTTGTCGGGTCGGGTCGGTTCGGTTCGACATGTAATTAAATTGCATAAAACATGTTAACTACCCTTGAGCATCAGCATATGCAGGTCGAAGTCGATTGGGGGAAAAGAATAAGGCTAGGGTTTTATTTTGTGTTATTAGAAAAAGGGTAGTCTAGTAATTGTACTAAAATAAAATTAGGAGAAAAAAGGGTTGCTGCAAGCTGCAGCAGGTTTTGAACCCGTGACCTCTTTTGTAAAGAAGGCGCGCGCATACCAGTGGAACAACAATCTAATTGTGATATATTGTTAACTTTAAGATATTTAATGGTTCACTTCCTGTAAAATTATGGGTTCACCAAAAAATTCGACACTATACTTACACTACGGGTTCAAAAATCAATAGGGTCACTTGACCCCGTAACCTACAACCTAGTTCCGCCCCTGCTCATACCTATAATTTATAGGGTTGGTGAATAGGTCACATCAAACTTGAAAAAAAAACTATAGGTTCTTTATCTTTATATTTATAATTTATCTAAACATCACTTTTTTAAATTTATTTTATATTTTCTAAAACTGTTAGATTTCATTTTTTATACTTACAATTTATAGGGTTGGTGAGTAGGTCACCTCAAACTTAAGGGAGCATTATGTTTTCTCTTACACATTTAGGGGATGGAGATGATGATAAGGTTCAAATTACATAAATTATTATAATTCTTCTATAATTTAGAGATAAAGATAGATATACGGAACAGAATATGAATGCTCTTATGCACGAATAGTAAATCATTTTTTATATTGTGCATTCTTTATGCAATATCATAATGTGACGACAAAATAAAATTTGCCCCTCGGCCTAATGGACGGGTCGGCCTACGAGTATAGGGGTCGAAAACGTAAATGGAATGAATTAAAAATAAAAAAGTTTCCAAAGGAATTGGAAATTGAGCACAATAGTGGACCGCTATGGTAGGCATAACGGTCCGCCATGGGATGGGGTTTGAAACCAAGGATTGGCTTTCATAGCGGACCGCCAAGGGAAACAGGTAGTTGTTCGCTAAGGTGGTCGCGGACCGCCATGGTCAAGCTTAATGGTCCACGAGGAATATTCCTTTTCAAGATGTGAATATTCCATTTGGAATATGTGAAGATGCCTTTTTAAGACGGTAGCGGACCGCCAAGCCCGCCAGCCCAAGGTAGCAGTCAGCTAGGGAGCCCGTCGTGCGAAAATGATATAAAAGTCAAGAAAACCCAAGTTTTCTCATTTAACACACTTACACTCTCAGTCTACTCTCTCTCCCCCCCTCTATCTCTCTCTAATCGCACCACTCTCTCACTCTACGGTTTTGGCTCAATTGACAGCTCGGTGTGACGATCGGAGGTCGTAGGAACGCTCGTGGGCGTTTATTTAGCTTAAAATAAGTGCGTGAAGTCTCGGTTTCGTTGGTAAGCCTCGAACCCTTGTAAATACGAGTTTACATACATGTATGAGAGTGTATGTGACGTACGAAAACTCCATTTTAGTGTTAGAAAGCTCAGATCTGTTGTGGTAAGGTTCTAATACCTTTGCATTATGCATCATTATGAATATTCTGGGTAAACTGAGCTTTTTGGAAGAAACCAAATCGGTAGATTGATTAGAATGCATATGGTTTTTATGGTCCAGGAATGACCATGTTTTGATTAATGGATTTGTCACGAGACAAGATCCGATGTAAGTATGAAATGGGTAATATAGTGACATTTCATAAGCCTAAGGATTTCACGGGAGGTTATAGATGGGGGTTCGTGTGATGGTTAGGTCTGGTCACTATGTCAGGAGTATGCATAAACACTAACTCATTGACGTATTCCGTCAAGAATTGCGATAGAAATTTCAATCTGAGTTGGAGAACTTTAGCTCGAGGTCACAGTCGTAACAAGAGCAGGTCGGGTGATTATATCGGGTGGGATAACTTGAGGGATTTCACGATTAATAAGACTAGGTCTTAACGTGAATGTTTGTGTGATCAGGGTTTTGAGATGCTCGTGACGCTTGGCGAACATTGTATGGACACACTTAGAAGCTTATCGCTGTGAGTATAAGTGTACCTTTTTCTTATTTGTTTTTGGGGCTGTATCCTAGCTGGTTAAAAATTTTGAATAAATGTTTTGTGTGTGTGTGGTGGTAAGTTAAATTATCCCCCGATAGGCTGGCATACCAGTTCGTCATTACGGTCACATATAAATCATTAAGGTGAGTCATCGATCAACAGGGTTGCAATCCTTCAGGAGTGGTAGGGAGTGCAGGATCGCGAGTGTTGTCTGTCACTTAAGAGTGTAGGATCGCTAGGACTGTTTGCAACCTGAGAGTGCTAGATCCTTCGGGTTGTCTGCTACGCTTATATTATGACACGTCGAGATTCAGTCAGCTGGGGCCCTTTAACATACCCATCATCATGTTGTTAAACCTGAAGTGGCATATATGTTGACGGACACTTCTCTATATGTGAGGGCATTAGTGAGATTTGATTTGATAAACAATTTGCTTACAAGCATATGATTATATTGTCTAATTGTTTTTTAGTCTTGGTTATGATTCATCAACAACGTTGTTGTTGACGTGTTTTAGCTCGTGATGCAGGGGCTGGAGGTGCCGGGAGACATTAGTTAGGTTGAGAAGACTTAGCGGTTGTGAATGAATAATTCATTCATGTAAAAGACAGTGGTTGGATTAGAACTGTGTGGGCAGTGTGTTATTGTATTTTGTTTTTTGATTATGCTAGGTGTCACACCCCAACCTTGACGGCGGAAACGTCGAGGTGTGAGGGTTAAGATTGTTCACAGCCACATAACGCTATATTTAAATTCAAATATATTAAACATAAGTCTTTAAATGTAATACAACCATAAGTCACCATAAAGAAATAAGTTCAACATAACACAAACATAACATAATGTTTTATTTAATTAACTAGGTCCAAGTCCTAGTTTTATTGCAAGCTTCAAATGTCCACCTTAAACTTGGGGATTTCCTGAAACATGATGAAAATAAAGAGTCAACTAAAAATAGTTGGTGAGTTTCCAAGTTTTCATACATAATAAGATTACAAGTAGCAATTCATGTCATGGATTATAAGCTAGTGAGGTTATAGAACACATATCGTTACAACCAAACCTCGACTTGATTACAAGTATATAAGATTGGCTAAGTGTATTTGGTTCCCTAGTGCACAAGCGTACGGCCCCTAGGAGTCGGCAATACCTCGACTTTAGCACCAAATAGGCTTGTCAGGCCCAAAGATCTAAGACGTCGCCAGGCTAGCAATAGTTAATGATTGTAAACAAATAATGTATCTCATATAAACACTCACAAAACACAAATAACCATGACCAAATAATAAGTAGAATTGCATGTGCATTACAAGTCTCAAAAGTTTAAACGTGTATGTAATATAAGCATCATGTTTCACCCCAAATATGTGTGAAATTATAAAAAGGGGACAAGGAAAACTCACTTGTCAAACAAGTGCAAGAATGATGATAAATAAGAAATATAATAAGCGTCGTTCCAAGATAACACGTCACAAGGCACCTAAATATATAAATATTACAAGATTTAAGTTACAATATGATTAACGAGTCAACGTGAACTAGGGTATTAGAATTTGGGGATTTAAATTAAATAACATTTGTGAACTCTTTAGTAAAATATTATTTATAAATTTTTTAAAGGAATTGAATCCTTTATAAAATTTTGTGAAATTAAAAGATATGTATGTAAACATTTAGTCCTATAATTATCATGATTAATCCATCGTTATAAAACATATAGTGACTAATAAATAAGTAATTTAAACTATTATTTAAAATCTATTTTTTTTATAAAAATAAACTAAGTACCAATATATGTTTGATAATATAAAAAAAAAAAAAAAAAAAAAATAAGAATGATGATAAAATATTTATAATAATAAATTACAGAAAATAATGGTATTTAAAATGTTGAACTTTTATAAAATGGCTTTGTATAATTTTTAAAAATATTTAAATTTAGAGTTAAAGGCCAAAAACCTTTAAAAAAATAGCATGAGGGTGCCCGGGTTCGAACCCGGGACCTCATGGATGGAATGCAACACACAGACCACTCTACCAAGGCCTCCAGCCGCGGTTATAATCCCATTTTAAATCTTAAAACCATTGCCAATTAAAAACCCCCAATTCTACATAAACCCTAGATTAATCTAATCCCAAATCGAACAACAAATCGAATTCTTTTATTGAAATTGACATGGGGCTTTGATTCCCCATGTTATTTCGAACATATGGAGATGATTAATTACCCGGTTTGGAGTTTAGTCGAAGATGAACAAGATGGATGAAGGTCGCGACACACGTTCGATTCGTTCGATGCTCAAACGTTGATGTTAATTCGATTAATTGTGCAGGAAGCTCCCACGTAACTCAAAGATCGAAAGCCCTCTATCAATTTCAGTTGAGATGATTCAGAGAATAGGTTTCGATTATGTTGCAGCCTCGCGATGAAGATGATGATTGATCTTGATGTTTGCGTTTGTTTCAGGTGAAATTGATGATTGTAATCGATTAGTGATGGGTAGATGATTGTTTAGGCTGAATTAATTTGATTATTAAGGGTGTTTAAGGCTCGAATGATTAAAGAGTTTAAGGCATCGGTTATGCCTCGATTAAGATCAATAACCGACGTCTTAAAGGTGATTAATTGTTGATTTCAGGTTCGAACTACGTACACGAAAAGATTTGGAACGGTTTGGGGTTGAAATCGAATGGTTTGGGACGCTTTGGGGCGTCGCCGGACTTGGCCGGAGGCCGGCCGGCGAGTTCGCCGGAAAAAAAACGGGTTTGAATGGGGTGGGGGTTTGGGTTTTTGGTTAATTACAGAAATGGTCCCTCGAGTTTGTTATTTACATTTTATGTATAAACTTCAATAGTAAAGTTTCTAAATTGACATTAACCCCCCCAAAGTTTAATTACTTGAAGTTTTAAACCTTAATAAGTTTAGTAACTATACAATTTCATTATTATTATTATTAATATTATTTTTATGATTATTAATACTATTGTTAATTATTATTAATAGCAATAATTATTATTATTATTATTGTTAACATTAAAATTAACAATTGTTATTATTATAACAATATCGTTATCATTATTAATAATGTTAAACAAATTAATTTATTATCATCTATCTTAACTCAACATGCATTACAAGCCCTCAAAGTTTCATAAAAGACACAAATGATCCTTACAAGAACTTAACAAGGTTAACGCCTAATTTAACAAAAATCCAAGATGTTACAGTCTCCCCAACTTAAAAGAATTTCGTCCCGAAATTAAAAGAAAAGAACTTATACAAATAAGAATGGGTATTTCTTCCTCATGTGCTCCTCACGTTCCCAAGTAAATTCAGCGCCACGTTTATTCTCCCAACGAACCTTGACGATTGGGGTTGTTGTGGTTCTAGTCTTCTTCATTATGCGATCCATGATTTCAACAGGTTTCTCAACAAAATGTAATGACTCGTCAATCTGAATGTCTTCCAACGGAACATACAGACTTTCGTCGGCCAAACACTTTCTCAAATTTGAGACATGGAACACAGGATGTACTCCACTAAGGTCGGAAGGTAGTTCCAGTTTATAAGCCACTTTCCCAATCCTTTTCAGGATTTTGAAAGGTCCTACAAATCTTGGAGCCAGTTTGCCCTTCTTTCCAAAGCGAACCACACCTTTCCACGGCGAAACCTTGAGAAGAACCATCTCCCCAACTTGGAATTCCAATGGCTTACGTCGCTTGTCAGCATAGCTCTTTTGACGACTTCTCGCCACTTCAAGGTTCTTGCGGATGATAGAAACTTTATCAGTCGTCTCTTGTATAAGTTCAGGACCAGTGATGAAGTTTTCACCAATGTCGGTCCAACAGATCGGTGAACGACATTTTCGACCATAAAGTGCTTCGAACGGTGCCATCTTGATACTCGAGTGGTAACTATTGTTATACGAAAATTCCGCGAGCGGTAGATGCGTATCCCAATCGCCACCAAAGTCAAGAACACAAAGGCGTAGCAAATCCTCCAAGGTTTGGATCGTTCGCTCGGTTTGACCATCAGTTTGAGGATGGTAAGCCGTGCTTAGATCTAGTTGTGTTCCCAAGAGTTCTTGCATAGACGACCAAAAATGTGAAGTGAAGCGAGCATCTCGGTCGGATATGATGTGCAGAGGTACCCCATGACGACTTACAATCTCATCAACGTATATACGAGCTAACTTTGATGTTTTGTAAGTGTCACGTATAGGTATAAAATGCGCCGACTTGGTCAATCGGTCAACGATTACCCATATGCTATCATGTCCTCGAGAGGTTCGGGGTAGCTTTGTTATGAAGTCCATGGATATGTGTTCCCACTTCCACATAGGAATCTCGGGTTGCTCAAGTAATCCACTTGGACGTTGATGTTCAGCTTTAACCTTCGTACACGTGAGACACTTAGCTACATAAGTCGCTATGTCTTTCTTCATTCCAGGCCACCAATATTGACCACGTAGGTCCATATACATCTTATCGGAGCCAGGATGAATAGAATAACGACTTTGATGGGCTTCGTTCATGATGAAGGTACGGAGGTTATCGCGATTTGGAATCCAAATTCGATTGGCGAAGTACATCAACCCATTGGGTTTCGTTTCCAATCGGGTTAGAAGATTATGCTCCAACTCATCCTTCATTCTTCCTTCTCGTTGTACCATTTGTTGAGCCTCCAGGATACTAGACTCGATGTCACTATCTATCCTCAGGTTTTGTAGCAATACGGTGGTCTCGTTGACATCAAGTCGGATCTCAGTATCAAACTCACCCAAAGTATCAAACCATTGTCGTCGATCGCGAATTTCTTGGAATGAGATCATCTTGTTGTGAATCTTTCGACTTAGTGCATCGGCTACAACGTTTGCTTTACCAGGATGGTAACGAATGTCACAATCATAATCACTAATCAACTCCACCCAACGACGTTGTCTCATATTGAGATCTTTTTGATTGAAAACGTGTTGAAGGCTTTTGTGATCGGTGTAGACTATACATTGCGTACCATACAAGTAGTGTCTCCAAATCTTCAAAGCAAAGACAACAGCACCAAGCTCAAGATCGTGTGTTGTGTAATTCACCTCGTGAACCTTCAATTGTCTCGATGCATAAGCTATGACCTTCCCTCGTTGCATAGAACACAACCAAGGCCTTGTTTAGATGCATCACAATACACGGTGAAATCGTCGTTTCCATCGGGTAAGGTCAAGATAGGAGCATTGCACAACTTGTGCTTTAACGCTTCAAAAGCTTCTTCTTGCTCGGGCCCCACTCGAATGTTTTATTCTTTTGTGTCAAAGTAGTGAGCGGTTTCGCGATCCTCGAGAAGTTGGCAATGAATCGCCGATAATAACCAGCAAGACCAAGAAAAGAACGAACTTCGGTAGGAGTTGTAGGAATACACCAATTTTCACAGCTTCCACCTTTGCAGGATCAACGTGAATTCCTTGGCTATTCACCACGTGTCCTAGAAATTGAACTTCCTCGAGCCAGAAATCACACTTCGAGAACTTCGCGTACAATTGCTCTTTCTTTAACAACTCAAGAACCAATCTCAAATGCAGTTCATGATCGGTGTTGGACTTTGAATAGATAAGTATGTCGTCAATGAAGACGATCACAAACTTGTCTAGATAAGGCTTGCATACTCGATTCATGAGATCCATGAAGACAGCGGAGCGTTGGTTAAACCAAAAGGCATCACCATAAACTCATAGTGCCCATATCGAGTACGGAACGCGGTCTTTGGGATATCATCATCATGGACTCGTAATTGATGATAGCCAGAACGTAAGTCGATCTTCGAGAAAATAGCAGCTCCTTGAAGTTGGTCAAACAAATCATCGATACGAGGAAGAGGATAACGGTTCTTGATGGTAAGCTTGTTAAGCTCACGATAATCGATGCACATACGAAACGTTCCATCTTTCTTCTTCACGAATAGTACAGGTGCACCCCAAGGCGAAGAACTAGGACGGATGAAGCCCTTCTCGGATAACTCTTGAAGTTGACTAGAGAGTTCTTGCATTTCCGATGGTGCAAGTCGATATGGTGACTTAGCCACGGGGTTTGCTCCCGGTATCAAGTCAATTTTAAACTCGACTTCACGCACGGGAGGTAAACCACTAAGGTCATCGGGAAATACCTCAGGAAAGTCTCGTACGATAGGGACATCCTTAAGTTCTTTCCCTTTGACTTTCGTGTTGACCACGTAAGCCAAGAAGGCCATATACTTCTTGCTTAAGCACTTTCGGGCTTGAGTGCAAGACATGAGTTTAAGCCCTTTGGAAGATTTTTCACCGAACACTTTCAAAGTATCTCCAGAGGGTAACGGTATACGAATGCACTTCTCGAAACAAATGATCTCGGCATGGTGTTTGGCTAACCAATCCATACCAATGATGACGTCGAAGCTTCCAAGTTTCATAGGGATAAGATCAATAAGAAAGTCATGCGAGTCAAGACTTAAGATGCAATCACGAATAACGACATCGACGGTGATCGGTTCTCCATCGGCAACTTCAACGGTAAGAGGTCTTCCTAGTTTCGTATGTGGCTTAGCAAGTATGGGTTCAAACTCTAAAGAAACAAAACTCTTATCGGCTCCAGAATCAAATAGGACATAGGCATAAGTTTTATTAATAAGGAACATACCTGTTCAATTTTAAAGGTATTTAACGACATGGATAACACATGAAATGAATTAGGTCACAAAAGTTAAAGGTAAGTGAACATACCATTCACCACATCGTTGTTTGCTTGTGCTTGATTTGCATTGATGTTGAAAGCACGTCCTCGAGCTTGTGGAACATTACCCACAAGACGGGGGCATTGTGGGCGGAAATGACCAGGTTCCCCACAGTTGTAGCAAACACGATTTGTGACCACGGCGGCGTTGTTGTTAGGTGCACGGTGACAAGTCGCCACCAAGTGACCATATTTACCGCATAATGTACAGATACGGCATGGTTGATTTCCCGGGTGATGGTACCTACAAATGTTGCACATAGGCTGGGGACCAGCATAAGCCCTAGCCCCAGGCACTTGTGCCACAGGTGCAGCCGCAGGTACAAGTTGTCTTTGGGGTTGTTTAGGTGCAGCCACAGCATAGTTGCGCGCCGGTGTGAACTTGCGCTTCTTGTTGTTGTTGTTGTTGTTGTAAGACGGTTCGGCTTTGGTCTCCTTAACAGTCTCAGTAACCGTCTTCTCTACCTTCTTTGCACCCTTTACAGACATGGTGCCCGCTCGTATATGATTCTCGGTGAGTTGAGCGGTGATAGTAATGGCTTCTTCCAAAGTTGTGGGTCGGCTACCCACCACAGCATCTTGAATTTGGGGTGGTACACCCTTAATGAACTTCTCGATGTTGCGGGGGACAGTGTCGACCATGTGAGGCAGCAATAAACTCAACTCATGATGCCTAGTTGAGTAGGCCAAATGATCACCATCATTTTGCTTCAAGTTCCAGAATTCCTCCTCCAACTTTTGCAACTCACTTCGTGGGCAGAACTTCGCGATGGCGATGTTCTTGAACTCCTCCCAGGTAAGTGCTTGCACAGCTTCGGGTCCACGGTTCCTCTTCTCGCTATTCCACCAGGTAAGTGCCCTTTGTTGGAGCACACTAGTAGCATAACGAACCTTGAGTGCCTCGGGACACTCACAGTTGATGAAGGTATTCTCCATGCTTTCGAACCACTCAAGAAGACCAGTGGCTCCTTCCTTGCCACTAAAACTAGTGGGCTTGCAAGAACTAAAGTGTTTGAAGGTGCAGGTTCGATTGTTCCCGTTTTGATTGTTCCCATTTTGGTTGTTGCTGTTCTCTCCATGACCATTACCATTGTTGCTACCATTGGTCAGTAAGGTGCTATTAAGTTCAGCAACCATGGTCGGGATGACAGCAGCCATTTGACGAGCAATCATGGCGGCTAGTTTACGATCGGAACTTCCACGCTTTCCATGATGACGAGACATGCTGGAATATACAAAATGAGTTAGATACGAGATTTGGAATAACAAGGGTCATAGTTCAACAAGGATAAGGCTAAAGTTGTAAGGCACATGGAATGGTTCCATTTGGTAACGTATTACCATTTGGAAACGTTGACACGTCAAGGTAAGTTGACCCACTTGCCTTAGAAATTTGTGTATGTTGACCATAGTTTATCACTCATCCCAGAAATCCCCAGGTAAGCATAACTAGTCCCGTAGGATTTATGCGATATGCTTGCCTTAGCCCGAGGGCCTTTTGCCAGGAAATCCAGAATACAGGTGTCTATGTGTCACACAAATATCTTAGGTTCATGGAATCAAAACCTTGATGAGATTTTACATAGATTAGACATAAGTCTAAGGATTCAAGTCATAAGCATAAGTATACAATTCCACGTGTCGACGAGAATAAGATTAAGAAGTTTCATTTTTCGGGGAGAGTCAAAGTGTCAAAGGTAAGTTTAGGGAGACAAGTAACTAAGTTTAAGCAATTACAAGGCAAACCTATGCTAAGGCATCAAGTTGCACATAAGTAAAGTATAGCATTATGTAGCATGTAACAATATATATATTACCAAGAATATAAATATTATTCTAAGAGGTTCATGCATAAGCTATAGTCTAGGTCACCATTTCTAATAACCTAAATCCCTATAGTTATGGGCTCTGATACCAATCTGTCACACCCCAACCTTGACGGCGGAAACGTCGAGGTGTGAGGGTTAAGATTGTTCACAGCCACATAACGCTATATTTAAATGCAAATATATTAAACATAAGTCTTTAAATGTAATACAACCATAAGTCATCATAAAGAAATAAGTTCAACATAACACAAACATAACATAATGTTTTATTTAATTAACTAGGTCCAAGTCCTAGTTTTATTGCAAGCTTCAAATGTCCACCTTAAACTTGGGGATTTCCTGAAACATGATGAAAATAAAGAGTCAACTAAAAATAGTTGGTGAGTTTCCAAGTTTTCATACATAATAAGATTACAAGTAGCAATTCATGTCATGGATTATAAGCTAGTGAGGTTATAGAACACATATCGTTACAACCAAACCTCGACTTGATTACAAGTATATAAGATTGGCTAAGTGTATTTGGTTCCCTAGTGCACAAGCGTACGACCCCTAGGAGTCGGCAATACCTCGACTTTAGCACCAAATAGGCTTGTCAGGCCCAAAGATCTAAGACGTCGCCAGGCTAGCAATAGTTAATGATTGTAAACAAATAATGTATCTCATATAAACACTCACAAAACACAAATAACCATGACCAAATAATAAGTAGAATTGCATGTGCATTACAAGTCTCAAAAGTTTAAACGTGTATGTAATATAAGCATCATGTTTCACCCCAAATATGTGTGAAATTATAAAAAGGGGACAAGGAAAACTCACTTGTCAAACAAGTGCAAGAATGATGATAAATAAGAAATATAATAAGCGTCGTTCCAAGATAACACGTCACAAGGCACCTAAATATATAAATATTACAAGATTTAAGTTACAATATGATTAACGAGTCAACGTGAACTAGGGTATTAGAATTTGGGGATTTAAATTAAATAACATTTGTGAACTCTTTAGTAAAATATTATTTATAAATTTTTTTAAAGGAATTGAATCCTTTATAAAATTTTGTGAAATTAAAAGATATGTATGTAAACATTTAGTCCTATAATTATCATGATTAATCCATCGTTATAAAACATATAGTGACTAATAAATAAGTAATTTAAACTATTATTTAAAATCTATTTTTTTTATAAAAATAAACTAAGTACCAATATATGTTTGATAATATAAAAAAAAAAAAAAAAAAAAAAAAATAAGAATGATGATAAAATATTTATAATAATAAATTACAGAAAATAATGGTATTTAAAATGTTGAACTTTTATAAAATGGCTTTGTATAATTTTTAAAAATATTTAAATTTAGAGTTAAAGGCCAAAAACCTTTAAAAAAATAGCATGAGGGTGCCCGGGTTCGAACCCGGGACCTCATGGATGGAATGCAACACACAGACCACTCTACCAAGGCCTCCAGCCGCGGTTATAATCCCATTTTAAATCTTAAAACCATTGCCAATTAAAAACCCCCAATTCTACATAAACCCTAGATTAATCTAATCCCAAATCGAACAACAAATCGAATTCTTTTATTGAAATTGACATGGGGCTTTGATTCCCCATGTTATTTCGAACATATGGAGATGATTAATTACCCGGTTTGGAGTTTAGTCGAAAATGAACAAGAAGGATGAAGGTCGCGACACACGTTCGATTCGTTCGATGCTCAAACGTTGATGTTAATTCGATTAATTGTGCAGGAAGCTCCCACGTAACTCAAAGATCGAAAGCCCTCTATCAATTTCAGTTGAGATGATTCAGAGAATAGGTTTCGATTATGTTGCAGCCTCGCGATGAAGATGATGATTGATCTTGATGTTTGCGTTTGTTTCAGGTGAAATTGATGATTGTAATCGATTAGTGATGGGTAGATGATTGTTTAGGCTGAATTAATTTGATTATTAAGGGTGTTTAAGGCTCGAATGATTAAAGAGTTTAAGGCATCGGTTATGCCTCGATTAAGATCAATAACCGACGTCTTAAAGGTGATTAATTGTTGATTTCAGGTTCGAACTACGTACACGAAAAGATTTGGAACGGTTTGGGGTTGAAATCGAATGGTTTGGGACGCTTTGGGGCGTCGCCGGACTTGGCCGGAGGCCGGCCGGCGAGTTCGCCGGAAAAAAACGGGTTTGAATGGGGTGGGGGTTTGGGTTTTTGGTTAATTACAGAAATGGTCCCTCGAGTTTGTTATTTACATTTTATGTATAAACTTCAATAGTAAAGTTTCTAAATTGACATTAACCCCCCCCAAAGTTTAATTACTTGAAGTTTTAAACCTTAATAAGTTTAGTAACTATACAATTTCATTATTATTATTATTAATATTATTTTTATGATTATTAATACTATTGTTAATTATTATTAATAGCAATAATTATTATTATTATTATTGTTAACATTAAAATTAACAATTGTTATTATTATAACAATATCGTTATCATTATTAATAATGTTAAACAAATTAATTTATTATCATCTATCTTAACTCAACATGCATTACAAGCCCTCAAAGTTTCATAAAAGACACAAATGATCCTTACAAGAACTTAACAAGGTTAACGCCTAATTTAACAAAAATCCAAGATGTTACACTAGGACACGCGAATGATGTCGGCACTACTTTAAAGCTTTAATTCAGTCTAGTTTTTATGCTCTTGTATGTAACACTTCCGTTATGTTATGTTGTGAATGTGATACAACAAGTCGCGCTCGTGAATTGGGATGTAACAAAATTCACTTTAATAATTAACTGTGTACTAATTACCAACTTTTATGTGTTTTATGATTTGTACATTGTGCTTTAGTGAGTTGTACTTACTATTTGATTTCTTTCTTTTTTAATTTATTTTTTACTTTTAACCATAATACTTTTATACTTTTTTTATAATATAAACCTAATACTTTTGCACTTTCAACATCGGTCCCTTGTATTTTTCATCATTTATAAATTTTTCTTTTTACATTATTGTCTAAATTTTGTAACTTACACGCCGTAAAGACATATGTGATTCACCATGTTCACACTCATTTTTTACCGTTTAACTGCCTCGACACAACGCGCGGATCCTACATCCACTTAGTTATTGTTTTTGTGTTTTATCTTTCGCGCACGTGGTTTAATGTTTTTACGTCTACTTTTCGTTCAATTTTATTATTTCTTTTTATACTAAATTTGTCAGTGTTGGTGGTCACTGGTGTAACATCCTATAATTTAAGTTAATTAAAAGTTAATTTTGTTAAGTTTCTTTTAAGGGTCATTATTGTCTTGTATGTAAATTGTGGGTTAATTGTGTTATCTTTTGAATTTTGGTTTTAATTTGTTATTAAAATGTCAAAGATTAATAATTAAGATAATAGTTAAAGCTAATGATACTAATGTTATTAATAAATTATATTTGTTGTTAATGACAAATAAGATAAATAATAATCACAACTATGATAATAATAACAATCATAATAATAATGATAATAATAATGATAATAATAATAATAATAATAATGATGATGATAATAATAATAATAATAATAATAACAATAATAATAATAGTAGTAACACTAATCTTTGGGGATTAAATACTTAATAAATTATAAAATTACTAAGTTAAGGGGGTCAAAATGCAATTTCTAAAACCTTAAATACAAAGTTGGTGCATAAAGTGATTATTATAAAACTACAGGGACCAAATGTGTAAATAATGAAACTTAAACCCCCCCTCTTTTGTGCCGCCCGACTTTCCGGTCATCACTCCGGTGAAGTCCGGCGAACCTCCGGCCACCCCATAATCATCATTATTTTGGCGAATCGTGACCCAAGATCCAACCGAACCGCTTCCTTTACATAATTCGAACTTGAATGCACTTAAACATCGAGTTATACATCGGTTACAGGTCCATTCGATCGTATAACCGAAACTCCTATAATTTGTGACCGTTTTGTCATTAAAACACAATAATAATCGAATTAACTTAACACAAACAACCGTTTAGTTATCTGCAATCGATTACACTCTTCAATTGCACCTGAAACGAACGCATACATCGAATTCTATCACCACCTCTTATCGCAATCTGTTCCACACTCGAACACCAACTTACGGACTTCAAGACCTGAAATTGATAGAGGGCTTTAGCTTAGAAGGGTCCTGCGAAGCTTTCTGTAACACGGATTAGATTATTGTGGCCGTTCGCAACCTGAATCAGGCTTAGCGTAGCCGCGACTGTTGTTCAATCGTTCATCGTCAATTTGATATCAATCGTGTAAGTTTCATACATGGATAGGCTCGATTAGACATGGGGAACAAAAGCCCCATGATTGCAAACGTTTACATGAACAAATCAGGGTTCGATTTGGGGGTAAACGATTTAGGGTTTATGTGGAATTGGGGATTTATGTTCTTGTGTTGGTTTTAAGAAAAGAAAGCCAAGCCATAACAGGCATAGGCTACCCAGCCTAATGGTAACACTCTCCCTTGTCAACCTTGAGGTCCCAGGTTCGAACCCGGGCCACCTCACCTATTTTTTTTATGGCTTTCCAGCCTTTAGAAAAAATTAAATAAAATTTCTAAAAATTATAAAAATCAGTTTTAAATATTTTGTTTATTTTAGAAGCTATCTAGTTATTTTCTGTTAATTTGTTTCTTTAAAACTCCTTAATAAATCTTTTTATGAAATGTTACTAGAAAATGTTATAATTAGTTATTTTCATAAAACAAGCTTTAAATAGTTAAAATCACTAAATTATTATTTGGTTTATATGATATCTTTAATTTTAGATAAATTATGTTGATGATAAGATTTAATTTATATTTGATGAATAAATCATTATAAGGGTTAATTCAAAAGGATTAATTACGTTTTCTTCGTTGTATTAAAATGGAGTCGATAAATAATATTATTTATAAAAACCCCCAAATCCATATTGGAACCCTAGTTATCGTTATATCGTTAACCTTATTATTGACCTACATCTTATAATATATATAGGTGCCTTGTGACGTACATCTTGAAACGACGTTTATTATTGTTATTATTAACCTTCATAATATACTTATTGATCAAGTGAGTTTTCCTTGTCCCCTTTTTATAATTTCACACTTATTGGGGTGAAACATGATGCTTATATTACATACACGTTTAAACATTTGAGACTTGTAATGTACATGCAATTCTACTTATTTTTGGTCATGGTTATTTGCGTTTTGTAAGTGTTTATATGAGATACATAGTTTGTTTGCAATCATTAACTATTGCTAGCCTGGCGACGTCTTAGATCTTTGGGCCTGACAAGCCTATTTGGTGCTAAAGTCGAGGTATTGCCGACTCCTAGGGGCCGTACGCTTGTGCACTAGGGAACCAAATACACTTAGCCAATCTTATATACTTGTAATCAAGTCGAGGTTTGGTTGTAACGATATGTGTTCTATAACCTTACTAGCTTATAATCCATGACATGAATTGTACTTGTAATCTTATTATGTATGAAAACTTGGAAACTCACCAACTATTTTTAGTTGACTCTTTATTTTCATCATGTTTCAGGAAATCCCCAAGTTTAAAGTGGACATTTGAAGCTTGCAATAAAACTAGGACTTGGACCTAGATAATAATCAAAATGAACATGTTTGTTATTTCATGTTGAAACTTATTTCATTATTGAGACTTATGCTTGTAATGTAATTTCGAGACTTATGTTTAATATATCTGAATTTAAATATAGCGTTATGTGGCTGTGAACAATCTTAACCCTCACATCTCGACGTTTCCGCCGTCAAGGTTGGGGTGTGACAGATTGGTATCAGAGCCCATAACTATAGGGATTTAGGTTATTAGAAATGGTGACCTAGACTATAGCTTATGCATGAACCTCTTAGAATAATATTTATATTCATGGTAATATATATATTGTTACATGCTACATAATGCTATACCTTATTTATGTGCAACTTGATGCCTTAGCATAGGTTTGCCTTGTAATTGTTTAAACTTAGTTACTCGTCTCCCTAAACTTACCTTTGACACTTTGACTCTCCCCGAAAAATGAAACTTCTTAATCTTATTCTCGTCGACACGTGGAATTGTATACTTATGCTTATGACTTGAATCCTTAGACTTATGTCTAATCTATGTAAAAATCTCATCAAGGTTTTGATTTCATGAACCTAAGATATTTGTGTGACACATAGACACCTGTATTCTGGATTTCCTGGCAAAAGGCCCTCGGGCTAAGGCAAGCATATCGCATAAATCCTACGGGACTAGTTATGCTTACCTGGGGATTTCTGGGATGAGTGATAAACTATGGTCAACATACACAAATTTCTAAGGCAAGTGGGTCAACTTACCTTGACGTGTCAACGTTTCCAAATGGTAATGCGTTACCAAATGGAACCATTCCATGTGCCTTACAACTATTGCCTTATCCTTGTTGAACTATGATCCTTGTTATTCCAATTCTCGTATCTAACTCATTTTGTATATTCCAGCATGTCTCGTCATCATGGAAAGCGTGGAAGTTCCGATCGTAAGTTAGCCGCCATGATTGCTCGCCAAATGGCTGCTGTCATCCCGACCATGGTTGCTGAACTTAATAGCACCTTACTGACCAATGGTAGCAACAATGGTAATGGTCATGGAGAGAACAGCAACAACCAAAATGGGAACAACCAAAACGGGAACAATCGAACTTGCACCTTCAAACACTTTAGTTCTTGCAAGCCCACTAGTTTTAGTGGCAAGGAAGGAGCCACTGGTCTTCTTGAGTGGTTCGAAAGTATGGAGAATACCTTCATTAATTGTGAGTGTCCCGAGACGTTCAAAGTTCGTTATGCTACTAGTGTGCTCAACAAAGGGCACTTACCTGGTGGAATAGCGAGAAGAGGAACCGTGGACCCGAAGCTGTGCAAGCACTTACCTGGGAGGAGTTCAAGAACATCGCCATCGCGAAGTTCTGCCCACGAAGTGAGTTGCAAAAGTTGGAGGAAGAGTTTTGGAACTTGAAGCAAAATGATGGTGATCATTTGGCCTACTCAACTAGGCATCATGAGTTGAGTTTACTGCTGCCTCACATGGTCGACACTGTCCCCCGCAACATCGAGAAGTTCATTAAGGGTGTACCACCCCAAATTCAAGATGCTGTGGTGGGTAGCCGACCCACAACTTTGGAAGAAGCCATTACTATCACCGCTCAACTCACCGAGAATCATATACGAGCGGGCACCATGTCTGTGAAGGGTGCAAAGAAAGTAGAGAAGACGGCTACCGAGGCTGTTAAAGAAACCAAAGCTGAACCGTCTTACAACAACAACAACAACAACAAGAAGCGCAAGTTCACACCGGCGCGCAACTATGCTGTGGCTGCACCTAAACAACCTCAAAGACAACTTGTACCTGCGGCTGCACCTGTGGCACAAGTGCCTGGGGCTAGGGCTTATGCTGGTCCCCAGCCTATGTGCAACATTTGTAGGTACCATCACCCGGAAATCAACCATGCCGTATTTGTACCTTATGCGGTAAATATGGTCACTTGGTGGCGACTTGTCACCGTGCACCTAACAACAACGCCGCCGTGGTCACAAATCGTGTTTGCTACAACTGTGGGGAACCTGGTCATTTCCGCCCACAATGCCCCCGTCTTGTGGGTAATGTTCCACAAGCCCGTGGACGTGCTTTCAACATCAACGCGAATCAAGCACAAGCAAACAATGATGTGGTGAATGGTATGTTCACTTACCTTTAACTTTTGTGACCTAATTCTTTTCGTGTGTTACCTATGTCGTTAAATACCTTTAAAATTGAACAGGTATGTTCCTTATTAATAAAACTTATGCCTATGTCCTATTTGATTCTGGAGCCGATAAGAGTTTTGTTTCGTTAGAGTTTGAACCCATACTTGCTAAGCCACATACGAAACTAGAAAGACCTCTTACCGTTGAAGTCGCCGATGGAGAACCGATCACCGTTGACATCGTTATTCGTGATTGCATCTTAAGCCTTGACACGCATGATTTTCTTATCGATCTTATTCCTATGAAACTTGGAAGCTTTGACGTTATCATTGGTATGGATTGGTTAGCCAAACACCATGCCGAGATCATTTGTTTCGAGAAGTGCATTCGTATACCGTTACCCTCTGGAGATACTTTGAAAGTGTTTGGTGAAAAATCTTCCAAAGGGCTTAAACTCATGTCTTGCACTCAAGCCCGAAAGTGCTTAAGCAAGAAGTATATGGCCTTCTTGGCTTACGTGGTCAACACGAAAGTCAAAGGGAAAAACTTAAGGATGTCCCTATTGTACGAGACTTTCCTGAAGTATTTCCCGATGACCTTAGTGGTTTACCTCCCGTGCGTGAAGTCGAGTTTAAAATTGACTTGATACCGGGAGCAAACCCCGTGGCTAAGTCACCATATCGACTTGCACCATCGGAAATGCAAGAACTCTCTAGTCAACTTCAAGAGTTATCCGAGAAGGGCTTCATCCGTCCTAGTTCTTCGCCTTGGGGTGCACCTGTTCTGTTCGTGAAGAAGAAAGATGGAACGTTTCGTATGTGCATCGATTATCGTGAGCTTAACAAGCTTACCATCAAGAACCGTTATCCTCTTCCTCGTATTGATGATTTGTTCGACCAACCTCTTCCTCCATGATGATGATATCCCAAAGACCGCGTTCCGTACTCGTTATGGACACTATGAGTTTATGGTGATGCCTTTTGGTTTAACCAATGCTCCTGCTGTCTTCATGGATCTCATGAACCGAGTATGCAAGCCTTATCTAGACAAGTTTGTGATCGTCTTCATTGATGACATACTTATCTATTCCAAGTCCAACACCGATCATGAACTGCATTTGAGATTGGTTCTGGAGTTGTTAAAGAAAGAGCAATTGTACGCGAAGTTCTCAAAGTGTGATTTCTGGCTCGAGGAAGTTCAATTTCTAGGACACGTGGTGAATAGCCAAGGAATTCACGTTGATCCTGCAAAGGTGGAAGCTGTGAAGAATTGGTGTGTTCCTACAACTCCTACCGAAGTTCGTTCCTTTCTTGGTCTTGCTGGTTATTATCGGCGATTCATTGCCAACTTCTCGAGGATCGCGAAACCGCTCACTACTTTGACACAAAAGAATAAACCATTCGAGTGGGGTCCCGAGCAAGAAGAAGCTTTTGAAGCGTTAAAGCACAAGTTGTGCAATGCTCCTATCTTGACCTTACCCGATGGAAACGACGATTTCACCGTGTATTGTGATGCATCTAAACAAGGCCTTGGTTGTGTTCTCATGCAACGAGGGAAGGTTATAGCTTATGCATCGAGACAATTGAAGGTTCACGAGGTGAATTACACAACACACGATCTTGAGCTTGGTGCTGTTGTCTTTGCTTTGAAGATTTGGAGACACTACTTGTATGGTACGCAATGTATAGTCTACACCGATCACAAAAGCCTTCAACACGTTTTCAATCAAAAAGATCTCAATATGAGACAACGTCGTTGGGTGGAGTTGATTAGTGATTATGATTGTGACATTCGTTACCATCCTGGTAAAGCAAACGTTGTAGCCGATGCATTAAGTCGAAAGATTCACAACAAGATGATCTCATTCCAAGAAATTCGCGATCGACGCCAATGGTTTGACACTTTGGGTGAGTTCGATACTGAGATCCGACTTGATGTCAACGAGACCACCGTACTGCTACAAAACCTGAGGATAGATAGTGACATCGAGTCTAGTATCCTGGAGGCTCAACAAATGGTGCAACGAGAAGGAAGAATGAAGGAGGAATTGGAGCATAATCTTCTAACTCAATTGGAAACGAAACCCAATGGATTGATGTACTTCGCAAATCGAATTTGGGTTCCAAACCGCGATAACCTCCGTACTTTCATCATGAACGAGGCTCATCAAACTCGTTATTCTATTCATCCTGGCTCCGATAAGATGTATATGGACCTACGTGGTCAATATTGGTGGCCTGGAATGAAGAAAGACATAGCGACTTATGTAGCTAAGTGTCTCACGTGTACGAAGGTTAAAGCCGAACATCAACGTCCAAGTGGATTACTTGAGCAACCCGAGATTCCAATGTGGAAGTGGGAACACATATCCATGGACTTCATAACAAAGCTACCCCGAACCTCCCGAGGACATGATAGCATATGGGTGGTGTTGACCGATTGACTAAGTCGGCACATTTTATACCCATACGTGACACTTACAAGACATCAAAGTTAGCTCGTATATACGTTGATGAGATTGTAAGTCGTCATGGGGTACCTCTGCACATCATATCCGACCGAGATGCTCGCTTCACTTCACATTTTTGGTCGTCTATGCAAGAACTCTTGGGTACACAACTAGATCTAAGCACGGCTTACCATCCTCAAACTGATGGTCAAACCGAGCGAACGATCCAAACCTTGGAGGATTTGCTACGCCTGTGTGTTCTTGACTTTGGTGGCGATTGGGATACGCATCTACCGCTTGCGGAATTTTCGTATAACAATAGTTACCACTCGAGTATCAAGATGGCACCGTTCGAAGCACTTTATGGTCGTAAATGTCGTTCACCGATCTGTTGGACCGACATTGGTGAAAACTTCATCACTGGTCCTGAACTTATACAAGAGACGACCGATAAAGTTTCTATCATTCGCAAGAACCTTGAAGTGGCGAGAAGTCGGCAAAAGAGTTATGCTGACAAGCGACGTAAGCCATTGGAATTCCAAGTTGGGGAGATGGTTCTTCTTAAGGTTTCGCCGTGGAAAGGTGTGGTTCGCTTTGGAAAGAAGGGCAAACTAGCTCCAAGATTTGTAGGGCCTTTCAAAATCCTGAAAAGGATTGGGAAAGTGGCTTATAAACTGGAACTACCTTCCGACCTTAGTGGAGTTCATCCTGTGTTCCACGTCTCAAATTTGAGAAAGTGTTTGGCCGACGAAAGTCTGTATGTTCCGTTGGAAGACATTCAGATTGACGAGTCATTACATTTTGTTGAGAAACCTGTTGAAATCATGGACCGTATAATGAAGAAGACGAGAACCACAACAACCCCAATCGTCAAGGTTCGTTGGGAAAATAAACGTGGCGCCGAATTTACTTGGGAACGTGAGGAGCATATGAAGAAGAAATACCCGTTCTTATTTGTATAGTTTCAGTTCTTTCTTAATTTCGGGACGAAATTCTTTAAAGTTGGGGAGACTGTAACATCCTATAATTTAAGTTAATTAAAAGTTAATTTTGTTAAGTTTCTTTTAAGGGTCATTATTGTCTTGTATGTAAATTGTGGGTTAATTGTGTTATCTTTTGAATTTTGGTTTTAATTTGTTATTAAAATGTCAAAGATTAATAATTAAGATAATAGTTAAAGCTAATGATACTAATGTTATTAATAAATTATATTTGTTGTTAATGACAAATAAGATAAATAATAATCACAACTATGATAATAATAACAATCATAATAATAATGATAATAATAATGATAATAATAATAATAATAATAAAGATGATGATAATAATAATAATAATAATAATAATAACAATAATAATAATAGTAGTAACACTAATCTTTGGGGATTAAATACTTAATAAATTATAAAATTACTAAGTTAAGGGGGTCAAAATGCAATTTCTAAAACCTTAAATACAAAGTTGGTGCATAAAGTGATTATTATAAAACTACAGGGACCAAATGTGTAAATAATGAAACTTAAACCCCCCCCTCTTTTGTGCCGCCCGACTTTCCGGTCATCACTCCGGTGAAGTCCGGCGAACCTCCGGCCACCCCATAATCATCATTATTTTGGCGAATCGTGACCCAAGATCCAACCGAACCGCTTCCTTTACATAATTCGAACTTGAATGCACTTAAACATCGAGTTATACATCGGTTACAGGTCCATTCGATCGTATAACCGAAACTCCTATAATTTGTGACCGTTTTGTCATTAAAACACAATAATAATCGAATTAACTTAACACAAACAACCGTTTAGTTATCTGCAATCGATTACACTCTTCAATTGCACCTGAAACGAACGCATACATCGAATTCTATCACCACCTCTTATCGCAATCTGTTCCACACTCGAACACCAACTTACGGACTTCAAGACCTGAAATTGATAGAGGGCTTTAGCTTAGAAGGGTCCTGCGAAGCTTTCTGTAACACGGATTAGATTATTGTGGCCGTTCGCAACCTGAATCAGGCTTAGCGTAGCCGCGACTGTTGTTCAATCGTTCATCGTCAATTTGATATCAATCGTGTAAGTTTCATACATGGATAGGCTCGATTAGACATGGGGAACAAAAGCCCCATGATTGCAAACGTTTACATGAACAAATCAGGGTTCGATTTGGGGGTAAACGATTTAGGGTTTATGTGGAATTGGGGATTTATGTTCTTGTGTTGGTTTTAAGAAAAGAAAGCCAAGCCATAACAGGCATAGGCTACCCAGCCTAATGGTAACACTCTCCCTTGTCAACCTTGAGGTCCCAGGTTCGAACCCGGGCCACCTCACCTATTTTTTTTATGGCTTTCCAGCCTTTAGAAAAAATTAAATAAAATTTCTAAAAATTATAAAAATCAGTTTTAAATATTTTGTTTATTTTAGAAGCTATCTAGTTATTTTCTGTTAATTTGTTTCTTTAAAACTCCTTAATAAATCTTTTTATGAAATGTTACTAGAAAATGTTATAATTAGTTATTTTCATAAAACAAGCTTTAAATAGTTAAAATCACTAAATTATTATTTGGTTTATATGATATCTTTAATTTTAGATAAATTATGTTGATGATAAGATTTAATTTATATTTGATGAATAAATCATTATAAGGGTTAATTCAAAAGGATTAATTACGTTTTCTTCGTTGTATTAAAATGGAGTCGATAAATAATATTATTTATAAAAACCCCCAAATCCATATTGGAACCCTAGTTATCGTTATATCGTTAACCTTATTATTGACCTACATCTTATAATATATATAGGTGCCTTGTGACGTACATCTTGAAACGACGTTTATTATTGTTATTATTAACCTTCATAATATACTTATTGATCAAGTGAGTTTTCCTTGTCCCCTTTTTATAATTTCACACTTATTGGGGTGAAACATGATGCTTATATTACATACACGTTTAAACATTTGAGACTTGTAATGTACATGCAATTCTACTTATTTTTGGTCATGGTTATTTGCGTTTTGTAAGTGTTTATATGAGATACATAGTTTGTTTGCAATCATTAACTATTGCTAGCCTGGCGACGTCTTAGATCTTTGGGCCTGACAAGCCTATTTGGTGCTAAAGTCGAGGTATTGCCGACTCCTAGGGGCCGTACGCTTGTGCACTAGGGAACCAAATACACTTAGCCAATCTTATATACTTGTAATCAAGTCGAGGTTTGGTTGTAACGATATGTGTTCTATAACCTTACTAGCTTATAATCCATGACATGAATTGCTACTTGTAATCTTATTATGTATGAAAACTTGGAAACTCACCAACTATTTTTAGTTGACTCTTTATTTTCATCATGTTTCAGGAAATCCCCAAGTTTAAAGTGGACATTTGAAGCTTGCAATAAAACTAGGACTTGGACCTAGTTAATAATCAAAATGAACATGTTTGTTATTTCATGTTGAAACTTATTTCATTATTGAGACTTATGCTTGTAATGTAATTTCGAGACTTATGTTTAATATATCTGAATTTAAATATAGCGTTATGTGGCTGTGAACAATCTTAACCCTCACATCTCGACGTTTCCGCCGTCAAGGTTGGGGTGTGACAACTGGCGGTCGTATATTATTAATGTTACTTGACACAGTTTTCAGCCCGTTGTTACAACTCGAGGGACTTAATATTAGTATATGTTAGTTAGCAACCTAAGTTTACATAAATTGTTTTACCATAAGCATTAAAGGTTGTACTTTTTTTCTTTCTTTTAATTTTTATTTAAACCAAATCCCTTTTATATTCTTTACAATTTAACCCTTATAGTTTTTCACTTTCAACTTTAATCCTCTATCTTTTCATCTTTACAAATTTTTTAGTTTTATATTTTGATTTAAATTTTGAGAGTATTTAACACGCCGGAACGTGTGTGTGCGATTCAACGTTGCTACACTTATTTTTCCTGGTTACGGTTCCGTCACAATGTGCGGTTTCTAGATCACATTAGTTATTGTTTTTAATGTTTCACGTTTCTTGTATGTGCTTCAACATTTTTACTTCTATTTTCCGTCCGGTTTTAATTTTTTTCCGTTTTTAGTTTTTTTTATTAATATGAGGTCTTTTAGTGTTGGTGGTCGGTAACAATGGTGTGACATTGAGCTACTTGCTATAGTTTCGCCCCCCATCGCAATACAAGTGGCTTAATACTAGTAAGAACTTAATTTGAATTTAAAATTTCAAATTAGGATTGATTCCCTAACAAACTACTAAAAGAAAAGAGTATCATTAACAACATATTACTGAAGGACATTATAAAAAAAAAAGATAAATCCAAAAACCCTATTTTTGGATATATTTTTGCCGTTTTTAGGGGGCAATGTTATCGACGACATATTCATTTGTAATCCGTTAGAATTATGAGGATGAGAATTTTGATAAGATTTCCGCTTACGCTTTTTAATTTGTGTAACACCCGGAAATTTTCTTTGAAGCCGACGAAAGAAGAAAAGAAATAAAGTCCAAAGTCGAAGGACCAAACTTGTCAAACGGAAAGAAACTTCGATGAGTGGGAGTATAAAAGGTGGAGGGCAGCCCACATCCTCCCCATTCTTGCAAAATCAGCCAAAGAGAGGGAGAAGAGAAGGAGAAAAGAGGAGAAAAGCTTGGTTCGGGTGGATTCGAGCGTGAAAATCGAAGTGTAGCGGGTCAAATCGAAGCTCTTCTTGTCGGGATCGTTTGTGTGAGTTCTAGGACCTCTCTTTTACACGTTTTTGAATGATTTTGGGGCTGGAACACATCTGAAAACCCTTTTTCGAGTTTTTGGGTGTAAACCTGTTTTTATGCGGATGTGTATGTGTGTGATGCGTTTGGGGTTGGCTTTTAGGCTTGTGTATGCATGAATGGTGTTGTGTTAGGTGTTTCTAAGGTTTAGGATGGTTGATTTGGGCTAAAATCGAGTTTGGAAGAGCTTGGAGGCCGAAAAGGGCAGTTTGCGTTCAGCTGGAACTGCATTCTGCATCAGCTAGGGCTAGGCGACCGACTGGAGTGCGATTGGAGGCCATACGGCCGATTGGCGTGCGACTGAGGTCCATGCGCACGATTGCCATGCGACTGAGGTCCATACGCATGATGGTCATGCGACTGAGGTCCATACGCATGATGGTCATGCGACTGAAGTTCATGTGGCTGTAAGGCATGCGATTGAAGGATTGTGCGACTGAGGTTCATTCGCACGAAGGTTATGCGACTGAGGTCCATGCGCCTGGAGGCCATGCGACTGAGGTTCATTCGCACGAAGGGTATGCGGCTGAAGCCCATGCGCCTGAAGTCATGCGACTAAAGGCCATACGCATGAAAGCTATGCGACTGAGAGTCCATACGCATGGATGTCCATTCGCCCATAGGTCCATTTGCATAGGGTCCATTCGCATGATGTCCATTCGCCTAAGTGTTCAATCGCCTGGAAGGCCATGCGACTGGAGGGTATCCATACGCCCAAGTATGGCTCATACGCCTGGAAGAACAACGGTTTATCTTATGACTTTCGAGGGAAAGTGCAGTTGTGGGTTTTGACTAGGGAGGTTCCTGGAAGTTCGTGTAAATTGACTTTGAGGTCATAGATGTTATGTTGGGCATGTGATGATGATGATGTGATGTATGATTGGTGTGTGTTATGTATGTATGATGATGCCTATATGGTGATGCTGTATGTTTATGTTTATGTGTATGTTCCTTAATATGTGTGATTATTTTCCCATGGCTTTACGTCGAATGCTAATGAATGAAATGAAAGTATTATCTAACGTAAAGTGGAAGATAATGAAAAGGGAAACATGATAAATGAATGAATGCATGCATTAATGAACAAATGAAAGTATGAAAGGCTTGCAAGCAACATGTACAAAGGTGCCCGGCTCTAAAGTGCCGTAAGCTCAAATTGCGTATAGTTTAGCTAACCCTTAGGGGTACACGCGTGGGTTCCAGTCTTTGTGACTGACCAACGTTGTGGTACATAGTGTATAGTGGTTACTTACCTCGGTGCTGGTGCCAGGCTACGTGCAGTGTGGAAGTCATTTATGAACTTCAACCCAGTACTCGAGTTATGCATATCGTTGGGGGTGGAGTAGTGATTACTCACCTCGATGTTGGTGCCAGGCTATGTGCAGTGTGGAAGTCATTTATGATCTTCGGCCCAGTACTCGAGTTATGCATATCGTTGGGGGTGTAGTATGTGGGTGGGATCTTTGTCGCTTACCCCGGTGCTGGTTCCAGGCTACGTGCAGTGTGGAAGTCATTTATGAACTTCGGCCCAGTAGCCATATAGTTTGGGGCATAGCTGTTGACACTGATCTAATACGTGATGATGTAACAGATGTAATGATCCTAAACTTTACCTTAGGTACTGTGGGCAGAGGTGCTGTGTACCGTTCAAGAAGGTCTATGATAGGCTTAGGCCCAGTACCAGGAAACTGAAGGGTAAAGTTCATGGTTTTAATGGAAAGAAAAGATGTAATAATAATTAACGAATGAATGAAAGTAAGAACGTATGAACGAACGAAAGTTAAAGTACGAATGTAATGATGAAGAAAATAAATATCATCTATGTGTACGTATGATGTGTGATCGCATGAAAGTAAAGAATGGTTTTAACGAAAGAAAAGTATGTTTTGTTATAAAAACTAGAACTCACTCAGCAACGCTGACTTTGATGTGTTTCCAGTTGGCAGGTATGTTGCTGAGAATGGCACGGGGTGGCTACTCAGCTTATTTTGGATGGCATCCAATGTTATAATGCTTTTGTAATGAAATGTAAAATGATATTGTGTAATGAACAGTTGTTTTATTTTGCAAAAACATTTTGAGGAAATGAAATTGTTGTTTTTAATGTTTCCGCTGCAACGTTTTATGAAAGTTAAATGTAATTATATGTTTTATGTGCGATGAGAATCCAATTGTAAGCGTCCCGGGAACGGGGCCTTACAATTTGTTTGTTGATGTGGGCCCTTTAATCTGATACCCTCATTAAACAACTTATATAATTAGCAATGAAATTGGTCCCGAATTTTCAAAATTATTGAACTTCTTTTCTATAACATAATGACACTAACTTTAGTAAACTCGTATATTACACGGATTGAATAAATAAAATATTAAATAAAATAAAAATTAATAATTATAAAATGATAGACTAAGACGTGAGTAATAACTATAGTAATAAAATAATAATATTAACTTTTTAATCTTTTTTTGTTTTTTTCAAAGATAAAGTAAACATTTTGTTTTAAAATAACGTTTTAAATTTTTTTATTTTTAAAAACTTCCTTACTATAACTCCCTATTATAATTATTTTTGTTTTATATATATTTTTTAAAAAGAAACCAATTTTAAAATCTTACGTAAAATAGTTTGATTTTCTAGAAAAAAATACTTTTTATAAAAAACCATTTCTATAGAAATAACATTAATAATAAGTTCTATTTTTTAATTTATTATAAAATTAATTATAATGTCAAAATAAATAAATATTATTATTAGTAATTAATGTGATTATTTAATAAGAGAGAGAAACAAGAAAAGTTTGATAATAATGAATATGATGATGACAAGTGGCATACACATTTACCTTTTTATTAGAGTAGGTAGATATTGTTTTTGCAACAAACAATACGCAAAGTTTGACGCATGTGTTAAGACAACTATTGTTAAGGTTATGTTCTATGAACTCGTCTCAGGATTCATCTTGATTAATTGTCGAATCAAACATTTTACATGAAAACATACATCCTAAAACATTAACTTTCGCTAAGCTAAGTGAGTTTACACTCTAATATTTCAAGGTAACCACAAATCCTATTTATCATTTTCTTGATGTATTATACCCCTAATAAATCAAGTTATTAATAACCAACTGCAGGATCGGGTTTTGTCACTTAAACACTTGTGATTCTCTCAAACTCACTTATAATAACACTCAAATGAGATGAAGCAATGCCTTTAACAAGAGTTGATAATAATATAATAAGTAATCAAAGGAACAAACAGAAGTATTTTCAAGGTACTTGTATATATTACTTCTCAACTCAAGATTACAAGACACTTACAAGCATGAAACAAGAGTTACAATGAGAAACTATATATACTAGATCCTACAACCGGTTATACTTGATACCAGCTGGAAACCTACGACTAAAGCATATACTACAATGCTAATGTTAAGGTATCTTAGATAAAGTATTATCTAAGATATGGTAGTCATGACATGTCCATGACTTACCTTTTGTCACCAACTAAAGATGGCAACTGTACTTAACATAAAAAGGTAAACAGTAGATTAAAGTATGGTCAACTACATGGCTTTTGAGAAAACGCCATGCAGTATCTCAGAGATTTGCAGCGGAGTGTCAGACAGACCATACTTATGTCTACTGGATAATAGAAGTGTCTTCCGAAGGTTAACTGGCTTCGGAAGAACAAGTTCTTTCGAAGCCACTTATACTTCGGAAGATGCTTCTATGCTTCCGAGGCTTGAGGACTTCTTGTACTTCGGAAGTTGACTTCAGATCTTTGTCTTTACGTCTTGATCTTCGGAAGTAGCTTCTTTATCTTCGGAAGTTGGAGTTTTCCATCGGAAGTGTATTTTACACTTAGACTTCGGAAGAGCTCCTTCTTCCTTCGGAAGTTCTACACTTGGCTTCGGAAGTCCTTTGTATGTTGTACTCAAAATCTTCTAAGTGACTTAGTTTTGATTGCAACAGCCTCTCTAGATCCAACAAACTCCCCCTAGGCTGATGCTACCAAAACTTCACTTATTTCTGCTTCTCAAAGCTTTCAGCACCAGGGACAAAAGATATTTGTCTGTCTCTCTGTTCTTCCCGGAAGTAGTGCTGAGAAGCTTGTACAGGTCATTCGTGGATAGGAGATCCAGTCTATCACTTTGAATGACATGTACCCTTTGTTGTGACCCCCTGAAGAGAGTTAGTTGACGGGAGTTATAGTCATACTCCCATCTAACTATGGTCTCAACTTCAGGACCTTCAACCATTTGAAGAAAGGCTTTGCCTTTGGTTGCCGATCCTTTCCTTTCCTCCTCCTCTCTCAGTTTTAACTCCTCTTCGACCTTGCTTCTGGCAGTAAGCTCGGCCATATGAAGGCTGCCTAGATGATTTCTGATGTGAGCAGCTACATCGGAGTTTGAAGGGTTGGAGAATGGTTTCTCTGCTAACTCAGCAATGTCGAACCTGCTTAAGTGTAGCAGAGATGAGGCATTCAGCCTGTTAAGCTCTCCATTCTCTCTCTCAACAACAAAGTTGTGAGAAGAGTCTTCGAACCTCCACTGGATTATCTTCTTTCTGGGTACAAGAGGTTGTCTTGGTACCCTATCTCCTTTCTTTGTATCCAGCAGAGTCACCAGCTTTCTCCTCAGCTTCTTTTCTTCCTCATTCAATGTATCTGAATTGAGGCCAAGGAGTTTTGCAGCTTGGTCCAAAGTTCCTCTGGGCAGATCAAGAAACTCATCTCTTGTGAGGGAACTTGAGGATCCATCAACATAAGTCAAGTTGACTGAATCCTCCTCACAGGAGATGTCGCTCAGAGTTGTACAGTTGATGAGCTTAGTTTTGATCGCCTTGAATTCCTCCATAGAGAGATGTTTGGAAGGCTGAGGGGATGGTTTGATTGGTTGTTGGGTAGGTTTAGGAGTTTGGGTTCTGGCTAAGGTTTTGGGTTGGATGATGGGTAGTTTAGGTGGTTGAGGTGAAGAGGTTGGTAGGTGTGATGGTGTAGGTTCAGGGGTGAAAGGTTCAGAAGTGGGTTCAGTTTTGATTGGGAAGGGAAAGGGTATAGGTTCAGGTTGAGGTTGGGTTTGGATTTTGGGTTGAGAGGTTGCTTTGAAGGTCATCCCTGTCCCCTTCTATACATCTCTTTTCTTCTCCCCGCACGAATGTCAGCCTTGATGTCACTGACATGTCGTTGGAGAGTCTTCTCAGACATGGGACCCACCTGCCTGCCAGAGAAGCCATGAGCTTTAAGATAATTCTTCATCCAAGCTTTCTCACCTATCTTCTTGGCGGCAGACAGTCCAGCTTCTTCTTCTTTCTTCCTCTTCTCCACCAGCTTCTCCCTTGCAGCTCTCTTTCTCTCCTTCTCCATTTGATCTTGCTCTTTGTTGAAGAGCCATAAGATCGTATCACCTATTGTGTGGAGACAACTCCTCTTGAGAGAATCCTCTGGAGAGTAGGAAAGTGATTCTTTCTTCTCTCTCTCTCCTGAGCTGCAGATCAGCTTCCCTTTCCTTCTCTGCCTTTCTTCTTCTAAGGCCAACCTTGCAGCCTCTTCTTTTTGCTGTTTTGCAGCAAGGTGCCTTTTTCAAGCTCTATCAGCTCCTCTAATGGTAGCAGGAGTACATCTTCCGAAGCAGCCCCTAGACTGACAAGTCTATCTATTACCTCTACCCTTCTTCGATTGTTGACTGCCTCCTGGTTGGCTGCAGCTGCTTTGGTACTTGCAGCTAACAGTTTCCCAGTTGGTAGTCTACCTTTCCTTTGAGCTTCTCCAACCTTCTTCTTCCTGAAGCTCTTCGAAGTCATCTTCCTCTTGCCTTTTATGTCTTCGGAAGTGCTAGACTTTGGGGGTTCTTGGTAGAAGATCCAGGTTGGGTGTAGAGGTAGGAGCTGGAGTCAATGCAGATGTTAGAGCCAATGGTTGGCTGAGAAAGTCCTCCCTATTAACCTCAGATGCAAGTTCCAAAATTGCATCTGTGACTATTAGATCATCGGAAAGAGAAAATAGTCCTTCCGCACAGCAATCTCAGCTTCGGAAGTTTGAGCTTGTTCTTCCGAGGCTTTGAATTGTGCTTCGAAGTCTGTGAAAATACACCTTCTGTCCCAACTGTTTCAGTTGCTGGGCCATCAGTCCTAGTTTCCCCTTCGAAATCAATCTCAGGTTCCACTTGGGCCTTAGGTTGACCAACTTCCTCAACAGTGGTAGGAGGTGCATTCAACAACCTCTGAAGCTCTTGAGCTCCAAAGTAAATCACAGACATATCTGGGCTAGGCTGTTCTATGAGGGATTCCAAAAGGAACTTGTTAAAGAACCTATTGAGATCCTGAAGCATCTTTGATCCACTTGAAAGACAACTGGAGGAGGCTCAGGGAAGATGGCAGCTTGTTGCTTGGATATCTTGAGCTCAAAGAAGTAAGAGCTTGACCTTGGGTTTCCTGTCTTTGGCTTTGTCTCTCAACACTCTCCCCCTTTTTGGTAGCATCATCTTGAGAGCTAGATGAGCTAGAGGAAGAGGTCAAGGAGACCTGAACTGGTACATGCCTAACAGATCTCTCAATCTGTGTCTCAGCTAGTTTGGCCTTGAGAGTTTCAATCTCAAGTTGCTGAGTGGCAGACCTATCCTCTAAAGTCTTAACCTTTGATTCAAGTTTGAGACTTTAGAAAGTAGGTCTCGAATGGTGAGTTGCATACTTCCCTCATCTCTTTTTGAAGAATCACGGGGAGATGAGGTAACATACCTGGTATGTTCATCCTCACCACCAGATGTGGTTTCTTGGCACCCTGGTTTCCCTTGCACAATGATGTCTCTTTCAGAGGCATCAAAGGGCATGGTTGCCGTAGATTCAGTCTGACTGTCGTTACCACTGTCCTGAGGATCCATTGAGGCTCCTTCAGTAGTGGCAGCTGAATCTACATGAGTCCCCTCCACATCAGTGGGACTCACCTCAGTAGGGCTTTGCTGGTGTGGGCTAGAGATAAGAGGTTTCTCTAGGCTCTGTTGATCCTTGAGAGGGTGTAGTGGATCAACTTCATCGCCTTTAAGAGACATAATCTCTTCACCAGCTCCGGTCAAAGGTCAGTAAAGAAAAGGAGTGAAGACCTAAGGACCCGGGACTTGATCAATGTCAAAAGGCATTGAGCTGTCCTTTGTGGCTGCTCAGGGGAGTATAGAGACTCACCCTGAGGGCTATCAGCTGGGGTTTTGGGCTCATGGGTCTGAGACGAGGAGACTCAAGACCCATATTGAGGTCAATAGTGAAGGATGGGTGGACCTCTGGCTGAGTGGGAGCCCTTTGTTCCACTCTAGCCTTTTTGGTTTGAAGAGAGAGGGGCTTGTTCAACAGAGTAGATGAACAAGGGTTCGTTTGGTACGTCTCTGGTAGGTGACAGTGATGGGTGGAGAAGGTAGATTTGGGAATGGTGAGGGTAGTTGCTGGTGTGGGTTCATCACCTGTGGGGTGAACAGGGATGTCACCAGGAGCCATTGGCTCAATCACCCTGGAAGTAGTGCGGTATCTCTTCCAGTGTAGTTGGTAGACACTCTCTTCAAGATCTTGAAGATGGTCGGCCTCATTTGGGGAGCAGACAGAGCAGCTGCACAGACAAGCTTCCCTGATCTAGCTCGCAGTTGATTATGTGCTGGAGAAATCTAGGATACATAAAGAATGTGTCCCTTTGCAGATTTCCATAAGGTTAGTCAGCACAAACCTTGAATAGTTGAAGCGGAGGCTTTGTACCAACCCGTGAACTAAGCACCCGAGTTCATAGGGATTTGATCCCATCCCCCGATTTGTTAGATAGACAGTGAAGAACCACATGCAGCAGGAACTTCCACTTGTAGGAGAAGTTGATTTGTAGACCGTTGACCTGCTTACATCTCATCTCCACCGTATCCCATTTTGGAGATAAGAACTATCTAACTCAGATTTGGGGAATTCCGTCGGAGCGCCCTCATCATGGAGCTCGAGATGCTCCCTGATGATCTGTTCAGTGATGACCAACTCTTGGCCACAAATGCTTGACCTAATAGCACGAACCCCGTTTAGGGTTTCAATCCGACCATTTGCCCAAAATTCGGACATTTGGTTGGAGTAGATGGTAGGGTTTACGGTCAAGGCAGTGTAGTATGAAGATTGGGCTAGGAAAGAAATGATATCAGAGAAGTCATCATCCCTTGAAGAGTCAAGGAGTGCGACCTGGTTGTGCTGAGGGGGTTTAAGGCCATTTGAGAAAGATAACAGTAGAATAGTTCTGAGTAAGGTAAATTGGAGAAGAAGAAAGCTTTTAGGGCAGTGAATTTGGTAAAAAGAGTGTAAGTGATTAACCGGAAGTATTTAAATGGGTGAAATGGCGGTTTAAAAGGGTGGTTTGGATAAGATGATGTGAGGGTTCAGTGGATGATGTGACATGGGCGGTAAGGTTAGACCATTTAAATAATCCGACATCATTAACAAAATCTTTACTTTTACAGTGTGGGGCCCAAAAGATTTCCGTTACACAGTAAATCTTTCTTTCTTCCGAGTATAAAGTATTTCCGAAGGTAATGTTCTTCCGAAGGCAAATTTACTTCCGAAGGTAAATTGCTTACTTCCGAGAGTATATTGTTGCATTCAGATGGAGTGTGTTAAGTGCTTCGGAAGTAGATCTGAGGTGAACTCAATCGCTTCTTCCGAGACTTAACACTCTCTTCCGAGAAGAAAATTATCCTGTGAGAAATTGCTTCGGAAGTTATGCCAGATATCTTCCGAGGGTTAATTTCTCTTCGGAAGAACTTATACTTAGATAAATAAGAAAAGATCTTTTGTAACAGGGCTTAGATTGTTTTGACATAAGACTTTACACATTAAAAAGGTTTTCAATTGAGATTAACTAATCAATGTTTATCATCCCAATAGCTGTAATGAGATATTTAAATCTCTGTTCATCAAATGCTTTGGTGAACAAATCAGCATATTGTTCATTTGAATCAACTTTGATTAGTTTGATAAGATTTTTCTCATGAATATCTCTAATGAAATGATACCTGATATCAATGTGCTTTGTCTTGGAGTGCTTCACTGGATTTTCAGTGATGGATATAGCACTGTTGTTGTCAATGTGGATAGGAGTGCTCATGAAGTTGAATCCATAGTCTATCATCTGGTTTTGAATCCACAGCAGCTGAGCACAGCAACTTGCAGCAGCAATGTATTCAGCTTCAGCAGTTGATGTAGAGACACAGGATTGCTTTTTGCATTGCCATGAGATGATCCTTCCACCAGAAATTGACATCCACCTGATGTTGATTTCTTGTTGATGTTGCAGCCACCATAATCGCTATCAGAGTAACCATAGAGATTAAAATCACTATTTCTTGGATACAGAGACCTAATTTAGGTGCTCCTTTGAGGTATCTGAGGATTCTCTTGACAGCAATTAGGTGAGACACCTTTGGAGCAGCCTGATATCTGCACAGATGCAAGTTGCAAACATGATATCAGGTCTACTTGCTGTGAGATACATCAGAGAACCAATGATTGCTCTATACTGATGTTGATCAGTATCCCCCCCTCAGAATCAGGGCATAAATCATGGTTTCTGGGTATGGGTGTCTTTGCTGCTTTACAATCCTTCATATCAAATCTCTCTAAGATATCATTGACATACTTAGATTGATTGATGAAGAACCCTTCCTTCAATTGCTTTACCTGAATTCCAAGGAAAAAGTCCATTTTTCCCATAGAACTCATCTCGAACTTCTTCTTCATAATGCTCTCAAAGTCTTTGCACATTTGGTCATTTGAGGAACCAAATATGATGTCATCAACATAGACTTGAACAAGCAAAATGTCTTTCCTAGACTTTCTAATGAAGAGAGTCTTATCAATGGTACCTCTAGTATAACCATTCTTCAGGAGAAATTGAGACAATGTCTCATACCACAGCCTAGGTGCTTGGTGCAGCCCATATAGAGCTTTATCCAACTTGCACACATAGTTTGGGTGCTGTGGGTCTTCAAATCCTGGAGGCTGGCATACGTAGACTTCCCTATCTATATCCCCATATAGAAAGGCACACTTGACATCAAGCTGGTAGACAGTGAAATTCTTGGATGCAGCATAAGCAAGGAAGATCCTAACTGCCTCAAGTCTTGCAACAGGTGCAAAGACATCAGTATAATCGATTCCTTCCTCTTGAGTGTATCCTTGAACCACCAGTCTTGCCTTGTTCTTGATAATCAAGCCTCTATCATCTCTTTTGTTCCTGAATACCCATTTGGTGCCTATAGGTACTTGACCAGATGGTAGCGGACATAGGTTCCAAACCTTTTGTCTTTTGAATTGAAGCAGCTCCTCTTGCATTGATTCAACCCAGCTACTATCTTTCAAGGCATCTTCCACCTTCTTGGGTTCCATTTGGGATAAGAAGCATGAGTACAAGCAGACATTCCCATTATGAGTTTGTCCTCTTGTTCTCACACCCAGAGGACTTCCCCTATGATGTTTTCAGCTGGATGAGTATTGTGAATTCTGAAGAGTCTTGAATCACCTCCAGTTGCAAAGATAAGTCCAAGTTGGACATATTTTGCTCAGGAGCTTGAATACTTGGTCCAGCTGTTGTTTCAATCTCATTCAATGAGGACTGATTGAATGAAAGAGAACATCATCATTTCTTTGCTGTGAAGCATCATTAACAGTTGCCTGTTCCTTCAAATGCTGCTTCCATCAGCTTGGTGTTGTGCAGGATCACCTGAAGAGATTTGAAAATCATCAGGTGAATCCCTTGTTGAAGTTCCACTATCTCTTGAAATGGTTATGCTGTCAGATCTTTCAATAGTGGGAACTTGATTTGATGTAGCTCTTGGAGAACTTGGAGTAGGTCTGGGAAGCTCAAACAGTTGATCTTCATCAGAATTGCTTTGAGCACCTGTTCCAGCTGAAACATTCTCACAAGATGGTTTAGAATAGTTTGGAAACAATTCTAAATCAAAGATATGATCAGGGCCATTCCCCCTAACACAAGGAGTGTGCTCATTAACTACAATGTTGGAAGATTCCTCAAATTGTTGGTTTTTAATATTATAAACCCTGTATGCTTTAGAATAGGAGGAATATCCAACAAAGATAGCATCATCTGACTTTTCAGCAAATTTTGCCAAATTGTCTTTTGTGTTAAGTATGGTACACCTGCTGCCAAAGGACCTTAGAAAGCCAATGAACGGTGGCCTCTTGTTCCATAACTCATAAGGGGTCTTTCCATGTGGCTTTACTACAAGAACTCTGTTCTGCACATAGCATGCAGTGCTGACTGCCTCTCTGCCCAGAATGTTAGAGGCAGCTTTGAATCAGCTAACATAGTCCGAGCAGCCTCAATAAGTGTCCTATTTCTCCTCTCTCCAACACCATTTTGTTGAGGAGTTCTAGGAGCACTGTATTGTCTGGCAATCCCTTTTGAGTTACAAAATGAGTCAAGAACAAAGTTCTTAAACTCAGTCCCTTGATCACTTCTAATTATTTTGACCTTGTGATCAACTTGATTTTCTATTTTAAGAATAAAAGATTTTAAAGTTTCAGCAGTTTCATCTTTAGTTCTTAAAAAGAATACCCATGTAAATCTAGTAAAATCATCAACTACCACACAAGGCAATATGATTTCCTTCCAATGCTCATTATACTTGTGGGACCAAATAGATCCATGTGCAATAAGTGTAATGGAGTGGTGATAGAGTTAACAACTTTGGATTTATGAGAAGACCTGTGTTGTTTCCCTTTCAGGCAAGCAACACAGTTATCTTTGCAGAAAAATTCCTTTTTAGGCAAACCATGTACCAAGTTATTTTTAGCCAATTTATTCATTGTCTTAAAATTGACATGACACATTCGTTTATGCCATAGTGTTGACTCATCACCATCAGCTTTGGAAAGAAAGCATGATACTTCTCCATTGGGGAAGCATTGTTCATATCAAGCTTGTACATATCCCCTCTCCTGGGAGATCTAAGAAGCACCAATTCCTGAGGAATTGTCATCCCAGGTTTGAGGATGATGCACTCATGTTCTGTGAAAAGCATTTGATGCTTTTGATCACAGAATTGAGAAACACTTAACAGATTGTGTTCAAGCTGTTTGACAAAATTAACTTTGTCAACTTTTAACTTTCCATTGGATATACTCCCTCTGCCAGAAATATATCCTCCGGCTCACCTCCAAACTGGACAGGACCTCCATCATAATGTTGAAATTGTTGAAGGAGAGATCTGTTCCCTGTCATGTGCCTGGAGCATCCACTATCTACAATCCAAATGTTGTTATTCTTGTCATATGGATGTCCCTGCACATAAGGTGAGATAATTAGTTTTGATTGGAAACCCAAGCCTTGTTGGTCTTGGGTTCTTCCAATGAGAGTGACATGATTGAACCAAAATTTATGCATGGGGGTTCAATTGATGTCTTTGAAGAAGAGGTTTGGGCTACAGCATCTTCCTTGATCTTCCATTCCATCCCTTGGTTGATCATAGAAGATGAGCTTGTTGAAGCTTTTGTAGCTTGGCATTCTTCCGAAGCTTCTTTCTTTTCGGAAGAGACCTTCACCACCTTTTCTTCCGAAGCAGTCTTCTTCTGGGATGGTTTCAAGGGGACTCTTTTAATTTTCTGAGTCTTTGCAGCTTTAACTTCCGAAGCCTTTTTCCTTTCGGAAGAAGAGTTTTCTTCCGAGAGAAGCCTTGCTTCGGAAACAAGCTTTCCCTTTTTCATCACTTGAACCATTTGATATGGTCCAAATGTGAAACCTTCCTGACTCCTTCTCTTTTAACATTATTTGCATAATGTGTGCTAGCAGGATTGTAGTAACAATCTTTAGCCATGTGGTTTTGCAGACCACACATTATGCATGCAATGTTAACTTTCTGGGAATGAGAGGGTTGCTGTTTCTTGTTCTTTTTCTCCTCATCAGCAACCTTTCCCTTTACTTCTGATCCTTTGGTAGGATAGGAGTACTGGTACTGTACTCTTTTCCTGAATCAGAAGGTCCAACCACCTGAAATCCTGCTGATATGAATACACCCTTTTGCTTTGGGTCTATCTTCAGTTTGGATTCAGCCACCTTCTTGGCAGTTTTTCTGGCTGCTTTAGCCCTGCTTCTTCTGGCTTTGGTGGTCAGGGTTTGATCATCATTGGCTGGGGAGGGCACAATTACCTGTTCCTTCCCTGTGATGGTCATGGTCTCCATAGTTGCATCACTCTTTGACTCTTGAGAAGGTGGGTCAACAGATGGAACCTCTTGCTCTTCAGTACCACACCTTGGTTGTCTTACAGACTCATAAGAGTGTGGTGGAGCAATTTCATTGGTTCCCAACCCACTTTTGTTTTGATAACAAAGTTTGGAGTGAGAGGATGATGCAAGAATGGCTTGGAAGTTTTGCTCGGAAATAGCATACTTCCTGGCTTGAGCCTCAGCAGTGACAAGCTGGGCTTGAGCCTCAGTCAATTTGGATATTAAATCCTTGATTTGAGTCTTGTAGTTGGTGTGTTCATGTTTTAAAAGGGACACAGTTTTCTCTAACTCCTCAATTTTCTTTTGTAGTCAGATTCAGCCCTTTTAAAGTCAGATTTTAAAACATTTAAAGACTCAATATCAGATTTAATTTCCATATTGTAGTCCTGATAAAGTTTAACCTTAGCAATACAAGCAGGGGTACAGAGATGTTCATATACCTTGTTTTCATCTGTTCCTGCCATGAGTGCTTGAGCAGGAGTCACATCTTGAACCATGAAGCTCCAGTCAACTTCTTGAGCCATTGCTGCTGTTTCAGTTGACTTTCCGTTGGGCTTTGGTGTAGAAGGATGTGTGGAGGCCTGTGAGGTTCCCGGGTTGGACTTGGAGCCTTGCATTCCCTTGCAAAATGGCCAAGCTGGTTACAGTTGTAACATTTAGCCTTGCTTTTGTCAAACCCAAACTTGCTGGTGATTGGGTTTTGAGGGAATTGCCTTCCAGTTCTCTTAAAGAACTTCTTCGCTCTGTAGGTTAGAAGAGCCATTTGTTGGACTATGTCCACATACTCTATGTCATCTGGGCTAAAGCACTCAAGATCATCAAAGCAGAATTGATGATCATTGGAGTGTCCACTCCCTGAGACAAATGCACAGCCCTCCTGAAAGGAGCTTTGCTGAGCTTGATGAGACCTTGGAGTCTCAGGAAATGTGATGTAAGGCCCAGATGAACAAGATGGCTGCTGGGTGTAGACAGGTACTGCTGAGACTGGGAGATGCCTGAGCCTTCAGCAACCATTAAAGCGTTGCTAGCAGGAAGGCTCAAGGGTCTGCTTGCTTGGTGACCATCCTTGCTTTCCATTTCCAAACGGTATCCATCAAGGATCCCATAGAGTTCGGTCATGGTGAGTGTATTCAATTCTCTGTTCTCTTGATGGAGACACAGTAGAATGTCCACTCATTGGGTAGAGCACTCATAAACTTTCTAGTAAGGTCTCTAAGTTCTTGAGTGATTCCCACAGATTGAAGGGAAGAGATAAGATCCATATACCTGAAATATTGCTGGCTAAAAGTTTCTCCAGCAACATAGGTGAAGTTCTCAAACTGCTGCTTCAGTGAGTCCTTCTTTGAATCATTCGAGCTTGAGTACATTTGAGCAAGAGCATCAAAGAGTTCTTTGGCAGACTTACAATGCTCAAACCCCACCATGATGGAGTTTGGGATTGCAGTCATAAGAACAGTCATAGCATTGCTGTCTATGTCAAGCTTCTTCCTCCTGTCTTCATCGGATAGTCTTCAACGGCCTTCTCGATCATGGCACCGTTTCCACCAGCAACTTTTGGCTTATACGGGCCATTAACGATGGATTGCCACATCTTGCTATCCTGGTATCTGATGAAGCCTTCCATTCTTCTGCTCCAAGACCTGAAGTTTTCAGGGTCGATGATGGGAGCTTTGGTCATCGTTCCCATCTCAACTTCAGATTTGATGAGGGCCATTTTTGAGTGAGGTATAAGGAGGAGTGAAAAACTGGTTGATTAGGATGGTAAGATCTCACAATCAAGAGCCAAAAAGCTCTGATACCAATTGCAGGATCGGGTTTTGTCACTTAAACACTTGTGATTCTCTCAAACTCACTTATAATAACACTCAAATGAGATGAAGCAATGCCTTTAACAAGAGTTGAATAATAATATAATAAGTAATCAAAGGAACAAGCAGAAGTATTTTCAAGGTACTTGTATATATTACTTCTCAACTCAAGATTACAAGACACTTACAAGCATGAAACAGAGTTACAATGAGAAACTATATATACTAGATCCTACAGCCGGTTATACTTGATACCAGCTGGAAACCTACGACTAAAGCATATACTACACAATGCTATAGTTAAGGTATCTTAGATAAAGTATTATCTAAGATATGGTAGTCATGACATGTCCATGACTTACCTTTTGTCACCAACTAAAGATGGCAACTGTACTTAACATAAAAAGGTAAACAGTAGATTAAAGTATGGTCAACTACATGGCTTTTGAGAAACGCCATGCAGTATCTCAGAGATTTGCAGCGGAGTGTCAGACAGACCATACTTATGTCTACTGGATAATAGAAGTGTCTTCCGAAGGTTAACTGGCTTCGGAAGAACAAGTTCTTCCGAAGCCACTTATACTTCGGAAGATGCTTCTATGCTTCCGGCTTTGAGGACTTCTTGTACTTCGGAAGTTGACTTCAGATCTTTGTCTTTAAGTCTTGATCTTCGGAAGTAGCTTCTTTATCTTTGGAAGTTGGAGTTTTCCTTCGGAAGTGTATTCACTTAGACTTCGGAAGAGCTCCTTCTTCCTTCGGAAGTTCTACACTTGGCTTCGGAAGTCCTTTGTATGTTGTACTCAAAATCTTCTAAGTGACTTAGTTTTGATTGCAACAGCCTCTCTAGATCCAACACCAACCATCATAATAAAACATTATGATGGTTTTTAATTTATTTCACCTACTGACGATCATTCATTCTGTGTATACCTACCCATGATGTTACACATTATTATTCATCTTACCAATGGTAATTTAGCCCGTGACCACCTACCCACATTGTTACATGGTGTTATTATCTTTGCTCTTAGTGATTCAACGTGTGACCACTTACCCAGGGTATAACATAGTATTTTTCATCTTATGCCTAATGATTTGGCCAATGACCATCCACCCACAGTGTTACAAAAATTTGTACCATTTCCTCGGTGAGTAACGTTGGTACACCATACCGTTGTGGACTTTACGTTTATTACAAAAATTTACCGAGAGATTCTCAAGACAAAATCATGCACCCAAAACAATTACTCACATGTCTAACATGTTAATAACCCAACATCATTTACCCATAAGTTATTAACCTGCTGCAATTACCTGTATGTCTAATTAGTTAATAACCCAAAGACATTTAGCCACATCTTCATAAGTTATTATCTCAAGATAATGACCGACATGTCTAACACGTAATAGCCTGGGTCGTTTGGTTTGCAAAATGTGTGATAAAGGAATTAAAAATAAAAATAGAATTAGAATTCAAATGAAATCTTATTAAAACTGATAAAGTGTTTGGTTGGTAAACTTTTTAGTGGAGTTAGAATGCTAATTTTGAACATTCCGTTGGATTGTGAACATTCCATGGATAAATGAAAGGAAAGTAAATTTCAATGAGTGTGAGAAAAATTCAATTATAATAATATCTGGTGACCAATCAAACAAGATTTTAAATGAATTTTTTTTCAGTTCCAACTTAGTTTTCAGGGAATTCAGTGAATCAACGTAACCTTAAACTATTTAACCATATATTCTTAAGTGATCTACCCAAAACAGTTTATTTGTATATATAACCTGCTAATAACTCAAGTTAACTTACCCATATGTTTACAAGTTATTAACCCAAGATAGTTACATGTACGTCTAACCCGTTAATAACCCAAGTAAATATACCCACACATTTATTATATCATTAGTCAGCTATAAATTTAATACGATAAACAAATATATATTTTTTCACATCTGGGTATTATAATGCATACTTGCCCTCTTTTACGTGAACTAGTCGACACAGATGAAGATGATGACCAACACTCTACCAGTTTCACCTTTTTTTCCATCGATTATACCAATGACACCTATGATTTTACAATATATATCTTGAAAATGCTCACATTCACTACCGGATGAATGATTTCCACTACTATGAAATGGAGATCTTTCATTCGTAGAAAACTCTTCATCCTTAGGAAATTCCAATTAGTAGAGTTTAATAAATATGAACAAACTTATGAGTACATAAGATTTTTATAATTAAAAATAAGTTAAATTAATTAAACTTAGGGGTGATTGAAAATCTCATCCCTCATCCAAAAAATGAGAGCTTCGTAATGTATTAGTAAATCGTTGGGTGATTAAAAATCTCATCACAAATCGCTTCGTAATATTTCAATTAGGTTTGTACCCAATGATTCTGACACAATTGATTTGTCGATTACATCAATCCCCCGCACCCTATTGATTTAATTGTGTCCAGCGATTTGGCACCCTAGCCTGCATTTTGTCAAGAAATTGAGAAACTCAATTTTATTATCCCGAATGAAAATTATACAAACCCAGATTCAGTTAAAACATAACAAAAGAACTCAAATATAGAAACATTACAAGTAGAATGGAGACTCAAGCATCAACATGATGAATGAAAAAATACAGTCAATATGACATGTGATTTCATCAAGATATGATGATGAAATCTTAAAGACGAAGACAATGACATAAGATAAAAAAAGATGATTAGATGGTAGATATTAGTGTTATCAATGACCAGATAAAGATAATAATAAGCTTGGCCTTCATGATAATCAGATGTTGAGCAACTCTAAAAATATATGATAATATGAAGGAGGCATAGATGATAGACTAGAATTGACAATGAATACCAGATTTGATGATCAGATGATGAAGACCAAAGCAGACTTGAGGGTTAGAACCCTAAATAAGACTTGAGGGTTAGAACCCGAAAGAAGACTGGTCATACTGCATAAGTTGAATTAATTTGTGCTCATCAAAGACGTGTTAATTAGTAGGTGTGATTAAACATGACATAAAACTAGGTATAAACCTCACCACTCGTACCCAAGAACATGCTTACCACCTGTTAGAAGACCGGATCAAGACTCGATTAAACCCGTAAGGTTGGAACGGTTTTGATGTTTCGTAGTCCAAGCATATCGTACGTGGGCCTGGACCAGACTCGACTTGGACTTGACCTAATTGTACCTAGATACTACCCTTTGTAAAAAATAGTCATGTGATGTTTTTTTTACCTTTTTTTTTGCTTTTAAGCTCCCTAACTTAGTATAAATAGGTGTGGTTGATATGGTTGAGTACCCAATTTCAAAACGCAAATAAATAAACACAAAAAATTCTCCAGTTTACTCTCATTGTGCACTTCCTATTCTCGTTCTACACTTTCTACTCTTGATCTACACTTTCCACTATCATTCCATGCACAAATTACCCTAATGGTACCTTTGTGTTGTCAATCATTGGGTAGATTCTAATTCGTGGTAAACGATAAAACGTATGATTGGGTTTGATCTTTTTGCGAATTCACATACTTGGGAATTTTTTTTGGTATCAATTAATAATGATTGGGTTTGATCTTTTTGCGAATTCACATACTAGGGAATTTTTTTTATCAATTGATAATGTAATAACAACATTTTATTTAGAAAATAAAGGTTTTTCAATTGCATTCAATAACGATTCAAACAATACAACCGTGATTGAAAATGGTAGTTGGAGTCGACGGCTCTCCTTAGGTGTGTTAAAAATATCTGAATCCGAGATATCTTAAATATTGGATATCTAAAATTTCGGGTATCCAATTTTTCGGATTCGGATAGTGTTTTTGAGGATTTTCGGATATTAGGCTGAATTATCCTAAATATATTCCTAAAAACTATTAAATAATAAATATTAGAGAAAATTACACAAATGGTCCATGTAGTTTGATCATATTGCAAACTTGGTCCCTGAAATTACAAGATTACAAACTTAATCCAAATATTTATAAGATTGCTCGTTTAATACCCATCGTTAACTGTTGTTAGTTTTTTGAGTTAAGTGAGAGTATATTTATCATTTTATATTTTATTTTCTATATTCTCTCTCAATTTTACCTCTCTTTACCAACCCCTCTCTCTAATCCTTGATCTAGAAAACTAGTTCCTTCACCTCGGATCATCTTCCCCATCCCCATCATCTTCTCCAACTTTTTGATGAACACTACCACCATCATCTCCGGTCAACCTCTAACCACCGCCATCTTTGTACTCTCACTGTCTCCTTTTGGATTCTGCTCATAAAACCAAAATTCCAAATTAGTCATCTTTTGTTTAATGAAATTTTATAACAAAATATGTTTTTTTCCCAACAACGTGACTTGCATCAAACACCTCATTTGCATTTTGAATCTATTATATGGCTTGTGGTGGACCTTGTTGTTTCAATCTTTATGGCTGCTTTGGAATTGCACCAATAACAATGTCTCCTTTAATTGCATATGTTTTACTCACATTTTTTCTGTTTCACCAGCGGTCCAACACCCGACAGTTCACACATTTTTGTCATGAACTTAGATGCTTTACTTTAAAGAGTCTGCAATTTGAGTTATGTCAAATTGATTTCGATGAGTAAAATTGGAGTAAAACAACAGTAGTGAAATCGATTCAAAAGAGAACATCACAAGAGTAAAATCAGTTTATATTACCAATTGTGAACATGAGAGTTTGATGTGGATAACAGTAGACCAAGAAGAAGAAGCAAGGGGAAGAAGAACAAGTGATCGAATAGATAACTTTCTGGAATACAACTTGATTCCCAAATTGAAATACTAATGGCCATATATAGCCTTACATTGACCGACTAGCATTAACCCCTAAACTACTAACTGAATTAAACTACCCACTAAGGTAATTAGTTAATGTTAATCAACATAAACAACTAAAGATATGCAGGAACATAGAACGTGCAATTGAAGACGTGCATGAAATCATGGGTTTGCACGTATTAGAAATATTGTCGACTTGGGTTACTATCCGTCCACGAGGCACGTATAATAACTAGCACACCACAATGGTAAACCACCATGGAGGATCGATTAATCAAAATTGCAGGCCTTCAATTATGTCGCCCTACTGATACTTGATCTCGTTCCTTTCCCAATCACATGAACTAGGTTTTAAAGCTGTATTTATTTAGGGGCTGTTTGGTTGAATCTGAACCATTAAGTGCTGAATGATTAAGAGGTCTGAATGATTAAGAGGTCTGAATGGTTAAGTATTGAACCAATAAGTGGTTGTTTGGTAGAATCTCTGAATACATGTATAGAATGACTATTTTACCCCTTTGAACTATTGGCTTCTTCAACCTCTATCATCACCACCACCACCACCACTACCACCACCGCAACCATCACCGTGATGGACCCTCCAATCCACCGCTGCACTTCCTGCAACACCGATCTCACCACCACCGAACCCACATGCCCCCACTACAACTCGCCTCTTCCCCCAATAACAACCCTAACCCTCAGCATCACGATCACACTCCCCTTCGTCGTCGATCCATCTCCACCATCAACCACCAACAGTCTCCCTTTCTCCACCGTCATCGCCTCCGACGACAACTTCCTCCTCGACAACCCCTACCTCCACCGCCTAATTCACCATCTCACACACTCAAATTGATCTGATTGTTCCGTGTGCTGTTTGTAAGGATAAGTTTGTGATTCACGATGAGGCGTAGGAGGACGGCGGCCGGCGTAGGAGGACGGCGGCCGGCGAAGTAAGACGGCGGCCGGTGAAGGAGGAAGACGGCCGGCGGAATGGTCGCTGGTGATGGGAGGCGACGGGAGAGGGGGGGGGGGGTTTCGATGGTTGTGGGAAATGTGTTTGGGGGTTGATGGGTAATAATTTTCCATTCAGCACTCCTCCATCACTTAACCATTCATCGCTGAATGGTACCATTCAAAAGTCATTTTTTTCTGAAACAAACACGTACACTTCCTAATAGTTTAAAGGTAGCCTCTTAATGGTCCATTAAGAGGCTACCAAATAGCCCTGTAATAGTATTTTAAACAATTAAACTAGTTATAAAATGTTAAATTACGCAAGTACCCTTACTTTAACCCTAAACCAACCACCATTTATAATGAGGACCATTTGTGCAAGGTGCAACCGAAAATTTGAAGTATCTTTGTAATTTTTTTATCTTGGGGAATAAATGTGTAATCTGATTAAATCACACGGACTATTTGTGCAATTATCTAAATATTAATTAGGAATTTTGAATATTTTTATAAAAACTTCGGATATCCAAAATCTTTTAAATAAAAAATATTAAAATTTTACAAAGAATTATTAAATAACATATTTTTCTAAAATTTGAATGTTCTAAATCTAAATCCAAAATTTTGGATATACGAATTTTAAGTGCATGTTTGGGATTGCTTTTAGAAAACTACTTATGACTTTTGGAAGGATAAAAAAACAAAAGTATAACTTATGGTGTCTTTTGAAGGTATATTTTTATCTTTTAGTAAAAACAATCCCAAATATACCCTAAATATCCAAAATTTTGATTACAAATTCTAATAATGAAATATGCCGTCCGAAATTTTCAAGTCGAATATTAGAAAATTCAACCATTTGATTTAGGAAGGAAAATCATACAGGAGAAATCAGTGGATCAACCATTTGATTTAGGAAGCACCTGGTGGTTCTCGTAGGTTAGGCTTTTGCTTTTCTGCTCTTCTTATTTTGCGATTCTGATTTTGACCAGATGTTTGGGGCTGTGTGGTGTGGACTTAGGTTTTTATTCATCTGAAGTGATACATTTCGTTGATTTCTAGTTATTGATTGCCCAAATTGTGTTTACATTCTGATTGTGTGTTGTTTAGGGATTGTGTGTGCTCCGAGTTAGCTTTAATCGTTTGTTATTACATGGTCTTCAGCATTCATCTGATTGCGTTTCCTTCTTAGTATTCATCTGATTGTGTGTTGTTTTGGATTTGTTTGTGTTGCGAATCTTGCTATTTAGGTGGTCTCGGTTCCCTATTTCTTTAGGTATTCAAGTGTCATATATTGATGGGGGTGCTAAATGGTACCATGGCATTACTGGGAAACCATATTAGACTAATTATGCATTTAATATGAAACAACACATGAACATGAAGCACAAAATTATCACTTCTAAACAGACCTGTTTATGTCTATAAGTGGAATGCCCCAAAGCAAAAATTAATCTTGGTGAAATTTAGTAGCCAGATCAAAGGATCCGTCTCCAATGCTATTAATTCCAGGCTTGGAGCTGATATATCTAGAGACGATTAGCACAACTGATGAACATATATATATTCAAAAGACATCAACCAATTAATAAACATTCACCCTAGAAAGGACATGGGAAGAACAGTTACATTACCATACATACAGAAGGGTGATTGAATCTTTACACTAATATTGTATAATGTATTTAAAAACCAATGGACGAATACAGAAAAGCACAAAATGAGAAATGAAGCTTTACTAAAATTATCATCTGAAGTCTCTTAACTTGACAACATTCCTCCAATTAAGTAGAAGAAAAGACTTCCATATTGTTGAAACTTTGTGTCGTCTGTTTCGTTGTGGTTTTTTATATGGTTTATGCGTTTGGTATTGATTAACTTAACAGTGGTGGATAATTGGGCAAAAAGGCAATGGCTAACGGGTGCTTGATTATTTGATATACATTAATCTTCCATCTAAACCAAACCTGTTTTTATTTGCAATCAAAGGGTGTTGGAATGGGAAACATGTAGCTTATTTTATGCTTGGTTGGTATTCATGGGTATTTTAAGGGAGATTTATTTTCTTATGGTTATTAAATAAAACGGATGACAAAAATGTATGTAAGATGGCAATGAGTTTGCATTTCTTAGTCATGATGTTAATGACCTAGAACATTATCAACTGCATTTTCTATTCTAATTTTGATTTCCCATTTAGAAGCTTTCAAGATAAATAATGAAATGATTTTAACCCTTCAACAGGTCTTGCAAAACTTGATACATAGCTATAGACGAATTGACTATTGAATCATTAGTTTGTAAGCTTGTGTCACTGATGTTAATAAATAGGTGTGGATGAAAGCTAACTATGCTGGTTATGTTTGACATTACTACATTAGTTTGAAACTAAAACATGGGGGTAGGTCCACAACTTTAAGGGAAGGGAAGAAAGTTAGCACATAGACCTAGGTTTGTAAGAGGTGTTAAATCATAGTTGAAGGCCTCTACATTTTTAAATGATAATATAATGTTATGCCCAATAATAAACTGAATAAGTACCAACAATATATAGGAAATTTTTAAAAGGAAATATCATATGAATTTTTCTACCTTTTTGCTAAAAAGATTATCACAACAAACCCACTGCACAACTTAAATGCAACCTGTTTCCGAGCCTCTCAAGTGATGACTCAATAGCATACACCTGTATACCTAAATTAATAGGTTGTTTAGTTCCATACAAATAGACCAAACATTTATAGAAATGTATCTAAATTCATGGAAATGGGGAAAAAGAAACATGTAGATTAGAGGTAGCCCATTTACTTATGAATGGGTTGATTTGGTTGTGTTTTAGATCAGCAAACAACTACATGTCAAACAATGTAGAAGAGTCTATTCATGATATAGTTTGGTGTTGAGATAAAGAAGTTACCAGTAGTCCAGAATCTACAAAAATGAAATGGAGGTTTAGGTAAATAATGAACACAATTTATTAACTTCAGAAATATACATGAAGGTGAGAATATATTCTTTTAGCCAGTAAACTATAACATGTTTGCTCAGTTATCTAAAGATAATTTGTTATTGGGTTTGAAATGAACAAATCATGTCATCATTTATCATATCTCTACACAATTGTTCTGCTCATTCATTTATAGGTAGCTGAACTGAAATCTAAGGGCTTTGGCCTTTGAGAGTTGGTCAGTACGGATGATTGACTGCAACCGCCTGTATAGTCCTAATAAACCCATTAATGGTCTAGTTTTACTCTAATTTAGGCATACACCGTTAATGCACATGCATTAATTTGTGATAATAGTATCGCTAAAGATGTTCTTTATTGAGTATACTTGAATATAACATGTAATTGAGAATCTTCGTTGAAATCATTAGTGGATCATAATCAAATTACCTGGATAATGAAGCATGGTCGAGCTTTAAATCTATAAATTATGTTCATTATTTACCTCAACCTCTTCTATGTGAGACATTATATTGACATCATTGCGAATATTGGTTTGCGGTTATTGAATAATTAGTTGTAAACTACAGTCACTGAAGTTAACAAATAGGTGTAGATGAAAACTTACTGTTATGATTATGTTTTGCTAAACGATGTTGATTTTAGTTAAGAGTAGTTGTGGAACAAGTTAAAAAATAGATATGGATGAAAGCTTATTCTCATGGTATAATTTGCTAAAAAATTGCAATTTCTGTTTTACGTTTATGATTATGCTTTCGTGTTCCCCTGCGCGCCTTTGTTTGGTGTAAATCTTGCCATTAGTGTATCTGATTTGTTCTATGGTTATCTGGAGTGCAATGGTGTAAATTGCCATCTGGATGTAATATGGGTGTCTTTTTTTGCAGGTTCTTGTGTAGCTGTGACACAGGCTTTGTGCTTCATTTCAGGTTTGTTAGACTGTTTCTTTTTTTATGGTGTAGGTTGTAGCTTTTGTGTTGTTATGTGCATATTTTATATATTAACAATGGATGGTCCAATAGTTACATGTGTTCAGTTACAGGCTAAATTGTTAGGCAATGTAGTTGGGCTCATACATTAGAATATATCAGCAATTAAATTGTATTTGCTTTAGGATTTTAAGTTATTTGCCTTATTTATTAATGAATTTTGTTAGAATTTAAACTTATGCTTAGATCAGTATCCACTAACCTGCTAAACCAATAGGTAAACGAGAAAGTATATTACATTTGGTCTCAGTTCATGTGAACTTACAAGTTTGACTCGCAGAGTTAGGATTTTAAGGCTAAAACTATTTGTCTATTCAACATGCACAGCTTTGATAACATAAACACTCACTTTTGGTTGAAGCAACAATGTTAATAATCCACATATGAGTGTCAAGTGATGACTTAGGTCTTAACTACAAAAGTAAAAAAGGCAAACCATCATAACTTTCTTTGAATATAACTAATACATTAATTGGTAGCATATTATGGCAATCAAAAACCATTTGGGAGTAATTAGCTAGAAACATCAATGTCAAACTTACACTTGGAAATAATAATATGTGTACCACAACCAAAAACTGAACTCTCTGTTTGGACAAATGTTAATTTATGACCCATCTTTTCATTCTAAAAGGAGTGATTGACAGTAGAGTTGTGATGGTTTCAACTGACAGGAGTTTGGTGTATTTCAGTTTATATTCATATTTGTGACGAGAGTCACGTGTCAATATTATTTACATCTTCCTGCATGTCCGATTTTTGTTTTTTGTTGGCACCTTGCTTAAGTATTGCAACCTATTCTTACGTGGATTATAGGCATTTGGGAAGGGTATTACATATGTATAAGATTCTAAAATATTTCATATGTTTAATGCAAAGTTGTTCAGCGATAATAATGAGTGAGCCATCAAGGTTTAGGACTTTAGGTTCCAATCTAAGTATGCAGGTGTATAGGCTCTTTTGTTAAGTTTTCATTCCTTCATTTCAAACCAAAGAACAATAAGGATGCACGCCTTTGCATCCCAGACCCATCTTTTGCAGCCCATCTTTCACAACTAAAGGCTACTCAGCAACAGGTAGAATAAAAGAAGCAGTAGCATCACACATGTCTTGCATCTAAACTAACTGTTAGACTAACACAATCACTATCACAAATGTAGCTGCAGCAACACACGGCATTAACATCTAGTTTATTCTTGAAAACATTTCGCTGGAGCCCAAGAATGATCCATAACAATTGATTGGTTTAGGTTTGTAAAATGTAAAATTTGCTTGAGCCTAACTTAAAACCCAACAGTCAATAAAAATATAGTGATGGACAGTAGAAAGGAGACCTAAATGTACATTTGCATCCAAAAATACATTGATCACAAAATCTTTAGAGAGTTCTAGGACTCTTTAGCATTCTGCATACATACTCCTTTCTCCAACATTCAGTTTCACCATCTAGTCATCCACGACTAAACTTATGGTTCCACCATATTCGATCATCAACCATAAACTTGGTTCCAACATCGAGTTCCTTTTGAAATTTTCCTTTACCACATTTGAATTTTTCAATCGTCAACCATAAAAGTACCAAAAGTACCAAAATTAAAGTGTAAATAAACTAAATAAACCGAATACAATACACATTTTTTCATTTGTACCCATTGGTACCAGTACCATTAAAAGTACCAAAACTGAAGTGTACCAACACCAAAAACTTAAATAATGAATATCAATACCGTTACTGATAGTGTTCTGTCGATACGGTATGATACTATGACCCATACTCGCTCAAAAATGCCCATTCCTACATAGAGGCATCTAAAAGCTATCAAGTATTCATGTTGAGAGACAACTTCACTTTTTTCATTAGGATTAAAGGGAATGCTAACATGAGATTATTTATCACAATTTAGTTTTTTCTACACTAATTTCGCAATGTAACGAGATTGAGATAATGATTCCCTTTTTCTCATGATTGTTCCTAATTCCTAGGCTATGCTCAACCTCCCCATAATTTTTCATAGAGTATACGGATGACGAGAACTCAATGGTTTTATCAACTTGATCTTGATTAGTGTAAAAGATCAACATGTCATCTATGTATAGCTAAATTATAAATATTTTTATCACATTTATCATTTCTTTTTATAAACACACTTATCATCTTGGTTCAAGTGATAACCAATAGACTAGAGAATGACAACTTTTGATTCATTCTTTTTTTGCTTGCTTTAAGTCATTTAGTGACTATTAACTTACACTTTGTGTTTATTACCAGGTGTCACAAACTTTTCAAGTTGCTTCATGCAGATCTTTTCATCAAATTCACCATTTAAGAATATAGTTTTCACATCCGTTTGATGAATCCTAATGTTGTGTATAGTTGCTACAGCAATCAACAACTTAAATAGTGGATATTATAGCTACAATAGCATATGTATCAAAGGAGTCAGTATTCTCACTACTAAAGATCCATTTATGAAACATTTAATGGTTTACATTTGGGGGCAGATCTGTTAGTTTTCAAGTTTTATTGTGCATGATGAAGTCCATCTCACTAATAATTTCTTAATTCTAAAAAGCAACATCACAAGATGTCATAGTTTAACTAAAGGTTCTTTGATCTTCCTAATATTAAAAAAAAACTAATATTGAGATTTAATTTCATTTCTTGATCTTTCAACTATGTAAAGTTGACAACCAGAAACATATGATCTAGTTACCCTTTCTCTTTTACTTCTTTGTTTTTCATTGGGAAGTTGTGATAAATGTATTTTTTTCATGGTTTGTTGTATGAGAATCCCTCAAACTGGCTTAACGGCCATGGGGCGTTGCCCTTGGACCCCATCAGAGGCTGGCGTCCCTAGCTTTTACCCTACTACCAATGCACGAGCCAACGAACTCAAATGTCGCTGCGATCGAGCATAAAGAGTGTGTTTAAAACACCAATATATACCAAGTGTTACAAGGTCCTAGAAGCATCAAAACCCAAGGCTGTCATCTCTTGTTAGTTCAAGCATATATACCAAAGAAAAATTGGGACCCAATTAGAGAGAGTTGGTTTTGAAAATTGAATAACCATGAAATTGGTGAAAATGACAAAAATAATTAAATAAGACAATTGCCGTCTGCGAGATAAATTAGTTGAAATATAAATTATGTAGGGTAGGTTATGGTCAACTGGTTTATGCTCAAAATCATGCAAAAGCTGTCATTTGTTGGATATTCCGTTCGTTTGACAATAATAATGTTCTCCGGTGTTCATCTTTCTTATCAATCAATTGCAGTTAGTCAGCGTTCATTTGTTTCCAACCCAATTGAGTTTATGTTTGAACAATAATATCCACCAAGAAATGGTCGATCAAGAGCTTGCAGGGTCACCGGAATCACGATGTGGTGCGTCGGTGACCCTTGGGTGGTTCAGGAAAAACGAGGAGAAAGGGACCGATAGACAAATTAACACATCTTTGGCTTGCCATCGGTTATTATCACCGGAGTAAGGTAACTCGGTCAACGCCGGCCTCTACCTCTTACTATTACTATCTATTTCCTTATGGTTTTTATAGTTACAAAGAATCTATTCTTTTGGGTTAGGTTATAGATATGTTGCTAGATTAGAACCATATCATACATATTACCGGTATTAGTTATGGTCCTTATGGAACCAGAACCAAATGGTTAAGATGAGGTTTTCAACATAATTAAAAATGGAAAGGTTTTGGTTCAAGTCTTGCTTAAAGCAAAAAATACTCTATATTCAACTAGATAGTTTTACAACTTGTGGGTTTTCTTCTGAGGAGTTGGGGGTGTGGTTTTGACTGGGAAACCACCGATGCTACCTGGTTAGTCATTGGCTAATAGATTAGACTTAATTGAACCAAGCAGTTATATGAAAACCGGATAAACTGTGCATGAACATAAAACTAGAAAAAATTGGTGAATTGAGGGAAAAAGTTGCAAGCAAAATGGAATGCCACCAAATTGTTTTATGTGATATTTTTAGAATCGGATCGGATACCGAAACGGTCGTCTTAACACACTACCGGTCTACTAGTTGGACCGGTCTTATAGTTAAACCAGATTTAAAAATCGAATGACATCATAAATAATCAGTGTTGGAAAAATCCGATTAGTCGTCAGCGACTAATCAGTAATCGGAAGCTCCCCGCTTCGATTTTCCTTGATTGGCAACATCAATCGTTAGCGGGTCAACCATGTCAAATTAAGGATTAATCGGCCCTAGTCGGCCGTTAATCGGCGTATTTCAAGAATCTGGCGAGATTCCCGTCAAACATTAAAAATTTTGGTTACATGTATGTAAGTTTAGGTTAAATGTGTGTATACATATAAATTTGAATATTTTTATATAATTACATATAAAATTATGTGTATATATATAAAGCTAAAAATTACTCATAAAAATTTTAATCCGTTTAATACCGATTAATCTCGATTTTATGACTGTTTTGAAAACATAGATTTTATGTTTGATTGTTAAGTTACAAAACCAAGGATGAGCTAAGGCATACCTTCTTGGTAACTTCAATATATTATATGTATGCTCAATCGCAAGTGTCAATTATTCCACTTGATTTTTTTTCTAAAGGTTAAAGGCATTTTGTTTTCATAGTAAGCACAAAAGTTGTATGTTATATTCTTTTTGTAGGTGTGAGTTATAACCTTACTATCTACGTATATTTTTGTTTGTTCTTTATTTTTTCTTTTTTTTTTTTATGTTTATTTTCATTTAAATTACCTTGTTTTCTTTTACCTTTTTTATGTTTATTTTTATTTAAATTTCCTTTTTTTTCTTTACTTTTCAAATATTTTTTCATTTTAAAATAATTTTTTTTATTAATTAAATACGTACAACATATAATGTTTCTTTTTTTTTTTCATGTTTCAGTCTCCAAAATCAAACACATCAATTTCACATGTTTCCTATATCCATTTAATCACGCTAGTATCATCATAACAACTAACGTCATGGAGTTAGCATACACACCACAACACATCATTAACTAGGCTAATTTTATCATAAGGCGGAATCGCAACACATGGGTCAAATTCTCTCATTATCGTTAAAGATATATATAACATCACCTTTTGATAAATTAAACTATAAGAATAAAAACATTTGAAAAACCCACCCCCTTATAACTCGACCATTCATCAATCCCACCTCCACCCATCAATCCTAATGGCTAATACACACACATACACTCTCTCTCTATACTTTTTTTTTCTCTCACTAGAAGCACATGCACCATCTCTAAAAAACCCTATCACCCATGTCTTCTCTGTTAACACCATCGCCGTTCAAATCGAAGATTGCAGAAGTTTCATTCGTAGCGAACGTAGAGGAAGGATCTATATTCAATCAGGCTGTTAAAATCATCCAAAGGTTTATATTCAATTTAGCAATCAAAATTAGAATATATGTAAACAATGGGTCAAAAGGTTTCGTTCTAACTTCAGTTTCAAGCAATGAAGTGGGTGAGTTAAGTCAAGTCAACTTATAGAAAACATAATCAAGATACGGCAAAGAGGGATAAATGCGGGAAATTGATGATCGAGTGACTGTTTATAGTTTTGCTAATTTTATGTATACTAGTAGATGAAAACCCATGCGTTGTTGAAGGGTGAGTAAAGTCTATCACGCTCGGTTTAGAACAAAATTATGTTGATACGTAAATAAAAATAACACTACAATAGTATAGTTAAAATTTTGTGAAATGAGAAGGATAGACAAGTCAATTTATATAAAAACCGAAAATATGAAGTAGTTTAAGGACTTCTACTTAAAATTTATGTCAAAGTATATAATAATCATGGTTAAAGTCACTTCATATTGTAAGTTTAATTAAGAGTTAATTACACAAATAGTCCCTGTAGTTTGTAATCAACAATGAGAAGCTTTGTCTTTTTGTAAGTTTTAAGTTCAAACCCTAACAATAACTAATAGTTATTAACAATAATGAATAATTTCTAACTTGATTTTATTAACTATTAGTTATCACTCATTAAAAGAAAAAAAAAACCCATTTTTTTGACTCTCTCTCCTTTGATAAATGGTCTTGTCTATCCAGTTGCCATCTCAAACTTCTGTGTACCCCACGAACAATATAAAAAGACTGACGACATTCTTGTGTTAGATTAATAATATTGTTTGTTCTTAAACATACGAAAAATGCATACATAGATCCAACAACAACAATAAAATTATTATTTTTAATACTATAAAATGGTAATATTAATAGTAATAGTAATATTAATAAAATAATATAAATAAAATTAAAAATAATGAAAATAAACATAATATTAAATTATAATTTATGCTAATATTTTATATTGATATTATCAAAAATATATATACATTTCCAAAAATATTATAATATATATAAAAAGAAGAATATGTACACACATACACAATATATACATGATCGAACCAGCAATAAAAAATATTTTCTTTTATTATTTCTATTAGTAAACATAATTAAAGAACATACATGATCCAATAATAACAATATTATATTATAATAATAGTAGGATAATAATATAATAAGAATAATTAAAATATTCAAAAGAATAATACGAAACTAATTATCTAAATTTGAATTTATTATAAACAATTAAATATAATTAAAATACAATATAATATATTAGAAAAGAAAAGAAAAGAATATTAATTAAGTTTTCTAAATTAGTTTTGGTTTTAGAGTAATTTTTTTTCTTTTTTATGCTCCAGAAAAACAAACACCCCCCCCCCCCACCAACCCAACCAATTTTATTTTATTTTATTTTAGTTGAAACTAGCTTTTATACGGTTCGCCGCGTAAGCGCACCAGTGAATGGCATTTTTGTAAATGAGAGTTGGTCATAGGCTTTGATGGTCATTTACCCTACCAAATAAAATCCCCTTCATCAAAGCTTTCAAATCGGCCCCATTTTAATTTCTTCCCTTTTTCTGCTTCTTCTTCGTCTCGACGTTAAGTTGCTGCATGCTGTAATTAACGCCATGGCTCAATGCATTTCAACAAACCCTATTGGACTCTACAGCTTCAATGGCCACAAGCCTCAGACCCCCAAATTAGCTCACATCACTATCCCTCTTCATCAACCCCATTACAAGCTCCCAAACCCTCGCTCAAAGAAGGTGATCAAGGTCCATTCCAATTCCATGGGGATGTTACCAAACCACCTCACATGTGCTCCAATCTCCCATGGAAGCTGCGGTCAGTGAGAGTTCAAGGGGGAGAGATTTTTTATTTTTATTTTCTTTTTATGAACAGCAAATTATGTATTACCTGCTTCGAAGAATATGAGGTTTCTATACGCGCGCGTGTGTGTGTGTTATGAGTGTGTGAAATGTCACATGAGAAACACAAAGAAGAAAACCCTAATTTATACTTGCATTTAATGTTGTTGTTATACACGTACGCACGTATATTGTACATCTAAAGGTACAAGAAAACCCTACATAAGATTAGGGTTTTTACATTGCAGCTTGATATATTCATGTTTAACTATTGCTAATGGGATAAACCTGGTTAAATTATCAGGACAAGAACATGTTGATTGTGACACCTCTTGCACCCGAGGATGTGAGGGAGGTGACCGAGATCACGCCTGTATGAAAATTGGTATCCACAGGGACAAGGATTGTACCCGCACAAGGAAGGATGAAAAATGCAATACTTACATGGTTGGTATCATAAACTAACAAGATTCGATCAGTACGTGATGCTTTTGAATGTCTCTTACTGTTGTTGACAATGTTCATGTTGTGTGTTTTATTGTCCAGAATGAGACAAAGGTGATCACTAGGATTGATGGTTGCCAATCTCATGTTCCTGCTAACAATGAATCAACATCACAAAAGGTGAGTGTTAATTGTTGCTATATGAAGCTGGCCAAGTATTATATATTCTTTATCTTGTCATAATCTTTGAATCTACCTAGGATTAATCTTGATCGGTTTAATAGTCAGGTCAAGTACGTATCAAGGAGCAGAAAACAAGTTAGTTTCTTTGATTTGGTAGAATGAGTCAAAAGTAGTATGTTATAAGTTGATCCATAGTAGTGAGCTGAGGTAGTGCTACTTATTTGTAGGAGTTAGTTCATGTTTATTCGCTTCTATCTATGTATGTAAGTTTTGTGTTTTTTTTGAAAGAGAGCATGTTCAAGTGCGCAGTAAATAATTTTCCTGTTGGTGTGGTTTTTGTGTGTGTTTCTTGGTGCTGAACCAACAAAATATATAGAGGAGCTAGTGTTAAGATTTGAGTTTTCACCGGCATCGGAGATAGTAAGGATAGGTCAGGTCCAAGCAACAGTGGTCTTTTTTAAGGTATATGTAGATCATATATAACATGAGATTTTTGACTGACCCCAATCTTTTTTTGACAAATGACACCATTACGTACGACGAATAACACCACTCACAATCAAGAAAGTTAAACTAAAATTTAAAATCTCAGCTCATGCATGCTGTTCTTAATACTAACATCAACCATGCTTGTTGTTTAAGGATGAATCACAACCACCTTTTGGACAACATGTGGGCCGTAAACGACTAATCAGCATTCTGAGCATCGATGGAGGTGGAGTACGAGGAATCATTACAAGTGAAATCCTTGCTCTTTTGGAAACTGTGCTACGGGTAAACTTTAAGAGTATACTAATCTTTATATGTTCATGCCTTTTGTTTCATTTGAGAACTAAACTCTAATCAGAGAACTATATATTGTTATAAAACACGTCTTAATGATTAAATTTGACAGATATTAGGCGGGAAAGATGTCAGCCTTGCGGATCATTTTGACGTTATAGTGGGTGTAAGTGCCGGTGGTTTTGCAACCGCTATGTTAACCACTCCGAATGAAGAGGGTCGTCCAATATTTGATGCCACGGGCATTACTGATTTTTATCTTGAATATGCGAGCGCCATATTTCCAAACAGATCAAGGTACATAACTATTAGCTAGTGCCAATTAAAAGTAGTATGTTTAACGTTTTTTCACAATGTGAATACCCTGGTCGCTTTTCTCATTGAATTTTGCTTTGAGAACTTGTTTTCAAGAACTCTTTTATCTGATTGTGCTTTCATTTTCTTTAGAAAAAGAATATTTTAGTATGACCAAAGTAGTTTTTTCAATGTTTATGTGTAGCATGCCAACAAAACATTTTTCTACCTTAGAAGAGGTTTTTATCATTTGTTCAATACTGATTATTAGGACTAACTAATATTAATATTCATGCCTTAAAATGTGTTAAACTGCAAATCATCTAAAACAAATTTTTTATTGCAATGCAGATAACAATAAGTACGTTTTAGTGTTATATATATATATTAAAATAAAACATTATCGTATATGTGTGGAGTTTTCCTCTAATGCATATCCATTGCCCGTAGAAGGCGTTAGTGGTGTATATATGTATGGAGTTTTCCTCTCAGTTCTTATCGTAACCAAACAGTAGTCATATATGACCAATAAAATATGATCTTGGTGCTTGGTGTTACGCTTCATTTGACCATGCAACTATGCAAGCTCAATTACTGTCCATTGGAGTCCATAAACAAAATGAGAAATGCCTATATATACCTTTTACTAGAAATATTCCATTCAAGCACAAACTTGTAGTCATTGATGAGTACTACCAACAAGTCCAATGAGCCTTTTCAATTCCTAATCTTTAGATGTGGGGATTTGTCTAAAGAACACCCTTGAAACTCATAGTCCTCAATAAGGTTTGACTCACCATCATAAATAGAATATGACAAGACTGACAATGATATCATATTGACACTATCATACCAATCAATATTCTTCATTTTCATGTAATGAACTCATGTGGTGCGGTATCTCTCATGTGGATAGAATAATATGATATAAAATTGACTAACATTGCCCCAAAGGAGAAAAGACAATCTCATGTTTTCCCAGTAATTGATAACAAATATACATTTGTGATAACAAACAGACATACGTTTGTCCCGAAAGAATTATCACATTTATTAATAAAAAAAGGTTAAATTTAGCTTCTTTTTTCATTTTGATAATTGAAAAAAATAATAATATGAGAATAGTTCAATTAAAAAGAGTTTTAAATCTGAAAGTGTAATAAGTAATCTTAATCATTAATTAATTTAACCAATGTTTAGATCAAATCATAGAGAAAAAAATTGTTAGAAAGATATTTTAAGCACAACTACTTTTTTTTTTTTTTTAACTTTTTCAAGTTTTCTCGCCTTTCTTAAATGTTCAAAACTTTTATATATAATAAAAAACCGAGTGTTTATAATTTTTAAAACAAGTACAATATTGTTATATTAAACTATGTTAATAAATTTTTATGATTTAAGCTCATATGATATTTGCTAGTCATTATGTCTTTAGTACGTTTCATTGTGTATTTTTGTTATTTATTGTATTTTTCTGAATAATATTATGTTTTTCTAAAATAGTGGATTTTATAAGAATATATAATGATGTAATAACAATGTTATATATTTCTAGTATGTAAACACAATGATAAATTAAGAACATAATGCATTAAAAACAATGACAAAATACACAAATGATATTAAACATAAAACACAATAATAAAATGGCTCATTATGTTATTTTTGTTATTGTGTTATCCTAAACATTATATGTTTTGAAAAAACATATAGAAAAATAATATTATTGTGTATTTCTAATCATAAAACACAATGATAAGATAATAACTTTACATACTATATAAACACAACAATAAAATGACTCATTGTGTTTTTGTACTTGTCGTTATGTTATCTCGAACACTGTTAATTTTGAAAAACATATTAAGAAATAATATCATTGTGTACTTTTAATTGTAAATATAATAATAAAATAACAACAGGAGGACTAGGCCTGTAGTTGGTCTAGTCTTCACAAAGGCGAATATTGAAGCGGTACGTACATCACTGCAAGGTGTATATTCCTATTCTATTAGTCAAAGCGGTACTTATTATGTGGTTGCACTATGAATTTTGAAAATGAATAATTGTGTTTTTTGATAATCGTTGTATTATCTTGTACATTATGAATTTTGGAAAACACATTGATAAATAACATAATTGAAAAATACAATGATAAAATAACACAAAATAAATTAAAACGTAAAACACAATGATAAAAAAATATAATAAAATGATATTTGACACAATTATTTAACGTATTTAAAACAATGATCAAAATATTATTAACAGAAGAACACATTCTAACCAAATAATATATATGAACTAATGTATTTTTTTGAGAATTGATTTGACAATGATATCCTAACAGGTAAAAACTCTATGTATTAGATCATGGGTTTAATTTATATACATGTGGCATGTGAGAGAGTGACATAGTGACATTCACACAAGTATAAATTCGAAGGGTCTTGAATCTTTCTTTGCGATTTAAGAAGAAACAATATGAATCCAGATTCTATATATTATACAATTATCAAATAGCATAGAGTGTTTTTTTTAATCATGTTCAACTCCTTAATCTTAGGCTAGTTTGTGACTTCACTTTTCCATTTTGATTTTTCTTTTAGGTTTTTTATTTCTGTTTTTTATTGTCTTATATTTTTATTATTTTAATTCTTATAATATATTTTTTATCATCTTCTGTTTTTTCCTAACTTTCATATAATGTTTTGTAAAATTTCAAATATTTCATTATGACATGCTTATTTATATATGTTTCGTTATATATTTTATTGATAACATAACTGCGCGTAATAATTTATAAATAATTGAAACACAACGTATAATCCGCCTAAGCTGAGGCTTAATTTTTTTTATAAACCTCCGCCGCAACATAAGAATCACCTACTAGTTAGTAACATTAGCACTTTTTTTTTTTGGAAAAGATTAGTTTTTATAGTAGAATATCAACTTTTAAAAACACTACATTCAGAAAAAAGCTTGCATGTAATGGGCGATATATATGTAGAAAGATCGTAGATTTAATCCGTATATTTCGAGAGTCGTATGTATCACTTTCAGATTGAAACAACTCGGTGGTTTAATTTGAACTTTTAAACCAGATAAAAATCATAAATTGATTAAAAGTAAGATTTGGTGAAAGATGATGACCAAAACAAGTGAAATGGTATTAAGGGTTGCATGGGGCAGGAACCACCTTTTGACAGTTATAACTTCAATTCAAATTAATACAAAATTGCATCATTTTCAAATTTTAAGTTCACATATGAAAACTTGACACCAACCATAGACTTTGTCTTTTGAAATCTATCAAAGGCTTTCGTCCCTTGGATCACGCTAACAAGGGCGCTACCTCCAGATCTCCTAGACCCCCACCAAGGGGTTTTAATATCAAAGATCATAATATATTTAAACAAATGTGCACTACACATCTTCCGATTTATTTGACGAATATTATGATTATATTGGTCAACAAATAATTCAATTACCCTAAAACATCTAAAACGATATTCTAATTAGGTGTATCAATAATGTCAGGTTGACATGTTGAATTCTTCAAGCCTAAGTTGACCCATATACGTGTCATGTCGAACCCACTAAAAATTATCTCGTGTTCGGGTTGTGCTTCGGCTTGACCTATTTTATGTTCGTTTATCAATTTGAGTAATACCTAGATGACTTCAACAATTTATAGAATCAATTACATCAAAATCAAATTAAACTTTTTTAATTGGTTTCCTTTTAACTATTTTTTATTTATCTCTTACTTTTAATATTTAAAAAAAAAACTGAATTTATATCTTTAACTTAAGATTAAAAAAAGCTAACGGGGAAATGATTGGAGAATAGGACGTTAGAATTAATAACAAAAAATTGAAAGTGAAAAGTTGATGAAAGAGTTTGAAATGAAAAGGTAATTTGAAATTCACTAATTAATGCTTAAAGAGAAAATAAAAAATCATAATATTTAACTTTAAAGTTTAACACTTAAATCTATAGCATCTAAATATTAACTTTACTTACAAACTCATAAATTGATTAACAGGTCAGTAGTCAGCTTGACTCATTTACTAAACATGTCATGCTTGGGTTGACAATTTTAATAAAATGAGTCGTGTTAGCCAGCTCAAAATCTGCTTTTGTGGTGTCATGTTCAGTTGAGCTAGAAATCGTCGCACTTAGTTGCAACTGTGGTGATGTGTGCAAGTGTCACTAATGAGTGGCATTCTTGTGCTGACTAAGAAGTTTAGCAGCAACTTTCAAGATTGTTAATTGTGTTTTTAATGGCTGTGAAAGTATTAAATCTTATGTCATTATATGCAGCAATAGTATGTGGGACATCAATAACATAAAAAATTTATGGCAAGCGAAACATGACGGGGAAGGCCTACGCAGATTAGTTAGAGATGTATTACAAGAAAAACAGCTCAAAGAAACACTGACGAACGTCATTATTCCTGCATATGACATGATAACATCGGAGCCTGTTATCTTCTCAAGCTTTCGGGTACGGATTCAATGTACCCATATCTTTGCCATTAGACCTTGTTTATACTCTAGAATTGTGAAGATTAATTGAGAAAGTGGAACTTATTATCTTTATATATATTATTCATGATAACTGTAATATACTAATGCTTGTGCTTTGCTTAGTTGAAGAATAACCCAGGGCTTAACGCCAAGTTAAGTGATATTTGCATTGGAACATCTGCAGCCCCAACGTATCTGCCTTCGCATTCATTCTGTGTCAATGACGCCCAAGGAAATTTACTTAGAGAATTCAATCTAGTTGATGGTGGATTATTTGCGAACAATCCAGTAAGTATACACTATTTACTAATGAAAGTGTAAAATGTTAGTGCATAATATCGAGTTTTGATTTTTGAAACAGACCTAGGTTTTTATCAAGTGATTCTAGGCTACCCTGAACTAGGCTGGAGCTCTTACACGACCTGCTAAGACTATTGAGTCCGCTAGACTTGTTGGAAAAACAATTGGGTTGATTGACCCATTATTTTTGAAGTAATTTAGGCTTGGTTATGGGAATAGGCCTGTTTTTCACTTTTAGGATAGGCTCGTCTTCAACAACGAAGACGACCCATAGTGTCATGGGCATCTTTGGAATTTTTTTTTAAAATTAGGTTATTTTTTAATGTTGAAGTGGTTTCTAGGATTGTTTTTGGGTTGTTTTTTATTTTAGGTCTTCTGTTATCTCAACCAGCGGAAGTGGATGATGTGACAAAGCAATGAGTGTGTTCCGCTAGTTGAGATAGCGGAAGTGGTGGAAAAGTTGCCTTCCGTGTATCACATTCTTTTCTTTGTCTTCCGCTAGTTGAGATAGCGGATGTGTCATGTCATAAGTTTACAAGCATTATTTTTTAGTTTAAGTGCATGCAAGGACCAATACTTATATAAATTACACAACACAAAATATTTTTTACTTAAATTTCATGAAATAAATAAAATAAAAAGTTAAGTGTAGTTTTGCTCCTAGAGGTTTGATGAAAATAACAATTTTCCTCCAAAACATTATAAAGAACAATCTAACTTTAAAAGCTTTATAAGTTATTTCAATTTCAATTCAAAGTTTTATTAGTTGTTATAATTTCAATTTAAAGTTATATTAGTTGTTTCAACTTAAATTCAAAATAATAAAAATTTTGGATTGAAGTTAAAATAATTTATATAACTTTTGAAGGTAAATTGATATTTTTGATCTTTTAAAGTAAGATGATTATTTTTATCAAACCTTAGGGAGTAAAATTAAAAATAACTCTATAATAAAACTACCCAAAACATTGATTGCATTTTAACCCATAGATGTTGCAACAATACGCAACGATCAAGGTAGGTTGTGTTTAGTCAATGGTTGAGTCTAACGTCTAGTTAATCGTAAAGAGATGCAAGAAGCTAGTGGAAATGCTATTATCTTTTTTTATTTCATACAAAGCGCATCTGTTTTTTTATCTTTAGGTAAAGAAGAAATTCTTTTCATAAAATAAAAAATTTTCTTTTGCTGGTAGCTATTAGTCATTGCATGCATTTAAACTATGAAAAAAATTCATGAAAACTAATGATTTGACACATCCGCTATCTCAACTAATGGAAGACAAGAAAAAAATATGATCCGCTAGTTCAATAGAATACTTTTCTATCATTTCCGCTATCTCAACTAGCTAGCAGAACACACTTCTTGTTTTGCCACATCATCCACTTCCGCTAGTTGAGATAGCGGAAGACTTAAAATAATAAACCAACCCAAAAATAAACCTAAAAAACGCTCTAACATTAAAAAAATAACCTAATCTTTAAAAAAATTCGGCATCTTTAACCCAATTCCATGCCTTTGTTTTTTTTAAACCGAACATCATGGCTAACCAATGGTGAGGAACGGCAAGAACGCCACCATATAACGTCTCCACTTTTTTTCTAATCTTTATGGTTTGTGTTAGACTAACAATACTTTCTTCTTGTAGACCCAACTAGCTATAAATGAAGTAATAAGGGAAGACTTAATGAATGGTTGCGAGCTTTTAGTTTTGTCGTTGGGCACAGGATCTCAAAATTTTCAACAGAAGTACAAGGCTACAAATCCGTCAGGTTGGGGTGTTTTTAGGTGGTTGGGAAGTCCTGGCTCAAGTCCATTGATAGATGTTGTTAGTAGCTCTTCTGGTTATATGGCGGACTATAACTGCTCTACCTTAATGCATGTCCTTGGTTCAACTGCAACTTATTACAGAATTCAGGTATTTTCGCAAATAGTTGGTTTTGTGATCAAGAAAAAAGGATTGAAACATTAATAATATCTAAAGTTTAATTGAACCAAAACAAAAAAAAGCATGTTCTTAGTTTTATCATATATTTCAGGAACACAATTTAACTGACGACGTAGCTTCCCTAGATTTGGCTACCCCGAAAAACATGGATAAACTCAGGAAAGTCGCTAAGGAGTTGTTGAAAATGCCTATGACTAAGATGAATTTAGACACACTTAAATTTGAGCGTCTTGACATTACCAACGAGAAGGCTTTAACAAGGTATGTTTAATTTTTCTTCTCTTTAAAGTACTCAATTCTTATATGCATATGTTTAACAAATAATTTTTTTATTTTTATTTGGACTATTTTATGTTCATAATTCCTTGTATATATTTATAGGATTGCAGAATTACTTCACAAAGAACACAAAGCACGCATGGAGGAGGCCATGTTTACGACTGGATGTTGCTCGGATCGTATACTTACTCATATCAATTGATTTGATATAAAGAGAGTAAGTTTGCAGCGGAATGATACTCATAATAATTGCAATTGAATATATAGGATCAACTCATGAAGAAAATCATCACATATTTTCATTAACCATCAAGGAATGATTACGCTTATGCCCTTATAACTCGGTGACATTGGTGATAACCCCTCATAAATTGCACAGGTTTAAATTCTTGCAAACGTAGAAGTAGATGGTGTTTAAGGGTGAAAACAAATGGAAGAGACCCCATTGGACTAAGCTATAAGTTTCTCTATTGGCAACGAATAATAACACATAATTACACACATTAAATTTGATAATTGTTGCATTCATAATTACAAAGAAATTTGATTTTATCCCTCATTTTCTATTCATTTCCTTTTTTTCCCTCCTTAAATAAACTCGAAAAAACACAATTTTTTTTTACTTTCCTTCCATTAAAAAACTCTGAAACACAATCAATTTTTTCTTTTATTCCAATTCTTTTCTTTTAAAGGACTCTTTAACAAAAAAATTTCCACTTATCAACAAAAACTAACCTGAGGAATCTTCTTCTTAATGGAATTGGTGAGTTGTTCTTCAAATCAGCTAGCCAGACTAAAACTTGCAATTAAATTGCAGCAGATGATCGTGTCACATGATTGATCGGTGGAACTTGATCAATTATAGTATTCCTTTAAAGGATTCTTGGAAGATCTTTTAGCTTGCATTTTACTATAACAACCTAACCGTCAATAAGATGATATTATTTGATGGACATTATACTTGATCGGGTGTGAGTTTTATGATTAACTAGTTCTTTTTACCTTTTTTATGTATTGTGGTGGCATCATATACGATGTGATAAAGTACAGGCTACAACCGACCCAACTCGTTTCCAAACTAAATCTACGTTGAAACATAGTAATTTGAATTTATACTGTCGAATGATAATGTATCATATTTGACACAACTTCAAACAAAATTTAGGTCGTAAGGTAGACCAACTCAAAATATACATAAAAATAGACCTGGCAAAATGGGCGGGTCGGGTCGGGTTAGGTGTCGGGTCAGGATGGGTTCGGGTCAGGACGGGTGCGGGTCAGGATGGGTTCAAGTAAGAAACGGGTCAGGATGGGTTCGGGTCAGAATGGGTTCGGGTCAGGATGGGTCGGGTCAGGACGGGTCAAATCCAAAAATATCAAAATTCTCAATTTTCTAACACAAACCATAAAAACATATAAACTACAAATAAAAGTTGTTTCAAATATTAATTCAACATTTAAAACCCCATGTAAACTAGTATCGTCTAAGAACAAACATGAGGCACAATCTTAACTCTTGATAACCACTTGTCCACTTCAAATATCTTCAAATCAAAGATGAAAGTTGTTGATGCATCTATACCCATCTAAAGCTCCATGGACAATACTATAATCAAGAAAATTAATGAAACCTTAATACATGAATTAACAATTTTTGAAGTGTATGAAGAATGAATATGGAAATTACCTAAAAATTGAAAGAGTACGATACAATCTTCAAACCAAAAATTAAAATCCTAAATCAAAAAGAAAAAAGATTATTGATCAAAAGTTTCTAGTAGAATTCTAAAAATTAAAACAAACACAGATCCAAAATCAAGATAAATACATTGCATTGACAGACCCTTTTTGGCATTTGAGTTCAGCTCAATCGTTTTCTTTATGCAAATCTGAGTTTTGAAGCCATGATCGTTGAATTCATGCTACCAATATCAGTCGTTTTAGAATCAAATCAGAAACATTCATGCTACCAATATCAGTCGTTTCATTGAAGAAAACACCAGAAAGAAGAAGATTAAACCCATAAGAAGAAATCAAAATCGGATAGAAGTCTGCAATCACATACCTATAGGCCTGAAATTGAACTCGAACTTGAAGCTTTGGACAAAAATCTAATGACGTTGTTTGTAGATATTGAAATTGATGAAGAAGAAACAAAGAAAAAAGAAGAAGTGATTGGAATTAGCTTGCAAAAGAAGAAATACAGATATAGATATACCACCCATTTTGACCCGTGATATATTTTGTTGTGTCCATTTTGACCCGCTATTTTGTTCTCTTCACAATATTTAGCCCATCAAAACCCAGTAATAAATTATGTGTGGCCCAAAACAATCCATCATATTAAAAAAATCGCCCATACCGGCCCAAAATTAGGCTTGTGGGTTCGTTTTGCCACGTATACATAAAAATAAGCATGTGCGGCGGCGCTACATGTGACGTGATAAAGTATATATTACAATCACCACAACTCGTTTTCAAACTAAATTTATGTCAAAACTTAAACTAACTCGAACGTATACCGTCAAAAGAATATGTATTATATTTGACCTGACTTTTTTTCAAACATACAAATAGTGTCACTACAAGATTTTTGCCCTATCGCGACGACACATGTCGTCGCCATAGGTGGCAGTTGTCATCGCCATAGCCTATGGCGACGACATGTCGTCGCGATAGTGGTAGTCGCCGTAGTTTCGTCGCAATAGGTTAAAATTAGTCGTCGAGGTAGACTTTGTCGCCATTGTCCCCTATCGCGACGACATGTCGTCGCGATAGGCTCGTCGCTATTAGTATTTCCCCAATTTTTTTAATTCAAAAATTAAAATAAAATATCTAATCCGTGGACCCTATGGCGACGACATGTCGTCGCCATAGGTTAATAAATAATATAAATAGAAAATACATTTAATTATTAAAATTATTTTCTAATTTAAAATTATTAAAATAGAAAATACCTATGGCGACGACATAGGGTTCCTGTTTAATAATTTAATTTTTAAATTTTGATTTTTTCCAGGTTTTTTACCTAAATAATTTCCCAAATCAGATACGCAGAAATAAAACCTAAATATTATCAATACTTAAACATAGAGCAAACAATTCTAATTAAGTACATACCAAACAACACAAAAGTATCAAACTAAACATATCTTAAGTTTTACAACCATAACAAATTAACTTCCTAATTATCGTCATCTTCATCATCTTCGTCGTTATTGGGATTATGTTTTCTTCTTTCAAATTCATTCATCCTTTCTTGCATTTCTCGCATTTGTTGCTTTATTGCTTCCATTTCTTGTTTCGAATGTGATGATGACCCGCTTGATTGTTCATAACGAGAGATATTTTTTACTTTTCGTCCAACACCTCTCGTATGATCACGCCTTTCTCCTAATGCAAGCTCTAAACATTGCATCTCATTAACGGGCGACTCTCCCGCCTCCATTTGTATTTGGGCGTATTGATTTTCAATTTTTGCCTGCAATTTTAAAGAATCAAAATGAAAAGGTATTAAGATTTTTATTAAATTTCGACAGCATAACTGTAACAAAATGAAAAAAACCATCCAAAATCATAACTAAATATAACATAAAATTCCCAACTTTCAAGATATAAACACAACTTATCAAAATCAAACAGTTCTCAAATATGTATAACATATAGATTATATTGGGTCAAGATCACCAAACATAATATATTAAATACATATGAACATATGATAATAACATTCTTAACATATTAAGCTTACCCATTCTTCTTCTGCCCTTTGGTTGACCCATCCGGACCCTTCTTTGTAATGCGACCTCCTCCACGTTTCGATGTAACTTGGGGTCCCGGTTTGTTGCTCCTATTAAAAAACAATATTCATAATAGCAGAAAAGAATTAATAATACATAATTAAATAATATATGTTTTTTTACCTGAAGATATCGTCTTTGAGCATAGGATCGGCTACCATGCAGACTTGGATAGAGTTGTTTTGCCCTATTCTCTACGCCTTTTACAGAAAGGCGTTTATGTTCTTCACTTGAGAAAAACTCAACCACCCGCTCCCATGCCTCCCGACTTTGACCTTCAGGTGGATTATTTAAAACCTGCTCAATATTATCATAGCCTCCATGATTTAAGAAATGTTATTTCATATTATATTTTCTATCTCGAAATGCTCGCTGGCAATCCATATGGATACCAAGTTGGATTCCATGCCAATGGTCTGAACTACGATAAGCTTCTAAATCAAAATATTCCTGCAAAACAGAATAGTTAGAAATATATAAAAGTTATGATTACTAATTACAAATAAAAGACTACATAATACTCGCCTCCAGAAAATTAAACAATGATATCTTAAACGTTTCAGGGACTTTTCCCAAGAGGGATAATGAAAAGGAGCAGTGGCAACGTGATTGGATAATGCTCTAACAAATAATTGACTATTTTCTCCCACAGCTTTAAATTGTTTTCCTGTATGATCAAATTCCACGGGCAGTGGTTGGTTGTTGTTTATAGCGTGTTTCTCATATAAATTTAGATTCCTTCCTTTTGATCGCCTTTTCTTAGCCGACGCTATATTAATATAAAAAAATCAAAAGGTTAGTAACATTTAAAATATATTTAAAATTTAAAACATTAACTTACATGATTGGCAACTGGAAGGAACAGTATATCCATGCCCGTGGGGATCCCTACCCCCACCGTCACCACCATGTGATCCTGCTATGGTTGAAGACATAACCTGCAATAAAATCATGTGTCACATTAATAAGAAATAGAATAAAATGTGACATTTTCATAAAAAAATTAAATAAAGTGTTCTTAATACATACAATCAATCTGAGTTATCACTATAAAGATTTTCATCTTCGTTTACAAGATTATCATCGCTCTCCTCCATACTATCATTAATATCTAATGCATCTTCATCTTCTTCATCATCATTAATATAATCTTCCTCATCTGAGAGATATGCATCTTCATCTTCTTCTTCATCATTAATAAAATCTTCATCATGAACAAGGGGAGCAACAGGCAACCAACTTAAGTCTACGACTAAATCACAATTATCATGTGCATCTCTCTCATCGTTAATAACCCGTGCACTTGATTCACCAATATTAAAATTGCTATCGACTACTAAGTTATAATCAGATGACTCACTGTCGTGCAATACATCTATGTCATTAGCAACACTAATACTAGGATGATCCCAAAGCTTTCGATGATGAACATCCTCCACAACCCTCCAATTGCTGGTGGCTTTAGAAGGATCTTCAAGATAAAACACTTGTTGAGCTTGTGTTGCTAAAATGAAAGGCTGATCACGAAACCATTCACGGCTGACATCGATAACAACAACGTTATTCTTTCTAATTACAGATCCCTTTCGTGATGTGTCGAACCATTTACAACGAAATAGTACAACACTGTAACCATTTATATAGTTCAACTCGTAGATGTCTTCTAGCTGACCATAAAATCGTGTACCATCTTCTCCTATTGTAACAACACCGCTGTTTTGTGTAGTGCGTCTAATATCACGGCTTAGTACCACAAATCTAACACCATTGACAATACAAGCTGTGTAAGAATATGTGCACACGGGGCCATGTGCCAATGCCTTTAGTTCTTTGTCAGGAGACGTATTGAACTTATTATTAAGCCATGAAGAAAATTCATTTTTTACATCGCTTCCAGGGAATTCAAGTTCAAATTCACTGTGTGAGAAATATAATATTTATATTAGTTTATCATTTTAGCTAAAGTGAAACTAATAAGAATAATTTAAACCACAAAAACTTACGACATGTAGACTTTAACTTCTTCACAATTGTTCAGCACAAACCATTGAAATGACTTCTTAGAATTTTCACTAAGAGAAATGATTTTCTTCTTTGAAATTGGTCGACATTGTGATGAAAAAACACAGAACTTTCTCTTTGGAATGCCAGGATCTTCATTCCTATCAGGACGGTTAAATTTGGTTTTAAAACCCTCCAAATACATAGAGCAGAATGTCAATGCTTCATCTGCAACATAACCCTCTGCTATTGATCCTTCAGGCTTAGCTTTGTTTCGAACATAAGCTTTCAACTTTTTCATGTATCTTTCAAAAGGATACATCCATCTCATATATACAGGCCCTCCAAGAATAGCTTCTTCAGGTAAGTGTAGAATTAGATGAACCATAATATCAAAAAATGCTGGAGGATATATTAGTTCCAAATTGCATAAAATATTAACCACTTCTTTCTGTGCTTTAAACATGTCATCCACATCTAGTGATCGTGCACAAATCTTTTTAAATAATGTGCAAAGGTTAATAATTGTTGTTGAAACATTTTCAGGTAAACCTGCACGGACCCCGATTGGTAGCAAACGTTGCATAAGAATGTGACAATCATGAGACTTTAACCCGATGATATTTGAGTTATTAAGAATCACCTTTTTTTTAAAATTTGATCCAAAACCATCAGGTAGTCTCACTCTTTTAAGGAACTGACAAAATTTAGATCGATCACTAGGTTTGAAAGAGTAAGAAGCTTGTGGCTGTATGACCTTGTTGTTTTTCACACTTAGCCATAAATCTGATCGTATTCCTAAATTTTTTAAGTCTTCTCTTACTTTGTGTGTGTCTTTTGATTTTTCATTCATCAACAACGTACCTAACAAGCTCTCACACACATTTTTCTCAATATGCATAACATCAAGATTGTGTTTTAAATCAAGAGATGACCAATAATCCAACTCAAAGAATATACTCTTTTTTGTCCAATTCAACTCTGACTCGTCACGTTTTCTTTTCACCCCACCATGATTGGGATGTTTACCCGGAACACGATCGGGAAGACAGTTAAGTTGTTCTAATATTTTTGAATTACTTAATGCTTTTGGATGCTTTCTTAACTCTTTCTGTCCATTAAACAACAAGCTTTCTCTCCATTTATTACTTCTAGGCAAGAATCTTCTATGACCGGTAAATGATATTTTATTAGTTACACGGCACGAGGGTGTGTCCATGTTACACGTCGCACATGCAAGATAACCTTTCCCACTCCATCCAGACAAGCTGCTACGAGCAGGATAATCATTAATGGTCCATAACAACGCCGCACGCATCGTGAATACAGTTTCTGTCGAGGCATCTCTTATTTGTACTCCATCCTTCCACAATTGCTTCAACTCATCCACCAGAGGCCTTAAAAAATATCAATGTCTTTTCCAGGTGATTTAGGCCCGGGAATAAGCAAAGTTAACATGAAAGAAGACTCTTTCATACATAACCACGGTGGTGTGTTATACGTTGTTAACTCAACTGGCCACATACTGTAAGCTTGACTCATGTTACCAAATGGATTAAAGCCATCTGCAGCTAGACCCAAACGGACGTTCCTAGGCTCTTTGGCAAATTCAGAATGTCTCTTATCAAATTCTTGCCATGCCTTTCCATCTACCGGATGACGCATAATACCATCCGTTGAGCGTCCAGTGTGATGCCAAATCATATCCTTTGCTGTGAATCTGGAACTATACCTTCGTTTAAGCCGAGGAGTTAATGGAAAATACCGCAATACTTTTTGTGCTACCTTTTTTCCTTTTGTGTTTTTGTCAACCCATCTGCTCTCATTACAAACCGGACAATTTTGCAATTCTTCATTCTCTTTCCAAAACAAAGCACAATCATTGATGCAAGCATGGATGGATTCATATCCTAACCCAATCTTTTTCAGCTTCTTCTTCGCCTCATAGTGTGAAGATGGAATGTGATTTTCTTTCGGGAATGCAACCTTTAAAAACTCTAAAAGTTGATCAAACGAACTATTTGTCCACTTGTTGATTACTTTAATATGCATCAGTTTGGCTAGAAAGTTTAAAGAAGACATCCAAGTACAA
>CM046029.1:753860-813860 GCA_025215565.1 Flaveria ramosissima
TTATCCTTAGAAATTACATTTATAGAAAGATTTATTTCTTAATTTATTAAACAAATACTTTCTAATATGAAAAAAATTAAATAATATTATTAGTAGTTAAAGTAATTATTTAATATGAGAGAAAGAAACAAAAAAAAAAGATTTAAAAGGTCTATAATTGTGTTATGTGTCCCCAAAACTATTTATTTATTAGTAAGGATAGATTTCTAACGAGTTTATTTTTCAGTTTACAAAATGAAAAAAAGCCAAACACCTCAAATTTTGGTGGATTAGAGAAAAAATCAAACATTTTTTTAATTTTTTTATCAAATATAGATTTATATTCTTAATATATGTAAAATCTTTGCAAATAAATTTAATAATGATTGTTGAATTAGTTTTAGAGGTTTTCAAATTTTGATATCAAGATTTGAGATGACTAATGTTTTTAAATAGTTGCTTTCACTATACAAATTCATATATGAAATTATGGATATTAAATATTTGAATATCAATTCGGATAGCAAAATGGATAATCGAAAGAAAGAAAAATAATATATTTATTTATACTAATAAAAGAAGATTTTTAGTGACACATGACGTAATTATAGAGCTTCTAAATCTTATTTTCTCGCTTCTCTCTACTAATAAATGCATTGACTACTAATAATTTTATTTAATTCATTTTAAGATTAATTTTTATATAAACTAAGAAAAAAGATATTACTATAAATGCAATTTCTAAGTAAACAACTTTTTATAAAATAAGAAATTTTTTCTAAAACATCAAAAAAAATTAAAATTAAGAAATATTTTAAAACTTGTGTTTTTAAAAAGTAATTTTTTATGAAACAAAAATGATTAAAATTCATTTTAATAAGAAAATTTTAAAAATAGCATTTTAAAAACATTTTTACTTTTAAGGAATTATAAAAAATAACAAAGTATAAAATGATATCATTGTTTTATTATTTAAATTTCTTACTCGTACGTAATTTCAATAATATCATATTCAAAACATTGTTTTATAATTCATAAATTTTCATTACTAACTATTTAATATTTATTTATGCAACCCGCGTAATACACGATATACTAACCTCGCTATTATATAAATATAATAATTTTCAATTATAGAAAAATTTACAACAATTAAAAAAGAAAATACACATATACATAAATATATAAGTTTATATTTAGGGTGTACGATCGTATTTTCTTATTTTTAGACTATAAAAACACTTAATAATGTACATATTTTAATATAATCTTACATAGTTTGGATGCCTGAAACTAAATATTCAAATCAGTTAAAATCACTATCTGAATCTAAATTGTATCTTTAAATTCAAATTTATGATAGTTTGAAAAAATTGGAAGTACCTTGTTTTCATTTTTCTCAATATACAAGATACAAGAAACTAATAAAAAATTTGTGACCTTGGGTCATAACTTCGAATTTTACTAGAGCAAAAATCATACAACCATTAATAGGGGTTGTTAATAAATTTTCCTGACATATGCAAGTCAGGTTTTTTTTTACAAGTTATTCAGTTTCTTCCTGGAACAAATTGACGCCATCATCGAACCTCAAATTAACAATTAACGATTGTAATTTTGTCCAAGATTTGAACATACCTAGGCTAGGAGAAAAAAATTCAATTAATGGGCTGTTTGATAATTTCTGAATGATTAAATGCTGAACCAATAAAAGATCTGAACCATTAAGTGCTAAACTATTAAGAGGTCTGAACCATTAACAATTAGAATATCACTTAACTATTCAAAGACAAATATCTGACCAATTCAGATAAAAAATCTTAACCATTCAGCATTAGTATAATATTTAATTATTCAAAGGCAAATATCTAAACTATTCAGACATTTGCTCATGAAATAAACAATCTGAATCATTAAATATTAAATCATTCAAAAATCTAAACCATTAAAAAATTGATTCACATAATGCCAAGAGTACATAAATACATAAATACGAGTTGTTATTTTGGTTCAAAAAATATATATATTATCAATGGCGGCCGACTAGCTCAAATAGCCCTCTCGCAATGCTTACCTCAGATCACGTAAATCAACGGCTGAAATTACCAAAAAACACCATTTAATCCAAGGGCTCATAAATCATACGCGTCACAAAGTAGGGCTTCCCATGAATCTTTCAATAACCTCCTATCTCCCTCTTATCTCTTTCTCTCTCGAAGCTAAACTCTCACATTCGCCGTCTTCATTACATCAAATCCACACGTACAAACACATCAATCAATCTAATTAACCTCCACAATATTATCAATATCATTCTGTTGGTGCTCAAAGATGCAATCAAACACCAACAGCACTGGGTCTGATCAACAGCAGCAGCAACCATCGAAGAACAGTCAGCCGGCGGCGGTGGTGGCCACGACGGCGGCTCCGGCGGTTCAGCCACCGTGGATGGCGGTGCAGTACCCACCGGCGGCGATGGTAATGCAGCACCCCATGATGGCGCCGCCTCCGGGGCATTTTCCGATGGGTCCATACATGCCGTACCACCCGCACCACCTCCCTCATCCGGTGGCGCCGCCGCCGGCGGTGGGGTCAGGTGGCGGTGGCGGAGAGAACCGGACGATTTGGGTCGGTGATCTTCATAATTGGATGGATGAAGATTATCTTCGGAGCTGTTTTGCTTCCACCGGTGAGGTATGATTAGTTGATGATTAACAATCTGTTTATTGATTAATCTTTGTTGAGGTGGTGTTGGTGGTGGTGGTGGTGGTGGTGGTGGTGGTGGTGGAGCCACCATCTTTGCCAAGTGGGTGGCAATGAATGATGTACACCTGTGATTGAGTGTACATTGTTGGTGAGGTGAAAGTGACCCTTATGATAAAGATGACACTTCAGGATAATCAAATGAATCTTTGGTGTTTTAAAGTACATGTTATGCAGGAATTATGAAGTCAACTGAACTAATTAATGCATGAGTACTTACTTTTGGGAATTTTACTGCTGATTTGATAGAAGTTAAGAAAACTTTTGTTGCCTAAAATAACTGACTTGTTTTTCTCTTTTTCTAAAAAAATAAGAATAAAGAAGTAAAAGAACACTATATTTTGGGTATTAATTGATATTTTTAAAATGTTTTTAGTGGCTAACATTTAGTTATAGTTATATTTTAAAAATAGAAAAGAGCATACATTCTTTCATGATAAAATGTAATACACTTTATGCTTGCTATAATTGGTAGAAAAAGTATGTAATTTTAGGCCAAATCACAACTTTTCAAGTGGGTCACAATAGAAATATTGTGATTTTAACTAATCTACTGGTAATAATTTAGGGGTCTAATAATTTCGTTGGCTATCCTGTTAATAGAAAATTTGACCGTTCAAAGAGTCAATGACTCGATGGCCCTTCTAGTTCCACCCATGTTTCAAATTAGGTTATGTTAGATGTCCAATTTTGTTGTTATTCTGAGCAATCATGTCTTCAAGAAAGGCATATTATAAAGGGTTAAAAACATATTTCCCCCTCTAAAACTCTTTAATTACATATATACCCAAACAAAATTTTAATGTATATATCCCCTTACAAAATTTTATAATTGGCAAATTTACTCATTTTCATTAAAAGTGGTTTATATAATGACTAATTTGCTCTTATTTTTAATAAAACTTTATAATTGGCAAATTTCCCCTTACCAACTTTATAAATGACAAATAGATTAAAAACATTTTCCTCCCCCTCTAAAACTCTTTAATGGCATATATTGTCATAACAATAAATTGGGTATATATGCAATTAAAGTTTTTGTTTGGGTATATATGCATTTAAGGGATGAATACAGGGTATATATGCAATTGATCCTATTATATATGGGAACATTTATTCTAACTTTTTGGAAAAAAATTCTAATATCAAAAATATTGTAGCAGTAAAGTCGATCACTTGACGTATTATTTTGATCATTCAATAAAATTATTTAACTTTGATATTTATTTATGAGTGTTAACATTTATTTAGATTAAGTTATCTAAATGGAACATATATGATTTGGTGATTATTATTTTCATTTTAGTTTATATTGAACAAGTATAAAATTTGAGTGTTACTGGATGAATTTTTCTTTCACTAAACTTTTTACTTCAAGTTAAATCAAAAATGTTGTCACATTTGCTCCTAATACATTATTGAAGGTCTCTAACTTATGTTACAGGTTGCCTCAATTAAAGTCATCCGCAATAAACAAACAGGTTTCTCAGAGGGATATGGATTTGTGGAGTTTTATTCACATGCTGCAGCTGAAAAAGTTTTGCAGACTTATACAAGCATTGCAATGCCCAATACAGAACAACCATTCCGTTTGAACTGGGCCACATTTAGCATGGGAGACAAGCGTTCGAATAATGGTTCTGATCTTTCGATATTCGTAGGAGATTTAGCTGCGGATGTAACTGATACTTTATTACATGAAACTTTTGCTAGTAAATATGCGTCTGTTAAAGCTGCTAAAGTTGTCATTGATGCCAATACCGGCCGGTCCAAAGGTTATGGTTTTGTTAGGTTTGGCGACGATGGTGAGAGGACTCAAGCCATGACTGAGATGAATGGAACATATTGTTCAAGCCGGCCCATGCGTATTGGTGCTGCTACTCCTAGAAAATCTTCTGGTTACCAACCACAATATGGTTCACAAGGTACATTTCTATTCTATTTTGTCTGATTTGTTATTCAAGTTTTGATGAGTGAAAAAAATGTATTGCAATAATACGCTTTTAAGTTTTAAGTCTTCACACATAGAAACATGAATAATTTTGTGAAAATCTACACTTGAAATTATATCTTATAGCTTTTAATCTTCAATGTTTTTTTTTTTTGTTTTGACATTTTACTAGCTAATACCAACATACCAAGTGATAGTATTCATAGTCTTTTTTAAAACTCTATGAAGTTTATATTTATATCTAGATTTATTAGAAGAAACTGATTATTATGATTTAAACTAAAATGCCCGGAGTTAAAATTCCCCTTGCGGCTCCGAAATGGTAACACTGTTAACATTTTTATAATTACTTTTATATAACTATAAGCACGTTTTTTTAAGCTTTATACAATTACAAGTTTCTAATATCTTTATGTGTTTATTAATGTGTCATAAGTTCATTTATTTGTGTAATAATGATCTATGGAGACATGACAATACATTGTTATATATGTAGACTTTCAGTGTGTCCTCTTGGAGCTAAACTACTAATGTATTTATATATAGTATGCAAATGAGACTTTTTGAGAGACTTTGTTGTTATATGTTAGGTGGTTATATGTCAAATGGTGGCTCTCATTCTGATGGAGATTCTAATAACACTACGGTTAGTATCGCCATGTTTATATATTCAGTGAAAATGAATCCAACCATTTTTTTCTTGTATTCGCGGCTAACCCTTGATCGGTTGTAGATTTTCGTGGGAGGGCTTGACCCAACTGTAAGCGATGAGGATCTTAAGCAGCCTTTCTCTGAGTATGGTGACATAGTTTCAGTAAAAATACCAATTGGAAAAGGATGTGGGTTTGTACAATTTGCCAACAGGTACATCCTTTTGCTTTATGATATTTGTTTCACTAATCAAAAGATCATTGAACCAATTAAGCAATCACGAAAGTTAACAATCTGTGATCAAAAGGTCACTGGTTTGAGTCATAATGCTTAACATTTTGACCCTTAGTGCACTTAATGTGGCAGGTTTGTAGGGTTTTTATTAATTCCCTTCTAACATGTATTTGCAGAAATAATGCTGAAGAGGCCCTGCAGAAGTTAAATGGCACAACGATTGGCAAGCAAACCGTGCGACTTTCTTGGGGACGTAACCCAGCAAATAAGCAGGTAACCCCCCCCCCCCCCCGAAGCACAAAAAAAAAAAAAATACCGGATGTGTGGTCGGATTAAATGATGTGGTAAAGGCTAAAACATGTTATTGCTGTTTGTAGGTCTACTCTTCTACAATTTTTCATATAATATAAATAGTTAATTATTACACACGCTATGTTTACAACAAGGGTTTTTATAGATATACCCAATGATTATTAAAATACTTTTTTTCTCTCTATACATATAGAGAGATATAGAATGAAGGCTGTACCAATAATATCAATGGGTGTCTATATAATCAATGCCTTACAATAACCATGTTATGTAAGTGTAACACTACTTTCTTTTAAACAATATGATTAAGGACACTGTAAGCATATTGACATAGACATTAGGCGACTTATGACCCAATGAACCTTTTCATAATCAATGCCTTACAATAACCATGTTATGTAAGTGTAACACTACTTTCTTTTAAACAATATGATTAAGGACACTGTAAGCATATTGACATAGACATTAGGCGACTTTTGACCCAATGAACCTTTTCGGCTGATTTTAGTCGTTTATTTTTAGTTAAGTTTGTTCAATTGACTTGCATGACCTGAATCAACCCATTTTCTTATACATGAGATGCATATGTTACCTCCACACATGTATTAAACCATTCTCACTATATTTATCAAAAAATTTGCAGATGAGAAATGATTTTGGGAACCAGTGGGCCGGGCCATACTATGGAGGGCATGTTTATGAGGGGTATGAGTACGGGATGACGCCACCACATGACCCGAGCATGTATGCTGCAGCTTATGGGGCTTATCCAATGTATGGCGTTCATCAACAACAAGTAAGCTAATCGAGGTGTGTAGGTCTGCGCGCAAAAAGAATTTAAGCAGCAACTGGATATCAACAAGTTAAAACTGGTCACAAATTTGTGTTCCATTTAACTCTATGTAGTGTCTCTTGGGAGTCTAGAATGTGCCCAACTCTCTCCTCCCTCTAAATATGGAGTGGTGGTTGAATTTTGACTACATGAGGTAGTTTTGTAGGGTTGAGTTTAAACATGTGTTTCTTTTGTCATGTGTGGAATTTTAACTGTAAGACTTTGGTAATCTTAATAAACTTACGCACAAAATCTTATATCATAACTTTTCTATTCTTTATATTGTGATATAATATCCCCCTATTGGAGTTTGACTTTGGAATTAGTCAACATATGAAGTTGGCGTATCTTAAAGTTTGACTTGATGATGTCTTAAGAGTATCATTGTTGTTTTATGCTGGTTCTAGAATAAGTTGTTTCATGTTCATTTGATTCTTCATTGGCAGATGCTTCTATCTAACCAAACATTAAAGTTTGTACTTAAAAGTTGTTGCTTCATCTAATAAACATATCAATATAGCTAGTAATAAATCTTACTCGTAAAGAAAGTTTATAGGTGCTTCATCTGATATATCCAATGATGATGTTAATTAAGGGTTTTCATTTTTGGTATATGTTTGTTTTAGATCTAGTTAGTGATATTTTTTTGTTTCACTATACAGTATATTCACCGATGAATACTCTAATATTCAAACAACTCAACTGAAGTGATGGTGGCATAATCAAAACTTTTTGATTGGTTGTTACTTGAGATTTTTTAGGTTTCATGCTTGTGGATTCGTGTTGATACCTTAAGTGATCAATTTCTTCTATGATTGTTGAAACATATGTATACATAAACAAACATGTTCTTTGATTTAAGAAATTATAGAAACCAACATCTATCGATCAAATAGCAGATTCAAGAATAGCAAATAGATAACCATTTCACTCTTGACACACTCCCGTACGTTCTTCATATTTGTTTTACAGCCATTGTTTTAAAATTTGAAGCATCATCGAACACAATTTACAAAAGACTCTGAAAATAACTCTTGCAAGGCCGGCCCTGAGGGTTTTGTGGGACCACTTAGGGCCCAAACTTTCACCGCACCAAGATATCATTGACAAACTTTTCACTAGCTGACAAACGACTCAATCTGGAATATCTAGTTGTAGAAAATATAATTAGAAGATTATTGATGATCATGAGTTTCTTTAAATACAATTAAGACATTCCAAATAAATTAAAAGTACTACAAATAAATTAAAATTATTACTTTAAAAAAGTTCATTTCAATCGAATTATGCCTTTTTAACGTCAAATGTATGACCCTGCTTTGCAGTATATGTGTTATCTTAATCGGGTCTACTTTTTCAGCCCGGACCACTTGCCCAACCCCCTTAGAAGAACCTACAACTGAAAAAAAAACCACTGACTCAACCTTGAACATTTTGCTTAAAGTGAGACTTGAACTCAATATTTCCTTATATTTACATGTTTTGTGTACATCACCTTAACAAATTGAACTAAGGATCATAAATAATTAAATTATGTAACAATATACAAAATTTGTTTCATAAACAACAAATTATTTTCAAAGTATCTCACATTTGTCCTAGTGTTGACCCATAAACAACAAATTATTTTCAAAGTATCTCACATTTGTCCTAGTGTTGACCAATAACCATAAGAACAAAGTGTTAAAGCCATAAAAATGGGATGTAGAAGCCTTTATATATAGTTTGGGATCACTAAGATTCTCCTTACACACAAGAAATTATGTTTTTGCATCATCTACAAACATATATTTTTATATGATAACTAGTATTAAGCTTTCGCGTTGTGTTGGGGGCGTAGAATATGCCAAGTAGCATCAGTTTCACATCATCATCAACAACCACCAACATTGAAAAAACTTGTATTACAAAAAAAATAAAAACAGAATAAATAAAACCGAACGAAAAGTAGACGTAAAATTGCTGAAATCTGCATGTGAAACATAAAACATCAAAAACAATAATTAAGTCGATCTAACAAGTTTTGTAACGGGACCGTTAAACGGAAAAAAATAGACGTGAAAATGTTGAACTACACACGCACCTTAGAGTGTGTTAACTCTTAAAATTCAAACCGAAACGTAAAACGAAAAATTTGTAGAAGACGAAAAGTATATGACAACAAAATTAAAATAAAAAATTATAGAAGTTAAGTTGTAAAAATATTGGAGTTAAAAGTAAAAGATTTAAAAACAAGTAAATAAATAAAAAATAAAAAACCAAAAGTGGGTACAACCCACTGAAGCATAGGTACAAATAAGTTGATAATTAATATTATATGATTCTTGAAAGAAAAAGACCTAGGATGCAAAGGGATAAGCGGGCACAGGAAGAGGCGCAAGGTGCATAGCTGAAAGTTGACCGGGTGCAAGTCGACAAGCACAATAGGAGGCTGAACAAAAATGTCTCGAAGACCTCCAAAATCAGCATGACAAGCTAGTTACAACTTGGTTATGCAAAACCAACTGAATGAGCAATGGGTATTATATAAACGTATTTTGTTATATAAACATACTAGGTTATAAACCCATGTGACATACGTTCAAATGATGATAAAATAAAAGAATAAAAAAAGTAATTGTATTACATATAAAGTACATATTTTTATATAAACTGGTACATAAATAAAATTCTCTAAAAAATTACAAATTGATAAAAACTTTGCCACTTTTTTTGTTTTACTTGTAAATTTGTCTTTCTTGTCTAGAAATAATAGTTTTAATCATTCTTTGTTTTTAACCCTTAATAAAAACAAAGAACTAACCCTAGATAATGATTATTGCTGGCTTTTGTTAGAAGTCAGTGTAAAAAAAGAGCCAAATCAATCGAAGGAAACAACACCAAAAAAGGAGAACATAAGCCAATAGACAATCATCATATAATTATAAGTCGTATGAAACAACATGATAAACTATAATAAAAGCATAATTTTACTTCCAATACAGAAGCATATAATAACCTGATAACACAAGCAGTAGCAAGTTAATAAGGCGGACCTAGGAACTTTTTTCATGGGGGTCGGGAAATTTTAAGGGCTAGATGTCTATTGATAAATATTAAATATTTCCAGGTCTAGTTGGATCGGATCACAATATACAAAGATAATAGTTAATAACATATTTGAAAGTTAACATAGTATCTTCACTACAAGAACAGGACTAACAATCATGCATCAAGAACCAAATATTTATCCACATAACTTATTCATATAAAAAAAATATCCAATAAAAAACTCAATGTTGTAACAATATTATAAAAAGAAACTGAAATATATCTTTTACTTTTTAATTAATATAATATAATATATAATATAAAACAAAAGAGACCATAAAATATTTAATTAGATTTGTAACTGAAAGAAAAGAAACACCGAATATGAATATAGTATTTATGTCCCAAGATTTCATTTCTCCATTTTGATTTTAATTTCACAACAACAAAATACTTAAAATTAATTTTAAATGACAATATTAATAAAGAAGGAACGTGAATTATTAATTTTAAATAATTATATTATTATAGAAGGAATGTGAATTAGAAGTTTACGTTATTAGAAGCTTTTAATTAGGAACAATTACCTAATTGAAATATTTTAATTAAAGATGCTTTACATCTAAAAATTAGACGTTAATTGGAATTACTCTATTATGAAGTATTGCCTTATTTAATCTTTTATTTATTTGCCTACATTCTATATAAATTGATCTTGCCATTCAAGAAAAAATTTAAATTAGTGTCACCCCTCAACAGTTTTTTGTTTGTGAATCACAACTTTCATCTCTCTATCTATGTCTTTGTTTTTAAAATTTTACAAAGTCTCCTTTTTGTCTTTTTTTAGACTTATGCAAGTCTTCAACCTCTTTATTTTTTCAGACGTCTATCAAGTTTTCTACCCGTATCTTTCATCTTCCAATGAGCCCAGATGCAAGGTAAAAGAGAAAACTTTCACACCCAAAACTTAATAAATTAACTTTTTAAAATGATAGAAGATTTTAAATTTCTTGGGGGTCGGGGTCAAAATTTCTTGGGGGTCGGTCGAAACTTAATCGTATATATACCATAAAAGAAAAAAATTTCATGGGGTGCGGACGACCCCCATCGGGACCACATAGGTCCGCCCCTGCTAACCCTAGATAATGATTATTGCTGGCTTTTGTTAAAAGTCAGTGTAAAAAAAGAGCCAATTCAATTGAAGGAAACAACACAAAAAAGGAGAACATAAGCCAGTAGACAATCATCATATAATTATAAGTCGTATGAAACAACATGATAAACTATAATAAAAGCATAATTTTACTTCGAATACAGAAGCATATAATAAACCTGATAACACAAGCAGTAGCAAGTTAATAAAGGTGCTACACAGACCATAAATTTGATATGATATGCTATAATAAGATATTATACCATACAAAAAGTTACACAAATCGTTAGATGTAAACACATCCAATTTACAGAAATGTCAACACTTTAAAATGTGAATAGACCAACAAAACACATAGATCAAAATAGTAACAATCTCACATAAGAAAAGGAGAAAATCCTAAAATTAATCGATATGAAATTAGGGATTAATAGTGGACAATAAAGTACATTGATTAAGCAGGCATTCAAATACACCCAACGTACAAAGAAAGCCACATGTACAATTAGAGCTTTAGAAATACGTCATGTGGAATTTTAAATGTTGGTATATTATAAAACTAGTTTAGTGACCGGTGTACTACACGAGTTGAATATAATATATATAAAAATAATTATCTAATTTGTTTTAAATTAGAAAATCATTATCATATTAAATCATATGATATGTAAACCTTTAAAAATTGAGTTGTAATTATTAAAAAATCAAGTTTCGACTATTAGGATATTACTATCATATTAATTAAAATTTATTTATTTATAAAATATTAACAAATTTGTAATGTTTAACTTAATTGATTTTTATTTATATTGTTTAAAATAAAAAATTGAAAATTAAACTAAGTTCGGAAAGTTTGACATAATTGAATTTTGTTTAAAATAATATGATTATTACAAGTGGACACATTCTAAGAAAATAGCATGTAACAACCAAGTTAGTCTTTTATTGATATGTATAGATAAGATTTGTGTATTATTGATTGAAATGACATTATTACATATTTTTTAAATATTTTGTTTATTGTGTTGTTTATTTATTTGAAAGGTGTTATTTTAATTTACAAGATATTGTGGATCCTTTATATATAATACTTATTATAAACTTTGGTCGGTGGGTGCGGTCAAGATTTAATGCTTTTAATTTTAACCAAAAAAATTTTAAAGTTGACTTATTCCACCTCTTCTTTTGTCACACAAAAAAAACACTCTATTTATTAAATATATTTCTATTACGCACTTATCCAAAATAAATAAACTATAAATTTTACTTATTTGAAAAAAAAAACAGAGAATATAAAATTAACATTATATAAATTTGGATGCTTTTATTATCATCAACTATCAACAAATATTTGAGGAATGTTTATAAAAATATAAGAGTACAAAATGTATAATAAAATTTCTTAATAATCCTAAAATATCATTTAAAATACATTTTTTTTCTATTGTGTTTTTAAACAATTTCGTCTGAGACCCGTACCCTTTCATACTTTAATATAGTTTTTTTTTACTTGTAGCAAAGCGTGAATCACAATCTTGTAAAATTTAAAAACCAAACCCAAAAGCTCGCGGCAACACACGGGTCTCAATTTCTAGTTAATTTTAACATTAGTCGTTGGTGATAAGTTGATAATATCAATCATTTTTTAATCGGTGAAGTGACGGTTAAGTTTGTAATATGTTGGCAAAACGTATATGTGATCCACAGATGAAGTACTTAGTCACATATAGGTTTTCCACAGAAGTTCACCAATGGATTAATGACGATTTTATCTCACTGTCACATGAGCAACAGGTGGAACTCCTCAATTTGTAGTGAAACTTTAAGTGAATTAATAAGTTATTCTGTATCCAAAAACATTCTACCCAACAGCAATTGGAAGTTAATTCAAGATTAATATATCAATTATATAATATATTACTCCCGGTGAGTATAACTGCTTCAAAAATCAATCGTGACCATTAGATCTAGCTGAAACAAAATCCTGACCATTTAAAGTCAAATCAATCGTGACCATTAGATCTAGCTGAAACAAAATCCTGACCATTTAAAGTCAGCGGTTACGCCTTTCTCGGAGGAGTTAATGGCAATTGCAACATTCCCTTCTCTTGGATTGAACTTTCCCCCATGATCTCCACCTTCTTCTTCACCGGAACATGATGTTGGTAACCGCCTCATGCATTAGTATATAGTATACACGTCACGAAACTCGGACCATATTCCTGTCGTTCAATCACTACTAGCGATTATCAAGTATCATCCCCTATTATTCTGTTCGCACTTCGCAGCAGTTTTCCGGTGAACTCAACATCCCGTCGACCTTCGTGTTCCACTGTTGTGCAAGTCAAGGATGACGGGGAGGAAGGTATGATTTTGTGTAAATTTGGACATTATGTTTCGGTTTGATTATCGGTGATGCTACTAATCGATGATTTAATTTTGTAGAATTGTCACCCCTCAATCGGCCGACACCGCCCCCAACCGACCATCACAACCCTCCGATCGGCCACCGAAGCAGTCATGTCGTTGTCCAATCGATCGTTGGTTTTATGTACAGAGGGATTTTACAAGATGGTTCTTGACCCTTTCAATTCATTTTCAAAATATATCTGTTAATTGTTTCCTATCGATTTGGTTGCTTTAGATATGATATCACAATTTTTAAGATGATGATTTCAGCTAGCTAGAGTGTTCTTAGTTTTGTGCATTTTTTTTTAATCTTTGCATACAAACATCTTTAAATCTGAAGTGTAACAATTCCTATTTGTGATGATGTTTCTTATTAGAAAAGAGTCATAACAGCTGGTCTCTGATCATAAGCTTTAAATAAGTCCAGAAAGCTGCTTTAAATTGAGATAATCAGTTGATCTAAATGTTTATTTGCTTCTACCATCACCCATTCCTGGAGGAGGGTATGCTAATTTTCATTAGTGTAGTTAGTTTTCCTTAATTAGTTACTTTTATTTTGAAAATATTCATAACATTTTCCGATTTTTTCAAGGTTAATTGGATAGACTGCTTTCACTACGAATCAACTATGGATGTGCTCAAAGGATAATTATAGGTAACTTTTTAGTTTAACTGAAATTGATCTTGATCTTGGATCATAAACTAGCCTATTTTGATAATATTTTTTACTTCAATTTGATAAATCAGTTGCAGCAGTCCCTGTGGAACAACAAGTGGTTTTATATTTTGGGTACCAAGATAAGGTATGTTTTCCTTTTTAAAAACACAATCATTGGATTCTTATATTAGGTAATAGTTCCTTTTATTCAGAATAACTTAATTGTGAAGTGTAGGATTTGAATTATATAGGTTAATTCGATGTGCATATGCTTTGTTTGATAATAATATAGAGATGACTAAATGTTGATACAGTTAATTTTGATACATGATGATGAATGATCACTATATCACTAGGTTTAATAATAATACAGAGACGACTTGGTATTGATACAATCTTGTGATTATGATGCATGATGATGAATCATTATCTTACTATGTTTAATAATTGTATAGAGATGAATCAATATTGATACTACAGTTAAACTGAAAGATACTTGTATAAAAATAAGAGATTCTATAGAATCATATGTTAATTGATGGTGTAAACAAAAAAATATGAATAGTTATTTGGTGTGTTGATATATGTGATATAAGGAGGAGATAAGTTGACAAAAAAAGTATTAATATACAAAGATATGTTTCTGGAGTATATTATTAGTGATTCATAACTTAACGAGTTTATTGTTGGCATTCTAGACTATTACACAAGTTCCTATTTGATACTTAATGATAAGCAACAACCCAAGATTATAATAGCTACATATGAACTAATTAGTCAAACAAAGCTTTCAAGTTGTATGCGTGGAACACGAGAGGTGAACAATAACAAGCCATCAATGTGGTATACAAGGCGTAAGAGGACTATTCAAAGGCCAAAGCGATTTAATCCGTAGATAGCATTCGTGGTTCATGAATCATCCATGCATCTTGCCCCTTATCTACCATATAGGAATGTTAATTAACATTTTCATTTTACCTGATTATATATGTTGTTATGTTTAAGTTGTTTAACAATCCTTCTTATCATTGCTTTGTGGATGTCTAATTGTAGTCGGTCATGTATTAACTACTTATGTTAACGAACTGTGGTGATGACATTATAACATTAATATACCCGACCACCGGACGGGTATATAAACTAGTTTGAATTGGTACTATGGATTATAAATTATATTTCCTTTTAATTCCTATGCTTGTACGGTAACTGAATCATATATAATAAAATTTTTTTGTCATGCGTTCATATCCTTTCCATCTTCATATCATTTAACTTCTTAATTTATCCATTTTCAGTCCTTGAATCTAAAGTTTAAACCATAGTTGATAGTTGCAAATACTGTTTCACAAAATGGGCATTGGAAGATGGGCTAAACGGGATGGGCTTGGACCAGATGAGAGCCCAAAACCAGTCAGCCCGAACTAGTTTTACCAACAAGAAAAGAAAAATTAAAATTTTAATATTCCAACTATTCGATAATAATTCGATTAATGATAAACTCAACTTTCACTTTTGTTGACAATTAACATCATGTAACATAATTATCATAGATTCAAACCTGATTTGTATCTATTTTCTAGTCGATTTCATTTATATGTTTTTCCATTTTGTTTGTAAGCGTAGTCAAGTGATAATCAAGTTTAAATATATGATACTTATGTCACTTATGTTGGCATTGACAACAAAAGTAAAAGTTGATTGTCTCATTGCTTAAAATGTTAGTATGGATTATTAGTGGGTTCTATAAAATCCAATTTACCTCACCAAAATTACAAGCCAAAAGAAGCCAAAATGTAACTCTGCAAGAAGCTTCTTAGCGTACATCAGAGGATACCCATCGGGCTGACTGTGTTCGCGGGTACTTGGTTAGACTCGCTCGTGACTGCAATTATCAACCCATAGTGTTGTCACTATCACCATGGATCCTTTAGAAATAACAAGTTGTTTTCATGGTAGTGACACCAGCTAAATTATTGGCCCCCAACACCCCACTGGACCCGTATTGATAAATGTCATCACTGTTGTTATGTGTGGCTATCACTTTCGTGCCCCATGCACGTATGGTTCACCTACTCTCTTCTCTTGAGTCTTGACCTTAGCCAACTCGTTAATAGATACGGTGTATGGGTGATACATATGTGTATTTAAACATATCGTATGGACACGGTTATTTGTTTGTATTTCATTCGTTATCGATTTTAACCTATTGTATGGACATTGGTTTTGCGACAAAAAGCTTAGGAAAATCCCGTATCATTATGTTTGATTCATTATGTCCCCATTGGGCATATATGCCTATAGTGACCAAAATGAATATATAGTATTAAAAAAGTAGCAGTTCGTGTACCAAAATATTTGATTTAATGATTTTCTCCCATGAACTATGAATATTTTTCCCTCTGTTTTATTTTATATTATTTGTTAAGCCTCATAGGTTTGATGATTTAGAAATGGACTAATTTTCTCATTCAGTGAAGCGCCTTCTTCCTTGTTGATCGATGTAAAATATTTTCTTTGTTGGATTTAAAATGATATATTTCTCGTCATTATAAGTTTAGGGCTATAAACTAATCTGGAGATATACTGATCAGTAAGGAATAGTTCGTCTTAAAAGTCACAGGCACTTTTTGCGCGCAATGACTATGAATGAGAGAAATGAAAGTAATCCTAAGATAGGTGAACTCTTAAGAAGCTTTCACTTAGACCAAATAATAATAATATAATAACTAAAAAATATGAGCTCATTATATGTATACGCTAGTTTTGTTGGTATGAGGAAACGGATGTTGCATGAATTGTTTTCCTTAGAAAAACTTGGATTACCTTTATCATAGTAAATAGTTTCTGTTATTATATAATTTGGCTATGTAATAAATTCAAAAAATTAGGTAATGACATTTTGACCCGTTACTAACATATTGTTATCTGTTCTAGATGTAATCCAAACCTACCAACAAATTTGTTCAGCTTGGTTCACGACGACTAACAAAATTATAATTTCATCATGGCTTTCGGTTTGTGTGGTTAAGTAAAAATTAATGCAATTCTTTGGGCAATGTTTGCTATGTAACAAAAATTCTATATGAACAAAGTCTTGTGAACAAAAGGACAGTGGGGATTCTGAACAAGTATCTGATCAGTGGGTTATGGATGATACAAAAGAAGGGGCAAGAAGACCACTTTGTTGTTTGTAGCATGTGGTTGCTTTTACACTTTATCATGGTCCCAACAAGGCCACCACTGCACCACCAGGCTCCACCACCCATTACCACTGTTTCTTCATTTTCCAATATAGCCTCTAGAACCCTATGGGTGTTCACTTGCACGCTACAAATTTATTACGGAATTGACTGTAGCAAATACCTATATTTATAGTAGTGTTTCTCCAGTTTCTTGCAAAGATATTAGTAACTTCAGTCACGTTAATATTTTTTATATAGTGTGGTTTAAGTGAAGTAATATTTTAGTTTTGTATGCTGCAATAACTTTATAAGTTATTTGTTCGGGAACATGATGTACATGGATTATAGATGACTTGATAATGCGTTAAGCATGTTAAACATCTAAAATAACCTTCTTGATCTTTTCATCATATCAAGTTGTGACGTTATTAGTCAACGGGTAGCTTTGGATCGTAGCTATCAGGGAAGATCGTATTTAATTTCTCAAAAAACTTTGTTAGATCACCTTATGTTCTATGATTGTGCCGGTTCTAGTCACATTTTGGGTCATAATTTTTGTCGGTGTAGACTAGTTTGGTTCTGGTCAGTCTAGACCAGTTTATGTGGAGAGCTATTGATACTATGTCATATTTGTTGATTGCAAGTAATTATTCAAACCAAACTTAAAAAATCCTAAATTTCGATTAGAATTGATTTTCAATAACGAGTTTGATCTTGAGGGGCTCAGATATTAAATCTATGAATTTTGAACTAAATCGTCTTATTATTTGAATTCGAATTATATAGCTAGTTGAATTGATGGAAGAGGTGGATGAAACTATGTTACATTAACAAAGGTGCATCATTTTAAATTAGCGTCATTTGTATAATAACACTTGTACCTACAATATCACTATAAACACAGGCAATCATGATTCTTAAAGCTATAAACGCTATTATATTCGAGGTTTACACAATTTATACCTTTAAACCAATCACAAATGGATATCAATTGTGGTTTGCTCAATATATATGACATTTATGTGTTTTACTAGTTTGTTTGTATGTGTTAACATGTGAAAATCCAGTTTTAAGAAATACACTTCTCTATTTTTATTGCATTTACCTTTTTTCATTTTAGATGTGTATTTAGGGTTAATGAGATTCTCGTCTATCCTAGATTAGCTGGATGTTGCATATTTTTATACTAGATAATCTACATGTTGTATGTTGTTCAAAACAAAAATAAGATTCCCGAATACATAAATGTGCATGACATCGAGGTTATGATAGATTAATAACTTCTAATACTAGAACTCCTAAATATGATTTTCTTTACCTGATTATAAGTTGTTCCAAACCCTGAAATCTTTTTAGACATTTCTCACAAAATTTGATTTATAATGTTTTCCTTGTCGGTGCGTAATTTGTGTTGTGGAGATAACCATCTAGGTGATAGTCAAATTAACATGATTTTGCTCCATTTTGTAACGAAAATGATCAACATCACTCATTTAGTATGGACAGGTTAACCTCCCATGTATGCTCTGACTAGACAACATTGCAAAGGTAGGAAGCCGTTAATCGTCTATATAAATAGCTTTCACCGTGAAATTATTCTTGTAATAAACATCATATGTAAGAATGTCATATTTATATAAATCCATCAACTCATCCAAGGTTGTTTTTTTTCTAGAAATAACGAACCCAAGATAAACTTATGGCATTTCCAAAGCTATCCAATAAGGAGATTAATTGTAGAAGATAAGAAAAACTAACCTTAATTATATACCTCTATATTGAAACTGTTGTGTGGTGTGTTAAATAAAGTCTAGTTAGTTTCTATGTTTCTTGTAATGTGTCAATAGCACAGGGGCTAAATGTGTCAATAGTGCATACTTTAGTCTAATATCGAAACTTAGTTGTTAATTGTTAGTTAGCACTGAGTTTAGATAAAAAGGGTGAAAATCAGGAGTAGAGCATTCTCTTTCAAGTTCTCATTCTCTTTCGTGTATCTTGTAATTGATAATTGAATCAAGGTTCTTTGATGTTCAATCTTGTGTGTTGATCTTGTATGTGATTGAGTGATTTCGTTAACAAGTGGTATCAGAGCCTCATTTACGAGAAGGGGCTCAAATCGAAGATCAGGGAATTATCAATCAAGATGGTGTCGGCAAGGTTTGAATTGGAGAAGTTTGATGTCAAGAATGATTTCGGGTTATGGCGAGTGAAAATGCGTGCCGTACTAGTTCATCAAGGAGTAGTCGATGCTCTCGCTGGTGAAGCTTGATTTCCGGCAACACTTTCCGACAAAGAAAAGAAAGATGTAATGGAGAAAGCACACAATGCGATTATTCTCAGTTTCAGAGATCGTGTACTACGAGAAGTATCCAAAGAGACTACTGCTGCGGGAATTTGGGCGAAATTAGAAAGCCTTTATATGACGAAGTCTCTAGCAAATAGACTTTACCTGAAAAAGAGATTATACACATTCAATATGGCAACTGGGAAGTCAATCGAAGAGCATACCGATGAATTCAACAAGTTGGTCTTAGATCTTGAAAATATAGATGTTACTATCAAAGATGAAGGTCAGGCAATAATTTTCTTAACCACTCTACCACAGTGTTTGAACACTTTGTTAATACTTTAATGTATGGAAGAGATTCACTCTCAATGGATGAAGTCCTTGCTGCGTTAAATTCCAAGGAACTCAAGAAAAGATCAGATGTTAAAGAAGAGACAAGTGATGGATTGGTGGTGAGAGGTAGATCTGAAGTGAGATCGTTCAAACACAGAGGGCAATCAAGATCAAAGTCTAAGTTTATAAGAAGATGCTACATATGCAATTCGGAAAAACATTTGAAGAAAGATTGTCCAGAGAAAAAGAAAAGAAGGCCTAAGTTCAACAATGTCAGAACACAAGGTAATACCTCTCCTGAAGTTTCAAATGATGGTTATAAGAGTTCTGATGTGTTGGTAGTATCGAATAGTAATAACTATGATGAATGGATACTTGATTTGGTTGTTCATACCATATGACCCTTTATAAAGATTTCTTTAGTGAATGAACCCTAAGATTTAGGTGTAGTGCAATTGGGAGATGACAAACCATGTAGAGTTAAAGGACATGGAGTCAAAAATTTGAAATTGCATAATGGATCAGAACTGAAATTGACCAATGTAAGGTATATGCCTGAATTGACGAGGAATCTTATATCATTAGGAATATTTAAGAAGGCAGGGTACTGTATGAATCTCAAGAATGGTAAGGCCAAAATTATAATGGGGTCAAGAGTGGTTTCGTTCGGTATTAGGAAGGAGAATAATACATATGTGTTGCATGGGGGAGTTTGCCCAGACATAGGGTCAGTGGTAGAATCAAAGCAAGTCAAGTCAACTGACCTGTGGCATAGAAAGACTGGGTCATATAAGTGATTGAGGTCTTATGGAGCTAAGGAAACAAAGCTTAATAGAAGGAGTGAGCAGTGCAGGGGTTAGTTTTTGTGAGCATTTGAGAAGTTTAGCAAGGGAAGACATACTACAAAAGGGATACTTGAGTATGTACACTCAGACTTATGGGGGCCTGCTAAAACACTATCTCTTGGTGGGGCTAGTTACTACCTGTCTATAGTAGATGATTAATCAAGGAGAGTATGGGTATTTCTCCTAAAACACAAGAATGAAGCTTTTGATAAATTTAAGGAGTTGAAAGTTTTGGTGGAAAACCAAACTAGAAAAAATATAAAGAAGCTCAGGACTGATAATGGTCTTGAGTATTGCAATAATCAGTTTATTCAGTTTTGCAAATCACATGGTATAGATAGACACCTAACTGTACCAGGAACACCTCAACAGAATGGGTTAGTTAAGAGGATGAATAGAACACTCATGGAGAAAGTGAGATGTATGTTGTCTGATTCGGGTCTGCTAAAGAATTTTTGGGTAGAGGCAATGAGCACAGCTGCTTACATGGTGAATAGGTACCCTTCATCAGCTAATGACATGAAAACCCCAATGGAAATATGGTCAGGGACTCAAACTGACTACATCAACTTGAGGGTGTTTGGCTCATTAGCTTTTGCACATATTAGTCAAAGGGAAGTTGGAACCAAGAGCCCAAAGATGTATTATCCTTGGATATCATCTGCCCATTTTTAAAAATATGGACCCGAACCCGTTTTGTCAATTATATAAATCAAACATATTATTCAAACTATTTCTTTTATTTTGGTGATTTTAAAACAATAAATGTGTTAGTTAACTAATTTTGTGAATTTGATGATTTAAATTTACATTTAATCTTCCCTTTAATAATTTTATAAACTTATGAGGTTTTATATATGAGTTCTAATTATTATATAAAAAAATAGACTTTAAAATTCCTATGAGATTTATAAAGATATATAAATATATAAAGACTATTATTTATAACCACCTTAACAATTAGATAATAAATATTTGACAAGATTTATAATTTTTATAATATTTTATAATTTGAGTTATCATTTACATTTGGAATTATAAAGCATGGGGTTTAAAATGTAATTATTGAAACCTTGTGTTATAAAAGTTGGACATAAAATAATAAGTGCTTAAAACTACAGGGACCAAATGTGTAAAATCACTTTTAATTCACCCAAAACCCCACCTTCTCCCCTGTCTTCTTCGGTCGTTAATCCGGCCATCTCCAGCGACATCCAAACACAAACATTCACCCGATCCAACCCAATCGAAACACCCTATAATAATTTATGCACATGTTTCGAACCCTCGACCAGTTACAAGACGAATTTAAACTCTGTTAATGTCGTATGACCCGAAACCTATATAATCGTTTCAAATGTGAAGTTGTTACTCGATTGTAAATCAAAATCATCAAAAATCATTAACTTGCATCAACTCTGTGATCATTGTGATCATAAATGACTCATCAATTGAAACACGTAACGTGCGGATCAATCATAACTCAAGCTGAAACACCCGAATCAAAGTTCAACCCGTTTGATATGAAACTGACCAAATTCAACCTATATAATCGAGGGCAAACCCTTCTTTTGATTGCATTAAACTATTAGTGACCTTAATTTTATACGAAATACACACACATGAACATTCCACCATCGTCCTTCATCTCGAACCAGCACCTAGTCGAGCTTTACATTTTGATCAAATCCAACTAAAATTGAGTGAGGGCTAATACATGCATCACCAACTACAGCTTCCCAATCCTTGAATTGAATCAATCATTGGAAAACAACCCCATTCGAAGGCACCTCAATCACGACTGTTTTTGTTCTTGTTCTAATCGATTTGGCATCTATCCAGATAATTAAACCCACACACATATTCGGTTTCACTTAGGGATCAAAAGCCCTAAGTTTGATTCCATTAACATTCACGATTTGGTGTTCAATTGGAATCAAATTGATTTATAGGGTTCTTGTAAATTGGAGGATTTTGCAATTAATGGTTTTAAACATTTTAAAGGAGCAATTAACCAGATCTGGGCTTCTAGCCCAACCGGTTAACACTCCACCCTTACACACCCGAGGTCAGGGGTTTGAACCCAGCCTCCAACATTTATTTTTTTTAAGTCAATTTTATATATTTTAAATTTTAGAAATTATATTAATATGCTATTAAATCAAAATAAAAATTATTTTGTTAACTAAAACATTTCAGAAATTATTAAATAAATTTATAAAGATTTTAAAACTTATAATTTTTTAATTTAATTACTTTTAAAGAATAACAAAGGTTATAAAAACATTATTAATTCTTTTAAGTGATTTAAATGTTATAAATCTATTATAGCTCAAACTTAGATTATTTCAAAACATTTTTACAACTACTTTAAATAATTAATTATTCAAATAATTATTTAAATAATTAACTATACAATTATTCATTTAACCATGTTATCATAAATAGTTATTAAATTAATTATTCTTTTTACACATTATACTTAATCATTATTAAATCAATTATTATAAATTAAATTATTTAATCATTCATTATCGTTCTCAATTTTAATTATTTAATTAATTTATTTCATCTTTATTGAACCAAAACATAATCGATTACATTATTTTATTCAACTTAATTATTAAACCCTCAAATTCCAATTGAAACCCTAATTCACATTTAGTCGTTAACCATATCATTATTCTAATCCTCAAACACCAAACCTTAGGTTGAATCATGAAGGAATCGTTGGAACAATTTAAGTCTTTTATTATCATCTAAAGTTCATCTTATATCAAGTGAGTTTTCCATGCCCCTTTTTACTTTATTTCACACCTTTTGGGGTGAAACATTTTAAGCTTATAAATATACACTTGTAAAATATCTTGAAACTTGTAATGCACTAGAAATTTGTTTATAAACTTGTCATGGTTACTTGAAATATTTGTGAGCCTTATATGATAGTCATCTTGTAAAAACAATCATTAACTATTGCTAGCCTAGCGACGTCATAGATCTATGGGCTTGACAAGCCTATTTGGTGCTAAAGCTGAGGTTATTGTCGGCTCCTGATGACGTATTCTTGTTCATCATGGGAACCAAGTACACTTAGCTAATCGTTATAACTTATAGTGATCATCTTTTGTCAAGGTTTGATTGTATCATTATGCTATCCATATTCTTGTATTATTTCTTAACCTATGACATGAATTGCCTCTTAAAAGTTGCTTTTATACGTATGTACAAATTCATGGAACTCACTAACATTATATGTTGACCTTATTTTTAACATGTTTCAAGATGCTACTTTGGGGAATTCTTCTTGCTCAAATAGGACTTGGACCTAGTTTAACTAAAGATTTTATGTTTTTGTTTGAATCTTGATTGTGTTGTAATGATTTATTTGTTTACTATTAATCAATGAAAAATGATATTTAATATTATTTCAACTTATTTAATTCCATGAGCTATGAACAATCGTTTCACATTCGTCCGCCGTGATGATTCCGCCGTCGGTCGGGGTGTGACATGTCACACCCCAACCTTGACGGCGGAAACGTCGAGGAATGAGAGTTAAGATCGTTCATAGCCACATAACGCTATTAATAAACCAAATAAAGTTTAAACATAAGTTTTAAATTGTCACATCACAATCATAAGTTTCAAAGGAAATAAAAACATAACATATAATGCGATATATCATTCTATCTTATTTATTAAACTAGGTCCATTCCTAGATGTGCAAGCTTCAAGCGTAGATAATCAAACTTTGGCATTTCCTGAAACATGTTAAAAATAAAGGGTCAACAATAATGTTGGTGAGCATTCCATAGTTTTTAATACAGAAGTATATATAAAAGATGGCAATTTAAGTCATAAGTTAGTGAATATATAGTGATTAGGGATGCTATGAACAATGCAACAATCAAACCTTGACAATGTTTTACAAGTCTCAAACGTTAAAAGTATATACGATCAGCTAAGTGTACTTGGATCAACCAAGCAGGCTTGTCTTACCCATAGATCTATGACTTCGCTGGGCTAGCAATAGTTAATGATTGTACATATAACGCCATAACATGGTAACCACATAAATTCAACTAACCACAACTTACATGATGAATTGCCATAAAGTTTACAAGTCTCAAATAAGTTTACAATGCAAAGTATAAGTTAACATGTTTCACCCCAAAGTGTGAAATAAAATGAAAAGGGGTATGGAATACTCACTTGATCAAATGTATGTAAATGACGTTTAAAGAAATAATAATAAGCAACGATCCAATGTAATGCTTCACAATGCTCCTAAAAATAAATTATATTACAAGGTTTAAGTATATTTATAACAAGCTTAACGTTTTAACGAAAACTAACGTTTTAACGAAAACTAGGGTTTTAGGTGGAATTTGGTATTTATACATTAAATAAAAAAAAATTACATACGAGTAAGCATTTTTGGTTTTAAAAAAAAATGTAGGAACCCATTGTATCACAATTAGTTACCAAATCGTAACGTGTATAACTTTTAAAATTACACACTTTTTTACAACAATATATGCTTGTTATCTAGATAACAATAATTTTTAAAACCTATTTTATTATGAAAAATATTTTATATAATTTATTTGACTAACAATAATTTAGCAAAACAATATTTTAATCTAACTTAAAATAGAATAAATGATTTGTACAAATAGTTTTTTATGAATTAAACAATATTAAGGTCCCATTAATAAATTACTTATATTGTTTGCCTATATAATAAAATGTAACGACATCTTATAAAGTAAATTATTAGAAGATAGAAGAGTGTCTAAAAGAATAACAAGCTCACAACTTGATTTTATGAATTTTTTAGAAACAATCTAAGTTAAAACAAGGGCTAAAAAAAACTAAAAATAAAACAGGAGGTCCCCGGGTTCGAACCGGGGACCTCTTGTTTAGAAGTCACCAGAGTTCCACTCGAACCAAGGCCTCAGCCGCGTTTAAGTTTGGTTTTAAATTTACTTAACCCATATTAACAAAGTTCCCCAAAATCGCAAGAACCCTAGATTGTTCTTGAACCAAATCGAACGTCAATCGATGTTGTTAATCAAATTAACCATAGGGCTTTTATTCCCCATGCTTAAACGAACGTATACATGTGTTTCATTACCTGAATTCGTGAGAATCAATTGAGAACGAACACAAGAAACAGTCGCGGCTTCGTGAAGTATGTTCAAGTTGCAATCAGTGATGAAAATCAAATTCGTTCTACAGAAAGCTTCGAATATTCAAATGATGAAAAACCCTTTGTCAATTGTGGGTTAGAGGGTTCGAAAAGAGGTTTGCGAGTGGGTTGCAGGCCGCGACGAAGAGAGGAATCGAATGTGCAGTTTCGTAAATTTTCAGGAGAAATGAGAGTTGTAGATGATTAGGAACCGTAGGTGATTGTTTAAGTTGATTTAATTGGATTATAATTATGAATTAATGGTCGACGACTCGCTTGATGGAGCGACGGTTACTCGACTTGTTTGAAGTCCATAACGGTTGTTTAATCTCAATTGAAGGTCATAACTGAGTTCGAAATACGTAATGAATCGGTTGGGTTCATTTGGATTCGAAAGCGGACGTTTTTATTGAGTTTCTTGGCCTCGCCGGAGATTGCCGGTGATTGGCCGAACTTTGGCCGGAAAATCGGGTTGGGCGGGGGGTTTGGGTTATGTTTTAAGAATTTACAGATATAGCCCTGTGGTTTGGTTTTTTAACATTTTATGTATAAACTATGTTATTTTAAGTTTTAAATTGACAAAAAACCCCTAACCTAATTAATTTAAGTTTTTAATTCTTACAAGTTAATATTTTCACAAGTTATATTATAGTAACAATCTTATTATAGTTTTATTATTTTGATATGTATCTCTATTAGTTTTATTAATAAAGCCTTCATTATAGTATATTTTTTTATTATTATTATATTAGTTATTATTATTACATAATAATTAACAATAGAACCTACAAATTAAAGAATTAAAATACTAATTAAAGTAATGCATAGCACCCATAAGTCATGAATGACAAACATGATCTTTAAAACAATTCAACGAAGTTACTTTAATTTAACCTAAAAATACAAGATGTTACAGTCTCCCCAACTTAAAAGAATTTCGTCCGAAATTAAAATAAAGCTACGAGAACAAAATGCGGGTATCTCTCCTTATATGATTCCTCACGTCCCAAGTGAACTCAGCTCCACGTTTGTTTTCCCACGGAATTTTGTTGATACATGTATGTCCCTAGATCATGATTTGTAATGTAATGAACTTGTCTGTCTGATTTGATGTAAGTGTAATTGATTAATGAAATGATATGAATTGGTTGTTACTTGTAATGTTTAATATTTCATTAATGAGTTGTGATTGAATTGATTGGGTTTATGATTGTTTGAATGATAGCATGTTATGTTATATTAATTAAAACATTCAAACTTAACTTAATGAAGTTCTCATGCGAATGGCCCATGCGAATGGACCACACGCATGAATAACTTCATACGATTGACTCAATCGCACGACTGAACCAGGAGACTGGATCAGTCGTATGATTGACACATAAGATTGACTCAATCGCACGACTGAACACTCAGTCGTGCGGATGAATCAACCGCATGGTTCAATCGCACGACTGAACCATACTTATGGCCCAGTCGCACGATTGACCAATACTAACCTATAAATAGACCCAATTCGTGGGAAAACGTAAGCATTATCCCATTACGATTCCAGACGTACCCTAGCCGTCCAGAAGCCTCCCAAATCGTTCTCCAAGTTCATAGAACACATCAGATCGGTTCCTAATCGATTTCTGACGTTGATATCAATTCTTGATTGATTCATCGTGTGTTCTCACTGATTGGATCGCCAATCAAATAGGATTCCGCACTATTTGAGTTGGTTTAACACGCAATCACTCGGTATTTCGTTCAAATACCAGGTCCTAACAAGTGGTATCAGAGCCTTGGCTCTTGATTTCGTGTTGATTCAATCAAGATTGCATAAAAGTTTGTGTTTTTGCACGAAAAACGCAATCTTTTGCATCAAAAGTGATCTTGGACGTTCCCTGCTCATTGAAGTTCAGTTTCTACGGACTTAGACGATTTGGACTTGCAAAATTTCGAATTTTTACGGCTGAAACCCGTCAAACCTAGAAATTTTCGCAAAACAGCAGCTTCAGTCGCACGAGTGACTCATTCGCACGACTAGACTCATTCGCAGTGTTCATTCGCACGACTGGACCTAGTCGCACCCTCATTCGGCCGACTGAACCGTTCGTTCGCATAGCTCATACGCACAGATTCATTCGCACGACTGAACCATTCGCCCTGTTCAGTCGCACGGTTGAACCAATCGCAGAGTTCATACGCACGATAAGACCATTCGCATCCTTCAGTCGCATCAGTTAAAGTTGATTTGATTAGACTCTAAGTTTAGTAACCATGGAAGATCAGATGTCAGCCTTTACTGCGGGGAAGGACTCAAGAATTCAGAACCTGCTGCTGCTTGAGAGTGAGGTGGGTATTCACAATAAACCACCAAAGCTCTTGACTTTAGATGAGTTTCCTCACTGGAAACAACGTTTTGAGATCTACCTCAATGGAGTAGATCCTAATCTGTGGGAAGCTATCGAGGTTGGGTATAGTACACCGGTGGGAGCAGATGGAGTAAAATTAACGTTAAGTGGGATGACTGACGCACAGAAAGTAAAGTATAATGCAGAGAAAAGAGTTTATGCAATGATAACTCAGTCGATCCCCAAAGATATATTCCACCAGTACTCAGAGAACAAGCAGTCCAAGAAACTGTGGGATGAGCTAGAGAAAAGGTATGATGGGAATGCATCGTTAAAGGCAATCAAGCAAAGGAGTTAAAGAAGGAATTCGATAACTTCTCATCGATTGGTAACGAGAGTTTAGATGAAGTCATAGACAGATTCTACCATTTGATGAGCGAGTTGCATACACATGGAGTGGAAACAACTATGGAAGAGAAAGTAAGCAACTTCGCAGATGGATTGCCTGATAAGTGGGCTTCATTCGTGTCTAATCTTAGACAGAATGGTATACTTATAAAGCTGGATATAAAATGACTTCTTAGGCTGCGTGAAGAAGCACTAAGGATGAAGTATAGAGCACAGAAGTCATCATATACACAAAACCCAGCTTTATACAATGCCACGCCTCAAGCTAAGACATCTGGAGCACCTCTCCAGACAGCATTTGTGTCCAGCTCGTCAGGTCCTTCACATGCTTCTCCTTCTGGATCAGACACGTCAGGGTCGTCATGTACCCATTATATTGGATCAGAAGCAAGTGCTACTAAATTGAAGACCGAGAACGTCGGAATGTGACTGTAGAAGTAGCACGAGAGCATATGGATCTTCTCGCCGCAGTAGTTCATTCATATGATGGACTTGTGGCTGGGAAGATTGGAAACTGTCATTTGGCAGATGAAGACTACGAGCAGGTAGATGAAATGGAGCTGGAAAGAATGGATATAATGTGGGCCTTAGCTAGCGCTGTCCGAAGGGCGAAGAAGTTTGTTAAGAAGACAGGACAAAATTTGATAGCTACTAAGGATACCACATTTGGTTTTGACAAGAGCAAAGTGACCTGCTTCAACTGTGGAGAGAAAGGGCACTTCAAGAGGGAATGTGTCAAACCAAAGAAGACGGGTAATGGGAACCCGTTCTCATCCTTTACTCGCCAAGACAAGCAAGCCTCTAGTTCTACTTCATCAAACAAGGACCCAAAAGCCTTGACTGCTCATGATGATGAAGGACAGGACTGGAGTTTTAGATTTGTCTCCCAGAATCTAACATTGCCAGTGTTGAAGATATTGATGATGATTCTGCGAGTGAAGGTGATTTAGCAGTTGATATAGCGATGTCACACAGTGAAGAAACAACTGCAGCTGAAGTCAGTTACACACCAAAGGAGGAGACTTCCACGTCAGATTCAGAAAAGTCAGAATCACCAGAACCAGAGACGTCTGATGCTGCGTTGATGGCTAACTCTTCTGAAACAACACAGGTAAGTACAACTGACCAAATGTTTAATAATCATGCTTGTTCTAACTGTGATATGTTTAGGAATAGCATTGATGAAAAATTTGCTAGGTTATTAGATCACAATGATAACTTAGTAAAGGACTTACAACTATGCACTGAGGCCAATAGAGTTCTAAAACAAAATGAGCATAGTTATAAAGAAAAGATAGACCTATTGACTAAACAACTTAGGGAAACCGAAGTAGTTGCCTTTAATCAATCAAATGACATTAGGTACTATCTAAACTCCCTAGAGGACACTAAGAAACAAAAGGCAGTTCTAGAAGTAGAAGTTAATTCCTTAAAACAGAAACTGCATAGTTGGACTAGTTCTTCACACATAGTTCAACACTTAGTGAGAGAAAGAAATAATGGGGAGGGATTAGGCTACAAAGTGGTTCCACCACCACCTGAGACCTTGATGAACACCAAGTCTAAACCAGTAAACAACAACCCAATCAAGGATCATGTGGTGACCACTCCTCTTGTTACTGATCCAGACACATCATGTTCATCTACTGAATCTGGACAGAAACAAAAGGAGGCCACTTCAAAGGCAAAGGGTAAATTGCCTTGTGTTAATCTGGAAAATGAATTTGAAAAAGTTAACTTAAAGTCAGGGTCAAACAGAGTCAAATCAGAACCCAAAAAGACTTCAAACGTTAATTTTTCACATGCTACAAGTCAAAAACCAGTTAACCAAAAAGTTGAACAAGTTAAACAGGTTAAAACAGTTAAATTTGTTAAACCAGAGAAAACATCAAACATGCAAGAGTCAAAACCTAAAGTGATTGATGTTACTAAAGTGTCACGCATTTCTCCACAAGAAAGTCAAATTATAAGGTTGATAGCAGATTGTGCTACAACTGTGGAGAATGTGGACATATTGCTTCCTATTGTCCTTTCTATCAGACACCTAGGAAGAAGATTGATCTTCAGGACTCTAGACCTAGGTCTTCTAAGAGGAGTTCTCTAACTCCACCTAGAAGATCTAGTGAACCTAAAGTCCAACCTGTAAGCCAGACGACTGTTTATCATAAACAGGCATTGCACAAATCTGGCTTATGGAAAGAGAAGACTACCTGTGTGACTGATACTGATGACAAGAAGGAATCTGAGTTACCCTCACCTTCTAAAGGTCAATGGGTAGAGTTTATGATGTGTGATGCCTCTGGGAAACCCAAGACAGTAAAGGCTTGGGTTCCTAACCTAAACTAATACATTTACTTGATATGTGCAGGGTGTTCGGTATAGCGCTGAGACTAACACGTGGATTATAGACAGCGGAGCATCCAGGCACATGACAGGAAATAGAGCCCTTTTATCAAATGTCAAACAAATAAAAGGAGGGCATGTTTCCTTTGCAGGAAACAAGGGAGGATACATCACAGCACAGGGAGAAGTGGGAAATCAGAAAGTTAAGTTTGATAAGGTGAACTACGTTCAACAACTTCAAAATAACTTGCTTTCTGTTTCCCAAATCTGCGATAAAGGATTTAAAGTCATCTTCGACAACAACAAGTGTTACGTGCTGAAGAAAGACTATATGATTCCAGAGGACCAAGTTCTGATGACTGCTTCAAGATATAAGGACCTATATGTCTTGGATCTGTCAACAGCTGCTCCAACGGATCATGAAGTGCAGTGCTTTCTATCTAAAGCTACTGAGAAGGACTCAATCTCCTGGCATAGGAGAATGGGACACATTAGTCAAAGGAAGATGAATCACTTGATTCAGAAGGACTTAGTGAGAGGAGTAAATGTCAAGAACTTCCAACTTCCTGACTTTTGTGTAGCTTGCAAGAAAGGCAAACAGACAAAGAAGTCTCATAAGGAAAAGAAAGTTCATTCAATAGAACTTCCTCTTGAACTTCTTCACATGGATCTGTTTGGTCCAGTCAGTACAAGGAGCATTGCAGGCGATCTGTACTGTTTTGTGGTCACTGATGACTACTCAAGGTTCACTTGGGTAATGTTTCTGAAATCCAAATCAGAAACATTTGAGTCATTCAAGGAATTAGTCACCACTCTGGAATCTCTCTACAAGCTAAAGGTTAGACAAGTACGCTCAGACAACGGGACCGAATTCAAGAATCAATGGATGGAGGCATACTGCAAGGAAAAGGGAATTGTTCATCAATTCACTTCAGCATACACGCCTCAGATGAATGGTGTTGCTGAGAGGAAAAATAGAAGCTTGATAGAGACTGCACGGACTATGCTGGCGGACTCGAAACTGCCTATCCAATTCTGGAATGAGGCAGTAGCAAATGCATGTTATACACTGAATCGAGTCCTAATAGTCAAGCGCCACGGAAAGACATGTTATGAGCTACTACAAAGACGCAAACCGAATTTGGAGTATCTTGAACCTTTTGGCGCGCCGTGTACACTTCTGAAGAAGACGCAAGAAGGAAAATTCAGCGAGAAGGCAGATGAAGGAATCTTTCTAGGATACAACATACCGAATAAGCGAGTTTACAATAACTCAACGGGTCTTGTAGAAGTGTGGTGTAATGTCGACGTTCAGAGATATACCACACCACCTACAGGAAAAGGACCTGCCTACTTCTTCGATTATGATGGATTCTTCAAATCCTTCAACATACCTCTCTCTCCCTCGGACGATGAGCTAGCTACTAGGATGATGTATGATATTCTGAATACACCATCTAGCACACAGGGAGAATCATCTACTCAGTCAGGGGGAGTAGTCGACGACAGTGACTCCTCCTCTGAAGATGAAGCTGAAGAAGATGACCAGAACAGTCAGGAGGAACAGGTTCCAGTTCCAGCAAGTCCACAAGCATCTACGAGTGATGCACCTTCGACTTCAGAACCTCAAACTCCAACTACCTCAGATGCAGAACCCAATGTTCATAATCTTGGCTCTGAGGTAGCTGTTCCTACTACTCCAGGATCACGACTAAATATTTATCATCCCCTTGACAATGTCATTGGAGATGTCAGATCAGGAGTACAAACCCGAAATCAGTTGTACTCAGCTGATTACGCCTCGGTTATGGAGAAAGGTTACATTCATGATGGTGCCTATCGATGTTTTGTCTCGCAGGTTGAGCCAAAATATGTCAGTGAAGCACTCAATGATGAGGCGTGGGTGAGTGCCATGCAAGAAGAACTTCTGCAGTTTAAGAAGTTAGGTGTATGGACACTGGTTGATAAACCTAAAGGTGCTAAAGTCATTGGCACTAAATGGGTACTAAAATGCAAGAAGGATGACCAAGGGGTCATTATCAGGAACAAAGCTCGACTGGTGGTTCAAGGTTTTCGCCAAGTCGAGGGAATTGACTACAATGAGGTGTTTGCACCCGTGGCAAGGATGGAAGCTATTCGTATCTTCCTTGCCTATGCATCGTACATGAAGATCAAAGTCTACCAATTAGATGTAAAGAGTGCATTCCTTCATGGGGAAATCAGAGAAACAGTCTATGTAAGTCAACCCGAGGGTTTTGAAGATCCTTACCATCGGGATAGAGTTTACAAGCTCGACAAAGCTTTGTATGGGCTTCATCAAGCCCTCGAGCTTGGTATGAGAAACTCTCAACTCATCTTGTGAAACACGGCTTTCGCAGGGGAGTAATTGACTGTACACTGTTTATTAAGGAAAAGGATGGCGACCTACTGCTTGTACAGATATATGTTGATGACATAATCTTCGGGTCAAAGAACGAAGAGTTATGTAAAGAGTTTGAAGCAGTAATGAAGAAAGAATTTGAGATGAGTGCCATGGGGGAGATGAAGTTCTTTCTCGGGTTACAGGTGGATCAAACACCTAATGGAATCTTTCTACATCAGACCAAGTATGTAGGAGACATTCTCAGTCGTTTTGACATGGAGAATGCTTCTGCTGCTGGGACTCCACTTGCTACTAATCATGATATAGCACCGGATGATAATGGAGATCTAGTAGATGCCACTATGTACCGAGGAATGATCGGATCTCTCATGTATCTCACTGCCTCAAGACCTGATATTATGTATGCTACATGTCTATGCTCAAGATATCAGGCTAAACCAAAGGTCAACCATCTGATCGGGGTCAAGAGGATTTTTCGTTATCTGAAGGGTACACCCACACTTGGATTGTGGTACCCTCATGATGATGACTTTGAGCTTACCGCGTATAGTGACTCGGATTACGGGGGCTGCAAGATGAACTACAAGTCTACATCAGCAGGGTGTCAATTCTTTGGGAGAAGATTAGTTACCTGGCAGTGTAAGAAGCAGACATCGGTTGCCTTGTCAACCTGTGAAGCCGAATATGTTGCTGCTGCAAGTTGCTGTTCTCAAATCATCTGGATTCAACAGCAAATGCGGGATTACGGTTTAAAATTCTCATCTACTCCTATTTTTGTTGATAACTCTGCTGCAATTGCAGTAACTAAAAATCCGGTCCAACATCCTAAGACCAAACACATCGGTATTAAATACCATTTCATAAGAGATTGTTTTGAAAAGAACTTAATTGATGTGGTTAAAATTAATACTGATTTTCAACGCGCTGACCTCTATACTAAAGCCTTTGATAAACCACGTTTTCAATATTTATTAGAGGTCAACGGTGTTAAAAAGAAAAGTGAGGTAATTCCTGATGATGAAAATGTGTAGTCCGATGTCGTGTACTTAAATTTTATTTTATTTATTTTGATTTGTCTATTTGATTTTAATTTTATTTAACTCATGTTCTCTTGCTGTTTATTAAAATCCTAAAATAATTAAACCAGAAATGATTTTAGTATTTTAGGGGGAGAATATGTCAGCAAGTTAACATTAAAAAAAAAAAAAAAAAAATTGAGGGAGAAGGAGTAGCGAGCTGAAATAAGGTAGATTGTATCTGTGATACCGATTCAATACCTTTGGAAAATGATAGTACACAGGAACAAATCAAGAGGGACTTTAAAATTTAAGTGTTAGTAATATGCAAAAGTTCAAAGAAATAAATCTGTGTAGTCTAAGCAATACTAAAAGGAAAGATGATAGAAAACTGGCAACTCCTAAGGTGACACAAAGAAAGTAGACTTAGAGGCTGCTAGACCATATATGATATGTTGGTAGATTCAACACAATAGACAACTAGACTGGATTGGTGATTTCAAGATAAAACTAAAGTGTTCAACTGACTGTGGGCGTCCATCTTATCACTGGTTAACACAATCAACAATATTCCAATAAGGGGTAATGAGCAAGTAAACGCCACAAATGTGTGCGGATGACCATAACTAGAGCAAAGCAAAGAAAAAATGAAAGACAAATGCAATAAAGCTAATGACTTATGTTGTTGGTGCATTTTGTGCAAAATAAAATAAGCTGCTCTAACAAGGAGATAGGTTATGTGCCTCTCTGCTGTGCGATGGCACTGACCTGAGGATAAGCATAACCTAGATATTCTAGAATTCATTGTTGTTTGCCGCCTCTCTGCTGTGCGATGGCACTGACCTGAGGACAGGCTTCTCTTTGAAAGCTCTAAGAATAGTCTCTTCTTGTAATAATACCCGTAGACCGCTCAAAAGCTCCTGAGGGATGTTGATTACCATATAAGTGTGGGATCCACAAGTGTTAGTTGAAATAATTACACCTAAATAAGTCACCAGTCTGTGTCAAAAGTCTGTGTATGGATTTAAGTGGACAAACATACTGACAATCATTGTGGCTACATTCTCAAAGGTCCAAATCAATGTGAAATCTAAGAGTTTCAGTATGATTTCCTTATGTTGCAAAAGACTCTGGATGAACATCGAGAACTTGAGCATCAAAAGGTTTATAACGAGTCCCAAATGATTTGAATTGCCTGTATGATTCCAAAAATTGAATTGGTCCAGATGTGATCAACCTAAGTTGAAGCTATCTACTCCCGATCCAAATCCCGTAGATATCAATCTCTGGATTTATCTCTCACAAAAAGCCAAAAATATGTCTGATTATGTAATTAGTTTAAATTCTTAAATTAGTTAGTTTGTTTTTAAGTTTTAACTTGAGTCAAGTGTCGGGCTACATCAGGAAAATCAGAAGGAATAAACTCACTAAAAGGGTCATGTCTGAGATGACCATATGTTCTTTGAAAGTTATATCAGTCACGTCTGAGGTGACAAAGTATTTTTAAAAAAGGGTCACGTCTGAGGTGACCAAAGTGGTGAAAAGGATCACGTCTGAGGTGATCAAAGTGTTTTCAAGATAAAAGGATCATGTCTGAGATGATCAGAAGGTCATAACGTTTAATTTAATTAATATAAAAGAGTCTAAAGGTAAATTGGTAAAATAGCAGAAAATTAACTAAGTATGACCCATTCGCACGAATGGACCATACGTATGGACTAACCATACGAATGAAGTCCATTCGCACGAATGGATCATACGATTAGTCCAATCGGAGGCTTAAGTGCGAACGAGTGAGTCAGTCGCACGACTGAACTTCAGTCGGACGACTGGAGAAGGGCGACTGACCCAATCGCACGACTGAGTCCCACTCGCACGACTGAAAGGTGCGAATGAACTCAGTCGCACGATTGGATCTAGGGTGGATATAAATAGAGGTGGAGTCGGTCGCAGAGACTCCTCATTCTCAAATCGCCCCTAATTCGCATAGTGTACCGTTACTCTGCCAAAATTTCATTTGCCTTAGCTTTCTTGTTGATTCTGTGATACTAACGTTCGTTCATCATCGTACAGGTACTTTGAAGTTCATTTCCATCAAAATCAGCAAGAATTGAACCCTAATTGGATTAATACGACTGTGTTGGGCGAACCGCGACTGTCAAACCCTAATAACCTATTAAAACTAAGGAATATGTTAAAATTAAGTAGAATAGGTTGTTAGGGAAGAGAAGGCGACACTAAAGAACCGGTTAATTGAGTGATAAGACCTATTATGCGTAGATTCGATCTTTGGACGACTGAACACATGAGACAGACGACTGGTCGTCCGGATGAACTTCAGTCGCACGACTGAAGGGTGCGAATCAATTAATCGCACGACTGAACCATGCGAATGAGACTCAGTCGCACGACTGGTGTAACCGCACAAGAGTACATGCGCATGAGTCCAGTCGCACACTCAGTCGTGCGTATGAGGTCAATCGCACGTCTGAACCTCAATCGCACGATTCAGTCGCACGACTGTCTTCAGTCGTACAACCTCAATCGCATGACAGATACTTTTTATTCAAAGTTTAAGTGTTGCTTTATACTCTTAACAACGAAACTAACGTTTATGTTATTATGTGTTACAGATGGCGAGTAGATGGAATATGAGCACCAAGCACAACATATGTGCTCACCTGGACTTGACATCCAGGAATGCAGCCGACTTCGCTGGCATTATTACTTTCCTACAGAGATCCAGGATCGCTTATGCTATATCTACTCCCTGCACACCGTACAGATCAGTGCAGCAGGCCTTCTGGGAAGGCGCATCTGTAGACAGATCCACCGAGCCTCATTGCATCAGGAGCTCGATTTTTGGTGAGGCCATCACTATTTCTGAGGAGGATCTGAGGATAGTTCTCCAGTTTGGAGATGATGCTGAGTGTCCCACACGTCTACACCCCCTCACGGTCCGTGGATGCTTCATGAGAGCCAAGTACTCTGGGGACATCAATGCCGGGGTACTCAACAAGAGTAACCTCTGTCCCCAGTTTAAGTACCTTGCGCACGTGCTGCTGAAGTGTATAGCATCACGGAAGGGAGGTTTTGACGAGCTCTCGGACCAGATTCAGAACGCTTATGCAGCGTTGGTGCTGAACCACCCATTCAGCTTCTCAAGGATGATATTCAGTTATTTGGTGGAGAACCTCGAGGGGAAGGGGAAGGAAGGCTTCTGTATGTACCCTAGATTTCTACAGATGATCATTGATCAGAAGCTTCCTCCCTGCCGAAGGAGAAGGAGGACGCAGTTATTCTCGAGGTCATGGACGACACGACTCTTGGCCGGATGAAGGTCTACAGGGGGAAGCAGGTGAAGCCCCCTGTCAGGAGGTTGTTTGGGCATCTGGCCCGGGCTGATTATGTGGCGCCAGCAAAGAGGAAGTGGCGCCACGAGGACAGTGACTCAGATGTGGAGCACATTGCTATACCAGAGACTGACTCTGATGATGATGATAGCGGCGACGCCGGGGATGACATGCCTGCCCCATCTAGAGGCACAGATACAGACGTTATTCCCCCGGGGTCAGCCACTGCCGGAGAGGTCGCAGAGATGGCCGGTTTCCATCAAGAGTTCGTCGCTGGTGACATTAAGGAGGAAGAGTCAGACGAGGAGCCCCTCACCAGGACTGTGGGAAGCAAAGTAGTTCCCACAGACCACGGGCTTAAGGTGGTTGGTGAGCACCCAAGGGACTCCTCGGAGAGAGATACTGACCCTAATTATGTTCCGGGGTCAGCTAGCAGAGCTGCAGGGGGAGCATCTACTTCCTCCGGGACTAGGAGGAAGCGGATGGCTCAACCACATGGTATGAAGAAGAAGAAGCGTCGTTTGACCTTCGTGACTACCACCACAGCCACCACTACCACCACTACTGACATACCACCCATCACCACAGCCACCACAGCCACTACTCCTACTACCACATCCACCACTTTACCCACCACCACTGTAGCTATCCCATCCATCACCAGACCATTCACCCCTACTTCACCACCATCAGCTCACCGACCCATATTCACCACGGCCACTGCCACCACCACCACACATCAGGCTGGACCGTCAGCCCAGCCCTCACATGCTCATGGATCTACTCTACCTCACATTGGGGTAGAGGAGCAGCTCTCAGCGCTTAACCGTATGGTTATGCGTCTGCTTGCTGCTGACGAGGAGAAGGCGGCGCAGATCCGCCAGCTGACCGACCTGGCTGCTGCCCAATCACAGCAACTGGCAGAGCAGGCTCGGGTCATAGACCAGCAGAGAGTTGAGGTGTCCCAACTCCAAGACATTCAGGCTCAGTCCGTCAAACGTATTGAGGAGTTGGAGACGACCAACAAGACTATCATGCTGAGGCTGAAGGGGTCGAAGGATGAGCCCCTGAAGCTAAAGGAGGGTGACGGGGATGACGGAGATGATGATAATGAAGATGAGGATGATGATGAGGAAGATGATGATGATGAGGAAACGGAAGAAGATAGGACAGAAGGACATGATGATGATGACGAGGCAGAAGGAGGGGATGCGGCTGCATCGGCCTCTGCTTCAGGTCAAGAGCGGAGATCCAAACGTCGACAAGACCAGTCATCCACTACTTCTGCTCCTCCGAGCGACACTCCACAGATTCAAGACAAAAGTACTGATTAGACGTTTTATGTATTTATTTATTTTGTACTTGAATCATGTAATGAAAAACAAGTGTATTAAATGTTTATATATATTAAGTTAATGTATGTCTGTTTGATTAATTACTAATGATTTATGTGTTGAATGTTTATATCAAACAGATCCAAACTTTCAAAGGGATGAGTTTGACTTTGCTCCCCTTCAAATGGTCAAGACTCAACTAACCATGATTCTTGACCTACAAGGGATAGTAAGACGGTCTGTGAGTTATACCCCTGAAGAAGGGGAGATAATTCATGACCTGTCTGATGAGCAAATAGCAGAAATGTTCAAACTCAATCCCGATGAAATCGTGAAGGATGCTCCAACAGTGGATTCAACCAGTGATGAGGAACTGAATGATATTGATGAAGTTGAGGTTGAAGACATTACTGCAGAAGAGTATCCTCAGTATGCTGACGCCGAGGGAAATGTGGTCCCCAATTTGGGTGAATCCCTAGTCAGTGATACTTTTGAGGTACTTGACAAGATGGAGCAAGAAGCAGAAAAGACTGAAGGAACAGCCCAAGCCTCCAATGCAGATGTAGATATTCGCAAGGCTGAATGGGCTGCCTGTTTTGAAGAAGTAAGAGCCCAGCGGGCTGCACCAAAGAGAGATGCCTACACCAAGCTCTACAGAGTCAAGAAACACCATAAGGTGTCGGGCAGGATTATCTCATGGGCTTATTTTGAAGACCTTAACGCTTATGCAGTTAAGAGGGAGCAGGGCATAGAGTACTTCAGGTTCCCACATGATCTGAAGACTCTACCTGGTTTTGAGCTCAACCAGCTGGCTAAACTAAAGCTGCTGTATGCTGACCCGAGAAAGATGTCAGGCTGGTTTGAGGCTGCCCTGAGGAAAGAGTACCACACCAGGTGGGTCAACTTCAAACCTCAACAACCTACGAGGTATATCAGACGTTCTGAAGTTGATCCCATAACTGGTAAGCCAAAGATAGTGCTGAAGTGGAGTCCCCCGAGAACAATGTCGAGAATCCCTCTCAGGGAAATGCCACAGGACTTCACTCCCCACTTCAAATGGTGGTACTATGATTGGAGAACAGCTGAAGCGGTCATAGTCCTAAACAGAGAGGGACAAATGGATACAATCAGGGTATTCGACCCGATGTGGCTAACTAACTTGTCTGCTAATGATGTCTATACATTGTACAAGTGGCCACTGTTCTATGACACGCAAGATATTGTACAAGCCCTCCAATTCCAAAATGTCATAAGACTCTGCTTTGCTTTTGAGATACACGCAGGAGTCACTAAAGAGGAGAAGTACAAGAAGTATAAGGAGGTGATGCAGAAGACAAGAGAATAGATAGATCTAGGTCCAAGGGGGAGTTTGTTGATACATGTATGTCCCTAGATCATGATTTGTAATGTAATGAACTTGTCTGTCTGATTATGATGTAAGTGTAATTGATTAATGAAATGATATGAATTGGTTGTTACTTGTAATGTTTAATATTTCATTAATGAGTTGTGATTGAATTGATTGGGTTTATGATTGTTTGAATGATAGCATGTTATGTTATATTAATTAAAACATTCAAACTTAACTTAATGAAGTTCTCATGCGAATGGCCCATGCGAATGGACCACACGCATGAATAACTTCATACGATTGACTAAATCGCACGACTGAACCAGGAGAATGGATCAGTCGTATGATTAACACATAAGATTGACTCAATCGCACGACTGAACACTCAGTCGTGAGGATGAATCAACCGCATGGTTCAATCGCACGACTGAACCATACTTATGGCCCAGTCGCACGATTGACCAATACTAACCTATAAATAGACCCAATTCGTGGGAAAACGTAAGCATTTATCCTATTACGATTCCAGACGTACCCTAGCCGTCCAGAAGCCTCCCAAATCGTTCTCCAAGTTCATAGAACACATCAGATCGGTTCCTAATCGATTTCTGACGTTGATATCAATTCTTGATTGATTCATCGTGTGTTCTCACTGATTGGATCGCCAATCAAATAGGATTCCGCACTATTTGAGTTGGTTTAACACGCAATCACTCGGTATTTCGTTCAAATACCAGGTCCTAACAACTTTGACGATAGGTGTGGTAGTTGTTCGGGTCTTCTTTAGGGTTCGATCCATAATCTCAACAGGCTTCTCAACGAAATGCAATGACTCATCAATTTGAATTTCCTCTAATGGAACATGCAAATTTTCATCAGCCAGGCACTTCCTCAAGTTTGAAACATGAAAGACAGGATGGACTCCGCTAAGTTCAGAAGGTAACTCCAGTTTGTAAGCCACTTTCCCAATTCTTTTCAAAATCTTGAAAGGTCCTACAAAACGTGGGGCTAACTTACCCTTCTTCCCAAAACGCACAACACCCTTCCATGGAGAGACTTTAAGAAGAACCATGTCGTCGACTTGAAACTCCAATGGTTTGCGTCTTTTGTCGGCATAACTCTTTTGGCGACTTCTAGCCACCTCAAGGTTATTTCGGATCTTGGACACTTTGTCAGTCGTTTCTTGAATAAGTTCCGGACCAGTGATAAGATTTTCTCCAATGTCAGTCCAACAGATCGGAGAACGACATTTACGACCATACAAAGCCTCGAATGGTGCCATCTTGATACTTGAGTGATAACTATTGTTATACGAAAATTCCGCAAGCGGTAAGTGCGTATCCCAATCACCACCAAAATCAAGGACACAAAGACGCAGTAGATCCTCGAGGGTTTGGATTGTTCGTTCGGTTTGACCATCGGTTTGAGGATGGTAAGCCGTACTTAAATCCAATTGAGTACCCCAAGAGTTCTTGCATCGAAGACCAAAAGTGCGATGTGAAACGAGCATCTCGATCGGAAATAATGTGTAAAGGCACGCCATGGCGACTCACAATTTCGTCAATGTAGATTCGAGCCAGCTTTGAAACCTTGTATGTATCTCGTATAGGTATGAAGTGTGCTGTCTTGGTCAAACGGTCAACGATGACCCAAATACTATCATGACCACGAGGTGTACGAGGTAACTTGGTTATGAAATCCATGGATATATGCTCCTATTTCCACATAGGGATTTCAGGTTGCTCAAGTAAACCACTTGGTCGTTGATGCTCGGCTTTGACCCTTGCACACGTGAGACACTTAGAAACATAAGACGCGATATCCTTCTTCATTCCAGGCCACCAATATTGACCACGCAAGTCCATGTACATCTTATCGGAGCCAGGATGAATGGAATATCGGGTTTGATGAGCTTCGTTCATAATGAAGTGTCGAAGATTGTCACGATTCGGGATCCAAAGTCGATTCAAGAAATACCACATGCCATTCGGTTTTCTCTCCAGTTGCGACCGAACGTTAGACATCAAATCTTCATCCTTCCCTTCGTCGGTTAGTGCCGCTTGTTGAGCCTCGCGAATGCATAACTCGAGGTCACTATCGATCCTTATGTTTTGGAGCATGATAGTAGCCTCGTTGACATCCACATGGATCTCGGTATCAAATTCTCCTAGCGTATCAAACCATTGCCTTCGATCTCGAATCTCTTGAAGCGAGACAGTCTTGTTGTGAACCTTACGACTTAGCGCGTCGGCTACAATATTCGCCTTGCCAGGATGGTAGCGAATGTCGCAGTCGTAGTCGCTAATTAGCTCGATCCATCGTCTTTGTCTCATATTGAGATCCTTTTGGTTAAACACGTGTTGGAGACTCTTATGATCGGTGTAGACTATGCATTGCGTCCCATATAAATAGTGTCGCCAAATCTTCAATGCGAAAACCACAGCACCAAGTTCAAGATCATGAGTTGTGTAGTTCACTTCATGAACCTTCAATTGCCTCGACGCGTATGCTATAACTTTGCCTCGTTGCATGAGAACACAACCAAGACCTTGATTAGAGGCATCGCAATATACGGTAAAGTCGTCGTTTCCATCGGGAAGTGTGAGAATAGGAGCGTTACACAACTTGCGTTTCAATGTCTCGAAAGCCTCTTCTTGCTCGGGTCCCCATTCAAAAAGTCGATTCTTTTGGGTTAGCGCCGTTAATGGTTTAGCAATCTTCGAGAAATTTGCTATGAACCTACGGTAATATCCCGCTAAACCCAGAAAAGAACGAACCTCGGTTGGGGTTGTGGGAGCACACCAATTCTTCACGGCTTCAATTTTAGCGGGATCAACGTGAATTCCTTGGCTATTCACCACATGTCCTAGGAATTGAACTTCTTCCAACCAAAATTCACACTTGGAAAACTTAGCGTACAATTTCTCCTTCTTCAAAAGTTCAAGAACTTGTCGCAAGTGTGTCTCGTGATCGACTTTCGTCTTGGAGTAGATAAGAATGTCATCAATGAACACGATTACGAACTTATCCAAATACGGTTTACATACTCGATTCATGAGATCCATGAACACGGCAGGCGCATTGGTCAAGCCAAAAGGCATAACCATGAACTCGTAGTGTCCATATCGAGTACGAAAAGCGGTCTTTGGAATGGCATCATCGTGAACACGTAGTTGATGATACCCAGAACGTAGATCGATCTTTGAGAATTGAGTTGCTCCTTGAAGTTGGTCGAAGAGATCATCGATTCGAGGTAGAGGGTATCGGTTTTTGATAGTAAGCTTGTTGAGTTCCCGGTAGTCGATGCACATACGAAATGAACCATCCTTCTTCTTCACAAACAGTACAGGTGCACCCCACGGTGATGAGCTAGGGCGAATGAAACCCTTATCGGTCAACTCTTGCAATTGACTAGCTAATTCTTGCATTTCAGACGGTGCAAGACGATAAGGTGATTTAGCCACAGGGTTTGCGCCAGGAATTAAGTCAATCTTGAACTCAACTTCTCGCACGGGAGGTAACCCTTTAAGATCCTCGGGAAAAACCTCGGGAAAGTCTCGCACAACAGGGATGTCTTTCAACTCCTTACCCTTGGCTTTCGTATTAACTACATATGCCATGAAAGCCATGTAGTTTTTACTTAAGCACTTGCGAGCCTTGATGCAAGACATGAGTTTGAGTCTTTGGGATGATTTCTCCCCAAAGACCTTCAAAGTATCCCCAGACGGTAAAGGAATTCGGATACACTTCTCGAAACATAGAATTTCCGCACGATGTTTGGCTAACCAATCCATACCAATGATAACATCAAAGCTTCCCAATTGCATAGGAATAAGGTCGACGAAGAACTCGTGTTCGTTAAGGCTTAAAGTGCAGTCACGTATTACGACGTCCACAACAATAGATTTTCCATCGGCGATTTCGACAGTGAAAGATCTTTCTAGATTGACGCGCGGTTTAGAAAGTAAAGACTCGAATTCCAGGGACACGAAACTCCTATCGGTACCCGAATCAAACAATACAGATGCATAATGTTTATTTACAAGATACATACCTGTTTGGTAACAACCTATTATTGGTATGATGAACATAGATAGGAAATTTCACAAGACAAGAAAAGACTAAAAGAAATTCAACGGCGTACCATTCACCACGTCGTTGTTGGCTTGTGCTTGGTTGGCATTGATGTTGAAAGCCCTTCCACGAGCCGGTGGCACGGTTCCCACATTGCGAGGACATTGAGGGCGAATATGGCCAGCCTCGCCACAGTTGTAGCAGGTTCGATTGGTAAGCATGGCAGTGTTATTTGGTGCACGAAGACAGGTAGTCACCAAATGACCATACTTTCCGCACAGCGAGCAGACTCGGCATGGAATGTTGTTTGCATGATGGTACTTGCACGTGTTACACATAGGATGTGGGCCAGCGTAAACCTTAGCCATGGGAGCTTGATTCGCAACCACCATTTGTTTTTGAGGAGCATTAGGAGCGGTCACGGCGTAGTTGCGTGTCGGGATGAACTTACGCTTTTTGTTTTGCGAAGATGACTCGGCCCTTACCTCCTTTGTTGCCTCGGGTATCACCTTCGCAACAGACTTGGAACCCTTTGCCGACATAGTACCAGCTCTTATATGATTCTCGGTGAGCTGTGCAGTAATGGTAATTGCTTCCTCCAAAGTTGTGGGCCTACTACCCACCACGGCATCTTGAATTTGAGGTGGCACCCCCTTGATAAATTTCTCGATGTTACGGGGCACGGTGTCCACCATGTGTGGTAGGAGCATACTCAACTCATGATGCCGGGTGGAATAAGCCAAATGATTCCCACCATCCTGTTTAAGGTTCCAGAATTCCTCCTCTAATTTTTGCAGCTCGCTCCTTGGACAAAACTTTTGGATCATGATCTCCTTAAATTCCTCCCAAGGTAAGGTCAAAGCAACCTCGGTTCCACGGTTTCTTTTTTCACTATTCCACCATGTGAGTGCTCGTTGTTGAAGAACACTTGTGGCATAGCGAACCTTGAACTCGTTGGGGCACTCACTAACAATGAACATGTTCTCCATGCTTTCAAACCACTCGAGAAGTCCAGTGGCTCCTTCTTTTCCACTAAAGCTAGTGGGTTTGCACGAGTTGAAGTGTTTGAAGGTGCAAGTACGGTTGTTCTCTTGTTGATTGTTCCCATTTTGATTGTTGCTATTGTCTCCATTAGCACCACCATTGTTCCCATTGGTGTTGTTGTTGTTGCTATTAGCCATTAGTGTGCTATTGAGTTCAGCAACCATAGTCGGGAGAACGGCAGCCATTTGTCGGGCAATCATGGCAGCCAGCTTACGGTCGGAACTTCCACGCTTTTCATGGTGACGAGACATGCTGGATATACAAAAATGAGTTAGTATAGGAGCGGGGATAACAAAGGATAGTAGTTTAACAAAGATAAGCTAAGGGTTATAAGGTACACGGGATGTTTCCATTTGGTAACGCATTACCATTTGAAAACGTTGACACGTCAAGGTGAATTGACCCATTTACCTTAGAAACTTGTGTATGTTGACCATAGTTTATCACTCATCCCAAAAATCCCCAGGTAAGCATAACTAGTCCCGTAGGATTTATGCGATATGCTTGCCTTAGCCCGAGGGCCTTTTGCCAGGAAAACCAGGATACAGGTGTCTATGTGTCACACAATATTTCTTAGGTTCATAGAATCAAAACCTTGATGAGATTTATATAGATTAGACATAACGTCTAAAGATCCAAGTCATAACATAAGCATGAGATTCCACGTGTCGACGAGAATAAGATTAAGAGAGTTCATGTTCGGGGAGAGTCAAAGAGTCAAAGTTAAGTTTAGGGAGACAAGTAACAATGTTTAGGCAACCCTATGCTAAGGCATCAAATTGCACATAAGGGGCATAGCATTATGTAGCATGAAAAGTATATAATTTACAAGATAGAAATATAATTCTATAAGGTTCATGCATACTATAGCCTAGGTCACCATTTCTAATAACCTAGATCCCTATAGTTATGGGCTCTGATACCAATCTGTCACACCCCAACCTTGACGGCGGAAACGTCGAGGAATGAGAGTTAAGATCGTTCATAGCCACATAACGCTATTAATAAACCAAATAAAGTTTAAACATAAGTTTTAAATTGTCACATCACAATCATAAGTTTCAAAGGAAATAAAAACATAACATATAATGCGATATATCATTCTATCTTATTTATTAAACTAGGTCCATTCCTAGATGTGCAAGCTTCAAAGCGTAGATAATCAAACTTGGGCATTTCCTGAAACATGTTAAAAATAAAGGGTCAACAATAATGTTGGTGAGCATTCCATAGTTTTTAATACAGAAGTATATATAAAAGATGGCAATTTAAGTCATAAGTTAGTGAATATATAGTGATTAGGGATGCTATGAACAATGCAACAATCAAACCTTGACAATGTTTTACAAGTCTCAAACGTTAAAAGTATATACGATCAGCTAAGTGTACTTGGATCAACCAAGCAGGCTTGTCTTACCCATAGATCTATGACTTCGCTGGGCTAGCAATAGTTAATGATTGTACATATAACGCCATAACATGGTAACCACATAAATTCAACTAACCACAACTTAACATGATGAATTGCCATAAAGTTTACAAGTCTCAAATAAGTTTACAATGCAAAGTATAAGTTAACATGTTTCACCCCAAAGTGTGAAATAAAATGAAAAGGGGGTATGGAATACTCACTTGATCAAATGTATGTAAATGACGTTTAAAAGAAATAATAATAAGCAACGATCCAATGTAATGCTTCACAATGCTCCTAAAAATAAATATATATTACAAGGTTTAAGTATATTTATAACAAGCTTAACGTTTTAACGAAAACTAACGTTTTAACGAAAACTAGGGTTTTAGGTGGAATTTGGTATTTATTACATTAAATAATAAAAAAGATTACATACGAGTTAAGCATTTTGGTTTTAAAAAAAATGTAGGAACCCATTGTATCACAATTTAGTTACCAAATTCGTTAACGTGTATAACTTTTAAAATTACACACTTTTTTTACAACAATATATGCTTGTTATCTAGATAACAATAACTTTTTAAAACCTATTTTATTATGAAAAATATTTTATATAATTTATTTGACTAACAATAATTTAGCAAAACAATATTTTAATCTAACTTAAAATAGAATAAATGATTTGTACAAATAGTTATTTTATGAATTAAACAATATTTAAGGTCCCATTAATAAATTACTTATATTGTTTGCCTATATAATAAAATGTAACGACATCTTATAAAGTAAATTATTAGAAGATAGAAGAGTGTCTAAAAGAATAACAAGCTCACAACTTGATTTTTATGAATTTTTTAGAAACAAATCTAAGTTAAAACAAGGGCTAAAAAAAAACTTAAAAATAAAACAGGAGGTTCCCCGGGTTCGAACCGGGGACCTCTTGTTTAGAAGTCACCAGAGTTTCCACTCGAACCAAGGCCTCAGCCGCGTTTAAGTTTGGTTTTAAATTTACTTAACCCATATTAACAAAGTTCCCCAAAATCGCAAGAACCCTAGATTGTTCTTGAACCAAATCGAACGTCAATTCGATGTTGTTAATCAAATTAACCATAGGGCTTTTATTCCCCATGCTTAAACGAACGTATACATGTGTTTCATTACCTGAATTCGTGAGAAATCAATTGAGAACGAACACAAGAACAGGTCGCGGCTTCGTGAAGTATGTTCAAGTTGCAATCAGTGATGAAAATCAAATTCGTTCTACAGAAAGCTTCGAATATCTCAAATGATGAAAAACCCTTTGTCAATTGTGGGTTAGAGGGTTCGAAAAGAGGTTTGCGAGTGGGTTGCAGGCCGCGACGAAGAGAGGAATCGAATGTGCAGTTTCGTAAATTTTCAGGAGAAATTGAGAGTTGTAGATGATTAGGAACCGTTAGGTGATTGTTTAAGTTGATTTAATTGGATTATAATTATGAATTAATGGTCGAACGACTCGCTTGATGGACGCGACGGTTACTCGACTTGTTTGAAGTCCATAACGGTTGTTTAATCTCAATTGAAGGTCATAACTGAGTTCGAAATACGTTAATGAATCGGTTGGGTTCATTTGGATTCGAAAGCGGACGTTTTTATTGAGTTTCTTGGCCTCGCCGGAGTATTGCCGGTGATTGGCCGGACTTTGGCCGGAAAATCGGGGTTGGGCGGGGGGTTTGGGTTATGTTTTAAGAATTTACAGATATAGCCCCTGTGGTTTGGTTTTGTTAACATTTTATGTATAAACTATGTTATTTTAAGTTTTTAAATTGACAAAACAACCCCCTAACCTAATTAATTTAAGTTTTTAATTCTTACAAGTTTAATATTTTCACAAGTTATTATTATTAGTAACAATCTTATTATTAGTTTTATTATTTTGATAGTTATCTCTATTAGTTTTATTAATAAAGCCTTCATTATTAGTATATTTTTTTTTATTATTATTATTATTAGTTATTATTATTACATAATAATTAACAATATAACCTTACAAATTAAAGAATTAAAATACTAATTAAAGTAATATGCATAAGCAACCCATAAGTTTCATGAATGACAAACATGATCTTTAAACAATTCAACGAAGTTAACTTTAATTTAACCTAAAAATACAAGATGTTACATGACATCCTGATGGAGTGAAAGGATAAAGATTATGGAGGCTAGATGAAGGCAGTCCTAGAGTCATAATAAGCAGAGATGTTGTGGCCTTTAGAGAAGAAGTCATGTATAAAGATATGATGAGTAAAGACAAGGATCAAGCTCTGGTCAGATGACAGAAGGAGTTCAAATTGAGGTGGAGAGTATGGGTGAACAAGGCAGGGGTAATGAAGAAGAGACAAGGATAAGTAGTGAGCCTAGAGCAGAGACATCTGGTTATAGTCTTGCTAGAGACAGACCTAGAAGGTCAATAGTTCCACCTGCAAGGTATAAATCAAGTGAGGATCTGACAGCTTTTGTGTTTAGTGTTGCTGAACAGGAAGAAGAAAGTGAACCTCTAACATTTAATGAAGCTATAAACTCATTGAATGGTGAGAAATGGAAAGCAGTGAAGAAATGGTTTCATTATAAAAGAATCACACTCGGACTTTAGTGGATAAGCCAAGTGATCAAACAGTGGTTAGTTATAAATGGCTTTACAAGGTAAAAGAAGGAATCCCTGGTGTAGAAGGACCAAGATGTAAAGCCAGGTTAGTGGCTAAGGATTTCACACAGAAAACAGGTATAGATTACAATAAGATTTATTCCTCAGTTGTAAAGCATTCATCTATACAGATCATGTTGTCTTTAGTTACTGTGTTTGATTATGAACTGGAAAAACTTGATGTAAAAACTGTTTTTCTTCATGGCAATCTTGAAGAAAAGGTTTACATGAAACAGCCTGAGGGATATAAGGAACCAAGAAAGGAAAATAAAGTGTGTTTGTTGCAGAGGTAATTGTATAGATTGAAACAATCACCTAGGCAATGGTATAAGAGATTTGATGATTATGTGATGTCAAATGGCTTTCATAAAAGCAACTATGACTCATGTGTGTATTATAAAGAGTATTGCACCAACAAGTATGTGTATTTATTGTTGTATGTGGATGACATGTTATTGGCATGTGAGGACCTAGCTAAAATAGTAGCTACAAAGGCTCTACTGATGAATGAATTTGAAATGAAAGAGCTTGGGCCAGCTAAGAAGATATTGGGCGTGGAAATCTCAAGAGATAGGAAGTTAAGAAAGTTACACTTATCTCAAAAGTCCTATGTTAAGAAGGTGTTAAAGAGGTTTAATATGTTATCTTGCAAACCAGTTGTAACTCCTCTAGCTGTTCACTTCAGGTTATCAAGAATGGACTCTCCTAGAGCACAAAAGAGATGGAATACATGAATAAGGTACCTTATGCAAATGCTGTAGGGAGCTTGATGTACCTTATGGTATGTACAAGACCAGACATAGGGTATGGTGTTAGTGTGGTCAGTCGATTCTTAGCTGATCCAGGGAAGTTGGATTGGGAGGCTGCTAAGTGGTTATTGAGATATCTGTGTGGGTCTCAAGAGGTTGGGTTGTGCTTTAGTGATAATTTAAGTACTAATCAGGGAATTCTTGGTTATGTTGATTCAGATTATGCCAAAGATGTAGATAGAGGGAGGTCAATAACTGGATATTCCTTTATGGTGTTGGGTAACCTGGTTAGTTGGAGAGCTTCTTTACAACATGTAGTGGCCTTATCCTCAACTGAGGCTGAGTATGTTGCACTAACAGAAGCAGTGAAAGAAGCATTGTGGATAAAAGGATTTGCTACTGAATTGGGATTGAACTTTGAAGAAACTGTGGTGCTTTGTAATAATCAAGGGGCAGTGCAGTTAACTAAAAATGTTGTATCTCATGAAAGAACAAAACACATCAATGTTAGACTTCATTTTATTTGAGATGTTGTGAGTGCTAAAGAGGTGGAGGTTCAAGAAGTTGATATTAGTGATAATTTTGTTGATGTATTGACTAAGGCATTGTCTGGTCCCAAGTTTCAAAGTTGTTTGGATTTGCTAGGTATTGGATGACTTCTATTTCAAGGTGGAGATTGTTGTGTGGTGTGTGAAATATAGTCTAGTTATTTTTCTATGTTTCTTGTAATGTGTCAATAGTACAGGGCTAAATGTGTCAATAGTGCATACTTTAGTCTAATATCAAAACTTAGTTGTTAATTGTTAGTTAGCACTGAGTTTAGATAAAAAAAGGGGGAAATCAGGAGTAGAGCATTCTCTTTCAAGTTCTCATTCTCTTTCGTGTATCTTGTAATTGATAATTGAATCAAGGTTCTTTGGTGTTTAATCTTGTATGTGATTGAGCGATTCGTTAACAGGAACTACTTGGATCGAATTTATATTCTTTCGTAAAACTACGATCATTTATGTCAAAATGCTTCCAGGCTTGACATCACGTGGATGCACCATCACACCTAGTTTCATCAAATAAATGTGATGCCAAGTTGTAAGTCCCGGTTTTCCTCTTTAACATATAACGTCTTTGAAGTATGTGAGTGATCAACATGTAATTAATTGGTCAAGACCAGATTAGATAGTTATCATTTGTCTTGTAATGATATTCATCATACAATCAAAAGCATCTTTCTAAAATAATAACAGCCCATTGTTGTTTGAAAGATCTATATTTGTTTTAGTTGGCCAATTTCTTTTAGATGTAGTTTGTATCATTAAAGTTACTTCGTAGTTTCTCAACCTTAGGTAGCATATATTTAATCATGAAAAGTATTCTATTATAACTTAACTCTATATGATGCTTTACAATTTAACAATCTAGTCGTAGTTTCTAGTTTTGAGCAATTTTGACACCTATCCTGCAAAGGCCCTGGGGCGTCTCATCACATATCATAATATCTCTTTGCTCAAAGATTAGGTTCTTCATCTAGTTTTGTTCACCTAAGTAGCTTCCTTTTCTTTCAATATATCTTTTATTGTGATAGGTAAATTCCAAGAAACCTTTCACTACATCGATAAATTTGTAAATGTCAACATAACAAATTAATGTCATTATATGTTATACTTTCTATATATCTCTTTTCTATTGTAAATGTCAACATAACAAATTTCTAGAAAATAAAACAGAGATAATCAGTTTACACATATACAATTTACACATCTATAGAAATAATACATAAACACACGTAAAAATAAATGTATTGTATTTAAGCATTTAATTTTAAATAAAAAATTAAAGTTTATAAAAAAATTCACAAGAACAATATATACCTTGAACTATGTTAAAATGCTAACGCAACTTCTTCAACATTGGTCCATCTTTTTATATTTTGCTTTTTCTTTTTTCCTACTTTTTCTCTCTACGCTTTTGTCGCTTCCTCGTCTTCTTCCTCAATCTCATCCTCCTCCGGCACCTCTTGTTCCTTGCTTGACGAAGGAAGGTTTTCTTCACTAGAATCCAAAGCTTCACACCGATATTTCTTGAAAATTATTTGAATGCGTTTGTGACATCGGAAAGTGTGGATCTTCCAACATAGGAAAGGGTGTGTATTGGTTAAACTAGGATGATGGTTAAAATTGCGGGACAGGGGCGTCTCAACGTTTTTAGAGGCCTAAAGCGAAGATGAAATCGGAGGCTTTTAAAACTTTATCTTTAAAAACTCTCATGTTTTGAAGCACAAGCACTAGTTGATTTATGATTCCTAAATCAGTTAATTCAAAATAAATCCTAATTGATTCAAACATTTTATATTTAAATAAACTATAATAAGTAAAATGCTAAAACAAATAAACAATTAGCAATGTGCAAATCAAATAAAAAGAAGCATATACAAAACTAAAACAAATGTAGAACAATTATCAATTAACAACTTGTCCCTAGGACAAAACATTAAAGAAAAATAATTAGCAATACATTAAGCAATTTATCTTATTTAGGGAGAGAATCAATCAATTAGAGAACCCGTTTAGCCTAGTACCTAATCGTGATTCCATTACTACACTAGATGTCCAGATGAAATCGAAGTTTAAAGGCTTCTTAATTGCAACGAAATCAAAGAAGCAAATCGTGACTCCATCGGATGAAATTAGAGAAGCAAATGAATATGGGGGGGGGGGGTCTTATTCGTGATTCCAGTGAAGAAATTGAAGTTTTGAGTGGCTCGGTTCGTTTGGGGCAAGCAAAATCATAAGCGAGTCATGGGTGCGCGGTTGTTCATCTTAACCATTTGGCTTTGTTCGTCTCTTCCTTTCAACTCCCCCCACTCCACCCACGCAATCAGAAATTCACCAATAGTCTGTGATGAAGATCTACGACCTGCCGATCTAGGTTTCCTTCTTTCTTTCATTCATTCTGTTTTTTTAATTTAGTTTATTTTGTGCTTAGATCGAGAATTAGCTATACAATAAAATTTATTTTTGGTGGCCTATTAGAATGAGTGGGCTTAAAGCTCTAGCTTATTTTTTTAAACTGTTGAGACGCCCCTGTTGCGGGTAATATGCCGACGTGTCAAGCGGGTGAGTTTGTTGAGAAGGTGGTTCTGAGGTTTGCTTTATTTGACGAGGCTTTCGGAGTTGTTTTGTTGTATTTTTACGCGAGCGGGATGATGAATTCATGACTAAACGTTTTGGATTTTTAGAGATTGATTTGGAGTAGAAATGATGTGTAAATAAATTAACTTTGATTCGTTTTTTGTACTGTAAAAAGATTATTGTTATTTTTATTTACATATGTAACGGTGAAGAAACCATTCAATGGTCACAATTGTTAAACTTGGGGATCGGTAAATCCCAGTGAATATTCACCGGGTTGTGGAACAAATGAATTGGGGGCGTGGTGATCCCGATTAGCCCCGGTTTTTTCCATGAATTCACCACTTAATTTATGTCTCGACTCCGTGAGGCCTAATAAAAAACAAACTGGTCTATTACTAAACCAATTGTGAAAAAAACGGTTTGGAATCGTTTTTCTACTACCAAGTTTTGTGGTTCTATTATTTTTATAAAATAAAATTAAACCAAATGTCACAAAATTTCATTGCCTATTACCATCTACCTTTTTAAATCAATATATTTGTCGTTGTTTTCCGCTCAAAACATGATTAGATTTAATAATTGACATGAATTTGTATAAACACGGTGTCTGAAAAAAAACCTTGTCATAACTTAAAACATATTGATTACAAAAATCTAAAAACAGTAGGTTATAAATTTGATTTTAACCTACAATGGAAACAAACCAACCTATACTTCGCATATTATTATTTATTTACTTATAATATCCCAACAAAAATTCGTGGGCTTCGTGAGGTATATGGTTTGTTTGACCTCATTTTGACAACTAGACAATACAATAAATGTTGGCAAGTAGACACTAGAATAAATGATTTGCCTACACTAAATTTTGGTATATCACCATCTCCATCCTTCACTATGTGTCATTTCACATGACATGTAACACGTTCATGTTTCATTTATAATATTTTCTAAGAGCATCTTAATAGAACGTTGTTTGGATTTGCTAGGTATTGGATGACTTCTATTTCAAGGTGGAGATTGTTGTGTGGTGTGTGAAATATAGTCTAGTTATTTTTCTATGTTTCTTGTAATGTGTCAATAGTACAGGGCTAAATGTGTCAATAGTGCATACTTTAGTCTAATATCAAAACTTAGTTGTTAATTGTTAGTTAGCACTGAGTTTAGATAAAAAAAGGGGGAAATCAGGAGTAGAGCATTCTCTTTCAAGTTCTCATTCTCTTTCGTGTATCTTGTAATTGATAATTGAATCAAGGTTCTTTGGTGTTTAATCTTGTATGTGATTGAGCGATTCGTAAACAGGAACTACTTGGATCGAATTTATATGTATATAACAAAACGTTTTTTCAGACTTCTTTCGTAAAACTATGATCATTTATGTCAAAATGCTTCCAGGCTTGACATCACGTGGATGCACCATCACACCTAGTTTCATCAAATAAATGTGATGCCAAGTTGTAAGTCCCGGTTTTCCTCTTTAACATATAACGTCTTTGAAGTATGTGAGTGATCAACATGTAATTAATTGGTCAAGACCAGATTAGATAGTTATCATTTGTCTTGTAATGATATTCATCATACAATCAAAAGCATCTTCCTAAAATAATAACAGCCCATTGTTGTTTCAAAGATCTATATTTTGTTTTAGTTGGCCAATTTCTTTTAGATGTAGTTTGTATCATTAAAGTTACTTCGTAGTTTCTCAACCTTAGGTAGCATATATTTAATCATGAAAAGTATTCTATTATAACTTAACTCTATATGATGCTTTACAATTAAACAATCTAGTCGTAGTTTCTAGTTTTGAGCAATTTTGACACCTATCCTGCAAAGGCTCTGGGGCGTCTCATCACATATCAAAATATCTCTTTGCTCAAAGATTAGGTTCTTCATCTAGTTTTGTTCACCTAAGTAGCTTCCTTTTCTTTCAATATATCTTTTATTGTGATAGGTAAATTCCAAGAAACCTTTCACTACATCGATAAATTTGTAAATTTCAACATAACAAATGTCATTATATGTTATATTTCTATACATCTCTTTTCTATTGTAAATGTCAACATAACAGATTTCTAGAAAAAAAAACTGAGATAATCAGTTTACACATATACAATTTACACATCTATAGAAATAATACATAAACACACGTAAAAATAAATGTATTGTATTTAAGCATTTACTTTTAAATAAAAAATAAAAGTTTATAAAAAAATTCACAAGAACAATATATACCTTGAACTATGTTAAAATGCTAACGCGACTTCTTCAACATCGGTCCATCTTTTTATATTTTGCTTTTTCTTTTTCCTACTTTTTCTCTCTACGCTTTTGTCGCTTCCTCGTCTTCTTCCTCAATCTCATCCTCCTCTGGCACCTCTTGTTCCTTGCTTGACGAAGGAAGGGTTTCTTCACTAGAATCCAAAGCTTCACACCGATATTTCTTGAAAATTATTTGAATGCGTTTGTGACATCGGAAAGCGTGGATCTTCCAACATAGGAAAGGGTGTGTATTGGTTAAACTAGGATGATGGTTGAAATTGCGGGTAATATGCTGACGTGTCAAGCGGGTGAGTTTGTTGAGAAGGTGGTTCTGAGGTTTGCTTTATTTGATGAGGCTTTCGGAGTTGTTTTGTTGTATTTTTACGCGAGCGGGATGATGAATTCATGACTAAACGTTTAGAGATTGGATTTTTAGAGATTGATTTGGAGTAGAAATGGTATGTAAATAAATTAACTTCGGCTCGTTTTTTTTACTGTAAAAAGATTATTGTTATTTTTAATTACACATGTAACGGTGAAGAAACCATTCAATGGTCACATTAATTGTTAAACTTGGGGATCGGTAAATCCCGGTGAATATTCACCGCGTTGTGAAACAAATGAATCGGGGGCGTGGTGATCCCGATTAGCCCGGTTTTTCCATGAATTCACCACTTAATTTATGTCTCGACTCCGTGAGGCCTAATAAGAAACAAACTTGTCTATTACTAACCCAATTGTGAAAAAACGGTTTGGAATCGTTTTTCTACAACCAAGTTTTGTGGTTCTATTATTTTTATAAAATAAAATTAAACCAAATGTCACAAAAATTTCATTGCCTATTACCATCTACCTTTTTAAATCAATATATTTGTCGTTGTTTTCCGCTCAAAACATGATTAGATTTAATAATTGACATGAATTTGTATAAACACGGTGTCTGAAAAAAAACCTTGTCATAACTTGAAACATATTGATTACAAAAATCTAAAAACAGTAGGTTATAAATTTGATTTTAACCTACAATGGAAACAAACCAACCTATACTTCGCATATTATTATTTATTTACTTATAATATCCCAACAAAAATTCGTGGGCTTCGTGAAGTATATGGTTTGTTTGACCTCATTTTGACAACTAGACAATACAATAAATGTTGGCAAGTAGACACTAGAATAAATGATTTGGCTACACTAAATTTTGGTATATCACCATCTCCATCCTTAACTATGTGTCACTTCACATGACATGTAACACGTTCATGTTTCACTTATAAGATTTCCTAACATCTATCTATTGATCCTTTGCTATTCATAATATCGTTATTTTTTCTATATTATTGTTTAGAACCAAATTGTTTATTAATTTAAACTATTTAGTATTTCCTGTCATTACAATTTTATAAGAATATAATTGCTTTAATTTTTTTAAAAAGTAAACATAACATAAGTGTTATTTTTATGAATTAATTATTTTATTTCATAATAGTTTAATTAGGTTTATATTTGTAAATATACATAAAGTTTGTTAAGGCTTTTCTTATAAAAGATAATAAAGTTGGTTAGAATATTTTTTATCGGCAAATCAATTCTTAGATACTATATCATTATTGAGCAACATATTTGCTATATATCGATACTATATACAAAGCATATGAGAGAGACATTTTGAAATACCATAAAATTAAGAACGGTTACTTTATTTAATGCATAAGATACAACTAATTTAAGGGTAAAATAGTATTTTTAATATTATTTAATTAATTACATAATAACCTTACACTTAATAATTATTATCTACCCATAAACCAAAAAAAAAATTTAATTTGTTTTAAGATTTCAACTATTTCTTTTATCTATCATGTTTAAAAACTTTTTGATACTACAATTGTAACCTGTGTTTATTTTTAAACGTTTTGGTGTAAACTTTTTGCTGAACCGATTTGTATTTTGTAAGATACAATAAGTTAACGCGTAAATGTACAAGTCGTCATGCAGAACTCATTTATTTAGTATTTTAAAGTTTAGCTTAGAAAAAACGTAATAAGTTTTTTTTAAAAACTACAAGAATAACAAAATATTAAAAACACGTGTCAAATTTAAAATGTCGTACCGCCGTATTGCACGGACACCCTTATATTTCATTAAATATAGAGAGAGTTATATTTAAGGATCACACCTTTCCGTGCACGGAGAGAGCGTTGTTGGCGTGCCTTGTTGCTAATTATGGCGAACACATCATTTATCTTCTATCTCACGCTACAAAATGACCTTAACTCTTAACATATATGACAGTGTTAATAATTTATTTATATTATAGTGATAATATATTAAATGAGTGTAATAGAAAACAATTGAAGTTATTACGGGTTATATAAAGAGAAAGACAAAGTTGTCTGACATGTATTTAATTAACTATGTTTATATATATTCGTATTTTTAAGAACAGATATTTATACGTTTTTTGATGTGCAAGGTGAAGCATATATTATTAAAACCAAGCTAGCAAGAAACAAGTAAATACAAACACAATCACTAACTTGAAGCAAAGACAAAATACATTGTTAAGTTGAAATTTCTCCTAAGCTTGCCGATGTATATCAATCTTTTTAAACCTGCTTTTGATACAAAGGAATGAAGTTGCCTTGATGTTCTTCAAAATGTTCGACACCGAAGTAGATTTATTACTATTTACCAACTCATTAATAGTTATGTATAGTCTTTATATAGATGGAAAAAGAAATAACTAATGAACCAACAAACCCACTCCGCGCATATTCATCGTTTTTTTCCTGGTCACTCAAACTCTATTAGTTTATTTATATTTTGTTTATTAGCTCTTAATCAAACCGGGGTTGAGGTTGGGCCCGCCTACAAAGTCATTTCAAGTTAGACTCGCGAAGTTCGCTTTTAGGTCAAGAGTTCGAGCTCATATATAATAGGCTGATATAATTAGTTGTAGTGTAAAATTATGAGTATGCTAAAATATGAGTGGGTAAGTAGTTGTTTTAAGAAAAAAAAGCTCTTCACCAAACCAATAACATCAATAGATTTCAATCAACTACTCCAACGGTCCATTATGCTTAGTTTTCAAAACATACAGTGATACGTAACAATACTTTTTTTACTGAGAAACACACAATTTCTTATTTACATCTACCATGTTTTCAAATCACCACCCTTCAAATATCGAGTCTTCTACTTTTTTTTTAAATGACTAATTGGATTACTAAGGAGTCACTATCTTATTTGATCATCTTCATTACTTGAGTATATAACCTGAGATCACCCTTAAGAGGAAACTTATCATAGATGAGAGAAAACTCGTTGCCCCAACCTGAAACCTATTTGTTTATCACATGTGAGACATGAACCTAAGACCTTCCCATATTTTAGTGAAGCCTTGGAGTACCCCGCCTCAACCACTTATCATAAGGATCATTGGTTTCTACTTTGGTCTTTACTCTAATATTTAAAACAAATTGTTGACGGTTGTGACTGAAGATTCGTGTTCAACACGGGCAATTTAAAACAAATTTTGATTCTCCCTTGACCATCTGTGTACTAGGATACAACAACCGATCTGTGTAATAGGATACAACAACCGGATTAGTATGTATTGTCGTAGATGCCTTTGCACATGGGGTAACACCTAGTAAAATTAGAGTTTTGATGTGTATCAAAAGAAAGAAGGTTGTAGAAAGTAGAGACCGTTCATGTGGAATGTGTTATGTACATCTTTTTTGTCATTTTTACAAATAAAAATCTTGTTTACTTTATACACACATAAAAAGAAATCAGTAAAACTTATTAATTATTGTCATTAACAAGATAATTAGTCTAGTAATGACTAGGTTTATAATTTCCTTTGAATGGTGTTAAATGGTTAACTGAAACTCTCATATTACATTCATTACGAGTTGGAACCGTCCAAGTAGTCGTAACCGATTGGTAGCAAAGAAACCGAATGATCTTGTGATGACAGATCGGTAGCAGAGGAATCATAGGCGAGTTGAAATACACAAACCTCAAATGGGCATTGCAGCACAGGGACTCGATATCTTTTGACAAGAGAAAAAGATCCCCTGTTTTGCCATTGGAGTATCCAAGATGACCATAACCTCTAATCCTCCTCGCACCAAAGGAAAGATCCTCTAATCACTACAACCGCGCTAGAGGAACTCGACATACTCTGATTCACCAAATGATCAGAAGAAGTATCATGTGTACGCCTAAACTAAGCCAAAACTTTTAAGATGGCTCTCAAGCGGCTCGCGATGATGCGAGTGTGCAAAGTACGTCCATCAAAGCGCCA
>CM046029.1:818860-856360 GCA_025215565.1 Flaveria ramosissima
GTTTTAGCATAGCTGCAAGTGTTATAGTATCTTTAATCAAATATATATCAATATTAACAAACTCGACTCCCGCTATTTTTTCCATTAGCAAAATCTTTAATAACATGTCATGGTCTAGTTTTAGCTTATTTTTATGTTTCCCATGCAAATCAAGCCGGAAACCAAAAACCAAAAGAACAAAACCAATCCGATTCATGAAACTGAAAATCAAAACCTAAACACATTGATTCTAAAACCGAAACACTAAAATTCATTTTCAGTTTGGTATGAGTCCCAAACCGATTCATGCACACACCTAGTTGATTACTATTGGTTATCAGTTCCTAGTGCTGGAGCAACTAGCCAACTAGTGATATCCCATCCATGGGCGCTACCCTTTGGACCACATAAGGGGATTACTACCCATCGAATCCCACTGTCGTTGGTGATGGAATCAGAATAGTCTTGAATGATTGCACACTTCATATCTCTCAATTCTTATCAATGTTTCTATGAATTTTCATTGGTTTTAAGTAAATGCAATTAACTAAACGACTTGATAACAATAAACTTACCAACAAAGAAAAATGTGAGGAGAAAGAACTGATGAGAACCGGTGATCATGGAGTGAAGAAAGAAATGGATCGACAAAATGGAATCGGTTTACAAACAGAAGAGAAAGACTTGAAAAAAAACAATGGTGTAACATACTCGCAAAAAATAACCGTGAAAAAGCGAACAGTTTTCCAAAAGTTAAGGATTTAGTCGTTAGATGTACACTCTTTATCGGTTAATATTCGGTGTAATATGCTAAACCACCTTCATACTAATAAATAGGTATTTTCTCTAACATCTCTTTCTACCCGAAGAACATGTATTAATAACGAAATATTTAACATATTAATAAATAGGTAGAAACCTATATAAATGTACGGTAGGTGGATTTGAGTGTTGTCTGGCCTCATGGAAACAAAGCGAAATTTTTTAGATAATATTTGGCCACCGATCCCACCATCTCTACACTCTCTACATAATCCCTTTGTTAAGCGATTACAAGAGCTACACAAACACAATCTTGCATTTACAAATGTATGATGAAAATAAATATATGAACACCTTGTAGTTTTTAGGTCATGAAGTCATAATATCGTGGTTAATGTTGTAAAAATCATGACTAGCCTTCGATTAGTCGGCGATTAGTCACTAATCGGATGTTGGCTGCTTCAATTTCACCAAATCGGATGTGCTAGGCGCTAATCGGTCAAAATGGTCGGACATAGGTGGACCAAATCATCCTAATCGATGGTATTCCGATGACAAGAACCACCAGATTTGATGATTCCGACATTGGATTTGCTGATTCCAGCGAGAATTTAGAACACCGGTGACTGGAACTAGGGAAGGGGAACGACAACGACGAGGTTGAACTTTAGGGTAATAGGGCTAAATGGTTTAATTTTGTGTATCTGTACATTTAACCCCTTTAATATTCACTAATTTACAAAATATCCCCCAAACTTGTAACTTGATTCATAAAAAGTACAAAATTAATGTTTTTACACACATAAATTTACAAAATCATACATTTTGATCCAATTAATCACGATTAATCACTAATCGGTACCGCAGTCCGACTAGTACTTAGCAATTTTTACAATACCGATGGTGGTTAAATTAATGTAAGTTGTTAGGTCATGAAGTCATAATATGGTGGTTGTCTTAATGTAATATTGTGACAAAGTGCAATATATGTGGACAACGCTTGGTCACATGTTATTAGAGAAGGCAGGTTAATTTCGAATCACACAATACGAGCACTAAACTAGGTGAAGACCCCATCACGTCTTGCGATGAATTTCTAAGAAGTTGATAGCATTACTAAAACATTCGCATGAGTACCAGGTCATACATTATGAACCAATAATAAACAATGATTGATCTTGTGTTTATAAAATCATTTAACATGTTTAGAGCACTAACTTAGATAAAAAATATATGTACTAGACACGCTAACCGGTCACTAGTGACAGACTGCCTCGTAACCAAGACATTGAAGGCAATACACGCTCGTCGAAGATAACGATGGACTCGCGCTAAAGAACACTAACATAGATAAAAACTATCACTCGAAGATAACGATTCGAGTTATAAGTTAGTGACACTCATTGTCTAAACTTGATATACATTAGTGTACACATCTATCGAGATCTCATTTTTGAAAACCTTTAATACAAAGGTCATTTTCACGTATTTATAGATTTACATGGTAACTATCACTGTTATACGTGCTATTGAGCTCACATATTACATGATTTAAAACTTGCATATTGGAATAAATTAGGTTAATTACACGAGAAAATCGGATACGCTATAATGCATTCGTGCATTTTATGACTATTGGTATAGTTATTTTCTAAAATTACTCACACAACTAAAAAGTTCCGTTTACTTTTGCTAATTTCTATTTAGATATATCCTTAAATATGTTTTTTTTTTAATTTTCTACGTACCATTCTCTTATCACAACCAAACACCCTCTAAAAATTTCATCAAAAATATATCCAAATAAAAAGACAATTAAACTAAAAAGTATAAAAATTAATCTCAACAATCAATCTTTTTAGTTGATGGTTGACATCAAATTGTAGGAAATAAGTTTGTCATATGGTTATTTTAGGCGTAGCCACGTTTGTTGAATTTTTCAAGTACCTCATTTTTTTGTACGTTCATAACTTTTATATAAAATGTTATTTTTTAATAAAAATTATACCATTATAATGCGTGTTATTTATCTTTAAAACAAATACAGTATTGTTATATAAAAAGACTAGCCTAACCACCCGTGTGTTACACGGGTTGGAAAAACTTACATTTCATGTAAATAATAATAAGTGATTTATGCATGTTAATATAATAAAAAGTTTTTTATGCAAGATAATATAAGACAACAATGTAAAAAGAACATAACGGGTAATAAAATATATTTGCTTATAACGTGATACGTAAAAAACTTTAATACATTGGACGAAATATAAAAATTTTACAAATCTCTAAAAACCTCCTTATACACAATATTTGGCATTTTATTTGTAGTCTCACCATTCTCGTCTAATATAACCATCTTTAATTCATCTATTCTCGTAACTCGTGACAATATTTCTATCAATATTTCTAAGAAGCATGACCGGAACACCGACCTTTAACACTAACCTGTGATTGGGCAATCCGCCAAGTTTTATACCATTGAGTATATCTGGAGAATATAAACTTTCATCTAAATTAGAATTCATATTTTTGTTTGACATATAGAATCAGAACTAAGATATTCCATTTCTTCACCCGGAAAAATTGAAAGCAATTTTTCATTTATCTCATAGTGAAAGATAAATCTTTCTCATCCTGTTAAAGAAAAAATTTAACATAAAAAATCAATAACACAAGGTAATTAAATGTTATAAATTTGAGAATAATCATATTTTTTAAAGAAAATGCAAACTGTAGATCTTGAATTGTGATGTTAATTTTTTTGCTCAGCTTCTCCTTCTTGGTTGTATAACTTTTAAGTTCTCCAACCTCAGCAACAAAACCGATGACAGATTTTCACTTCAGTGTCTGGCTGGATTCCAATTTATTTATGTTTTCAAGGTAACGGTACTTGGTTTCATTTAGAGCAATTTCAGATTTGCGAATTAAATAACAACTTGAATGAAATTGATAAATTATTCAAATTGAGAAAGAAGTAAACATAAAATGTCGAACTTAGGAAACCACTTCTTCAAAATGTTACCTTGCATTGTTGTACCCTTAAACGAAAGAAGCTAAAATATTTATATATAAATATAGAATGCAAGTAAAGGTATGTTTTTTAAAATGTCATATGAACAAAGTATAAAATTATAAGTTGATCTAACCTCCTCGTCCACAATTATAAACTCAATAGAGTACCAATCTGATGGGTTGTTATACTTTGGCCTTTTCGAAAGCCGAATTATGCGAACCTTGATAGTGTAATCACGCTGTGCTATATCCAAATCCTTCAACAAAGTAACCTCAGTTGCCGATAATGACCTGCTTATTAAGAATAATGTAAATGTATGATGCATGATAAGTATGAAATTATAATAAAACGTATTAAATATTAACATTACGGTGAAGTTTGAACAATGTTTGATGCCATAATAGTACTATTACAGGAGATAAATCGAAGTGTCATATTGAAAAATGGTTAGCAATGATATGGAATTTGATGATGTAGTATTAGTACATATATAAGATAAATGTTTACTAATTTAGGGAAGTAATATACTTTAGTATAGTCTACGGTTAATTAGCCAATAATTTACTATAAAAATCTGACACGAATCCTCTACTAAAAGTATCCAATGATTCTAATAAATTTAGTTTATATATGTCATACGATTTGAATTTTAAAGATTAGTTAAGAAATTATAAACTAATTTAAGAATGATTTGCAGGTATATTTCATATTCTAAGAATGATTTGCAAGAATATCGTTGATTCTCTTATAATAATTACTTTAGCTAATATAACTTATTTTAAGCATGATTTGAATGAATATTTATTTAAAAAAATTATTCTAATCTTTTGTAAATATTTTCCTAATATACTTTTAGTTATATTTGGTTATATAATGATGACTGAAATCAGTTATATTTTATAATTATGGAAAATATGTATAGTCTAAAATATAAATATGTTTTGGATTGGTAATATAATCTTCATCGAATAGAATTGTAACATCCTGTATTTTGGGAGTTATTAAGAATTAACTTTGTTAAATTCTTGCAGGGCTATTGGGTCATCATAAAACGGGGGGCTTGAAACCGGAAAGGGGCGGAAAGGGGAAGGGGAGAAGAAGAAGAAGAAGGGAAGAAGAAGAAGAAGAGGAAGAAGAAGAAGAAGAAGAAGAAGAAGAAGAAGAAGAAGAAGAAGAGAAGAAGAAGAAGAGAAGAAGAAGAAGAAGAAGAAGAAGAAGAAGAGAAGAAGAAGAAGAAGAAGAAGAAGAAGAAGAAGAAGAAGAAGAAGAAGAAGAAGAAGAAGAAGAAGAAGAAGAAGAAGAAGAAGAAGAAGAAGAAGAAGAAGAAGAAGAAGAAGAAGAAGAAGAAGAAGAAGAAGAAGAAGAAGAAGAAGAAGAAGAAGAAGAAGAAGAAGAAGAAGAAGAAGAAGAAGAAGAAGAAGAAGAAGAAGAAGAAGAAGAAGAAAGAAGAAGAAGAAGAAGAAGAAGAAGAAGAAGAAGAAGAAGAGAAGAAGAAGAAGAAGAAGAAGAAGAAGAAGAAGAAGAAGAAGAAGAGAAGAAGAAGAAGAAGAAGAAGAAGAAGAAGAAGAAGAAGAAGAAGAAGAAGAAGAAGGAAGAAGAAGAAGAAGAAGAAGAAGAAGAGAAGAAGAAGAAGAAGAAGAAGAAGAAGAAGAAGAAGAAGAAGAAGAAGAAGAAGAAGAAGAAGAAGAAGAAGAAGAAGAAGAGAAGAAGAAGAAGAAGAAGAAGAAGAAGAAGAAGAAGAAGAAGAAGAAGAAGAAGAAGAAGAGAGAAGAAGAAGAAGAAGAAGAAGAAGAAGAAGAAGAAGAAGAAGAAGAAGAAGAAGAAGAAGAAGAAGAAGAAGAAGAAGAAGAAGAAGAAGAAGAAGAAGAAGAAGAAGAAGAAGAAGAAGAAGAAGAAGAAGAAGAAGAAGAAGAAGAAGAGAAGAAGAAGAAGAAGAAGAAGAAGAAGAAGAAGAAGAGAAGAAGAGAGAAGAAGAAGAAGAAGAAGAAGAAGAAGAAGAAGAAGAAGAAGAAGAAGAAGAAGAAGAAGAAGAAGAAGAAGAAGAAGAAGAAGAAGAAGAAGAAGAAGAAGAAGAAGAAGAAGAAGAAGAAGAAGAAGAAGAAGAAGAAGAAGAAGAAGAAGAAGAAGAAGAAGAAGAAGAAGAAGAAGAAGAAGAAGAAGAAGAAGAAGAAGAAGAAGAAGAAGAAGAAGAAGAAGAAGAAGAAGAAGAAGAAGAAGAAGAAGAAGAAGAAGAAGAAGAAGAAGAAGAAGAAGAAGAAGAAGAAGAAGAAGAAGAAGAAGAAGAAGAAGAAGAAGAAGAAGAAGAAGAAGAAGAAGAAGAAGAAGAAGAAGAAGAAGAAGAAGAAGAAGAAGAAGAAGAAGAAGAAGAAGAAGAAGAAGAAGAAGAAGAAGAAGAAGAAGAAGAAGAAGAAGAAGAAGAAGAAGAAGAAGAAGAAGAAGAAGAAGAAGAAGAAGAAGAAGAAGAAGAAGAAGAAGAAGAAGAAGAAGAAGAAGAAGAAGAAGAAGAAGAAGAAGAAGAAGAAGAAGAAGAAGAAGAAGAAGAAGAAGAAGAAGAAGAAGAAGAAGAAGAAGAAGAAGAAGAAGAAGAAGAAGAAGAAGAAGAAGAAGAAGAAGAAGAAGAAGAGAGAGAAGAAGAAGAAGAAGAAGAAGAAGAAGAAGAAGAAGAAGAAGAAGAAGAAGAAGAAGAAGAAGAAGAAGAAGAAGAAGAAGAAGAAGAAGAAGAAGAAGAAGAAGAAGAAGAAGAAGAAGAAGAAGAAGAAGAAGAAGAAGAAGAAGAAGAAGAAGAAGAAGAAGAAGAAGAAGAAGAAGAAGAAGAAGAAGAAGAAGAAGAAGAAGAAGAAGAAGAAGAAGAAGAAGAAGAAGAAGAAGAAGAAGAAGAAGAAGAAGAAGAAGAAGAAGAAAGAAGAAGAAGAAGAAGAAGAAGAAGAAGAAGAAGAAGAAGAAGAAGAGAAGAAGAAGAAGAAGAAGAAGAAGAAGAAGAAGAAGAAGAAGAAGAAGAAGAAGAAGAAGAAGAAGAAGAAGAAGAAGAAGAAGAAGAAGAAGAAGAAGAAAGAAGAAGAAGAAGAAGAAGAAGAAGAAGAAGAAGAGAAGAAGAAGAAGAAGAAGAAGAAGAAGAAGAAGAAGAAGAAGAAGAAGAAGAAGAAGAAGAAGAAGAAGAAGAAGAAGAAGAAGAAGAAGAAGAAGAAGAGAAGAAGAAGAAGAAGAAGAAGAAGAAGAAGAAGAAGAAGAAGAAGAAGAAGAAGAAGAAGAAGAAGAAGAAGAAGAAGAAGAAGAAGAAGAAGAAGAAGAAGAAGAAGAAGAGAAGAAGAAGAAGAAGAAGAAGAAGAAGAAGAGAAGAAGAAGAAGAAGAAGAAGAAGAAGAAGAAGAAGAAGAAGAAGAAGAAGAAGAAGAAGAAGAAGAAGAAGAAGAAGAAGAAGAGAAGAAGAAGAAGAAGAAGAAGAAGAAGAAGAAGAGAAGAAGAAGAAGAAGAAGAAGAAGAAGAAGAAGAAGAAGAAGAAGAAGAAGAAGAAGAAGAAGAAGAAGAAGAAGAGAAGAAGAAGAAGAAGAATAAGAAGAAGAAGAATAAGAAGAAAGAATAAGAAGAAGAAGAGAAGAAGAAGAAGAAGAAGAAGAAGATAAGAATAAGAAGAAGAAGAATAAGAAGAAGAATAATAAGAAGAATAATAATAAGAAGAAGAATAAGAAGAATAATAATAATAAGAAGAAGAATAATAATAAGAATAATAAGAATGAAGAAAGATAAGAATAATAATAATAATAATATAATAATAATAATAATAATAATAATAATAATAATAATAATAATAATAATAATAATAATAATAATAATAATAATAATAATAATAATAATAATAATAATAATAATAATAATAATAATAATAATAATAATAATAATAAAATGACAAGTTATAAAAGTTAACAAGTTAGTTTAATAATAAACTTAAATAAAGGGGGCTTATTTGTCAACTTGGAAACTTAAAATAGAGGTTTTAACATAAAATGTCAGCTTTTAAACCATAAGGACCAAAGTTGTAAATTTATAAAAGAAACCCAAACCTCCCCCTTTAAACCCCGTAACTCCGGCAGCCGGCCCGGACGCCCTCCGGCCGAACTCCGGCAAGCCTAAGACCCACGAAAACAACACCGTTTCGATACCAAATCATCCCAAACGATTCCAGAACACGTTTTGAAACCGAAACCTTAATCAATAATTTAACCGTTCAATGATTAAAAGCTAATAATAATCCAATTAATTGATCATAAACAATCGATTAACTGTTCCTAAACTATCAACATTACCAATTACACCTGAAAAACACAAATTCATCGAAAACGAGTCTCCTTCTCAACTCGAACCTGCAACTAAATCGAAACCATCCTCCCTGCAATATTACCCTCAATTAACAGAGGGCTTGCGTTCTTCGTGATCAAAAGAAGCTATCCGTGCAACGAATTGGGTTATCATCATCATTTGCTCACCAATCAAAGCATACCTCGGCCGCGGTCTGTTCATCTAGTGTTCATCATCGATTCGTTCTCAATCTAGGTAATTAGATGGTGTTACATACTCGAAATCATGAGGGAAACAAAAGCCCCATGATTCGGATCATTATCATTACTGATTTGAGCTTCAATTTTGGTTCGAATCAACTTAGGGTTCATATGATTTTGGGGATTCATTGTGATTGTGTTTTTAAAAATTAAAACCCACATTTTGTCAGGCTTAGGCGACCTCGCCTAATGGTAATATGCTCCCATGTGATTCTGGAGGTCCCGGGTTCGACCCCGGGCAACCTCACATTTTCTTTTTTGAGGCTTTTAGCCTTCAACAATAATTTTAAATATTTTTAAAAATTATAAAAAGACATTTTATAAAAGCTGATAATTTTAAAATGTTTCTAAATATTTCCTGGAAATTTATTTCCTTAAAAGAAATATTTTTATACCTTTGTCATATATTTAAAAAAATATATAATAATAATAAGTTTGTTTTATAAAAACTATACTTTAACTAATACCTTGTTCCACAAATATGATTATTCCGAACGTTGCTTTTAAATGATCATTTAAAATGTGTTATTAGACTTTATTTAACCTATATATATATCTACAAAATTATTATAGGAGTTATATTTTTATATAAAACTTTATATAAAATATAATAACTTTCTTTAATATTAATAACTAAAATTGTTTCTATTTTGTTAAACATAGTTATTTGACAATCCCTAAATTCCACTTAGAACCCTAGTCCCCGTTAATTCGTTAAACTTAATATAATTAAACTTAAAAATCTTATAAATATATATATTTTAGGTACATTGTGAAGGGCTACGTTGAATCGATGCTTATTATTATTTCTTATTAATCATCCAATAATTACTTATTGATCAAGTGAGTATTTCTATACCCCTTTTATATTTTTACACTTTTGGGGTGAAACATGTTACATTATAAACCTTACACTTATAAACACGTTTGATTCTTGTAAACTTATGGCATTTCACCTGTTTGTTGTGGTTGGTTGAATTTTGTGGCTACCATGTAATGTCGAATATATGTATTATCATTAACTATTGCTAGCCTAACGAAGTCATAGATCTATGGGCCAGACAAGCCTGCTTGGTTGATCCAAGTACACCTAGCTAATCGTATATACTTGTAAACGTTTGAGACTTGTAAAATTTGTCGAGGTTTGATTGTGCATTCTGTCTTACATCCCTAGCTACTTGTTCTCTAACTTACAACATGATTTGCCATCTTTTATATACTTATGTATTGAAAACTATGGAAATCTCACCAACATTATTGTTGACCCTTTATTTTTAACATGTTTCAGGAAACGCCCAAGTTTGATGCACTTTTGAAGCTTATACACATCTACGATCGGACCTAGTTAAATAAATGGATTTTTCTTTAATAATTTTTCATCTTATGTTAAGTTACTTTCATGGAGATGCCATGTGGACAAACTTTAGAGGAAAAATTACCATGTGGCAATGCAATTGTTAAAAAGTGGACATGTGGCTGAAATAGGTTTGATTTATTATATATGAAGATAATAAATTTGTTTACATTTTGAGCTCATATGATTTATACTCGTCATTATGTCTTTTATGCAGTCATTGTGTCTTTTTATTAATTATCGTATTTTTCTGAATACTATTGTGTTTTTCTAAAATAATAAATTTTAAAAAGATATAATAGTGAAATAACATTGTTGTGTATCTCTAGTATGTAAAACATAATAATAAATTAACAATTAATTAATCTAATACATTAAAAACAATGACAAATTAACACAATGTCTCATTATATTTTTGTATCGTCATTATATTATCTTGAACATTATGAGTTTTAAAGCATACATTGGTGAAATAATATCATTGTATACTTATAATTATAAAACACAATAATAGATAACAAAAATTTATATAATATATAAAAACAATGACAAAAATAACACATTGTGTTATGTTCAACGCTATAAGTTTTAAAAAATATATTGGTGAAAATATATAATTGTGTACTTATAAATGTACAACAAATAATAGATAACAATGTTATATAATCTATAGTAACAATGAAAAAAATTATATCAAACGCAAAACACAATAATGAATACATATAACAAATGATTTAAATTATATGACACAATGCTGATATTTTACACAATAAACGTAAAAAACATAATAAACTGATGTATTTTACACAATTACCAAAATGTTTAGTTTTTAAAACAATCTATCTAGCGCACAATACTTCTTAAATTTTTCAAACTAAATTGTCTTTTTACTATAATCTTATATTCTTACCCTTAATTAAAAACTTCTCTTACCAATGATCCTTAGTCCAACTGGTTAAGGTGAAGTACCCATGACATGTAAATAAAATGGAGGTCATAGGTTCAAGTCTCACTCTGAGCAAAATGCTCAAAGTTGAGCCAGGGGGTTTTCTCAGTAATGAGTTTCCTTCGAGGGGGTTGGGGGTGCGGTCCCGGCTGGGAAACGGATAGGTGGGCCCGATTAAGATAACACCTATCATTCGAAGCAAGGTCGTACATTTGCCGTTCAAAAAAAAATTAAAACTTTCTCTTACAAAATATTATACATTAACTTTGGTATTTTTTATTGTTCAATCTTTTTAAATCTTGGCTCATTTATTTGTATTGTTCAAGGTAGAATTAAAAGCACCTTAGTTGGCATCCATGTGATATGAAGTTACTTATACGGCTTTTGCACACCAACTCTTATCATTCATCATATTGCACTTTCTTTTCGTCATAAATTTACATATGTAAGAAGGCAACAAATATAATATGGTTAAACAACATATAATAAAAATTGTTATTTTCTTCTCCTCAAAAATATGTAGAATATAATTTAGCTGACGTGCTTTTTGAGGAATTAATTAATAGAGTTTGATTTTGGCTTGTTATTAGATTCTAACCGATGCAGTATGTATTTAAATTAGCATAGACTGATGAACATTGTATTAAACCTTTTATTATACTATAACTTATTTATTTATAAAGGTCGGTGGGATCAATACAACTTTATAGTCGGTTAAAAACTTATCGTTCAAAATAGATTACAATATGCCAGCTTTGGTGTAGTGGTTCGGGCTCTTCTTATACTTTCATGATACTCGCTTTCGAAACTTTGGGCCTTTCATTTTTCACATTTTACGTATTTTCACCTCTTTGCATTTATTACTTTGTGAGGCTGTGCTCCCTATACTTCCCAGGTTTATCACTTCTTTAAATTTTTTATTCCAAGTCATTTACAGTCACTTTTTTTCAAATTAAAATATAAGTTTGCATACTTTTTCATTACGAAACTTAGAAGGATGGATATAAGTAAAAATATTTAAATATTAAAGTAATATATTTGTCCTTATGTTATTTTTGCTTTTATTCACGTTTCGATATAAATTTTGTTTAAAGTCTAGACGTTTAACCTACGAACACGTTGTATAAATAAACGTTGTTATTGCATTGATCTATTTTAGCCCGCCGCATCGCACGGGCGGGTAAACCAACTAGCTTATACTTAAAATGAAAGGTCGGTGGTATTACTTTTTATTTACTTTTTAAATGTGTATATATATGGTTAAAGCAGAAGAAATACACAGTTGGGCACTTGGCTTGGTGGTTTGTGCCGTGTGCTAACCTCGACTTTGCTCAGGTTCAAAGCTTGGTTCTTTTTTTTTTTTTGGGGCATCAATACTTAGCAAAGAAAATAAAGTTTACCTTCTTTTCCTTATAATAGTTCTATGTAACTTTTACTTGGTAAATGTTCCCTTAATACCTTCAACACTCATCTTAATTTTATTTTTTTTGTTTACCAATTTACCATGTAGAAAAAACATGTAATATAATTTATAGAACTTATTACAATACGTTTGGAAACGAGTCACATCAAATATAATCCGTTTTCTTTTGACGGTATACATTAAAGTTTCTCTACGTTTTGATATAAATAAAGTTTAAAAACGAGTCGGACCGATTGTAATTTATACATTATCACGTCATATACGACGTCATCGCACGTGCTTATTTTTAAGTATGATTTTGAGTTGGTCTATGTGTTGACGTAAAGTTAGTTTGTAGTCATGTCATGAAATATAATACGTTTTCATTCAAAGGTATGAGTTCAAATTACTTTACATTTTAACGTAAATTTAGTTCAAAAACGAATCGGATCGTTATAGTTTATACTTTATCACCACATGTACGCCGCCGCCGCAACGCGCGACGGCCGACGGGTATGAAAACTAGTTTTGAACACATATTTCAATCTTATATATGTATAAGCATTATAATACGCGTTTTTAGAGACTAGAGTGACTATTTATTAACAATAAGAAGATAAGTAACCGTAACAAAGTTTTCTGGTAGTCATTTATATATGAAAAAAAGTATTTTAAATTTGATTATTATTGTAAAATATAACCACATCTCATTATAAATCATGGTACTTTCGTTTTCTTCAAATTTGGTTGATAGAATATAATAATAACCGTAATGTACGTACCTTTTAGATTAATCACATGAAATTATTTTATTACATTATAAAATATCCCAGCTGGAATTTCCATTTTTAATTGTAGAGATGTATTCGGTTTTATGAAAGTGGTAGAATTGGGTGCATTTAACTGCATCTAATATATTCCACATATATACGCATGTAATTAATTTATCTATTCTGATGAGGATATTCTGAATTTCTGATGACAAAGTTAACTTCCTCTATTTAAATGATCAAGTTTTTTTAAGAGTAAATGTACAATCTAGATTCGGAGAATATGTGTTACTAGCTTTAGTAAACTCGTGTATTACACGGGTTGAATAAAACATATTAAATAAAATAAAAACTTATTAATTATAAATCGGTATTTTAAAATAAGATATAATTAAAATCTTTATTATAATAAACAAAATAAATTTTATATTTCAAAACAAACGTTTTAAAAAATGTCATACATAAATACTTTCTTATTATAGCTCTTAATTTTAATTATTTTTTGTATATAAAAATTTTACATTTTAAAAGCACCAATTACAAAATATTTTGTATTTTTTAAAAAATTTGATGTTCTAAAAAAATTTCTAAGTTTACGAAAAACTATTTCCTTAAAAATAACATTAGTAAAAAGATCTTTTTCTTAATTTATTATAAAACTATTTTAATCTATTAAATAATTATTAATAATTAATGTGATTATTAAATAAGAGAGAGGAGCGAGAAAAGTTTGGTGAGAATGAATATGATGTTGACATGTTGCACTCCTAGATATTTTTTTATTAGAGTAGAGAGACTATAATCGGATTCATATATTCATTTTAAAAAAAACACACCCCCAACCATTTAGTAGGAAACTAATAACCCAAAAAAAAACCTCTGACTCAACCTTAAAAATTTTATGCAGAGTGGTACTTGAACCCAAAAACTTTTCATTTTTACATGTTTAAGTTATATCACCTTAACGACTTGAAGCAAAAATCATTGGTATTTAAATAATAAGTGTTTTAAATTTTGTGAACTACAAATATAAATGTTATAGGAATAGACCAAAAGTTTTTCCAAAAAATAAAAATAAAAAATTGCAAAAATAGTCCCGGTGGTTTGATCATATTGCAAGTTTGGTCCCTAGATTTTAAAAATTGCAAATTTAGTCCAAACATGTGGAAGTTTGTTGCAAATTTAGTCTCCACCGTTAGTGTCCGTTAGTTTTTAACGATCTGGGGATTAATATGCAATATGAAAAAAACATAGGAACTAATTGTGCAATTTGCTCAAAAAACTAAAAAAAATTTGAAAATCAAATAAATTTTAAAGGAAATTAAATCAAACATAAGAAATTCAAATAAACATCAATAATAAATTTCAATAATTTTTAAAAAATAAAATAAAGGTTAAAAAATCAAATCAAATTCAAAACTAAATAAAAGTAAAAATAAAACGTATGTAAAAAGAGAAAACGAGAAGTATTGAAAAAGAAGTATGTGATTAAAGTAAAAAACTAAATAAAAATCAAATAAAAATTAAAAATACAATCGAATAAACATTTATAAAATTCAATATAAATATTGAAAAATCATATTAAAGTTTAAAAATAAAAATAAAAAATGGTTTGATTTCATTTTTCATTTTTTGGATTTATACTTTAACAAGGTTTTTGTATTCTTCGATTTAAAAAAAAAATTAAGCATACTTCTCATTTTTTATTTTTATATGTATTTTATTGTTACTTTTATTTACTTTTTTAATTTTTTAACCTTTATTCTATTTTTTAACAATTATTGAATTTCTTTATTAACATTTATTTGAATCTTTTAAGTTTTAATTTCTTAATTTATTATATGATTTTTATAGATTTTTTTTAATTTTTTGAGAAAATTGCACAATTGGTCCCTATATGGTTTGACCATATTGTATATTTAGTCCCCAGAATGCTAAAAACTAACGAACGCTAACGGTGGGACTAAATTTGCAACAAACTTTCAAATGTTTGGACTAAATTTGCACTTTTTAAAATCTGGGGACCAAACTTGCAATATAATCAAACTACAGGGACTGTTTTTGCAATTTTTTCAAATAAAAAAGATGTATTAGTTTATCCCAAAGTAAATGTATTTAAATCAATTATATATTCTTCTATTATTTTAATCTATTTTATAAACAAGCTAAAAAGGAAGTTTATAACAAAAAGAGGAGAAATCAAACTAAAAATAATCATATAAAAATTTATATTCTACTTTAATATAATTGAGAGTTAGTGGTATAAAACGGATATTTTAATATTAGAGAAAATATCATAGGATATTAATCAGGTTTTTAAAAGTATTTTAATTAAGTCAGTTATGTATATTTTGCTCGAACAGAATCATTAAATCATCAAATCGAGTCATCATCGTATTTTTTGTGCCAAGAAAGAAATGAAAGAGAAGATCTCGGGATTGGGATTTTCAATATATATAATTATATTAAAAAAGTAATAAAACATCTTAATTATATTAAAATAAAAAATACCTAAAATCCACTTCACCCCTCCACATCATTTAAAAAAAGAAAATAATATTTGTTAATTGAAACAAAAAGAAAAAAATATTAAAACCTTAAATATAAATAAAACGAGAAAGTTGTGTTACTCTTTTTAAATTTGAGCGACCTAAATGAAACACTTTCACAACTTGGTTGTTATATAATAAAATTACCCTGCTTAAATATATGTTATAAAAATTCCATATGATTTTATATTATTAAAATATTCTATCTTTTTAGTTTTATTTTTAAAAGGTTAAAATATTGTTTAGTAGCTTCAATTTTAAAACGCAAGTAAAATCTAGTTAAGTCAAAATGAGATGAGTTATAACATGTTAACTTGATATACTTGCTTTTATGGCGGTGTGAATAAGGTTGATGGTGACCTCATTTGCAACTGAGGTGAGGAACAAGGAAGAAAAAAAAAATTACCAATCTAGAAATTTAACCTACTTAAATTACTGATAAAAACATTGAAAACTAAAACTTACATTAAAACTCAATGAAAACGCGACATTGTTCATTTTTTTCGCCATGTGAGCAATAAAACCTCATAATTTCTAATCAAAAAGCTGACTGGGCTAGGAAACCACCTATTTCCTCGGCGACGTGGCAATTTTGATGGGATTCCTCGCTAACATGGCGAGGAATCATGGGTTTTCCTCGCCCGTAATTATAGAAATGTCACTTCTCGCTGAGAATTTCATTTTATTTAGAGAAAACTACAAAAATAGTCCCTGTTGTTTGATCATATTGCAAGTTTGGTCCCCAGATTTTAAAAATTGCAAATTAAGTCCAAACATTTAAAAGTTTGTTGCAAATTTAGTCCCCCACCGTTAGTGTCCATTAGTTTTTAACGATCTGAGGACTAAATATGCAAAATGGTCAAACCATAGGGACTAATTCCATAATTTTCTCAAAAAATTAAAAAAAAAAGCTAAAAAAGTCATATAAAAATTTTAATTTTACAATTTAAAAGATTCAAATAAATGTTAATAAAGAAAATTCAATAGTCGTTAAAAAATAGAATAAAGGTTAAAAAATTAAACCAAATTTAGAAAGTAAATAAAAGTAATAATAAAATGCATATAAAAATAGAAAATGAGAAAATGAGAAGTATGCTTAAATTTATTTTATTATAATTATTTTTGATGAAGTTCTATGTCATGTTTAAATTGAAGAATACAAAAACCCTATGAAAGTATAAATCCAAAAAACGAAAAAATTAAATTGAACCGTTTTTCTATTTTTTTAACTTTAGTATGACTTTTTCAATATTTATTTTGAATTTTATAAATGTTTATTCTATTCTATTTTTAATTTTTACTTTAGTCACATGCTTTGTTTTTAATATTTTTGCTTTCTCTTTTTACATACGTTTTACTTTTACTTTTATTTAGTTTTGAATTTGATTTGATTTTTTAATCTTTATTTAATTTTTTAAAAAATTATTAAAATTTATTATTGATGTTTATTTAAATTTATTATGTTTGATTTTAATTTCTTTTAAACTTTATTTGATTTTCAATTTTTTTTAATTTTTGAGCAAATTGCACAATTAATCCCCATGGTTTGATCATATTGCATATTTAGTCCCCAGGTAGTTAAAAGAGTTAATTACTGTTTTCATCCCCGAGGTTTGACGAAAATCACGGGTTCAGTCCAATAGTTCATTTATTACACTGACGGTCCAATAGTTTTAAGGTTTGTTTCAATTTCACCCAAGGTGTTAACACCGTTAGAAATATTCTGTTAAATTAATATGGAATTTACAATATTACCCTTCTAATAAAATAAAAACAAAAATAAGAGTTTGCCACCATCATCCTCATTTCTCTGTAGTCTACCATCCACCCACCACCACCACCCTCCACCTTCACCATCACCCTCCACCACCCTCCACCACCACCCTCCACCACCACCACCACCACCACCACCACCACCACCACCACCACCACCACCACCACCACCACCACCAAAACGCCATCAACATTGTTCATCTTCATCACCCTCCCCACTGATTTAGGGCTTTCAATCAAACTAGATCTAAGAAACATCAACCCACTATCATCACCACCATCATCATTCATATAATCACTTGTCTCTTTTCAATACCAGAGAGTTCAGGGAGGAGAGAGAACAACAAGATGAGGATGGAGTTGAGAGAGAAGAAAAAATGGTGGCTACTAGGTTCAGTGGTAGTAGTGGTGTCGTAGGCGGGTTTGGTGGTGTTGCCAGCGGGTTTCAGTGGTGGTGGTGGGGTCGCCAGCGGGTTTCAATGGTGGTGGTGGGGCCGTCGGCGGGTTTTAGTGGTGGTGGTGGGGTCGCCGGCGGGTTTAAAATGTGGTGGTGGGGTCACCGGCGAGTTTCAGTGCCGGCGGGTTTCAGTGGAGAGGGTAGTTGGTGGTGGCCGGTGGGTTATAAGTGGTGAGGGTGCACGATGGCGGTCCGATGATGGTGATCTATGGGTGCGGGATTTTGTTTGTGTGTGTGAGAGAGAGAATAGAGAATAGAGAAGATAGAGAGAAAGAAAGGAGGGAAATGAGTTGGGTGGGGATGAGAATGGGTTTTTATTGAATTTAGGGGTAAAAATGTCTTTTTACATCATTTAACAGAACAAACACTAACAGTGTTAACACCTTGGGTGAAATTGAAACCTTAAAACTATTGGACCGTTAGTGTAATAAATAAACAATTGGACTGAACCTGTGGTTTTCATCAAACCTCAAGGACGAAAACAATAATTTACTCTAGTTAAAAACTAACGGACACTAATGGTGGGGACTAATTTTGCAACAAACATCCAAATGTTTGGATTAAATTTGCAATTTTTAAAATCTGGGGACCAAACTTGAAATATGATCAAACCACGGGGACTATTTTTGCAATTTTCTCTTTTATTTATAATAAAAACTTTTAAAAAACATATATACCGAATTTTTATAAAAATCTGTAAGTTTTATTATTTTTTATTCACTTAAATTTATAATTTAATGTGTTTTTCCCCTATGTAATACAAGCTTTCTCTTAACAAACTTTACAATCTTATATTTTTTTAACACATTTATTTCTTTTCTTGCAACCATCCTCTTAAATTCTTATAATTTTTCCTATCTAACAAACAACACAATTTAATAATTTATTTCATTAGTAAAATTATTTATTCTATATCTCCTTTTCTAAAACCTTGCCACTTCTTAAGAGAAATAAAAATTTAAATCAGACCACTTAAAAAGATTTGGTTTAAATTATATTAAATTTTAAGAATAAATATTTTATAAAGGAAAGAGAATGCCACATGGGCGAGATATTGTCTAAAAATCTCGCCGGGTGGAGGGATTTGGTGGTCCAATGTTAGGATCCTAGTTTTTTGAGTCAATGTTTTAATTCTAAACGTAACTTTTTGTTATTGATAAGTAATCTATAGTAAGAAGCTAGAAATAAAAGTACACTAAAGCTTAGAAAGAAAATTTACACCAAGAGTTCAAATCTAGGTTAGACATTCTTTCAATCTAGGTAAATGTAACTAGTCAAATGTGTATTTACATAATTTTTCCAAGGGAAAATGATAGGTGGTGATAGGGATGAGCATTTGGTATCCAGTACTCATACCGATACCGGTACCCAGCTGGTACCGAAAATATGTATAAGGTACCGGTACTTGATTTTCTTATATATCGGGATCGGTACTCGCCGGTACCGGTACCGATACTTTACCCAAAAGTCTCGTATGGTACCCTATACTTTACCCTATAGTATCTAAATACGAATAGCCTATTTTGAACAAGGAGGGACAACATAGTGTCAAATCGAAGATTAACTGTCTTTGGTATTTTGAAATTTTTGGTATTGGTATTGATTATATTGGTGTTTATTATTTTGGAGTGAAACTTATTACCATGAAGCAAAAACAATTTACTAGTTTTTTTTGTCAGTGTTGTTTCACAACTGATGAGTGATAAGCATATGTGAAATTTTTTATATTTAAAATGCATGGTCAAATCTATGTACTATTTTTGTTGGACATGTGGATGTTTTTTTGATATTTTATTTTTGTTTAGTTATTATAAACTTTTAAAGGTATCAGGTACAAAACATGTACTGGATAACGGGTAAAAAACAGGTACTAGGTCCTGTAACCAAACATGAACCATGCAACAAATCTAAAAAATAATGTTGTGGATGTAACGGGTACCAAAGAGGTGTTGGGTACCGAAAAACCGGTACCGTACCGATACCGCCGTACCGATACGATACCTGTACCCATATAACAAAATCGATACCGGTACCGATACTCGTTTTTTATAAAATTCGGGATCAGGTACTTTCGGTACCTGTATCGGTTCGGTACAAGTACGGTACCGAGCTCATCCCTCAAGTACAATGTACAATGTATGGTACCGAGCTCATCCCTCGGTACAGGTAAAAGTAATGTCTATGTGTGAGAGGAAGTTATTGTAGCTAACAGTACCTCCTCTCAAGCACAATGTAGCTAACAGTACCTCCTCTCAAGTTACTGTAGCTAACCGTACCTCCTCTCAAGTTATTGTAGCTAACAGTACCTCCTCTCAAGCACAATGTACAACAATCTTGTCCGCCCTCCGGTTCTGCTGGCACTGTCACTGCCACGCCCACGTTCTCCGTATGGTTCAACCTCTGTTCCTCCCTTTCTGGCTGTCGTTGCCACAGCCACGCCCCGGTCGTTTGTAGATGACAAGGAAAGTAGGAAACAACCACTTTCACCTAACGCCCATGGATACCAAGAACCCACCAACGATCGCAAAGACACAAGAACCCCTATGATTCCCGTCTCTATGCCATTGTAGCCATCTAATCTACTACTAGATTGCCGCTGGCCACCACCATCACGACCACCATCACCGTCGGTTATAATTTCAACCCCAAATACTCTCTGATGGAAGGCTTTTGTCGACCTCGATGTAGAAATCGAAACACATACAATTGTCGATGGTGTTTTCGTTTGAAGAATCATCTTCATTCGTTGACAACATGCTAGAAATGAAGCATGCACACGCCAATCTTAACATGTGAGGCATTTTCATCGTAGGATTTAGGTGAAAATGTGGGATTCTGTTTCTGTTGGTTTTTGAAGGCAAGGGTGGTGACTAGTGATGGTTCTTGGCTTCCGATTAGAAAGAGACAGAGAGAGATGGATATATTATGAGATTTTTGGTGCAGGTTTAATTAGAAATAGTGGATTTCCAAATAACTACACAAATTGATTAAGTTACAATTTGAGATACATAAATATTTTAGAATTTAGTTATTTTTTCTTTTTATACCAATAAAATAAAATCATATTTACGTATTTTATTTTCAAATAAATTTTATTTTTAGATGTTACTCAAATCTATCTATACTAATAAAAGAAGGTTTTTGTGTACCACTCGTCACAATTCTAAAGACACTAAATTTTATTTTTCTGTTTTTCTCTCTTAATAAATATCACATTAACTACAAATGATATTATTTAATTTTTTTCTTTATTATTAAGAATATTTTTTATTAAGTTAAAAAAAGATCTTTCTATAAATGCAATTTGTAAAAAAAAATTATAAAGTAAGAAACTTTTTCAAAAAAATCAAACTTTTAAACACACGATATATAATAAAACCTGTGGCTTTTCAAAAAAAATTTTATGAAACAAAATTAATTAAATTTCAAAGTTATAATAATAAAAAATTATTAAAACTGACACTTAAAAAAACGATTTGTTTTGAAACAATTCGTTTAAAGACCAACTTTTTTGAGAAAAACAAAAAAATTAAACAAAAGTTTAAAAAATGATATCGTCGTTTTATCAGTCGTATATAATTTCAATCATATCATATATCAAAAGATCGTTTTTAATCCATTAATTTTTAGTAATTAATTATTTAATATTTTATTTATTCAACCCCTGTAACACACGGGGTACTAACCTAGTATCATATACTATATTAACAATTGCTATATTGGGAACTTCTAATGTATAGTGTACAAACCTGTAATACATATCTTTTTAGTAGGAATAAAATGGGTTATGAAGTCGTTAACTTCATTTATACTTAAGTCGGAATAATTATAAAATATTTTCGTATTTATTTTTATGTATGCTATAAGTTGGTGTACGTTTCAACATAATTTTTATTTGATAATGCTTCAAGTCAAACATTATGTTTTCATTCGATGGTAAAATACTGAGTGGTTATACGTTTCAATTTAAATTTTGTTAAGGATTGTAATCAATATTTTATTACGCCGTATATGATGCCGCTGCACATGTTTTTTATCTACGTTTAAAGTTTGCCTACGTTTAAGCATAAATTTATTTTGGAAAAGAATCGGGTCATATATATAATAAATTTTCATTCATTTAGGGTTGTTTCAAATGGCTGATTGGGCTTTTGAACACTGACTGGCTAGGTCAGCCGGTCAACACGTTTGATGTTACCAACCACACGACTGACCCGGTCCGAAGCATCTGAGCGAGATATTTTTTGGGGCTTCACTGACCAAAACCTCCACCCTCTCCTCTTCACATACCATTCCTCCCCTCCACTCTCTCATTTTCACCCGCCACCCTCCCTGTGTCGCCCTCCTCCCTTCGGCGCTCCTCCCTCCGGCGCCCTCCCTCCGGCGCACTCCATCCGCCACCAAAGGATGATGATGGTGATGATGATGATGATGATGATGATTGTGATGCGGATGAAAGCTAATATCATCGATGGATCGATCATCATTTTGATCGAGATTTGTGTTGGATGAATCGGAGATTATTAGGGTTTTGATTTAGGGATGAGTGAGTGAATACTGAATACTTGAATAGTGATCGGTGTGATCTAGAGTTATTGGAGGTTACTGGTAGAGAAGATTTTGGTGGTTGTACATGTTGTATAGGTGGTTATACACTTGTACTGCTTTGATGGTGTTTGTGACTTGGTGTACATTTTTTATTAATGCTTTGATTCTTTATTTGTTTATATGTTGGGGACGTGTTTTTTTGTACGACATTTTGATTTTAAGCTATTATGTTCTTTTTAACGACAATAATTAAATTACAAGGTCAATATGGTTGTTTTTATCATTCAGTAAAGTCAGTCATATACTGAATCAAACAGCCAAGTTTTAGTCAGATGCTGACTTAGTCAGAACTTCTAGCTGGATCAGCTTTTGACTGAGGGGCTGTTTGATTACCGCTGACTTAGTAAGATCTGACTGAGTCAGAAGCTGACCCAGTTTGAAGTTCTGACTGAGTCTGCATCTAACTGAAACTTGCCTGTTTGTTTCAGTATCTGACTGACTCTGCTGAATGATAAAAATAACCATATTACCCTTGTATTTTAACTTGTGTTATGTAATAACTCTCTTTATAAATTATTTTAACACACAAAAAAAACCATCAAAAAACAAAATCCACTACCATCACCATCTCTATCTCTCTCTCACTCACTACTATCACCATAAAAAATTAAAAACCAAAACCCCTTCTCTACATCCCCTTCTGACCACCATAGGCCTCCACCACCACCACATCTAATCAACCTTCTGCAACCCTTTGAAACCCATCAAAGATTCAATCTTGACCATCAATTCATTGTCAAAATGGTTAAAATTAAGGTTTGGGTCAGAACCCACAGACCCGGTCAGAACAACCCCACAACCACATCAAACACATTAACCGGCAGCCAGCCAGCCGGATCAGCCGGAATCAAACACTTTCTGAGTCAGATCTTATTCAGTCAGTGCTAATTAAACAACCTCTAGTATAATCATGAAAAGAACCATACCACAAGATAATAAAAAATAGCCTATGTACTTGATATACGGCACTTCCCTTTATGGTGTGATTTAAATTAAAATGCAATAAAATGTTCCAAGATCCAACAACAAAAGTCTATTTTAACATTTTATTTTCAAAAAAATGATGGATCCCAATGAATCTTTATTGCTGATTTTAATATTAATTTCTTTGGATAACAATGATCTCAAAGATACTGTAGCCTTTAGTTCTCAATGTTCTGTAGGTGATGATATGATATAAAACTAGTTTGGCATTAAGATACACATATTCTTATTTAAAACTATCATTTATTTATTCCTTATTGTAAATAATCAATTAACCTAGGTCGATTTTATGTTATTATTTATAAAAAATATTTTGGCTTATATCAACTAAACACCCAGTAATATTACAATGAGATGACAGTTTTGTTTTCTTTTCCCATATGAATTTTACTAATTTACTAAAGACGTAGACAATTTAAGCTCTAATTAAACGATTTTACCATAAAATTTAAGGGCAGTAAATGACACATTAAAAGATGAAAACGAGACGAGCTTAAACAATCTTAAGTCTGAATTATGTGTTATATAATAAACGAGTCAAACCCAAAATTCACATTCCAAGATTGATTAGACTCGTAAGTCTATAAGTGCCATAATTTACATAAATATACATAAAATTCAGATAAAATGATTACCTAATATTTATTTTATATTATATATCAAAATCATAATCGTAAACACTCAAAATGAATTACACGTATATAAATGAAATACCTAAATATTTATAAGATAGTAACCAAGTCAAACGTAAACCAAACTTAGTTTGACATATTCTAGCAAATCGCATTCGAACTCTCATAAATCAACCAAGCCAAGCTTCAGCTTAAACAAAATTAAACTTAATTCGACTCGTTTACATCTCTAGTCTCTAATAAAAAGTTTTGAGTAAATTACTATTTTCGTCCCTGAGGTTTGACAAAAATCACGGGTTCAGTCCAATAGTTCATTTATTACACTGACGGTCCAATGGTTTCAAGTTTTGTTTTAATTTCACCCAAGTCACTAACAGCGTTAGTGTTTATTCTGTTAAATGATATAAAAAGATATTTTGCCCCTGAATTTAATAAACACCCATCCCTATCCCCACCCAACCCATTTCTCTCATCTTTCTTTCTCTCTATCTTCTCTCTTCTCTTTCTCATACACACAAAGGTGCACACCTAGACCACCATCACCTCCGGTGACTACATCCACCGCCATCTTGCACCGTCACCACCTATAAGCCACCGACCACCCTCCCCAACCGCCGCCTGCACCACCCTCCCGGACCGCCGCCTGCACCACCCTCCTCAATCGCCATCTGCACCACCCTCCCCGGCCACCAGGACCACCACCACCACCCTAGCAACGCTTCCTTTCACCGCCGTCGACTTGACCACCGATAACAATCACCGCCGCCACTTGAAACCCAGCAGCCATCACCATGAAACCCTTATCTTCTCTCTAATCTCTCTCTCTCTCTCTCTCTCTTTCATCTAATGTTGGATGAAGACACGAGTCGGTGGTGTGGCAGCGAGAGTGGTGGTGGTGATGACCTAGCGGCGGGGAGGTGGTTGGAGATGGAGGTGGCGGCCAGAGGTGGTTGGGGGTGGCGGCGACACCGGAGGTGGTTGGGGATGGAGGTGGTGCCCAGAGATGGTAGGGGTGGCAGTGGTAGCCGAAGGTGGTTGTGGTGGTCGAAGGTGGTTGTGGTGGTGGTGGCACCGCAGGTGGTTGGGGGTGGAGGTGGTGGATGGTGTTCTCTAGGTGTGTGTGTGTGTGAGAGAGAGAGAGAGAGAGATAAAGAGAGAAGAGAGAAAGATAGAGATGGGGGTGAGGATAGGGGAGGGGAGAGGATTTAAAAATATCAAGAATTATAATAGTCTTTTTTATGATTTAACTGAACAAACATTAACGGTGTTAGTGGTGTGGACTTAATTGAAATAAACCTTGAAACTATTGGACCGTCAGTGTAATAAATGAACCATTGGACTGAACTCGTGATTTTCGTCAAACCTCAAAGACGAAAACATAATTTACTCAAAAGTTTTTTTACCCAAATAGTAATACAATAATTACACTTTAACCTTTGTCCAAATTATTTGTTTAACTTAACACGTGATTAATAATAAAATATTAAATCATTCCAATCGTAAACCAAAGGTTCACTTCACCCATGATTGCACTGAAAAAGGAACGCGCACGTTAGTCCATGATGGCGCACAAGAAGCTCAGTGTCACCACCATCTTCATATCTTTCTTATGATCCTCTCTTTATATATATATATATTCAAACTCACACCAAATCACATCTACCCTTTTACAAAAACAGGGGTCACTCTCTCTCTCTTTACACTCTCTCATATCTCTGTTTAATTTAATGGAATTATAAGCTAAATTCATACAGGAAGAAGCATACAGTTGATTGATTACACCCATTTACTACATCTTAATGCTGAAAGCTTAATTGGGTGTTCTTTTGTTCGACTTTATAGTATGTATGGTTCTTGCAATTCAAGACCCACACTGTGTTCTTGAAGATTAAAGTTTCAGAATTGAGTACAATTCCTTTGGGTGTTCTTTTGTTCGACTTTAGTCATTAATAAATGTGAAAAGAATATAATTGATTGGGGAAAAGAAGAAGACGAGCGACCCATTCCTTTAAAGGTCTGATTTTTTTGATTGTTGATGTCTTTAATTAATGCTCTGTTTTCTTTTGATGATTTTGATTTTCTTGTTTCTGTGATGTTGCAGTGTTCATTAATGTTCAAGCTTTTGTGATTATCTATTAAGATGGATACTAGAGTGAAGACAAATTTGAAGTCTATGAAAGCTTCATTCAGACATCCGAAGGTGATTCATTTATTATTTATTTGGATTAGGTGATTGATTACTCGTTTGTTTCTTTTCAATTGTATATGATCTATGACGAAATTCTCATGTGGGTTGTCAAGTTTGCATCAAATCTGATTTGGGATTTTGATTTCTAAAAGCAATTATGGGTTTTTGTGTAGTGTTTTCCACATAGTTTAAAGTGGTGGGTCACTTAAATCTTATCCACTACAGGTGTTTGATGAAATGCCTGTGTGAGTTTCTTTTTGGCATTTTGATTCTTTTCTTGTTGAAGCTGATTTTGATGTTCTTTATTCACTTTCTTTTGTTACTAATATCAAAAAAGGTTGGTTTGCAAATGCAAATGGAGGCTGAGAAAACAAGCACTAGCACAAGCTCAAGCACAAGAAGAAGAGGTTCAGTGAGAGAGAGAAAAATTGCATTGCTACAAGATGTACATTGCTGTCTTCATTGACTTTTATTTATTTTCTGATGGTAGTTAATTATAAAATATTATTTTTTAAACAAATTATGATGTATTTCAGGTTGATAAGCTAAGGAAGAGGCTTAGACATGAAGAGAATGTTCATAGAGCTCTAGAAAGAGCATTCACTAGACCTTTAGGAGCTCTACCACGCTTGCCTCCATATCTTCCTCCTTCTGTTAGTAATTTGTTCACAAGATCATAATATTATCTACTTTTTAAGATTTTAAGTTGTAATTTAAAGTGGTTTAATAGATTTTAATTGTGAAATTTGATAGACATTGGAACTTCTAGCAGAAGTTGCTGTTTTGGAGGAAGAAGTTGTTAGGCTTGAAGAACAAGTGGTTCATTTCAGGCAAGGTCTATATCAAGAAGCGGTCTACATTTCATCCTCAAAAAGATATCTTGAAAATTCAATTGATTTTCAAGAACCAACAAATGGGAAAAACAAGGCTTCCAAGTTATCACCTCAAATCGAGACCGATCAACCTACACCCATTGAAAATTCACCTATTGTTTCAGGTACCTTTTTTAACATTCTCAAGAGATAACTAATTAGTATAAAATCTAATTTTGTTTTCCTTTTGATAATGTTGTTGGCAAAAGAGAATCACTCATCAAATGCCAGTAAGAACAAGCATCGTCCGCCAAATCCAAAATCTCAAACCGTTGATGGTTTAGCAAGATCACTGGTTGATTCCAAGTCACCAGGGAAGCGTTTAGCTCCTAAAAAGTTACAGGTGAATTCAGTTAACTAATTTGATTTATGTTTAAAAAATCGGTTTATATCAGTTTATCCCATTGTACTTTCCAAGTTCCATCACTTAATTTCCTAATTTAAATATGTTTGAATAAGACAGTTAAGGACTTGAGCGATAAAATCCATTTTCTTGTCTCATTGGGGTTTAAGTTTGATGGGTTAAAATGATGTAAACCCAAAATAGATTGAACCCATTGTAACAAAATTTTGTTCAGTTTGAAGGTAGAGCAATGGAGGGTGCAAATGTAGATGGAAGAACCAATTTAATTCCAGTAAAAAGAATGGTATTATCAGGAGACGATGATCCAAACAAGATTTCTGAAAGTATATTGAAATGTTTGATGAACATCTTTGTACGAATGAGTTCAACAAGAAGTAAAAGTATGACGGAAATGCCATCTTCATTGACAACAAATCAAACCTTCAAAGAAACAGAGTTTACAGATCCTTATGATATCTGTTTTGAATTTGAGAAAAGAGACATCGGCCCGTATAAACACTTATATGTTATTGAAGCAGCCTCCATCAACAAAAACCGAACTACAAATTCTGTGTTTTTGATACAAAGATTGAAGTAAGTGTGAAATAATTTCTAGTTGTTTACTTTCTTTATTTGTTTTATTATTTTAGCTACGTCTAATCTTTATACTTGATTCTGAAGGCTCCTGCTCGGGAAACTTGCATCAGTTGATTTAACGAGTCTCACTCACCAAGAAAAGCTTGCTTTCTGGATCAACATTTATAATTCATGCATGATGAATGTAAGTGTTAAGTCTTCTATAACTTTTTGAGAAAAGATAATTCAAGTTTATTTAAATCATGTTAATTATCAGGCATTTCTTGAACATGGAATACCAGAAAGTCCAGAGATGGTTGTTCAACTAATGCAAAAGGTAATTTAATTTCAAACACATATATCATACTCAAATATATAATCTAACTTTTTTTATATGATTATTTCCTTATTCTACAGGCAACAATAAATGTTGGGGGCCATTATTTAACCGCAATCAGCATCGAACATTTCATATTGAGACTCCCTTATCATTCAAAATATGTAAGTAATATTAAAGATTAAAACTAAAAGTATCCTCTTTGTGATCTGAATATTTTTCACCAAGAGTTAACAATTTGTATGATTCATTTTATTAGACTTTTGCAAAGGGAGTAAAGAATGATGAGATAACAGCAAGAAGTGTATTCGGGTTGGAATTATCAGAACCATTAGTAACATTTGCTCTCTCATGTGGAAGTTGGTCCTCCCCTGCTGTAAGTTGTAGATAAGGTTCATTAAACACAGTCTTGATACCATAGACATTAAGTTATGATAGAAAGTTTGGATCCTTTTGTTAAATGTCTAATTGTATAATTTCTTTCAACCAACTTTAATTTAGTTTTTGTATGTTTTGAGTAACCAACTTATTTTAGGCCACACCATCAAAAAATTTATGTTTTACACTAGTTTTTTAAGAAAACAAGTCAATATGGTCAAAATCTACGACGTGTGGCATGTCATCGTTCAACGGATTACCTTAACTTGAATATTTCAAAAGTTAGTTACGTTCTTTTTAGAAATTTCAAATATTGATTCATGCCCAAAATCATGAATATGAAGGTGAGAATCTACACTGGATCTCAAGTTGAAAATGAACTTGAAGTCGCGAAAAAAGAATATTTACAAGCTGCAATTGGGATTTCAACTACAAAGAAAATAGTGGCGGTCCCAAAACTGTTGGATTGGTATATGCTTGATTTTGCTAAAGATATGGACTCATTGCTAGACTGGGTATGCCTTCAACTACCAAATGAAATTGGAAAAGAAGCAATGAAGTGCCTTGAGAGAAATAAAAGTGAACCAATTTCACATTGTCTCCGGGTGATCCCTTATGAGTTCCGTTTCAGGTACCTTCTGCACAAATAAAGTCTTCTTTTTTTTGCGGATCAATCTTTTAAAGATCCTTGAGTTATAGATATGTTCACAGATTATTACACATAATGGAAGTAGATATATATAGTCCATTCAACCTGATTGTAAGTATTATTTCTTAAGTCGGTTAATTATTTGATTTCTTTCATTTGTTGTGGATTTATGAGCTTCTTATTGAAAATATTTGCTGTAAAAGCAAATTGAGTGTTATGTAGTGTAGGGAGTTTACAACAAGAAGGCATATATTGAATACATACAATGGAATTCAGTGTTATTCACAGGTCCCCTTTTGGCCTTGAAGTTAATTCATATATGTGTGTGTAATGGAGAAAAGAGAGAATAAAGGGAAAATAGAAGTGGTCCTTGGAGAAAAAAGGACACTCAGAATCCAAATTGAAGCAAAGAACAAAAAGTGATGTCTTCTTTTGATAAGTTTTAAAGCAGTGGGGGCATTTCTTATTGTTCTTTCATATTCAAAAATAAGTGATTCAGGAAGGAAGTAGGATGGATGGTACTTGACCCATGCTGACAGAAGGTTACACAATTAAAGAAAATGGTTGTACTTATGGACCATTTAACTTTTGTAACATATTGTCACGGGCTGACCATTGAGGCCCCGAGTGGCATCCTCGGTTGCCACATGGTCAGCCGTTCCATTCTGCTTATTCCTATAGGTCATTGGTTTCGTCCTGCCATTAGTGGCTAAAACTTCTATGTTACACGGAAATGCAATTCCTTTGTACACCTTTCCTTAATCTTTTAGGCCCTCTATAGAGGTATGCGGGTATCCGGTGATTAGAATGGTTTAAAATAATTTAGTAGATGTGATCTTTAAAATATTTGTCAAATGTCATAATATGCTATTTCTACCTCTTTCTTCATGGCCAAACCAATTTTGTTTTTCAATTGGGGTCACAAAAGATAGTTTTTTTTTAACATTTGTTTTAAGTACTCTACCAACGACAATTTGATTTAATGGTCAATTTACAAGAAAGCAACGACACTAAATGTTACCACTAATAGAAATTTTTTTGGCCGGACGGCTGTTAACAACCCCAAACCCATACAGTTTATCCACTCATTTGGTATGAGTGGATAAACCGCTTGCCTTCCTCAAACAGAGGATAGACCCACTATATATAGATACAATATTTACACTTAGGTATATGAAGGATAAATAAATTATAATGTAAATATATATACCAAGTGATGTTGACAAACCCCTCTCTTTCGTATATTAAAATATAGTTTTTTTCACGTTTAGGGTTTTTTTGGAATTACGTTCACCGAAAACTTTAAACTATTATTGAATCAAATTGTTACTTGTTTTGTTTTCTGGTCTTTTGATTTTTTGTTTATTTTTAAGAGAATTGAAATAAAAAAGAATGATATCATATGTTTTATGCAAGTCATCCGTTTTCTTTTTCCTTTTTTTTTTGTGTGTGTGTGTAAAATTTTCGTGTGAATTAGGTCGAATCAAATTTAATAACCATGTTTTCGTGTCTTATGGATTTGCAAGATGCGTATGGGCCAAGGTTTTTAGTTGTTAGGGTCATGGTTCACTATTGGGCCTACCGAGTTTGTTATATTATTGTGGGAAGTTTTTTGGTACTTAAAAATCAATTTACCGGCATTTATGAATTACGAGAACATTTTATTACGTTGTTGTCATTTTATTAATGAAGTGGTAAATAAAAGTTATGTGTTATGTATTATATAAAATTTGGTTAAAAATCTCATGTATTACACGGATTGTTTAAATGTAAGGTTATACTCTTAGTAAAAAAGATTTTATATTACATATTTTTGAAATATTATACAGTTTATAATACATATTCTAAAGAATTATGTAGTTATTTTTAGAAATTTTTTATATAAAGAATAAAAAATATTTAATTCATAAAATATCATATGAACCAGCCTACCTTTTTTAAAATATATAACTCTTTATATAAATAATTATAGAAATCATTTAATAGAAGAGAGACAGAAAACAATAAATTATAAGAATAATTAAAGAAAATTTGTACAACTAATATGAGAGAGAAACCGAAAAAAAAGTTGAGGAGACATAAGAAAATGACACATGTAACTTAAAATTTTTTATTTGTTAGTATAAAGATTTGTTATTTGTTTTACGTTGCTTCTCTGCCAATGATACAGCTTTTTGAAGGGTAACATTGGTAAAAAATATCAATGGATCTATTATTGCTTGACATTGATATTATATGTTATGATTGACATATATAGTAGCTTGTGTGTATAAATTATTTTTCTTTTAAAAATCACTCTAAACGAAATTTGAACAAAATTTATATATAATGTACCTAGTTATATGTTATAGGAGAGATCATCGATAAAAAAATTGTATTTAATTGATAAAGACATAATTTATTACAGTGCAATAGACTCAATAGTTAACAAATCCACTAAGATTATAAACCAAAAAACCATAATATTCATTACTACATGGATAATACTTGGTATAATCTGGTTGAAATACCTAATATAACCCTGAAAACCATCTGATTAAAAGACATTATAAATTTGTTGAAAATCATGGGTAATAAAGGATGGGATGTGTGTTTGTTAGACCTTATTGTTCTTCTTGTAATATCATAAGTATTGTGGAAAAACTAAATATGATGGAAGATGAGAAGAGAAGAGTCATAGCCTCTAAAGAAACAATCATATATGGAGATTGTTACAACATGCTTACTCAAACACTCTAAAACCAAAAATCAAGGGAAAAAAATATTAGAAAGTTTGACGAAGTTTATTGAATACTATTGTGCGGTGTTTCAATTACATCTCAAAAATGAAGAAAAAGATGTTTTGGGTTTGACACCACATGACGACAATGGCTCTCATTCGACATAACACGCAATGCATGTTACACGACTTGTGACTTATGGACCAATGAGTGTTACCTTCCAACAAAGAAGTACACTAAACAATTGAAGAACCAACAAAGCTAGAGCTAAAAAAGTTGTCTACATATCAATCTAATAGTTTTGATCTTATTGGAGTTTAAGATCGAAATGAAAGATAAGTTGTTGAAGTTGCTAAAGAATATGAATAGGCAGTAGCTTAGAAGATCTCAAAAATAAAGGAGTGCAATACATTGTTATATATCTACAAGGAACCCATGAAGAAGGTTTAAACCTTGTGTGTAAGATACTCACAAAGAAGTCTTTAAGTGACTCGATGATCAGTTTTAAAAGGACAACCTAATGGTAAAGTGATGTACTCTTTAATCAAAGCTATTATGGGTTTAAATCTTATAAAGTGCATATGTGGTTATTTTAGAAGTAAATTATCTGTAAAGTAGAAAGTGTGTGTTTTTATCGGTTAAAAATATTTTTAATTAATGTTATGAAACTCTTAGATGCGTGCAGGGCGATGTCCATTCACTACCTAATGAGATTAAAAAAATTATTTGTAGCTTAGGCGGGTCAACTTGTTATAATAACATAGTTCAAATGTAGCTCGTTGGTACCACAAACATCTAAGAAAGTAAATTTGATTACAAAAGCATAACAAACTAAACTGAAAACTTGTATGTATGAGTGCAACTGGAATGACAAATTAAAATCCAAGCTTGTTGTCACGGGTTGTCTTTCGACGGCCCGTGCCTTTAGGCCACTCTTTTGGTCTTGCATATGATGCAAATCACTAGTTTCATTATATCATGGATTCATCTTGAGAGTGGCTACGGCTCTCTACCAATGTTGAGACTCTCCTAGACGAGAACACGAGAGTAACCAGTAACTTAAAGTCTTTCAACATAAATTGCATAGAAATTAGAAAGTATGTCAAACATCTGACACTGCACATACTCTCACCAACAAAACATGCACGTCCATGTGTATTTAATGCCACAGCCGGCCTTGAGGAGGGGCGGGCTAGACAACCGTCCCGGACCCACTCGCTCAGGGGCCCAAACAAAATTAAAATTTTGTTTTATTTTTTTATTTTTTATATATGTTGTTTTAAATAGTAATAGCCCGTTTAATTCAATTAAAAAGTTTAACTAATTATCTTTTAACCCAAATACAATTCTTAAGGCCCATTTTTATTAAGTAAACTTGTTATCTATAACTTATTTTCATCAACCCAACTAAAAGACTCTTTCCAAAAAAAAAATCAAAATCTCAATTCTTGGCCAACTAGGAGTAAAAGGAAAAAAATTCAATTTTAGACACGCGCTAGCAACGAGGTCGAATAGAAATATTTATCGGTTAGCTATCACGTTATGTCATTATCATACTATGATCGTGTTACGTTTATTGCTAAAATATTTATATTTGTTTAAAAAAATTAGTGTAAATAATATAATTTGTTAGAGTCTAATGACCTTTTTTTCTCGGTGCGTCCAGGGCACTTAAATTCTCAGGACCGGCCGTGTTTAATGCAATTCCGCGATAGCGAAATATTGGCTTAACTTTGGTTAAGATGGTCGCTTGATGGTTCAACATAAAGAATTTCACTCGGAACGTTTAATTTATGTGCCCATCTTACGTCTTTGGAATTAACACATTGAATTTGTGGCCAAGCACACTAATAAGAAAATACTTTCTAAATGAACCAAGAGAAGGTGGTCTGGTTTGTAAACGAGCCGAGCTCAATTCATGGTAAGCTTGCTAATTGCCTTGCTTAATATTCATAAGCTATCACCCAAATAATAGTTCAGTATAAATCTTTCTAAGCTCAAGTTTTATATTCATTTAGCTCATGTTGAATCTATTTATAAATTTTGTATGTATGTAAAAGTAATTTCTTTTATTAAAATTTGAAACAATAATTAAGTTGGTTCATCATGCCATGAGCTAGTACGAGCTCAAATGTCAGCTTTTTAAGAATTAACGAGTGAGCAAAGTTGACTCGTTTAGCTTAGCCCGTCTCGACTCGCTCGTTAGACAGTCCTATTCACATATTGAGTTTGAATAGCCTTATGTCTTGCAAGTTTTCTTAAGTGAAACAAGTTGAACTTGAGTTTTGTCAGGTTTGAACTCGACTCGACTTATTTACACGTATCCATCCAGCTCTAAGACTCGGGAAAAAGAAAGGAAGAGCAAACAGATTGAAGGTTAGTTATTGTTTTAAAGGGCTAGCAATATATTATTGAATTATTTGAGTTTATATCATGTTTGCTCGTTATGTCACTTGACAAAATTTATTTGAGTTTATAAGTTATTTCTATTTATATATGATAGATTGCATGTCAATTAGCTGTATCTTGCAATATCTCAATAAAACATTTTCTTAGGATTGAAGGTGACTTATTACAGGGCTAGCAACTTCTGCCATTGTGCACGATTCGTTAACATGATATAACTCGACACAATGCTAGACATTGTAGTGTATGGGGAAATTGATTTAAGCCATAAATAGGTCGACACTTAATGGCCAGAGTGATTAAAAACATGTCTAAACAAGTTCGACCCATGTGACCAGCTCATGACACTTACAACATGTTCAGCCTATCATGTTAAATATGTTAAAAGGTTAACATGACATTAGTGGCTGAGCTTGACCCACATCTTAAGGGGAGTGAAGGCGAAAGTAAACTATCTTTGTGGGAGAGGGGGGGGGGGGGGGGCTCTATATTTATTAAAAAAAATTCACTACCGGACAAAAAATTTACATTACCAAGCTGAAAATTAACACTAATGACAAAAAAAAAGGGGGGCGAGCCACCGCTGACTCGCTTATGCATGACACATTATCAAATTTTGTTGTTTTATATAAGTAAACAAGGATTATCATTTTTGATATATTTTATTTTATGATGTCAATTTTGTCTTAATAAAGCAAACTGAATTTTAGTAATTCAAACTATTACTCATTAGCCGTTAAAAATTCATGCCATTGATTTGGCCTATAATAATCTCAACTTTCATTTTTATTACCAACAACAGTCTCATCACTCGATTTGTACTTATTTTAGGCTCGATTTAGCTTGTATGTTTTCTCATTTCGTTTATATTCATTATTGTGAACGAAATCGAGTCGAAAACAAACGTAAAGTTTTAATAATTATGTTGCTGAGATTGTGGTTTGTAATAAAAATGAAAGTTGGGATTGTTACCGGCCAAATTAAAAGTATGAATTATTATCGGCAAATAAGTAATATATTAAATTATTAAAATACAATTTACCCATTATTAAATAACCTTATCATTTGAACCGTGTTGAATATGTTGTGTAATATGTGTTATTAAACTATATTTATATGTCATGTCATGTTAGACCAATTTAATAAAATACGGCATGTTTGCGAGCTCTAGTGTTGCATGTGAAATGCCACTTTTGTTCACCTCTCCATTAGAACTTTTTCTATTATATATTGTAGTTTGTTCTTTATAGATAAATTTTAATTTGTAGTGTATGGGAATAACATTTTGGATGATAGTTCCTTCTACTTTTACAACTTTTTAATGTAGAGATTCATGGGGTTTAATTGGAAGATAAAGGTGTCAAAAATTAATTGAGAATCGTAGGCCCAAGAAGCAATTGCATGCAACCATGGAAGCTAATTGGTACATTTATAACCTTTTTAATGTATAAGTCCATGGTATTTTTATTTATTTATTTCTACCGAAACTCATTAATTTGAACGGCTGTAACTTAAATACCAAATACATTTAGATCATGTTACTTGCTCCAATGCACAAGTATTCATAATCATATGTAGATGTTGATGAATTACAAATTATTTGTTTTTTTATTGTGTACATATGAAGAAAACCATATTAATGGCGGACCCGAAGGATTATGATGTAGGCGGAAGCAAAAGATACCGAATTGATCTTGTTGATTCACAAACAATATCAGGAACATTTCTTCTAATTATTGTTGATTCACAAACAATACTGACAATCAGGATAATCACAAACTAACACACACTTTGTGATAGGGAGAAAATTAATTTTTCATAAACTTTAAAACCGATCAGTTCCCAAAAATTACATAAGTATTAAAAAAAGAAACCAAAATTCGAATGAGCCTCAAAACATAAACGGGTCAAAAACTGAGCTACAAACAAAGTCCAACAAAAACTAAAAATAAGACAAAAAAAGTATAAAAAACTCATAAAATAAGGCGTTTTTTGGGCCGAAACGATGACGGAGGTTTGTGGAAACGTACTACTCGATCCAACGGTCGTTTCGAACTGGTTGCAAGCCCAAAACTAAGACTTTGAGCCCAGGTTATAGTCATTTTAATGAAAGCCCTTTGGACAAGCGATCATATGTCTTATAAAACGAGATAGTTTGCTCATTTACATTTGAGCCCATACCAGATTATAATTGTAATAATGTGAGTCCATACTAAGGCTTACGTAAATAGTCGCTTGGAGCTTGAAATATGAATAACTTTTGGATTAGAGTAGACTTTGACTTTTGAATTATCTTGCAGGCACTTTTATTATAAGTTGTTTAAAACAAATTAAGTTAAGCAGCCCATTAAAATTTCACCTCTCACCAATACTTAAAATTGAAAGTATGTGTAACTTGTCGACTTCAGTTAGTTTCTTGCTTCAGATTCACTGAACTTGAAAACTTCCATCAAATCAAACAAACCCTTTTCCATTGTTTAATATTATCATTTTTAGCAATTACGTGAGTTGCAATATTCTGTTTTCCCTCTCTTGTTGTCCTTTATATAGTATTTTCCGTAAGTTGGTGCAAAAGTAATAGATGTGACAATTTGACTTCATAAATAATTGCATAAGAGCCGTGTCACTAAATATTGCATATATATTATGTGTAAACTATTAACACACGTGGTGAAAAAGAACCAACTTAATACAACTTAAATGAAAAATCAAATAGTCCACAACTTTAGTTGCACTTAAATATATAAAAGCACTTTCTTTTATATAGATTTCATATTATCATTAGTATGATCGATCTTATTGTTGTTGGTTATTAGAAAATAACTAGTATTAAGCCTCACTCGTTGCAGGGGCGGCGTAAATCCATGCAAAGTAGCACTAATGTCACATTACCATCACCATCAACACCGGAAAACTCATATTAAAAAAAATAAAAACGAAAAAAATAAAACCGTGAGCGTAAAGCATATGTAAAAATGTCAAACCACGCACGTGAAATGTAAAACATTAAAAACAGTAACTAAGTCAATCTAGGACCCACGCGTAGTGAAAAGGCCGTTAAACGGGAAAAATAGGCATAAAACGTTGAACCACACGCGTACGTTGCGGCGTGTTAACTCGTAAAATTTAGACCGAAATGTAAAACGAAAAAATTTGTAAAAGATGAAAAGTATAGAGCCAAAAGTTGAAAATAAAAAATATAGAGTTTAAATTATAAAAGATGTAAAGATATTGGGATTAAAAATAA
>CM046029.1:861360-1011360 GCA_025215565.1 Flaveria ramosissima
ATTGTTCCTTTTCACACTTTGATTTGTTCTTTTTAAATCTCATCTCCTTTGAGTTTCGTTTAAAGAAAAAGAAAGAAAGATTTGAGGTGCCTCTCATCTTCTTAACCAACAAAATCCTCTTCCCCGTGAAAACTCTAGCAACAATGAAAAGTGAAGAAAGAAAGTAGATGATGGATACAACAATTTCTCCGTCAACACGCGCGATGGACCTTCAATTACAACATATGACTATTCAAATCGTAATCATAATCGACTTTACTGATTGATGAATTAATATGAGCTAATTAGAGTGAAGTTAGGGAGGTAATTAATATGAGCTAAGGTTATGGAGGTTTAATAGTTGTTGAAGTTACTGATTTGAGACTAAATATTTGTTTCAAACCATTTTGACGAAAAAACCATCACCTTATTCTTAAGTTTTCATGCTTTAATATAACATTTGCAAATTGCTAAATCGAGATGTGATAAGTTTGGATGGTCTCGTTGACTTATAATGAGGTGAACAAGTTTGATTTTTCTTTATCATTCATTAGGAGAATATCCACTAATTTCAAACATATAAAGCACTACAATTTTTTTCTTCTCTTTGATTTTCTTTACTTAGCAACATATGACTTGATTCTAGAAGCTTAAAGTTTAACACATTTCATATACTATCGCTTTTTTCATTTTGTCATGAAAGTACGCTAAGTTTTAGATAAAATATCTAGCGGATAGAAGGCTTTTTTTTCACATGTGAAACGGTTAGTAATTATGAGATTTAAAAAAATTTAGCAGAGGTGACAATCACATCTCATGTTGCACTTGTTTGCTATCCTTTAGGGGCTCCTTAGTGAACACATCTAATGCCGCTATGGTTGGAATGCAATCTAGACTTAGTATGCATTATTTTCAACGAGCACTTAATAATCTTTATCTTGAGTATCATTTTCTTTATTATCATTATTTTTTTTAATAATATTTTTTAAAACCTTGATGCAGTGTTAAGTGTTAATCACATCTTCTATCGCTATGGTTTGAATGCAATCTATATTTATGTGTGTAGTTGGGAAAGGAACATTACCTAACTCAATATGCATAGATATTCAACAATCACTTCATAATGCCCTTTAATTTAAGCACGTTATTGTTTATTATTATTATATTTAAAAAATATCATTGTTTTAAAAACATCGATGCACTCTTAATAACAATTGTTCTTCGGAAATGGTACGCCTAAAACCAGTAATAATATAACAAATGCACATATCCGTACCTAAAATACACATATCGTCGGATCATGAATACTTTCATATGTAAAAATAATTCTATGCATCATGTAACAAGTGTATATAATATACATAATGATGTTGTAACTACCCGTACGTCATCATAAATTAGAGTGGATTTAGGTGGAACTAACTAATAAGGTCATTTTCATGACGAGATCCAATTACCACCATTTGAATCCGACCCATTGCGAATGAGCCCCTTTTTTCTATTATACCACTCGTCAACGAGCCATCGTATGTAGATAAGACACGAGGTTCGTGGATGATTGTGACCCATACCTCTTAGTGGTTGGTGAGGCATAAGAAATCATTATTGTTGTATAGTTAAAAGTTAAGTTTGTTTTGTAATAAGTTGTCAATACATGCCTAACATTATATGATATCTTTTGATAAGAATTACTTTACAGTGATACACACATTAGGATTAGGATGTTAAATAGATCGTTTCCATAGGTCGATGGGTCATAATAAATCTGGAAAGATCAAATCAAAACATGACTCGTTCATTGTAGGCTAACACAAACTAGATTTGTTTAATCTGATTTTTTTAATATGCATTTTATATGTTACGATATAAAATAATGAACTTACATAGAAAGAATACAAATGTCTATAAAACAATTGCATTTTAACTATAACTAGTTTTTTTACTCATCACGCTTTGTGGCGGCATCGTACACGTCGTGATAAATTATAGACTACAATCGAACCGACTCGTTTACAAACTAAATTTAAGTTGAAACGTAGAGTAAATCAAACTTATATCGTTGAATGAAAACGTATTATATTTGATTGGACTCTTTTACAAACAAATTTATGACCCGATGCGTAAATTAACGTCGAGTCATATTTATACCGTTCAATGAACTTATCATATTTGATACGACCCGTTGTCCGCAAACAATAAACAAAATCTCCAACCGATAAACAAATAAAAGACAAAAATAGTTTTTCATTTAGTTTCAAGACAAAAACAGAATTATAAAAGAAAGTCTTGAAGCCAAAGTTGAAGAAACCATTGTATAGGGTTAAAAACAGAAATATTAAAAATTATTGTGGCAAAAGTTGAAGAAACCAAACTCCCCTATTCATTTCATTTGGTCTATTAATATTTTCATCATTTGGTCTATTAATATTGTATAAATTTCACATAATATATTCAACCAATTAAATTTGTGAAATAATACACCTTTTAAACGAGTCAACCCGTCAACACGTTATGTTGACATGAACTCGACTTTTGTAACTAAAGTGTTTGTGGGTTTAATCAGAAACTATAATGAACTTGTTAATAGTTAAACTCAATCCCACGTACTTCATGTTGCGTTCATTTTGTGTGTTTTCCATAAGTCACAGTTAACTTAGATATCTAGGACTTCCATTAAAAAAATTGTTTTCTTTAGGTGATGACATGTAAAATTAGTTCAGGTGTTAATTATGTTGGGTTAGCAGATTAAAAGATTTTAGGTTAATGAGTTGAATAGGTGAAACACAACTCATATAAATTTAAATAGGTAATGTGAAAAGCTCAACAGAAATAATTAATTACTATTCTTATTATTACATTTGGTCGGTGGGTGGTTTTTTCTTTTTTTTTTTTTTGTTTGTTTGTGTTTTAAATTTTCTTTTGTTTTTTTGTTTGTGTTTTAATTTTTTTTTCTTTTATTTGTTTGTTTGTGTTTTAATATGGTTTGTTTTGGGTGTGGGTTCGAGATTTTGGGGTGGGGTTTTTTGTGGGGTTTGGGGTGAGGTTTTTCTTGTTGGTTTTTTGTGCCCGGACACGTCTCTTTAATGTGTGTTTCGATTATGTTCGTTGTCGTTGTCTTTCTTCGGGTTCTTACTTTCTTTCTTTCGTTATCGATACCCTGACGATCCTCGCTATTAAGGTTTGAGTTTTCCTTTTGTTTGCTTTTTTTGGGGCTTTGGTTTTCGTCGGTTTTCTATTTTTGACTGTCGCCTTCTTGCGGCTTTGATTTTCGTCTGTTTTGTGTATGGTGTTGGGTTTTGATTTAGTTTTGGGTTTTAAATATTCTTGTGTGTTATAGATTTAGGGTTTTGGTGTGATTTACTTTGTGTGTTTTGCTGGTTTAGGGTTACGTTAAAACTCGCATAGCCGCGGCAACGCGCTGCAGAAAAAACTAGTTTTACTTATGGCAGGAAAAAGTAAAAAATCAAAGTATCAAACTCTATATGTTAACACTTGGTTAACTAATCCTATAAAATCTAAACATGAACACTTATAAAAACTCGATCTTATACTTAAATAGGTTAACGAATCAACTGTGTTATTAAACGGATCATGTTCATTTTACTCTACTTATTAAACAGAGCATGTTAATTTGGTGATATTAGTTTTTTTGAACGGTTGAAGATACTTGTCTAATAAACTTGTTATATTGTTATACTAACTAACTCAAGACTTGATTATTTTTGTCTCATTTATTACATTTGATTCTTGTTTCATGATTACCCAAAATGTGTAAGATATTAATTAGTTATTTTTTATATTGAATCTTTTTTAGATTTTCCGGATATAAATATTATAGTTTATTTTATCTTAGGAGAAAGTATTCATGACCTTTTCTTATTTTGTCAAAATAAGTCAAAAATTGCACGATCGATTCGAAGTGGGTCAGCAATCGAGATGCACATTGACATGTTATCCTACCACTAATATTTTAATAACAATTTGTCAAGTTAATATCTAGTTAGAACTAGAATTAAGGCCCCCCGCGTTGCGGCAGGGGAGTAAAACCGTGTCAAATATCAGCAAAATGTCACACCACCGCTAGCGATCATCACTACTGAAGTTGCGGTGTGTTAATACGGATAAATTAGACCGAAACGTAAAATATATAAAAGTTTAACCAAGTTGATCTAGGACCCTCAAGTTGCGCCAAACATGTCAAACGTGAAAAATAGACTTAAGAACGTTGAATCACACATGCAAGTTGTGCAGTATTAACTTGCAAAACTTAGAACTAAATGTAAATTGAAAATTTACGAAAAATTAAAGTATAAGGGATTAAATTTGAAAGTAAAAAATTTGTGAGCTCAAATTTAAAAGATAAAAAAGTTTTAGGTTAAAACAAAAAAATAATTTTTTTTATAAAACACTAAACAAAATGTACAACACTCTATGCATAAGGTACAACACCTTATGCATAGAGAAGTTGATATTTAGTATATTATAAATGAGGTCCGGCTAAAAAGGATGGAAATTTTAAAAAACGTAGGAAAAAATCTCAGTCAAAAGATATTATGATTTGTAGTTGAGATTTATTGTGTGACATTTTAGTAAATAGTTGTAAATTAAAAACTACCTAGAAGCATAAAATAGGAAAATCCAACTAAAAACATGCACATACAAGTCACATGCATATTACCTTATTCTTTTAAACGTTCAAAACTTTTCATATGTTATTATGTTTTTTTAATGCACCATGATAATGAGCATTTGTTACCTTTAACATGAGTTTGGTATTTTTATATAAAAATTAAAAAAAGATTTACGCTTTTGCACATCATAAATTACCTAGAATCACTCAAGTCATAAACATTATAATTCGCTCAAGCTATAAACATCATAAACTGCATAGGTTATAATCATCATAAACTGTCTAGTCATAAACACTATAAAATTGCCTACATTAACAACATCATAAATTTCTTAGTTATAAAATACCATAAAGTTGTGTAGGATTAAGACACCATAAAATTGCCAAAGTCATACTCATAATAATTCATTAGGTTATAAACATCATAAATCATCAATTGATAAACTCAATAAATCATTAGGTCTAAACACTATAAATCACATAAACACCATAAATCGTCAGGTAATAAACACCATAAACATCATATATCGGCAGGTCAGTTATGTCTATGAAATTTTATGGTCATGAATCATTGATTCTCATAATACTTTTTTAGAGTGGGTAATTTTGTTATGACGTTTTAATAATCTTTTCTTTATGTAACTCAGTTTGAAAACACCATAAGTTTGTCCAATTTAAAAACATCATAAAATCACATAGTTTTTAGACACCATAAAATAACATAATTTTTAAACACCACTAAATCACCAAGTTTTAAAACACTATAGAAAATACCCAGTTATGAAACACCAAAACGCCCATCGAGATTAATTAGCTCGTTTTTTTTAATACAACAATATTATACTTGTTTGAAAAATAAAAAAACACTCTATTTTATGGTGAAATTTCTTTAAAAAAGTACTGACAAGTGAAAGTTACGAATGTTTAAATAATTCAGGGGAATTGCATTTGACTTGCATGTGTAAGAATATTTTATAAATGGACGTATTTACCCTTTCCCAAACTTTTCTTCATTGGATATGTAACACTTTATTATGGGTTTCTATAATTTCTAAGGTTTTAAATTCTTTTTAAAATAATGGATTGTTTGGTGGACTTCTAATGTTTTTATCTATTAATCATTCAGACTTAAGGTTAGTTTTTAATCGTTAAGAGCCTATGAACAGTTAAAATATATTCTCTTAATGACTATTAAGAGAATACTAAATAGCCACACTAACTCTCCCCTATCTAGTTATAACTCCTTAAATGTTTCGAAGTTAGACATTTCCATAAATAATCAACTTAATAAACAAATAAAGAGTATATTATATGAATCAAATACGATCCTTGCTAAAAGCATTCATGGATATGATTACACTCATGATCTCTAGCCTAATTAATAGACCAAATTAACCTTTCCCGTTTTATAGTTTTAAGTTTTTATTGTCATAATATTGTTTTTAGAATTAAAAACACACATCAATTCAACACCTCTGTTGGTTATACCCGAGATCGCAATTGACTTCCCGAGGTTAGAGAAGAATTCTCAAGTTTGAACAAACTGCATTGACATATCACAAATCTATAAATATTTGTATTTGTAATAGAATATATAGTAGGTGAAATTGTTATGGGGACAATAATTTGATGGGTCAGATTTGATTACTAAAATATATGGCTATATGATGCTTTTTGCAGACCACACCAAATGCCTCACACTCACTAAACATATGTTACGTGCTAGTGATCATGACCAACTGTTTAATAATAAGTTAATTGTTGTCATCTTTGAGATTGACCAGTTTCCACAGTGGCGGAACCAGAAAAATTTTTCAGTGGGGTCACTATTTTCCGGTGATTAATTTTGTAACAAGATAATACAAAATTTTTCGAGTTGTCGGGTCGTGTCGGTTCGATTTGAAATGTAATTAAATTGCACAAAACATGTTAACTACCCTTGAGCATCAGCATATGCAGGTCGAAGTCGATTGGGGGAAAAGAATAAGGCTATAGTTTTATTTTGTGTTATTAGAAAAAGGGTAGTTTAGTAATTGTACTAAAATAAAATTAGGAGAAAAAAGGGTTGCTGGCAAGCTGCAACAGGTTTTGAACCCGTGACCTCTTTTGTAAAGAAGGCACGCGCATACCAGTGGAACAACAATCTTGTGATATATTGTTAACTTTAAGATATTTAATGGTTCACTTCCTATAAAATTATGGGTTCACCAAAAAATTCGACATTATACTTGCACTACGGGTTCAAAAATCAATGGGGTCACTTGACCCCGTAACCTACAACCTAGTTCCGCCCCTGAGTTTCCATGAATAACTTAAAAGAATTAGGTAGCGTTTGGTATGCAGGAATAGGGGCGGAACGAAATAAACCATTGAAGGTAAATTAATAAAGACATGTTTGGTTGGTGAAATTAATGGAATGAACCATTACATAGTTGATTTCATTCCCTCAAATTTATTACATCCATCTCCTTTTTTTTTGTATTCCATCTCTTCTTTCATCATTAGTCACCACACCACTCACTCACCCACCACACAACCACCACCACCGCCGGCACAACCGCCCCGGGAACACCACCGCCGGAAACCACCGAAGGCCACCGCTGGTCACTTCCGTCGCTGGAAACCACGGCCACCAGAAACTACCGTCGGCCACCGCCGGCCACTTCTGTCACCGGAAACTCGGCCACCGGAAACTACCACCGGCCACCGCCGGCCAATTCTGTCGGCGGAAACCACGGCGCCGCCGGAAACCACCCTCGGGCCACCGCCGCCGCCGGAAACCACCACCGGCCACCACCACCGCTCGCCATCACCATCATAACCACTTTTACATTTCATTAATTCGTTTTTTCATAACAACACAATGTATTGATTAATTTATTCTTAAAAGGTAATCAAACAGGACGATGGAATGTAATGATTTATTTTATTCTCTTATCCATTTCATTCCCTCATTCATTCGTCCATTCCATTACCCCATAAAGTAAAGATTTGATGGGCAATGAAAGGAAAGAAAAATATGTCTTTCTTCCATTGAATTATCAAGTCCAATATTGCATCTAGTCGTGTCGGAGTAATGATACACGGTGAATGGTGCTCCAAACGAAGTCATACTATGAACGAATCCTACAACTTTTATAACAAAAGATTTGAAGAACACATGAACGTTAAACCAAAAGTAAAGAATCTAGCCACTAATAAATTGTCTCGGAAAGAAGCAGATATTCAATTACATCTTATTTTGCCATGGAGGAAATAAAATTGGCCGTTTGGGATTGCGATAGCGATAAACCCCAAGGATTAGATGACTTTAATTTCTTATTCTTCAAACACTTTTGGGGACTTCTTTTTTCAGGATTTTCAAAATGTCAATGCACTATTATGATAGTGGTGAGATTGCCATACAATTTGGTTGGAAGGAATGGAATGAAATGAAATTGATAAACTAGTATAATTTTCAAATAAAATTATGTTTGAGTTGATAATGAAATGTAAAACCTAAGGGAATGTTTCACCTCAAATTCCTTTGGTTGTGGGATTTCAAAATAGAGAGGGAATTTGAAATCCCACAAACAAAAGAATTTGAGGTGAAACGTTTCCTTGGATTTTATATTTCATTACTCACTCAAACATAATTTTACTTGAAAATTATACAAGTTTCTCAATTCCATTTCATTCCATCCAACCAAACGCAGCCTAGTGGTTGTATAAACAAAGTAATCTCCTACGTATTAGCTAATAGAATGAAGAAAGTTACGGACTTGTTGATTGGGGATGGCAATCAAACCCGAATCTGATTGGAATACCTGAAACCCGAGACATCTGGGAAGAGTTTGTATGGGTCGGGTTAGTAGGTATGGAATACCGGTGGTCGGACCGGGAAACCGGACCGGTTCGAACCGGATTTTGGTATTATTATTATTTTTTATTTTAATAGGTAAAAACAGGGTGTTGAACCATAAATTAGTGTGTTAGATATACAAATATAGTTAAGTTTTATATATAACTATAAAATACATGTATAAATCATATATAAATTACTTATATCTAATTACATATATAACTATATATAATATATTATATATATAATTATGACATCATCCGGTTCTTAAATCCGGTCCGACCGGTCCGATCAGCATACCAGTAAGGCGTCCGGTTCGACGGCCGATCCGATTCTGAGAACATTAGATCAACCTGTAAACACACAGGAGTAAACCTCAACACGATCCGTCTACCTAAACAGATTTACGTATCGATCTGAATTCGACCCGATCCGTTTATAACAAACAAAATCCCATAAAATTCCGAGTTATATGGTTAGAAACTAATATCTTGCCTAAATTATTCTCTAACATGAAAATGAACACTTCTTATATGTCAAAAGTCTAGATGATACATAACGTCATCACCACTCATCCTACTATAACAACACGTTTACTCAACCTCCTTCATCTTCTTCTCCGCAACCCACTCCGGCACCGGCGACCACTTCAATGGCGGTGACAGAATTCGCCGGCGAGCTCGCCTTCGAGCTCCTCAAATCCCTATTAAGCATCACAAGAAAAGCCTGCTTCTGCAAACCCAGCGCCGAGCAGCTCATCCTCACCATCAACGAGCTCCTCCCCATCATCAACGAAATCAAATACTCCGGCGTCGAATTGACCGCCGTACGCCAACAACAGCTCGATTCCATCTCCAGAGCCCTCCACGACGGCCACGAACTCGCCCAAAAAGCCCTCAATTCGAGCCGGTGGAACGTCTACAAGAACTTGCAGCTGTCGAGGAAGTTGGATAATGTCGAGAAGAAGATTTCGAGGTTCGTTCAGGGCCCCCTTCAGGCCCATGTGCTTGCGGATGTGCATCAGTTGCGGTTTGAGGCGATCGAGCGGTTCGATCGGCTTGATGGGTCGGCGAGGAGATTGGAGCAGCGGCTTGGGTCGGGGTTGATCGGTGGTGGGGGTGGGGTGAAGATCGAGGAGCAAGAGATGTGTGAGAGTAATTGGGTGAAAGTGGGGATGGAATTGGGGAAACGTAAAGTGAAGGATATGATTCTTGATCGAGATGATTTGGGTGTTGTTGGAATCAATGGGATTGGAGGTAGTGGTAAAACCACTTTAGCTAGAGAGATTTGCAGAGATGATGAAGTTCAAAGTAAGTTAATTCTTCAATTCTTTACTGTATAGTCTGTATAAGTGTGTTGCATATAAGGTGTTTGATGAAATGTCTCTGTGGTGTTTCAGGTTACTATAAAAACAAAATTTTGTTTCTGACGGTGTCTCAATCGCCGAATGTTGAGCAATTGAAGCAGAGGATTTGGGGGTTTCTTTCGGAGAGCAAATTTAATGGGTGTTCTGATGGTGTTACTACTACTCAATGGGCATTTGGGTATAAGAATTTGAACACAGTGACACCTACCCTTGTTGTGTTGGATGATGTGTGGTCGCTTACAGTTCTCCAACAACTGATCTTTAAAGTTCCGGGTTGTAAGACTGTTGTGGTTTCGCGTATAAAGTTTCCATCTTCGGTTCTAAATGCGTCTTATGAGTTGGAATTGCTGAGGGAAGAAGATGCAGTCTCCTTGTTCTGTCACACTGTTTATGGAAGAACATCAATCCCTCCTGGTGCTGATGAGGATCTGATCAAACAGGTAATGAACTAATGACTGTTGCTTATTTGTTAATTAGATGGTAGATTATGATCGAGTGAGTTAATCGGTTTGTGGGTTGAATAGGTTGTGGAGAAATGTAAAGGGCTTCCTTTGGCTCTGAAGGTGATAGGAGCTTCACTTAGAGACAAGCCTGAAAAGTACTGGATAGGTGCTAGGAACCGATTGTCACGAGCCCAACCGATATGCGACTCTCACGAAACTGAATTACTGAATCGAATGAAACTGAGTATCGATGATGATCTTTCTGAAAAGGTGAGAAATTGTTTTCTGGATTTGGGCTCTTTTCCAGAAGACAAAAAGATACCTTTAGATGTTCTCATCAATATATGGACCGAGCTTCATGACATCGATGAAGAAGAAGCTTTTGCCATTCTTGTTGAACTTTCGAACAAGAATCTTCTCACACTTGTAAATGATTCAAGGTAAAGTTTATATATATATATATATATACCTTCATGATCAAAATACTATTTTGATTTCTGTTTCATGGTATTGAATTGATCTCTATGTTAAAATGTTTTAGGGGTGGGGATATGTATAGTAGCTACTATGATATCGCGGTTTCCCAGCATGATGTGCTAAGAGACCTTGCTATTCATATGAGCAACCTCGAGAGTGTAAATCAGCGAAAGCGAATGGTTATGGCCAGAAGAGAAGATGGGTTACCCAAAGAATGGGAAAGGAATGCTGAAAAGCCATTTCTTGCAAGAATCGTTTCTGTTTATACAGGTAGAACTTTATAAATTCAATCTAAATCATAGCGCGTTGAGTTTATATTGCATACTGTAAATGCTCATAGGAAAGTTTTGAACTTTACTTAATGTAGGTGAAATGAGAGAAATGGATTGGTTAAATATGGAATTTCCTCAGGCTGAAGTCCTAATCTTGAACTTCGATTCCAGTGATTATTTCCTGCCTCCTTTTATAGAGAACATGCCGAAACTTAGAGCCATAGTGTTAATAAACTATAGTACCAAGACCGCAGACCTTCATAACCTATCGGTCTTGGGTACTTTAGCTAATTTGAGAAGCCTCTGGTTTGAAAAGGTGACGATTTCTCAACTACCCAAAAAGTCCATATCACCCCTCGCAAACCTGCGTAAAATCTCATTACAACTTTGTAAGATGAACATCCAAGACCAATCAGAACTAGACCTCTCTCACTTATTCCCTCGCCTCACAGAGCTCACGATGGATCACTGTATCGAAATGACCACATTACCCTCGAGCATCTGCCAAGTGAAAACTCTAAAGAGCCTAAGTATCACCAACTGTGAAAGTCTTGAAGAACTCCCATTTGATTTCGGTAAACTGATTTTCTTACAAATCTTGAGATTGTACGCATGCCCGAAGCTGAAAATGCTTCCAGTTGGGATAAAGAATCTTGTATGGCTGAAACACATTGATATCTCTCAGTGTGTTAATCTTCACTCTCTTAATGAAGAAATTGGTGGTTGCTTAAGTTTAAAAGAAATCGATATGCATGAATGCCCACAAATAAAAAGATTGCCTAAATCCGCAGCACGTTTGAGATCATTGAGACGCGTTATATGCGATGAAGAGGTTTCATGGCAGTGGACAGAAATGCAGGAAGATTTGCCTGGTTTGTGTGTTCAAGTTGCAGAACAATGCTTTGATCTAGACTGGCTTACAGAATAAGTAAATTTCATTTCTTTTCTTTTTTTTTAACTTTTGTAAATATTGGATAGATAAATAGGTGAAATTAATTGGAAAATAAAGTAGGTTATTGGCACATCTTGGGTTTTAAGTAGGAATAAAACTAGTTGTGCCATTAGTTTTTTTTTTTTTTTAACAAAATTTGTAATTAATTTATTACTTTATTAGCACTTAGCAGCATATGTTTGAAGGAATATTTTGGTCGTATATTTTAGTGTGAAACCTGAGAAAAACGCGTTACTTGGATTGACCCAATAATATGATAGCAACATGCAATGCAGAAAAAGAAGAGCAATAATGACAAAACTCTTGGGACCAATTGATAAATGAAAGAGACTTCTAAGTTTTTATTTTTATTTTTTGTGAAAATATAGTTCTACCTTCTTATTTGGGTTGAATTTTTGAATCATAACGGGATGAAGGGGGTCGACTTCTGAGTGTGAGTTTCTAACGTGACATTGAATTAATCCAATTTGAAGTTTATTTATTTTTAACAGCAGACGTACGATCTTACTTTGAGTGATAGGTGTTATCTTAATAAGGCTTACTTATCCGTTTCCGGGTCAACGGCACCGTCAACCTCCTCAGGAGGAAATTATTTATAACTGTGAAACTTCTGGCTCAACCCATAATATTTTTTTTTGAATGAGACTCAAGCCCAACTTCATTTTTAATTATCTTGAGTATCTCATATCAATCATTTAGTTTAAGTTTAAAATTAAGTTTAGTGTAAATGAGTTTAAGTCTTTTGGCCTGGATGGTTTGTGTTATTTTTTATTTTTATAAATTTTGAAGAGGCATTTTAAGTTAAAAGAGTAAGGGGGCAGATCTTTTTGGTTTAAATGCGATTATCTTACAAGTATTTTCGTTTCTTGATGTATAAATATTTATTTAAGTATTAATATTTACAGAAAATTTTAGAAGTCAATAAAGTCATAACGTGGGTTTCGTGCTTGGTTTATTCTGTAAATGCACCAATCTTGTCTGGTTCATATTAATTTGTAAACACGACACATTTATGATTTACCATCTCAAAATTTATAAAGAGTGGGTTAAGTTTAAAATTACAATTTTATTACCCCTCAAGAAAAAGAAGGGAAATTTGTCTATATCAAAATTAGTTCATATCATAAGGTATAATCTTAAAAACTCATAATATAGTTCAAAGAAGGATTTAAATACGATACATTTAACTAAATTTTTCTCAATTAATTAATCATGCTACTCTAAATCTATAAATCTATAAATATAATAAGCAAATATTTTTTGTGCCACACGTTATTATTTAAAAGCCTCTATATTTTTGTTTTTCCGTATAAACATTTTTCATAGATATATTTTGATTTACAATTTTAAACTCCTAAGTTTATATAATACCATTTAAACATTTTCATAATTTTTATGATTTTAAACTTTAACCATTAAATAATTGATAACTTTTGATTGACCAATAACTTTCTTTTTTTAAATATATTATCTATAATTAAATCTAGTTAATTCATTTTAATTCATAAATTAAGAGGTATTATTCTTTATTTTTTGTAATATTATGAATTGTTACTATATAAGTGTTTTTTTTTAATTTTTGTTAAAACAATTCATGCGTCACACTTGCGCGCACACACTCATATAATGTATTATATACATTACTTAATAAATAAAAATTCAAATGGACACGTGATGTAATTCTAGAGCCACTCTATAATTTTTTTATCTAAACATTGTAACTCATTAATTTAGGCAAGTACATTATTTTTTATAATTCAATGTCATAATAAATTTATCTTTCGTCATTATCTAATATGTTGATTAATATCAACTTAATAAAAAAATATTTCTTTTATGAACATAGGATTTAAATTTGATATTTACTTTCAGAAAATAAAATAAATATATTAATTTGCTAACCGTAACCCTTTGAAATCATATAATAATTTATTAAAAAATAAGACATATATTTACTGTATTTTTTTTTCATAATTTAACTTGTATAATTTACGAATTCTAACCTAATATGTTATAAAGCTTATGATATAAACCATACAAGTGTCTTTACACAAACCATAAGTTGTTATAAAACAATTTTGATGATGTAAAGATCTCTCGAAGAAAAAACTTAGGTGTATTTCACTATTAGATATGTCACATCAAGTTTCTTTAGATAACCATTTATTTCTGTTGTGTGGGATATTGTTAAAATTTTAAACTTATGCTTTGAAACATTATATTTCTTCAAGATTAATGTTACTCTATTTTTAGAGTTAATTACGCAAATGATCCATGTTGTTTATTGAAAATAACAGGTTTGGGTACTAAGGATTTTTTATAACAAGTATGGGTATTGTATTTTTAATTTGTAACGAGTTAAGATATTAACACTAACAGACGTTAAGTGTTCAGTTAAATCTAAGGGCATTTTTGTCCGTTTACCTTACAGGGACGATTTATGTCATTAATACATAAAAAGGTCTGTTTGTGTAACTTTGAATATACATATCGATATATGAATGCACAGACACACACACAAACACTTCTTATGTTCTGAAACTAATTTCACCACCACCACCGACCACCATCCCCCCCCCCCCTCGCGCCGTCTGCAACCATCCCCCCCACCCCCACCGCTTGCGACTAACCCCTTCGCCCCCATCGCCTGCGACCAACCCCTTCGCCCCCACCTCCTGCGACCAACCCCGTCGCCCCCACCGCCGGCGACCATCCTCGCCGCACCCACCGCCGACGACTAGTCGCTACCAGCCCCCACCACCACTAAGCAACGAACACCAATTGGAAGTAACCACCGCCAGCCCCCACATCATCACTATCAACGCATCATCATCACCACCACCGCATCATCACCATCACCACCTCATCAAACTATCACACCATCATCATCTCCACCTCCACCATTGCTCCATTATCATCATCTCAACAAACCCCCATTCCTTTTACCATGTTACCCTTAAAAAATTACAATAAAAAACCCAAATCGTTACCTGATCATTGAAATCAAGGGTTGTGCAACCATGGTTGTTCGCGAGGCTCAATTAGGCTTCACATTTGATTCACACATTATCCAATTTCTTGTGACCATTTCCCAATTAGGGTCAGATCTCAATTATGGGTTTCGGTGATGGGTGGGTGTTCAGAGCGTTAGCGCTCGAAGGTAAACGAAGTGGTATTGAACAAGGTTATGGTAGGTGGCGGCGACGGTGAGTGGCGGTGCCGACGGTGAGTGGTGACATCAGTGAATCTAATTGTGGTGTTTCTTTGAAGTGTGAGAGGGAAGGGAGCTGGTAGATGACGATGGGGGTGGTTGGGGTTAGATTATTTCATTTTTATATTGAATAGTTAATTACACAAATAGTCCCTGAACTAAAAGAGATAAATAAAATTACAAAAGTGGTCCCTAAATGGATATTTTAGTCATTTCATTTAAACTTAACAGAAAACTAACGGTTGTTAGTCTTAGTACCTAAACTTGTTCAAAATTTAAAACACAATACCCCAAACTGTTACAAAAAACCCTTAGTACCCAAACCTGTTATTTTAGATAAACCACAGGGACCATTTATGTAATTAACTCCTATTTTTACTTTTTAATTACACTCATTTTTAAACATTCAAACTATCTTTCTCATCCTCATCCCTATTACACTAAAACTATTTTTTTTACTCTCTCTTTCAATTAAATAATACTTTTTATATGTTTAACGTTATCTTTTCTCTCTCATCCACTCACAACCACTTTTAAAAATATTAAAAATTTTATGTCGGTTGTACCTTGTTTTATATCAAGGGAATCACAGTACAATTCCGATAAATTTTCTCTCTTTTTCACTCACAACCATCCCATAAAATATATGATACATACTCACATAAAAAATAAAAAAACCTACTGTGAATGTTCTCAAACCCTAACCTTATCTTTAAGAACCAACTAGTATTCAAGCCTGACCCGTTGCGGTGGGACGCGTAAAACCATTATAGGTAGCATCAATGTCACATTGTTGCTAGCAATCACCTACACCTGAAAATCTCGTAAAACAAAAAAATAAAACCAACGAAAAAATAGATGCAAAAACATTAAACTATGCATGTGCGTTACGATGTGTTAATGTGTATAAATTAGACCGAAACGTAAAACACAATGCGACTGTTAAATGAAAAAATGTAAACTCAAAAAGTTTAGACCGATACATAAAATGAAAAACTTGTAAAAGAATAAAAGTAAATAGGACTCAAGTTGAAAGTGAAAAGATATTATTGTTAAATGTTAAAAGTTGAAAACTATAGGGTTAGAAGTAAAAAACCAAGAAAAAACAAAATAAGATACAATCTAAAAAGCATATGATGCAAACCATAATGCACAACTAAGTTGATAATTAATATTATATAAATGAACAATATTGTCGCGCCTAGCTAGAATGTCACATAACAATTATCCAAGATAAATGTAATATTATTGATATATATATTTTTAGGAAAATTTTTAAATGAGCCATTTGGCCAATCAAATTTACAATAATAGCTATTGACTTTAAAAAAATCCAAAATATTTAATGAATCAAATTATGACAAGTATTCAAATATCTCTAGCTAGTGATACCAATGCATGTGGTATCACCAGCTTTATAGCTCCAGCGATACCAATATATGTGGTATCGCAAGTGTATCGCTCAAAAATTAAAAAATAAAGAAAGATAGTTACATATCGACAGCCGGAGATACACCTTCTCTCATGTATCACCAAAAAAAATATAATATAGAATTTGTGTATCTCCGGCCAGAGATACACCATCTCTCGTGTATCGCTCATTTTTAAAAATATTATAAAGAAAAAAATAATACAATTATATAAAAAATAAATAAAACATTATAATGATATTGTTGTTTATCTATGATGTATGAGTGAAAAATGAAGAATGATATTGAATCATAAATGATATATGAGTGAAGGAGTGAGAAATTTATAATATTTATAGCTATATTTTCATTATAAAAAAAGTTTTTTATGATTTTAAAAGTTGGTATTTGCTTAATGAATTGTTTTAAAGAAATTCAAAATTTGTATTTTAATTTTTATAAAATAATCTAAGAGATACGGAACAAGTGGTGTATCTCCGGCAATAAATAATAATAATAAAATTGTTCCGGCGATACCATGTGGGACATAGGGCTGTCAATTTCTGACACAGACCTGTTAACACGACACGACATATCACAAAGTTAGCAGGTTTCGTGTTTGAGCTTAACAAGTTTCGCGTTATTAACATGTCGACACGTTAAAGACACGATAAAAAACGTGTCTTAAAAATCAAACAACTGCTACCTGTTAACGTACATGTTAAGACATGTTTATATTTTTAGCTTATTAAAATAATTAAAATAATATTTATGATATATGTCATTAGTTTTCAAGTTCAATTTAAAAACACTATCTCTTGCGCAATCGCTTCAATCGAATACGACTATCACAGTATCACGAACCGAGTCTCCGCTCTCCGCTTGAGCCATCTTCGTACTCTGTCTATTACCTCTTTACACTATGTTATTGGTTAAAATATACTTTTTATTGACTTTTGTTTCATATATGTCAAGGATTATCATGCTAAAAGTCATAGTATATTCAGGATTTTGATGGACTTCAGTCAATTTTTGTTTCACTAAATGCGTGATTTTTATCGTGTCTCTTAACAGATCTTATCGTGTAACATGTTTTTAAGTGGGTTCATGTTCATATCTGGAAAAAATGACACAATTAGTTATCGTGTCGTGTTCGTGTCAGCACTTATCGTGTTCGTGTCTTATCATGTTCATGTCTTATTGTGTTCGTGTCTTATCGTGTCGTGTCTGATTTGTTATGCTAGCCCTAGTGGGACCTATATCGTCGGCGTATCTCCAGTATAAAAATGAGTTTTTTAAAAATGTCACGTGGACGATACAATGGCTATATTTAAAAATGTTTTAGTCAAAGGTTTATTTTTAAGAAAAGTGTTAGTTAAATGACCATATTAGTAAATTTTCCTATATTTTTTCACGTTATCAAACCTAATCATTCCTTTATTTATAGCTTCTTATGTTGGTTATTTGTATATATATTGTGATGTTGATTTAACATTGTTTGAAATATTATTGATTAATGGCCCATGAACTCTGACCATATAGGAGGATTTGTACGTCTCCCATCCCCAAAGACAAGGCACTCACTTTTTTCTAAAAAGTGTACAAGTCGTAATTGCGCAAAAGATAAATATATATCATCAATTTCTCATCCTCTATATATTAAAAAATATTTTTTTACATATATCCTCTTATAAGACTATGAATAACATATTTACTTGGCCTCAAAATCAATTATATATTTCTCTTTTCTTAATAATTTACACATTACCCTTTATTTATTTTTTAATATGTAATACATACTGTCTATAATCTCAAACCCAAATGACGTTCTAGTTGGCAACCCTACACGACGGCCGCTTCTACATTGCAAAATCTGGACTTTTTGATAATGTGAAATCCAAACCCAAACGTTTGTGCTCGATTGTGGTTCAATGTTGTGAATCCAAACATAAAGCTTAAGGTAAATTAACTTTTTTACTTTCATATGTAACTTTCAAGAAGCAATGATTCTGTTTGACTTTTGCTTTGGTTCATGCTTTGATTTGTATATTAATATGAAAACAAGAAGCTTACCAATGATTTAAGGGTATTTTATAATTAGAAACCATTAATCCTTTTTAATTTTTTATGTGTTCCGATGTATTATTTATTTATTATTATTATTAATTTATTTTTTTTGAAAACTTTGCTTGTTGCTTTGTTTTTGTTTTGGTTTATTCACATTAGGTAGATTCATGAAGAAAGATGAAAATATGGATATTGTGGAAAACCACTTATTTACATCAACATGAGAGAATAGGGATTAATCATCAACACTTAAGAATGTTGTTGTTTAAGAATTTTCCAAGTCTAAGATAAAAACAATGTATATTGAGGCTACTTCGGTTAGCAAAAATGGGAAAATATGTAAATAATTATTCAATAAGTTCATTAAGGGTAAAATAGTAATTTAATAAGTTAATTTTATTGAAAAATATAAATATAAAATGTGTGTGTATATATATATATATAATTGAATTTTAATTTGGAAAAATATGTAAAAGAAATAAATGGTATATAAAGATGTTGAAAATTTGGTTGATAACAAGGGAGCATAAACCAATCTAACAACTTTGATCTTGTTCTTTCATGTTGATTATGTAGGTTCTACTTTGAATATTATTTTTCAGACTTTGACTTGTCATCCATCAATGACTCACTTAATAAATCGAGAGGATTCCATAGGTTTCTAAAGGGTGTACACAACTCACCATGAGAGTGAGAGTTGAGTTAGAGGAAGTAGATCGATTTTATCTTATCATTTTGAATAACCATAGGGCAAATAATTTTCATCTTCGTAATCATTTTCTTATTTGTTGACAATTTTCCACCATAGTATTGGAAAAATCAGTGTAACGGTTTATGGTTTGGAGTTTCTAGATAGTTGTTTGAATCGTGCAGTTAGATGACTTCTAATTTAGTGTTAACTAGTATTAAGTTTCTCACGTTGCAATAAGAGGCTACAAACCGTGTCAAGTAATACCAACAACACACCATCGTTAGTGATCACCAATATTGAAAAAACCCGTATGAGAAAAGATATATAAAAATAAAAACGAACGAAAAGTAGACGTGGAATTGTTGAACCACGCAGGAGAAACATAAAACATATAAAGCAATAAGTAAGTCAATTTAGAACCAGTATGTTGCGACAGGGCTATTAAACCGGAAAAAAATAAGCACAAAAACGTTGAACCACACATGCATACTGTGACGTGTTAACTCGCAAAATTTAGACTGAAACATAAAACAAAATTTTGTAAAATATGAAAAAAAAAATAGGGACCAAAGTTGAAAGTAAAAAAAATTTAAGGCTAAATTGTAAAAAGTTTTCTATTAAGGTAAAAAAAGTTAAAGGATTAAAAAAAGTCAAAAGATGAGTATAACTTACTAAATTACATGTTACAACCTATAATTTATACCAAAGTTGGTAATTAGTATATACTAGTATTAAGCACCCCGCGTTGCAAGGGGGACGTAAAACCGTATCAAGTAACACCAATGACACACTACCGTCAGTGACCACCTATACCGAAAAAACTCATATTAAAAAACACAAATTAAAAACGAAAAAAGATAACCGAACGAAAAGTAGACATAAAATCGTTGAACCACGTAGGCGATACGTAAAACATATAAACCAATAAGTCTATCTAGGACCAGTGCCTTGCGACGGTGCCGTTGAACGGGAAAAAATGAACTTAAAAACGTTGAACCACACACGCATGCTGCGATGTATTAACTCGCAATTTTATACCGAAACGTACAAGGGAAAATTTGTAAGAAAATATATAAAGTATAAGAGACCAAATTTGTAACAAAAGGTGGGTACAACCCCACCAAGCATGATGTACAACACATGATGCACAACAAACTTGATAATTAGTATATATTAAACTAGTATTAAGCCAATGCATTGCGCGGGTGCGTAAACCTGTATTATTAATGTCACACCCTCAAAATCCACGTGCGGGGTTTTACCGCGAGGCGTGTGAACAAACCAGGATCACAGTCAGTAGTTACATAGAACGACTCTATATGCCACAAGTAAAATAAAAACAACCAAAGATATAGTTTGAAACAGTGCGGAAGCGTTTTGAAAACAACTCAAACAACTAAAAGTATAAATGTGGCAAAACATGTGCCAACCCAAAATAGTAAAACATATTCATTAAAATGCTAATGTCTTGAAAACCGAGTCTTAATATGCAAGTGAACCGTGGCGTGCTCCTAGAGGCAAGCAGCTTAATGACCTGAGAAAAGCATACTAAAATGTCAACACATAGGTTGGTGAGTTCAAGAGTTTGAGTTCAGTAAACATATAAACAGTTGTGATATATATATAAGCAGTGTATTGCAATAGATAGCTAGTCTATTAACAGCAAATATTAATACATAGTGATTTCGCAATTGAAGCTGACTGTGATAGTTGTTGCCTCCTGTCACGACTTACCATGTCGTGACAATGTTCAATAGGACAAATTGCACCCGGTTGACCTCGAGTCACACAGGTGGGGCTCGTCAGACCCAGTAGTACTACCCAAGTTTCCCCGCTATTAAATATTAACAATTCGAAAGTGTGAGGACTTTTCCCATGATAAATAGCACTATATCAATATTATACACAACTTAAATATTAAAAGCGTTCGTAAAATACCAGTATGCTATCTCCCCCAAAAGAGATTAAATAAAGCGTGGGGCATGAACTCACCTGATGTATGCAAAGAGTACTTAGGGTTTAATTGAGAAACGAGTGGATATCCAACCTTCAAAGGTTACCTAGATCATGCGAGTACATAAGTACGTGTAAATAAAGACATGTGAAAACCCTAGTCATACCAGAACCAAAGACTCAAGCTTCCAAACAAATAGACACGTTTGACCTAGTTGACCCGTTTGACCCGTTGGTGACATTATGAGTTATAATTCAAATAAAGCCAATAAGCACATATAACATACATGATTAACATTCAAATAGTATCATACACATGCTACATTATCCATACATAACCCTTAAGTCTTAGCCATGCTCATAGCATTCAACATACACCATAATCATTACTCACCAAACCCAAACATGATACCCTAGCAACTAATCAACATCAACTTCATACATGATCACCAAAATCCAAATATCATCCATGATTATCCAAAACATCCCATACAACTAGTTCAACATGATTCATCACCTTAGAATTCATCCATGATCATACTAACATGCTCCTAATATCCCAAACATGTTCATATCATCATACATCAAACTTTACACAAATAAAGTTTCCCTTTTGGGAAAGAACATCCCAAAATCTATCAAACATCCAAAGCATACATGAATTCAACATAATTATACCATCTCAAGCTCCATACAATATCTAGACATGATTAACATCACCTAAACACCATAATCTAACCATCTTCATAAACAAAAGTTTCTACTTTTGGCAAGCTATGAACTAACAACATGCATTCAAAGATTTCTAGCATTCATAACAACAATCTAGCATCTAATTATCATCATGAACTCATCCATAACATCAATCCATCACTAGATCACTACTTCATGCAAAATAAAGTTACTATTCTTAGTAACCTATGAACAATGCATCAAAATCCCAACTTTCTTGTAAGATCAATGTATTCTAACATTCATACAACCCAATAATCATCAAACATTCATCAAACAACAATCATCCACACAAAAATCATACAAAATTCGAACTAGGGTTTGACAAGAATCAAAATCCATGATTAAACCACTAAGAACATGTAATTCATACATAATCCACGTTAACTAACATGTAATCAACCTAACTAACATATAAACATCAACATTAGACATCAAATTCGACTCCATGAATGCCAATCCACGAATTAGGGTTCGGCCACTATGAACAATTCACCAAAAACGTGAAAAAACTAACCTTTAAACTTGTAATTGCTTGCAATTGATGATTCCTAGGTGTTATATGGATGAAATCGAACCAAATCCACACGAATATGCTTGTTCTTGGCTGGAATTCGAAGATTGAGAGGGATGGGAGAAGTGTTGCGGCCGATTTGGGTGGGATTAGGGTTGGGTTTTGTTTTGTTTAATTAAACTTTGCAAATTGACAACTTAGGCCCTTGTGTTTTGTATTTTATTAAAAACTAAGCTTTAAACTCTTTGTAAATTGTTTTTAACTTAATAATATAAAGATATAAACTAATGAAAATCATCGTATACCTTATCTTTATAAAAACACAAGACATACAAATAATTAAGCGCGTTTCCGCGTTACGCGATTAATTTTCTAATTAACATTTTAAAAACATGCAAACACATAAACATAACACAATAATCACATAATCAATTAGATTCACATTAATTTAACATTATTCATTATTATTAGGTCACCAACGTTAAACGACAACTAGTGTGTGCTCACGACACGTGTATTCAAGACTTAACGAAACTAACGGAGTTTGGTAACGGAAATTTACCGGATGTCACATTATCCCCATGTTGAAAGAATTTTCGTCCCGAAAATTGCGTTACATGGTGAGAGTGTTCCATCACTGGTCTACTGCATTGGCACACAGAAATCGAAATCGAGTGAGTTTTGGATGAGTTGTCACATCATCCCCATGTTGAAAGAAATTTCGTCCCGAAATTTAAATCAATACCTTCGTCTGCAGACACCGTCTTCTCGAATAGATGAGGATACTTAAGCTTCATTTGATCTTCCCGTTCCCATGTGAATTCCGGTCCACGTCGCGAATTCCAACGGATTTTGACAATAGGTATCTTGCTCTGCTTAAGTTTTTCACCTCACGGTCCATCACCTCCACTGGTTCTTCAATAAAACTTTCTGGCTCATCCACTTGAACCTCTCCTAGTGGTACGACCATCGTTTCATCAGTTATGCATTTCTTTCAGTTTGATACATGAATACATCATGGATTCCACTTAGCGAATCAGGTAGGGCTAGACGTAGGCCCTGGACCTATTCTTTCCACTATTTCAAATGGTCCAACGTACCTCGGGTTAGCTTCCCTCGCTTGCCAAACCGAACTACGCCTTTCCATGGTGAAACTTTCAACAACACCTTGTCCACCAACCTGAAACTCTAATGGTTTCCTTCTTTTATCAGCATAACTCTTTTTGTCGTCTCGCGCTGCTTGCCATACGGTTCCGTATCTGTACGATCTTCTCAGTTGTTTCATGAATCAACTCGGGACCAGTCAGTTGACTATCACCAATTTCCGCCCACCACAACGGTGATCTAACATTTTCTCCCATACAAAGCCTCGAAAGGTGCTGCTTGTATGCTAGTGTGATAACTGTTGTTATAAGAAAATTCCACCAATGGCAGGTGAACTTCCCCGTTATTCCCGAAATCAATTACACAAGCACTAGCATATCTTCCAACGTCTGTATGGTACGCCTCACTCTGGCCATCCGTTTGCGGGTGATAAGCATACTCTCATATCTAATCGTGTTCCCAAAGTTTCTGCAATGATTGCCAGAAGTGTGACGTGAAACGAGCGTCACGATCAGAGATAATGGAGATCGGTACACCGTGTCTGGAAACGATCTCCTTGAGGTACAGGCGGGTTAACTTCTCCATCTTGTCAGTTTCCTTTATAGCAAGAAAATGAGCAGATTTTGTCAATCGATCCACAATAACCCATTTGTATCACAACCATTACTAGTCCTGGGCAGCTTGGTAATAAAATCCATGGAGATTTGTTCCCACTTCCACATCGGTATCTCGGGTTGCTGCAATAGTCCGGATGGTTTTTGATACTCCACCTTACCTTCGAGCAGGTCAAGCACTTGCTCACATATGTGCAGCCACATCCGCTTTCATATTAGGCCACAATAGTGCGCCTTCAGATCATGATACATTTTATCAGATCCAGGATGTATAGAGTACTTAGGATTTGTGTGCCTCACTCATAACCAGGTCTCTCAAATTTCCATAGGCAGGCACCCAAAGTCTATCCATGAAATATCGAATTCCATCTTCCTTCATGACCAACTGCTTATCCATTCCTCTCAACACGACTCAGAACCAATGTTTTCTGCTTTCAAAGCTTCTACCTGTGCCTCCTTAACTTGTTCAGGCAGTTGAGTACTAATAGTGAGCTGTAAAGCTCGCACCCGTCTGGGTTTAGCTGTTTCCTTCCGGCTTAAGGCATCAGCAACCACATTCGCCTTTCCCGGATGGTATTTAATAGCGCAATCATAGTCGTTTAGCAGCTCCACCCAACGTCGTTGCCTCATATTCAATTCCTTTTTCTCAAAGATATGTTGAAGACTCTTGTGATCGGTGTAGAGAGTGCACTTGGTACCGTACAAGTAATGTCTCCAACTTTAAGGCAAAGACTACTGCACCCAACTCTAAGTCATGAGTAGTATAGTTCTTCTCATGAACTTTTAATTGTCTCGAGGCGTAGGCTATCACTTTGTCTCGCTGCATTAAGACACAACCCAAGCCTTGAATGGATGCATCACAATATACCACGAAGTCATCCGTCCCCTCTGGCAGTGCTAGTATCGGCGCGGTACATAGCTTCTGCTTTAACGATTGAAAAGCCGATTCTTGGCTTTCACCCCATTTGTATGTAGTCCCTTTGTGAGTCAAAGCTGTGAGAGGTTGTGCATCTTAGAGAATCCCTCTATGAATCGCCGATAGTAACCTGCTAATCCCAAGAATTGTCTTATTTCACTCGGCGTTTTAGGTGTGGTCCAATTCTTGATCGCCTCAATTTTGGCAGGATCAACATGTATCCCTTTCTCATTAACAATATGACCTAAGAATTGTACTTCTCGTATCCAAAAGTCACACTTAGAGAATTTGGCGTACACTGTTCCCTTTTCAGCAGCTCTAATCATTCGCAAATGCTCCTCATGGTCTTCCTTGGTCCTGGAATATATCAGTATATCATCGATAAACACAATGACAAACTGATCGAGGTAGGGTTTGCACACACGGTTCATGAGGTCCATGAACAAAGCAGGTGCATTTGTCAACCAAAAGGCATGACCAAGAACTCATAATGACCGTAGCGGGTACGAAACGCGGTTTTGGAAATGTCTTCTTCGCGTACTCAGTTGATGATAGCCAGATCTCAAGTCAATCTTCGAATAGTAACTTGATCCCTGGAGTTGGTCAAACAAGTCATCGATACGGGGTAGAGGGTATCGGTTCTTGACTGTTACTTTATTTAGCTCCCTATAGTCAATACACATCCGAAACGTGCCATCCTTCTTCTTCACAAACAGGACAGGGGCTCCCCAGGGTGATGTACTAGGGCGAATAAACCCTTATCTAATAGCTCCTGGAGTTGTGACGACAACTCCTGTAGTTCGTTCGGTGCTAATCGATAAGGTGCTCTAGCAATCGGGGCTGCGCCGGGAGTTAGCTCAATTTGGAATTCCACTTGACGATGAGGTGGTAATCCAGGAAGATCCTCTGGAAACACCTCTGGAAAGTCGCGCACTATGGGAATATCCTCCATTCTTCTTTCCTTCGCCTGCTTATCAGTCACAAGTGCTAGAATAGCCACACGACCCTTTCGTAGTAACTTTTGGGCTTTCATGAACGAGATGATGCCTATCACAGCACCACTCCTATCACCTCGGACTGTCAGAATTGTGTCATCAACAGGAATTCGTATGATCTTTTCATGACATATAACTTCTGCTTGCTTGCTAGAAAGCCAATCCATGCCTATCACAACATCAAAACTCCCCAGAGTAACAGGCATAAGATCTATAACGAAAGTATGACCAGCAAGCTCTATCTTACAGTCTTTAAGGATATGAGTTACGTGAATCTGTTTACCGTCAGCCAACTCTACGGTGTACTTAGATTCTAGGGCGGAGGGTATATCACTTAAAAGACTACAGAATTTTAAGGACACGAAACTCCTATCAGCTCCAGTATCGAATAGTACCGTAGCAAAGCAACCATTAACAGAGAATCTACCAGTAACAGTTGTAGGATCATTTAGAGCCTCACCTGAGCCAATGACGAAGGCTCTCCCTTTGCTCCATCCTTATTACCGCCATTACCGTTGCCAGTTCCACCGTTGTTGTTACCATTGTTGTTGTTGTTATTGTTGTTGTTGTTGTGTCCATTTCCATTGTTTCCATTTCCATTTCTCCTTAGTTGCGGGCAATTTCGCTGTAGTGCCCCTCCTTTCCACATTCAAAACAACCCTTAGGAGTTTCCTGGGGTTGTTGCGTCCTCCTAACCAGTTCGCCACGGCAATCCTTCGCAGCGTGTCCAATTTTACCACATCGCTGACATTTGAAGCTATCACATCGTCCCATGATGGTAGTTGCACCGGTTGCACTTCGGGTGTCTTCCACCATAACCACTGGGTCCTTGATTAGTTGCAGTTGTTTGTTGAAGTTACGATTGTTGTCAAACCTACGTTGCTGTTGGACCGGTTGTTGTTGCTGCTGAGGCTGAGGTTGACTGCCTGAAGATGATGATGCTTTGGTGTTACTACTACCATCCCACTTTCTTTTGTTATCGGGCACGCTTGCCACGGCGCCCCGTTTGGGTAGACGACCCTGTTCCACTGCTTGGTCAGTTAGCTTATGGGCTAACTGAATGGCCTGCTGTATGGTGGCTGGATTAGAAGCAGTTACCATACTCTGTATTTCGGGTACAAGTCCCCGTATGTAGTGCTCGATCCTCTTGTGCATCTCATTTACCATCCCCGGGCATAATGTGGCTAGCTCGTGAGTTCTAGTGGTGTAAGCCTCAATTTCTGAGCCCTGCATTTTCAGTTGCCAGAACTCTATTCCAACTTTTGCACCTCGTTGCGAGGACAGTACTCCTCGGTCATCATGGTTTTGAACTCGGCCCACGGCAGTCCATTAGCCAATGCTTGCCCCAACATTTGAACTTGGGCATTCCACCAGGATAAGGCGGCACCCTCCAGGGTCCCGGTGGCATATTTCACCTGGTCAGCAGGTGGACAGTTGCACTTGGAGAATACGGACTCCGTCTTCTCGAACCAGCGTACTAGTCCCACAGCGCCTTCAGTGCCGCTGTAGGTATGGGGCTTACAGTCCATGAAGGACTTATAAGTACATACTGGTGGTCCTGCTTTAACACAACAATTATTGATCAGACAACCTATACGGTTATGCAAGATATTCGGTTTAATTTTTCCAATCATTGTTTACCTGCTGGCTGTCCCGCTTGGGCAGCAGCCACCGCTGCCTGGATCAGGGCAGTTAACTCAGCAGGGGTCATATTAACGGCACCAGCGCCATGATCTCCGGCGCCATGGTCTCCGGCGCCACGTCCACGACCGCGCCCACGACCACGTCCACGACCACGTCCACGTGCGTCCATTGTTCACTTTACATCCACAAATACAATAATGAGTAACATCAAACACATTTATCTCATTGAAGTACAGTAAACAATAAAGGAATAATAAATCATCACAACCACAACATTCATAACAAAAATAATAACCAAAGTAAATAAATTGCAAATAAGCCACAATGTATTCATCAATGTCAAAATTTAAGTTTGTCGTTCGGTGTGGGAAACAACCCTTCCCACATAGGTTTCAAAGAAAACACTAGGTAGTCCAAGTCATGTAAAAAGAAAAAAAAAAAATCAATCAACAATGTCAGATCCATCACTCTCATCCTCCTCCTCTTCAGGTTCCTCCTCTTCTGGTTCCTCCTCCTCCTCAGGTTCTTCCTCCTCAGGTTCCTCTGCAGGTGCAGGAGCCATAGCAACCTGGAGTGCTGCTAGCTGTGCCTCCAAAGCAGCAATCCTGTCATCAACCACAGCATCCCTCTGCTCGCAAGTAGTCACGCGTCCACTGAGGTCTACAATCCCGTCCCTCATTTGGTAGCACCCGTCTAGGGTCTCTCCATGACGCCCATCAAGCTCATCCATCCCATTCCTTAGGTTGTACACCTCGGTCTGTAGTGTACAAACGTCGCTAATGAGTCGCCTGACTCGACGCTGTTCTGTGTCTAATGCTGCCACCAATGCAGCAATCAACTGCTCGTTGGACTGCTCCGTCCGGGGTAGTGAAGGTACTGCTGAATCAGAGCTACCTCTCGTTCTGGGTCTCGGCTCGGGCACGCGTTCCCTATACATGAGGTGGTTGACAAACCTAGGATAAAGCTCCAGTCCCTTGGGGGGTCACGCTTCATCAACGCGAATGGTTGATCCCAGTCGAACTCCCCTCGAGGATAATCAAAACGAGGCCAGTCGAGTCCATCATCAGGTACAGGTGCAGGAGGTGGGGACTCGGATCGCGCAGGTGATGCAGGTCGTTTTCCAGAAGCCCTTGATGACGATGCCATGCTGCAGATAGTGTGACGTGTATGCCAATGAGTATACAGTAGATGAAAATAAAGTACAAGTAACTAACTAACTGTGTGCGGTTATAGTCTAGTGTGTATGCAACCTAGTTCCCTATAACCAATGGCTCTGATACCAATCTGTCACACCCTCAAAATCCACGTGCGGGGTTTTACCGCGAGGCGTGTGAACAAACCAGCAGGATCACAGTCAGTAGTTACATAGAACGACTCTATATGCCACAAGTAAAATAAAAACAACCAAAGATTTAGTTTGAAACAGTGCGGAAGCGTTTTGAAAACAACTCAAACACTAAAAGTATAAATGTGGCAAAACATGTGCCAACCCAAAATAGTAAAACATATTCATTAAAATGCTAATGTCTTGAAAACCGAGTCTTAATATGCAAGTGAACCGTGGAGTGCTCCTAGAGGCAAGCAGCTTAATGACCTGAGAAAAGCATACTAAAATGTCAACACATAGGTTGGTGAGTTCAAGAGTTTGAGTTCAGTAAACATATAAACAGTTGTATATATATAAGCAGTGTATTGCAATAGATAGCTAGTCTATTAACAGCAAATATTAATACATAGTGATTTCGCAATTGAAGCTGACTGTGATAGTTGTTGCCTCCTGTCACGACTTACCATGTCGTGACAATGTTCAATAGGACAAATTGCACCCGGTTGACCTCGAGTCACACAGGTGGGGCTCGTCAGACCCAGTAGTACTACCCAAGTTTCCCCGCTATTAAATATTAACAATTCGAAAGTGTGAGGACTTTTCCCATGATAAATAGCACTATATCAATATTATACACAACTTAAATATTAAAAGCGTTCGTAAAATACCAGTATGCTATCTCCCCCAAAAGAGATTAAATAAAGCGTGGGGCATGAACTCACCTGTATGTATGCAAAGAGTACTTAGGGTTTAATTGAGAAACGAGTGGATAGCCAACCTTCAAAGGTTACCTAGATCATGCGAGTACATAAGTACGTGTAAATAAAGACATGTGAAAACCCTAGTCATACCAGAACCAAAGACTCAAGCTTCCAAACAAATAGACACGTTTGACCTAGTTGACCCGTTTGACCCGTTGGTGACATTATGGGTTATAATTCAAATAAAGCCAATAAGCACATATAACATACATGATTAACATTCAAATAGTATTATACACATGCTACATTATCCATACATAACCCTTAAGTCTTAGCCATGCTCATAGCATTCAACATACACCATAATCATTACTCACCAAACCCAAACATGATACCCTAGCAACTAATCAACATCAACTTCATACATGATCACCAAAATCCAAATATCATCCATGATTATCCAAAACATCCCATACAACTAGTTCAACATGATTCATCACCTTAGAATTCATCCATGATCATACTAACATGCTCCTAATATCCCAAACATGTTCATATCATCATACATCAAACTTTACACAAATAAAGTTTCCCTTTTGGGAAAGAACATCCCAAAATCTATCAAACATCCAAAGCATACATGAATTCAACATAATTATACCATCTCAAGCTCCATACAATATCTAGACATGATTAACATCACCTAAACACCATAATCTAACCATCTTCATAAACAAAAGTTTCTACTTTTGGCAAGCTATGAACTAACAACATGCATTCAAAGATTTCTAGCATTCATAACAACAATCTAGCATCTAATTATCATCATGAACTCATCCATAACATCAATCCATCACTAGATCACTACTTCATGCAAAATAAAGTTACTATTCTTAGTAACCTATGAACAATGCATCAAAATCCCAACTTTCTTGCAAGATCAATGTATTCTAACATTCATACAACCCAATAATCATCAAACATTCATCAAACAACAATCATCCACACAAAATCATACAAAATTCGAACTAGGGTTAGACAAGAATCAAAATCCATGATTAAACCACTAAGAACATGTAATTCATACATAATCCACGTTAACTAACATGTAATCAACCTAACTAACATATAAACATCAACATTAGACATCAAATTCGACTCCATGAATGCCAATCCACGAATTAGGGTTCGGCCACTATGAACAATTCACAAAAACGTGAAAAAAACTAACCTTTAAACTTGTAATTGCTTGCAATTGATGATTCCTAGGTGTTATATGGATGAAATCGAACCAAATCCACACGAATATGCTTGTTCTGGCTGGAATTCGAAGATTGAGAGGGATGGGAGAAGTGTTGCGGCCGATTTGGGTGGGATTAGGGTTGGGTTTGTTTTGTTTAATTAAACTTTGCAAGTTGACAACTTAGGCCCTTGTGTTTTGTATTTTATTAAAACTAAGCTTTAAACTCTTTGTAAATGTGTTTTTACTTAATAATTAAAGATATAAACTAATGAAAATCATCATATACCTTATCTTTATAAAAACACAAGACATACAAATAATTAAGCGCGTTTCCGCGTTACGCGATTAATTTTCTAATTAACATTTTAAAAACATGCAAACACATAAACATAACACAATAATCACATAATCAATTAGATTCACATTAATTTAACATTATTCATTATTATTAGGTCACCAACGTTAAACGACAACTAGTGTGTGCTCACGACACGTGTATTCAAGACTTAACGAAACTAACGGAGTTTGGTAACGGAAATTTACCGGATGTCACAATTAAGCCCCCACATTGATGTGGGTGTGTAAACTTGTATTATTAAGCCCCCGCATACGTAAAATTACCCCAGGTAGCACCAATGTCACATCACCGTCAGCGACCAACAACATCGGGAAATCTGGTATTAGAAAAGAAATAAATAAAATAAAATAAAACCGAAAGGAAAGTAGATGTAAAAACATAAAACATTAAAAACAATAACTAAGTCGATCTATGACCCGCATGTCGTTGCGACAGGGCCGTTAAAACGGGAAAAAAATAGGCGTAACAACGATGAACAACATGCACGTTACGGTTTATTAACTTTTAAATTTTAGACCAGAATGTAAAACAAAAAAATTATAAAAGATAAATTGTATAGGGGAACCAGTGGAAAGTGAAAAATTTTAAGGGTTAAATTATAAAATATGTAAAAGTATTGAGTTAATATTAAAATAAAAAAATCAAAAGATATGTACAGTATTTTAAAGCTCATAGTATAATAATCAATGCAATGTTAAATTGGTAACTAGTATATATTATGTATGATATAATGACAATTCCCGCGTCTTAAGGTTTAGTTCATTAGTTAACATTTTTATCGTAGTCTTTTGTCAGATATTTACATCTTAACCTCAATTTTCACATTTTGAATCCAAAATAATTATATTGGAACATACTTTAACAAAACATATATGAATTTTATCACTACTATCATAAAAACTAGAATGTGCTCATCGCAAAATGTTTGTCAAAATCATGATGTTACAAAAACAAAGCCTAGTAAGAAAATTATCAGCTCCCTTTTCTGTCATTCAATTTTGAAGTTTCTTAAGTGATATTTTTTCATGTTCCAACAAACATATAGTTTGTCTCTAGTCTCATAGATGGATACTTTTAGAGAAAAGGCATCTCAGCAATTAACTTCTATGGACTTTCAACTTTACATTAAAATTAGAGAATCTAATGTACATATGGAAAGTATATAGTTAAGAATCATTTAGTTTGTATACATATGCCCTAGTGGAAAGACGTCTAAAAGGTCTCTCAAGAAACTCGGGCTAAAACCATTTCTGGGTTAGATGGTCACCCGCATAAAAAAAATTAGTTATTTTGTTTGTAAAACTGTGCATAAAGGTCCCGGCTTGTAGGGTTACAGACAATACTCTTGTAAACTGATGGGTTGATCATCCCCGACAACATAAAAAGACGTGACAATTAGTTTTTCGCTTTCTCTAACACTAATGAGGTTGCTTGTAATTAGGTTTGATGAATAGTGGCAATACTATCAATACACAACACTTGTTACAAAAGAGACTCATCAAAATATAGAATCGACTTTCGTGAAACATTTAGTTGCTTGGTTTTATCAACCATTATCAATTCCAGGTAATGTTTTCCTTCTTCCTTGTCTCTAGTTCATGGTTCCAAGATGCTCCTTAAGTCCTTATGTATCAACTCCAATGGTAGCATTTACTTAATAAAAAACGTTGTATGATATAATTGTAATATGTAGCAACCCTTGAGAGGTTTTCTTTCTTTTAGGTTATACTTTACACTCAAAGATCTTGGGTCGTTTACATATTCTTTTAATAAGAGTACATTTGGACCAAATAGTTTGCAACCTAACAATACCAATATACATAAATATATAATCAATATATACGTGGATTTGATTAAGGCAACACGCTTGTTTTGATGATAAAAACCTTAAGCCGAACAACATATCTTGGTTTGATAAAAGACAAACCAGCCAAGTTGATTCAACTTCACTAGTTTCACCAGTTTCATTAGTTCCGAACAACCTTTGAACACCCCCAGGTCAAAATGAATACACAATTTTTGAATCAAAGTTATACTAATCATCTTTGGAGACTACAAGAATGATTCGAGTCTTTTCATCTTTACTCAAACTAAGAAGAAAACAAGAATTCAACACACATTAACAATATAAAGAAAGAAAAATGAACCCTAAACCGCCACAAATGGAAATATGTCTAAACAAACTGATGGACATAATTGTCCAATCTGAATGTGAAGACGCGAGGTACAAGACTGCAAACAAAGAGGTTAACTATTCGCAATGCTCGGGATGATGAGTGAAAAAGATAAAGCAAAACATTGGGAAAAATTCAAATTGTCCCAAGAGGAGTTATTCACGATCTACCCTCCAAAAAAGGTAAGGATGATATGGGTCAAGAATGTCCAAAAAAGGAATTAGGAGCTTACAGTTACAACTATGCTACCCCTTAAGAAAATGTATCCAACTCGACTACAATTGTAATTGTGACACTTCTATTTTAATGTAATAAACTTGGAAAAAGCTCATATTGTCTGTGCAAATTCAACACAAAAAGTTAATCTTATATGGTCCCCAAATACATATAATAGGGTCATTTACATATAAAAGAAAAGAAGAATAAGTGTCATGTTGGATACATTTTGGTGTGGTTAACCCCAACAAATACAACAACTACAAAGTTATGATCAAGAAAAGGGAACACCATGTGACATACAAACTAAACTACACGAATAACTAATTTGAGGCACACGTCATTAGTTATTATTTTTTATGAATACAGCCTCAAAACTGTTACTATTTTTCTGCACAATGATGGATTGAGGAAAATGAGCCAACATGTATAAAACTCTTACAAGCAAACCATAAGACTTTTGATATAAGAAACACATAACTCATAACAAATGGTGTTAAATTATTACACAAAAATATCTAACATGATTACTTTTGCGTCAAACACTTTTTAAAAGTTTATAAAATTAGTCAAGTATCAAGTAAATGTGACACGTTGGTGAGATGACCCATTTGATTTTATATTTTTAAGGGTTTTTTATATCAAAACAGAAAACTTAAACGAGACAAGTGTGTCATGTTCAATAGTTTTAGGGCAGTTGTTTTCTAGACAGTTGTTTTAACGCTTGTTTTTATGTAAATTCACTAATCTTTTCGGGTTATGTCAGGATTGACAAACTACCTGTGAACACGGCATATTTAGCGTCTCTAGCTTCTAACGAACGAGTGCGCTAAAATTAAGATGCAACTTTATGACTCCTTAAGAAAAAGATGAGGAATTTGTCTATATATCAAAATTAGTTCACAATGTAAAGTATCTTGACAAATTCATAAATAATTCAAGGAATTATACGATTAAGATATGATACATCATACATGTAACTAATTCGTTATAATATATTAATATTGCTACTCTATATATATCAATTAATTATAAACCATAAGTTATTATTAAACAATTTTGTAGGTTCAAGATTCAAACCTTGACATTTACAAATAATACTAACAACTAGTCACTAACCCGCCGTTTAAATAAAATCAACCACATCAAGTTGCTTCCAACAAAATTTGAAATATTGGATATTGTTCAAACTATGTTTTTAAAATTTAAAATTTGCACTAAAAAATTAAATATAACAATTAATATATTCTTTTCACATATCAAACCTAATCATTCTTCTATTTATAGCTTTTTATGGTGTTTATTTGTGAATTTTTTGTGATGTTGATTCAACATTGTTTGAAATATGATTGATTTATGGCCCATGAACTTTGACCATATACATTGAATATGAAGGAAGTTAAGACGAATATTCCATCGAAGGGCCAAGTAATCATATGCGTCACATCTTTTCTTGTTAATTGATCCAATCGGGGTGTCCACTTTAAAACACCCCGTTGATTCTTCACTTAGCTTGCAAGTGAAGGGTAAATCTTCCGTCCACCGGAAACGAACCACTTACTTGATACCTATAATCTAAGTCACAATTACAAAAAAAAGGTACTATCAATTTTCCATCCTTAATATATTTTCAATAACATAAAGGTAAGAAGCGAGCAAAATCCGATCCAACAACTTTGATATTTGTCTTTTACTAGTATTAAGCTCCTAGCGTTGAGGCTGGGGACATAAAACCATGTCAGATAGAACCAATTTCACACCATCATCGGCGACTACCAACACCAGAAAAACTTGTATTTAAAATAAAAAAGTATTGAAAAATAAAACCGAACGAAAAATAGACATAAAAACATTGAATTTCGCACGTGAAACGTAAAATATTAAAAACAATAACTAAGTCAATCTAAGATCCGCGCGTTATAACGCGTCCGGTAAACATGAAAAAATAGGCGTAACAATGTTGAACTACAGGCACATGTTACGGCGTGTTAACTCGTAAAATTTAAACCTAAACGTAAAATGGAAAGTCTGTTAAATATGAAAAAATATAGGGAACCAAAGTTGAAAGTGAAAAAATATAATGGTTAAGTTGTAAAAGATATAAAAATTGATGTTAAAACTTAAAAGAAAGAAAAAAAGAAAAATGGGTATAACCTTTAAAACTTAAGTACAATTTATAATGCATAAATAAATTGATAATTAGTATTATATATAATTTTCACTAAGTAGGTTTAAATAATACTTTGAATACAGTTTTTTTTTTAACTTGGACTTATCATCAATGACTGTCTCGATCAATCTAGAAGATTGCATAGGTTGTGAACAGCCATAGGGCAAATCACTTCATCAAACATATAGGATTTAAGTTTGTACTATATTTTTGATATTTTTTTATTTTTAAAATTTGACGTTAGGTTTTAAGTTTACCGTATATTTTTAAAAATATTAATAGTAATACTTTTTTTACAGTAGTAATGTCGATTGGAGATAACACAAACTAGTATAGTATTCTATATTTTTTTATAATATTAATATATATAGTATAGTTTTACTTTTGTGTAATAACTATGTATGATTTTGAGTATAGTATTATATACTTTTTTTATAAAAAATCAACATTTTTATAAAAAAAACATGAAATGGACGAGAAACCGTGACACTTTGACCAAACCGTGCATCTTTATCAGTGTACTTTTGTCAGGAGTCAGGCAAACCGTGACACTTTGATCAAACCGTGACCTCTAGGTCTTTAAACCGTCACATTTTGGCCAAAACGTGACGGTTAGGTCCGGTTTCTTCTAAATTTCTTACGTTGCGCCTAAAATTTCCCTTATAAAAAGGATGTTTAGAAAAACTGAACTGTATCATAAAGGGTGTTTTGAAAACCGAACAGTATCATAAAGGAGGGTTTCATAAAGGACGTTTAAAAACACTTATAAAAGGTGTTTAGATACATATTTTTTTCAATTTTTTTAATAACTTAAAGGTGTATTAAGAAAAGAGAAAGGTTCAAATAGTGAAATTTGTTAAAGAGGTACTTTAGTATTATACAACTAAAAAGTTTAAAAAGAATCTCAACCATCCATCTTCTTAATCAATGATTAAGATCAAGTTGTAGGAAAAAGTTTGTCAAAGAGGTATTTTAGTAAGACCATTCACAACTCATTTTTCATTTTTATTCACATAATTACACTAAAAATCACTACTTTTATCTCTTTTTTTCAACTTTATCATTACTTTTTTTCTTTCCTACAATCACAACCACTTAAAATATATTAAAAACATTATAGGGTTTTGAACAGTGTTCCCTAAAATACAAATTGAACAATAAATTTATCATATCCTTTACTCACAACCACTTATAACCATACCATATAATATAGGAAATACACTCATATAAATATAGGGAACGAGTTGTGAATGCTCTAATAACTATTTTTGTTGACTTTTTGGAAGTTCCTTCATTTTTTTAAATGTTCATAACTTTTATATACAATATTATTTTTATAAAAATTACACGTTAAAAACGAGCGATTTTTAATCTTTAAAACAAGTACAATATTGTTATATAAAACTACAAAAAACTGACATTTTTAAGTTCGTATCTCGTCATTGTTTATTTAGTGCAGTTCATTGTGTATTTTGTTGGTTATTGTGTTAATTTTGAATAATAATGTGTTTTTTCTAAAATGATGAATTTTAAAAAATATAATGATGTAATAATATTTTTGTGTATCTCTAATATGTAAAGTACAATAATAAATTAACAACTAATCAATCTAATACATTAAAAACAATGACAAAATAACATAATGTCTCATTGTGTCTTTTGATTGTCATTGTGTTATTTTGAATAATATGAGTTTTGAAAAATACATTGTTAAAATAAAATCATTGTGTATTTCTAATGATAAAACATAATAAATAATAACAAGTTTATATAATCATTAAAAAACAATAACAAAAATAACACATTGTGTTATCTTCAACACTACGAGTTTTTAAAACTAGACTGGTGAAAGTATATCATTGTGTCTTCTAATTGTAAAACACGATGATAGATAACAAGTTTATAATATATAGAGTAAATTTTACGATTGGTCCTTATGGTTTGACTTAAATCTTGGATTTAGTCCCCACTCTTTTAAACTTGCAAGTATAGTCCTCAAACTTCAAATTCTTTTTTTATTTTTAGTCCACCACCCTGACTTTTGTAAAATAGAAATGTTACTAAAGGGGTATTTATGTATTTTACTATTAAAACAAATTTGTAAAATTTAAAATAATTAATAATTAGTAGAACTTGCTCAAATTATAGTCACCGGCCAGGTGACTACCAACTCCGGCAACACTGTCTCGACAAGATGACCACCAACTCCGACTAATTTTTCCAACAGCCCCTCCCATAATAAAACCGACACCACCATCAAACTTAGACCCCTTTAGGATGAAGAACCGGTGGTCGGTGAATTGGTCTAACTTGACTAGGTGGTCTAATTGGTAATTAATGGTGTGTTGAGGTCGGCGGTGTTAATTTCTGGTGATTTCTGCCGAGAAGAAAGGGAGACCGGGTTTGTGGTAATCTTGGTGGTGATATTTCAATTTCAAATATAATAATAAAATAATAATAATAATAAGTATATTTCTTAATTATATTATGTAATTAAAAAGCGGTTCAACGTAAATTCTTTTTTTTTGAAAACCATTTGTTTTAAATTTTACTTTAGAAATAAAAAGACAATAATACCCATGTGTTAATATTTCTATCCAACAAAAATCAAAATCTTGGACTATAAAAGAAAGAGGAATTAAAGATTGGGGACTATATCCGCAAGTTTTAAAGTTTAAGGACCAAATCCAAAATTTAAGTAAAACCACAAGGATCAACTGTAAAATTTACTCTAATCTATAAAAACAATAAAAAAATAACACAAATGATTTAAAACGTAAAACACAATGTTTGATACACATAACAAATAATGTAAAATATATTATACAATGAACTGATATTTAACACAATGAACGTATAAGACACAATGAGTTGACGTATTTGACACAATAAACAAAATGCTCTTATTTTTAAAACAATAGAATGACATGTGTCAAGCCCACAATACTTCTTAGACTTTTTAAATTAAACATGCTTTATAGTATAACCCTGCCTTTAAGAAAAAGATTTTTTGATAGAAAACACAAATATATATTTAAAAAACGTTCTTCAAGATCAAACAAATAGCTTATTAAATCTTTTAGAAACGGAAAATTTAAAAGTTTATTTTTATTCCTAAATATAAGTGTAGGACATCATATGCAATTGAATTTTAGAGCTTTTTATTTTTTTGTTGTAAAATCTAACATTCCAACAAATTTTTTTATATATTTTATTATAACTTAACTTTTTCTAAAAAATACTTTTATAAATAAAAATCTTTTTTTAATCTAATAACTAAATAAGATATGGAGTAAGAAAATAAAGTTCATCGTAAACATTCACTTATATAAATATTTTTCAAATCATCTATTTTGATAATTAAGTTTTCCATCAATCCGGAAAAAGACTCATGCAATGCTATGAATAAGAATCATATTGTTTGTAAACTTACGCATAAAAGATTAACAGAATCTTAAGGTAGATATACGAATAAGGATTGTTTTGTTTGTAAACTTACGCATAAAGATTGCGACTTGTAGGGATGCAATCAAAAGTCTTGCAAGTCTTCCATCACAAAAGAACATGATCGGAAAAGTTCCAAAATAGTTACATCATTTTTAGCGACCACTAACACCGGAAAAGTTCATATTAAAAGGAAACAAAAAAAAACTAAAAAAAACAAAACCAAACAAAAAGTAGATGTAAAAAGTTGAATCACACAACTGAAACGTAAATTATTAAAAACAATAACTGTATCGATGTAGGGCCAGCACGTGGGACGAGGCCGTTAAACAGGAAAAAATAGACGTAACAACGTTGAACCACACGCGCATGTTACGACGTATTAACTCTTAAAATTTAGACCAAAATGTAAAACGTAAAATTTGTGAAAGATGAAAAGTATAGGGGATCAAAGTTGAAAGTGAATAATTGTAAGAGTTAAATTATAATAATATATAAAATATTAGGTTTAAAATAAAAAATAAATGAACAAAACAGATATGTACAAATTTTAATGCACATAATACAATAACAATGCAACCTTAAATTGATAATTTGTATATATTAAATGTCCCTAACACTAAGGTGCTTGGTTGTATTATGCTTACATGTTCAAGAAGGACGAAAGGTGATATTACTTTCGATAAAATAAATCTTAGTCCAACTAATTAAAAATAGTTACTCATAACATGTAAATATAAAAAGATAACGAGTTCAATTCTCACTCTAAGCAAAATGCTTAAAGTTAAAAAGGATAGATAGACCCCATTAAGATAACACATATAATCCGAAACAAGATCGCACATTTACCATTCAAAATGAAAAAAAAAAAAAAAAAGCAAATACTTGTTACAAAAAGGCTTTCCGATTTCATGAAACATTTAGTCGTTTGGTCAAATGAAAGGTTACTTGGGAATTGGGATTGTTTTATCCATTGACGTTACCAGCGAATGACCTCATAAACAGTTTAAAGATCACAACACATTACTTCAAAACCGTCAACATTAACCAACTATTGGGATTTCTCAACCCTGAGATAAGGTTATCTTCTTCTGGGTGATATCTTTGCACTCCAAGATCTTGGGTCATTTACATAATATCTTAACACTAACATTACATTTACACTAACTGCGTTTGGTTGGAAGGAAATGAATGGAATGAAATTGAGAAACTAGTATAATTTTCAAGTTAAATTATGTTTGAGTGGGTAACGAAATGTAAAATCCAAGGGAATGTTTCACCTCAAATTCCCTTAGTTGTGAGATTTCAAATTCTCTCTCTAGGTGGAAGGATTTTGAAATCCCATAATCAAGGGAATTTGAGGTGAAACATTCTCTTAGATTTTATATTTCATTACTCACTCAAACATAATTTTACTTGAAATTTTACTAGTTTCTAAATGTCATTTCATTCCATTACTTCCAACCAAACGCAGCTTAAGAGCATTCACAGGGGAATTCGTAAAAATATACGAGTGTGTTTGGTATATTATATGGAATGCTTTTGAATGGTTGTGAGTGAAGAAGAAAAAAAATGTTATTGTTAATTGGTATATTTAAAAAATAACTGTTCAATTCCTATAAATTTTTTAATATTTTTTAAAATGGTTGTGAGTGAAATAGAGAGAAAAAAGTAATGATAAGTGTATAAAAAAATTATTTAATTGAAAAGAAAAAAGAAAATATAATAATTTTTAGTATAATTATATAGATAAAGATAAAAAATCCACTGTAAATGCTCTAAAAGGTTGTAGTCTAATGGTACCAAAATGTTTAGGTACTATGTTCAAGTCCCATTTTTATACAAAAATATATATTTAAGAATAGAATTATGGAGTGTATGAGTTGACCAATTAAAAACGTTCAAATATCAATATACATATGTTGATGATAAGAATGTTAGAGGTTGTTTGGTAGCCTTTTAATATTAAGAGATAAGCTCTTAATGGTTATCTTTTAATAATTCAGTATTACAGTTACCTTTTAACTATTAAAAGGCTATAAATCATTAAGAGATTGCCTCTTAATGACTATCAAACAGCCCTTTAAGCATAACCGCATACCTACGTTTGATGAAAGAGAAACAAACCAAACCAGCCAAGTTAATTCACTTTAACAGGTTTGGTTAGTTCCAGCCAACGTGTGAACACCCCTAGTCAAAACAAATAATTGAGTTTTGCACCGAAGTTATACTAGTCTGCTTTAAAGACTACAAGAATGATCCAAGTCTTTTTTCATCTTTACTCAAATGTAAGAAGACAAAAGAATTTAACACACATAAACAATAAAAAAGAATGAACCCTAAAACTGCCACAAATGGCTATAAACAAAGTTAAAAAACAAACTGATGGACTTAATTGCCCAATCCGAATGTGCAGACACAAGGTGCAAGACTGCAAACAAAGAGGTCAAGTATTCACAATGCTCAGTAATGATGAGCGAAAAAGGTAAAGAAAACAAAGGGACAAAAATCAAATTGTCCCAAGAGGAGTCATTCAAGATTTACCCTACAAAAAGGTAGGAAGGGTGACATGGGTCAAGAATGTCCACCACCTGGTCTTGCTTTATAAATGGTATTTGATATCTTCGTAGGCGGCCAATACCGATACACAGACCTACCCACAATGTTTTCTACCGGAAGAGGTCCCCTGCACAATCACCACTCCACAAATTAGAATGCATGACAAATATTATAGAGTTAATTGCACCAATATGTATCTAACTTCTTTTCGATAACCATGAGAACCCAGAAAACTCATGAGCCCTACCAATACCCTACAAAACCAACTTAAGTGGCTTTCAAATGAGCTAAAGACAAAAGCTCTCTGCTAGAGGGAATAAGGAGTTTACGACAATGCTACCCCCTAAGAATATGTATCCAACTCGACATGAATTGTAATTGTGTATAGTGAACTAAAACCCTTCTATTTTATTGTAATGAAATTGGAAAACTCCAATTGTCGGTGACAAACTCAAAACTGCAAGTTGATATTGTAACTCCAATTGTCGGTGACAAACTCAAAACTACAAGTTGATATTGTATGGTCCCCAAATACATACAATAGGGTCCTTTCCAGCTTCATTACATAAAAAAGGAATAGGTTTCATGTTGGATGCATATTGGTGCAGTTAACCCAAAATTATATTGCATTGTATTAACCAAAAGTATATATATTGAGATAACAAGTATTACCAGTTGTGGGAGTCAAAACTTTTGTTACGGTTGTCGCCCAGCACAAACACATAGCCTTCAGGCACAATCTGAATAACATCAAAAATGTTTTGTGAATAAAGACTGAATCTTGAAACTAATGAGTCATGAGCATAACCAAGATTTCATAAAAGTTGGAGCAAAAAACAAGTACCATCGGTTTCATTTCATACTCTATTGGCTCTAAAATGAATTCTTCATCTTGGGCAACACCATTCACCAACAGTTTACCTCCTCTAACCTGACGTTATGAAACAAATGAACATTTCAGGCATCAAGATAAGTGCTATAAATCACTTTAAAGAGGAGGATACTTTTATATCTTACCTCAACACAATCTCCAGCCTTTGCTACAATTCTTTTTATAAAAACAGCCTCAGAACTGTAACCAATTTCCTGCACAATGATGGATTGAGGAGAATGAGTCAGCAACATGAATAAACTCATACAAGCAAACCATAAGACTTCTATGTAAGAAAAACATAACTCATAACAAAGGGTGTTAATTTGTGACTCAAACAAAAATCTAACATGATTAACACGGAATTAGGTTTAGCCTAAATAGGTGCGGGTCAGTTTAGGGTCAACATCTTTAAAAAGGTTTATAAAATCAGGCCAGTGTCAGATAATTCTGACAGGTTGGCGGGATGACCCATTTGATCTTTAGATTTTTAATTGGTAATTTATGTCGGCACGTAAAAGTTAATAGAGAAATGTGCATCATGTTCTATAGTTCTAACGCAATTGTTTTCTAGAGAATTAAGTTTTGGGTGTATATGTTAATCTAAAGAGCAGTAATATGCATGTATCAAATAAAAGAATTTGATGTTAAACAAGTTGTGTCCGTATCAACCGGCGAATCACGAATCATATTCAACTTCGTGTAAATTTCCAGGCTTGTGTTGTGTTTAACCTACCAACCCATGAACACAACATGCTTTTCAGGCAATGAGTCAACAGCATAAACAACTAAAATCTCACCTGAAGAATGGGAGGGGCCTTGAATATCACAATATCCGAAACTTCTGGCTTTCGAAAGAGGTATGAAACCTAAACCAATAAAAAGCAAAAACTCAAAATCATGTCCATACTACAGAAAAATCAAACCTTTTTCTTATATTTCATTAACTACCCTATTAAGCTACAGATCATCACTATAGTTTCTAAGCATCTTTCACAGTTGCACAACAAAACAATCACTTGTTAACACCTTCAACTCCATCAAACATAACCAAACAAAAAACTATTACAGAATCACTTATGAGTTAATGACACCTACAAATCCATTAAAAGAAACAACAAAGTTCACAGCTTCACATTGCTAAATTTAAACTAAACCATCCACAAACCTATTGGGATCATACCTTTTCGGCCAGAATGCGATCACCAACATCAAGAGTAGGGGTCATAGAAGCCGAAGGAATCGACTTCGGCTCTGCTAACTGAGACCTAAACAACAAACGCACACTAAGAGCAGTAAACGCAGCCTTAGCATCATCAGAACACACACTCATCATCCTCGAAAGCCAACTGCTACCCTTAACATCACAGCTTTTCACACACTCACCACTAGTCTGATTGCTGTTCATCATCATAGTACCCCCTTTATCCACCTCCCTACTGCTAATTTCATTACACGGGAGCCACCTCGACCCGTGAAGAAACGGAATGATCGAAGAAGCCTTCAACGGCGAAATCCCCAAAACCCCTGAACCACTGCAGACGCTACCACCGGCAGCCGTTGACTTCACCAACGAAATCAACCCAACAACAAGCGGAGAAGGTGTTGAACAACTATCAACGCCTAAACAATCACTCGCTAGCGTTGTGTAAGCGGAAACCGAGGTTCTCGTCGGACGGTAACCGGGGGTGGGATCTCCGTCGGGCTTCTGGAACACACGAGGACGAGTGAAGACCTCGTGGATGATCCGGTACGTGTTGGATTTTCCGGTGGCGGAAGCTAGGTTTTGGGCTACGTAGCCGGAGTAAGAAACGGTGAATCTGATCGCCATAAACGCAAATTTGATGAAAAGGATGAAGATTTGGAGAATTTCTTCTGTGACGATGAACTTGTGTGATGTATAGAGGGAGATTACAAAGCTATCGATCCCATTGGAACTCAAGAATTGGGTGAAATTGAGAGGGTGGGGTTGAATCGAAAGGTTGGATTAGAACAAAGGGTCAACGATTGGGGGATGATTTTGGTCAACGGTGGTGAAGTTGGAAAGGGGGATCGGAGAACAACCTGAGTTTATCTCCGGCGAACGGCGGAGATGACTCAGGGTGCGGTGGCGGAAGCGGTGGAAGATGATCGGAAATTTTTGGGTGAAAAGTGGGTTTTTGTTAGATGGGGCGGCTGATGAGGCTCAATTTGTGTTACTAAATGACCCTTTTTGTTTCACATAATTGCAATAACACCACATTATTATTGTTGTTGTTGTGTTTTGTTTATGAAGTTATTTTGACTATAGTTGTTGATTAAAGAAATCTCACATGCTTTATCTTAATTGTTAAGAGTTAAGACTTAATTACACAGATCCGTATCATATGTTTTGATTTCATTTTTATTATGAACTTTTTAAGATTACATGATTAGACTAAAATTTATATTTTTACGTATATGATATTCTAAAAGATCAACAAATTGAGTCATTACATCACCCCACGTGTCTTTCACGTGAAGTATTATTGTCGTTTCATCTCTCATTTGATATTTTTTGTATCTTTGTTTATTCCTACACAATTCAAAATGAGCTTAAAGGAAAATATGAGTTGTTTCAAGGATGAAAGCTTTTAGGATAAATATAAAAGCGGCATATAAGGTGAAGTGTAATTACAATTATTTGTATGAAAGATTATGGGGTTACATTCTAGAGGTTTAAGCGACCAACCCTAAGACAATAGTCAAAAGTACGGTTTTAAATAAAGCCAACCCTTATTCACCTATAAGGGTTTTCAAGAAGGTATATATTTGTTTTGGGGCTTTAAAAAGGTGGTTCAAGGAATGTAAGAGAAATTTATCGGGGCTTGATGGTGCATTTATGAATGAATCATACATGATCAAACGATTAGTGTAGTTAGTATAGATCTAAACAATAGGATATATACCTTAGCCTATTCAATTGTAGAGGTTGAAAACAAGAACTCATTGACTTAATTTCTATTAGGTTTGGCTGATGATTTAGATTTAAGCATCAACAATAAATTTACTTCTATTTTTATTAGGCAAAAGATATGTTCTTTTAGTTTAATTAATATATGTGTGTGTGCGTGTGCGCGCGCATGTGTGTCTTATACTATGGCCTCATACTTGCTATCCTACATCACTTAGGGCATATACATTAGAACATGAAGCTTGGATGGATGGGTAAGGGTTTTAATGATATTTGATGGAGTTATGCTATATTAAGAATTGTTTTAGAATTACTAAGCAAAGATGGAAGAGCTAAAGGCATTGAATGTTGAGGCTTATAATTAGGGTTGCAAGTTAACATCACAACATTATAAGCGTTGAATGCTAAGGCTTATAATTGGGGTTGCAAGTATTACACCACAATATTGAACTATCTAGATGTCATCCCAGAGGTTATGTCCTTCATTTGCTTAACTTATCTTTTGTCTTTTTATGCTTATTTTGATCACATAATTTGTTACTTATATGTATAGGAAGAGCAATATCAGATGTATTATTGAGCAACATATCCAATGTGTTTAATATCAAAGTTATTTAAAGGCATAGACAAACTGTCACACCCCCACCAACGATAAAATACGTGAGGGTGATGGAATTAAATCATTACACAATGCATAAAATAATTCTAAAGGTATTTATAGATTTAAACTGATTAGTTGAAAACATTGAATTTCAAAAGCATAAAAAGAAAACTGAACAAAAAGTCTTCTTTATTGAGAACATTTTAGATTCCAACATCTGAAAACATGCTAAAACAAGTTACCTAAAATGTTAGTGAGAACATAGGTTTAGATATAATTATAACATAAAAGCTATCGGGTTACAATTCAACACAAAATTAAAATACAAGTATTTAAACTTTTAGACATAAGTCCACGACCAGCCATAATGATCGATAGCGCTTTCGTCTAATTCCTTGCCTCAAGGAGTTTAAAGTAGCTATAGTGTGTTAGTTTTTATAATATAACTTCTTCCTAAGGAGCCCCAAAGTTGTTGGTATGCTCCAAATTGAGTACCTCATGAGCTAATCAGACCAAAAGTATTTACTTACTTGTAAGTTGTATCATGAAATGATAGTCTTGGCGAGTAATAGGGAACACTTAAACAAAAGATTCTAAATTCAAAGGTAAATACAGGGAAGGTCTCTGAGGAAGTAGTGCAAGTGATGTCGATCTTACAACAAAGGCTACTATTCAATACTAAATAAAGGCACAACAACCAACCACTTATTGCGCTTTAGCAAATTATAAGGCATTATCCAAAATGGTTTCTCGTACCGGCCATGTCTCGATAGAAAATTTAAAAATGACATCATCAAACAACTTTATGGGTAGTTCGGTGGGATTCAAACCTTGGTGCTTTTATGATATAAATGAGAACACTTTGCAGGTTGAAGAAAAGTCAATACAACCGATTAGAAGAAGCCAAACAAAAAGAGTTCAACGTTCAAGTTCATATCCCACATCATTCTCCAAACCCTAAAAGTATGTGATTCTTGGTGGAAGAGTTGAAACAATTCAACATCCACCAAAAAGACTAGACTTGAAAATTGAGAAGGTGGACATGAAGACAAACGAACAAAAGATTAAGATCTTCAAAATTGTCCCTCAAAACATCGATAATTTATCGTGATTGGATCATTAATTTTTCGAGGAAATGAAACAATAAATCAAAAACAAATACGATCTTTCTTAGGTTTGTAACATTTTTAGTTTATAATTTATATGTCATGTGTTTTTTTATTTTACTATCCATTTTATATTATTTTCTAATGCTAAAATTAATAAAATATTAGTATTATACTATTTAAATAAGATCTATAATATTAAAAAAAAAAAAGACGAGCGAGAAGGAGTGAAAGAAAGTGAAATTATTTCCTTGGTTTACTAAGCAAGTGAAATGAAGTGATCGTAAAGTATGTGTAATGTCCCGAAATTTCAAAACGAGTCACCAATGCTAATGGGCTTAATTAGTGGGTATTTAATAAAAAAACAAAAGAAAAAAATGAGTTATGAGCTAAATTAGGCTTATGGGCAAGAGCCTAAGTGATTAAGGGCCCATAATCAGCCCCTTAACCCACCTAATCAGCCACCATCTTCCTCGTTTGCAACCATAGCCATTAAGTTCTTAAGATAGAGAGTAGAGAGAGAAAGTGAAGAAAACTCTAGATTTGGAGCTTTTTTGGAGAAGGGATTAAAGATTTGAGTGTTAGAGCATCAAACCACAAGAAAGGAGCAAGAAATCCAGGTAAGAATCGCCTCTAAACTTCTCTATAGATTAAACCCAAATTCTAGGGTTTTGGGTTTTGAAAAGTTGCAAAGAATTGCATAAAGGTCACATTTTTTCGTATGAAATCATGTAAAAAGCTTAGATATAGCCTCATGGATGATAAACTAAGGATTTGGACGTAAAAAGTTGCGATTTTGGGTTAAAAATGGGCTAGTTCGTCACAGGGCCGGCCCAATAGTAGAAATGGCCCAAGCTAGGGCTTTGAGCCTCCCAAAACTATAGGGCCTCCAATTTTAACCCAAACCCTTCAAGTCTCAAGCCCAAGAATCTATAGCCCTAAATTCTAATCTGAAGTTCCTCTTCAACCTTCGGTTCTCAACTTCTCAATCCTCAGATCGCCCCCCAACCGGCCAATCTCCAATCTAACTTTTCAGTTTGAATCTCGAGATCATCAAGCGACACTTCACTTCGACAACTTCAAGAATGGCTGCGGTGCGAGTCGGCGACTCTTCGAGTTCGAGTAGAAGATGCAGTAAATGCCTCAACGGTCGACCGAGTGACAACCCTTTCAAGGCTTCGATTCAACTACAAATAAGTCGGTCCTCAGCCCTGCTGCGCCCCTGCTGCTGCTTGCGAACCGCCGAACCCACACGAAGTTGTGAAAGTTGACTGAAGTTGTGCACCCACACTGAAGTTGTAAACCTGTAAGGATTCCTCTAAGTCTGATGCAAACCAAAACATCCAAAGTCTCTCTGCAAGCAATGCACTAAAGAACTGAAGTAGAATTGCTTCGGAAGTTTTACACCATGCACTAGAAATATTCTAAGTGTATAATCTTCCGAAGCCAAGACCAATATCTTCTGAAGCCAAATAAGAAGTCTTCCGAAGCCTCAGAGACAAAGTCTTCTGAAGCTTCATCCTATGAAGACAGATTTCTTTCGAAGACTTTTAATAACATGCTTTATCTGATGTACTGTTCCATAAAGCTGGACACCTTTCCGCTGCATCTCTGTAAAGTCACCATCTTTCATGAGTTGGTGAAAAGGTCCATGCTTTTGGTAACTGTACATTGAGGTCTTGAGTCTGTAACCTTCTACTTTATGTACTTTATCCTTTTTGTAATAGATAAGGATGTGAGCTATGGCATGTCATAGTCACAAGGTCAAAAGGCAGATATGCCTTTTGATTCTACAATTGATTTTGTTTGTGTCTAGTCAATTGTATCTAGCTGGCTTTCAAAGTATAGCCGGTTGTAGGTTGTAGTATAAGTATTCCATGTTCTAGTATCTTTCTTTATGCTTTGTAACACTTGTAATAGAACTTGAGAAAGCAATATACTGCATCCTTGAAACCCAAATCTCTTGTTTGTCTCTTTATTGTTACTTGTGTTCTTAGTATCATTATTATGGTTAATCCAGTTTACTGTTTGATCAAGTTTGGTTAATCTCCTCTTTGTGTTGTTGTGTTGTAATTGTTAAGCCCTTCACGGGTCCTGCAATTGGTATCAGAGCATTTCAGGCTCTTGATATAAGATCTCACCATCTTAAGATCCCTCACACACACAAATACTAAACTTTCAAAATGGCATCCATTTCAAAGGCTAATATGGAAACTGGAACCATGAACAAGTCCCTACTGATCACTCTTGATGACTTTGACACCTGGTGTATGAGAATGGAAGGTTTCATCAGGTCTCTAGACTCAAGAATGTGGAAATCTGTTGAAAATGGACCTTTCATACCCAGCACTCCTTCTGCTACTGGTGCTGGTATGATCCCCAAAGATGTGGCTAACTACTCTGATGAAGATAGGAAGAGAGTAGAGATTGATAGAAAAGCCATGACTGCTCTTCAAACTGCCCTTCCAAACTCTGTGTACAGAGGTTTCAAGAAGTGCAAAACAGCTAAACAACTGTGGGATGCACTAAAACTGATGTATGAAGGCTCCTCTGAAGCCAAGGAGAACAAGAAGGATCTCCTGAAGCAGCAGTTTGAAAACTTCACCTTCAAAACAGGTGAAACCATGACTCAGCAATACTTTAGGTATGTTGAGATAGTGGATACCCTTATGGATGGAGGAGTTCCTCTTGAAAACAGAGACATTGTAAGGAAGTTTATGTCCTCACTTCCTAGGCAATGGACACACTATTGTGTGGTGATCAAGAGGACTGAAAATCTCAAAACTCTTACTCTGACAGAGTTATATGGGATTCTCAGTGGCTACCAGATGGAGATGAACATGCAAGGTTCATCTGGCAACTCCAACAATCAATTGGGTTCAGCCCTGCATGTGATTGAAAGGGATAGCATAGAACCCCAACATCATCTCATATGCTACCCTGACAACTCACCAAAGGGTCCTTTCATCACCTTTCCAGAGACACCCAGGGAGAACTACACTCAAGGAAGCCATTCCAAGAGACAAGCTTTTCTCAAGCCTTTGTGTCTTCTGATGAAAGTTGTGGCAACTCTCTTTTCACTCTTGAAGACCTGGATTGTATTCATCCAGATGACCTGGAATATATAGAAATAGTTCAGCAGATGGCTCTTCTCACTCATAGAGCCAAAAAGTTCTACAAGAGAACTGAAAGGAGGTTTCCAAGCAATGCAACCAGTGGAAAGTTTGGCTTGGATAAAACCAAAGTCAAGTGTTACAACTGTAACTTGATTGGCCACTTTGCTAGAGAGTGTAAGGCACCTAAAACAAATGGTGGCCAAGCACACCCAGACCAAACTACACTGACAAAGCCCCTCAGAATGAGAAGCCAAAGCAACAAGCTGTTGTTGCTGTTGAAGAAGGAGGCTTTGACTGGAGCTTTCAGGTGGAAGATGCTTCTCCAAACCAAGCACTAATGGCAGATCATGATGAAGCCAAGGTATTGGAACATCTCTGTACTCCTGAATGCATTGTTAAAGTTAACAGATACAGGTCCTATAACTTGGAAATGAGATCTGATCTTGAGTCCTTAAACATTTTAAAACCTGATTTTAGAAAGTCTGAAAATGATTATAAACTAAAGATAGAGGACTTAGAGAAAACTATTTCAGTTCTAAAACATGAGCATACAGATTTTAGGACTCAAATCCAAGATCTCATAACCAAGCTGACTGAGAGCCAGGCTGAGCTTGTGATCAGCAAAGCTAGGGCAGAAAAGAGTGTTCTTGAAGAAGAGACCTTCAAGAACATGATATCCTCATCCCTGCACAACAAGGTGTGTTATCAAAATAGACAGGGACTGGGATCAAATGAGATAGCTCCTCCACACACAATCTTGTCTGTAAGATCTCCTAGGTGTGGAACTTGTGAAGATGAGCTTCCTCTCATAGATCCTATAAGTGAAGAGGATGAAGAAGAGATAGTGAAGAATTCCTCTGAGAAGAGTAAAGAGGAGGATTCTACTAAGGGCCACTATCCTTCTGAGGAGAAGAAAACTACTGTGATGACCAAGTCAATGAGAAAGAACTTGATCAGGAAGAGCAAAAGAAAAGCAAAGAAGGCTCAAGAGATCAAGGCTACTTTTGACTCTAAGCAGAAACAAGTGTTTATCTCTGCAGGGTTTAAAGTAGTAAAGACTGAACACATAAACCAAAACTCCTCAGCTAAGAGTTCTGGTTTTTGTTCAAATCATTTCGATACCAAGAAGAAGACTGATCTGCTGTGTACCACTACTGCACAGCCTGAACCATCAAACTCCAAGAACAGTTCACAGCCCATAAGAACTGTCTCGGCATCTACAAAGATGAGGGTGGAGAAGGGATGTGACCAAAGACAGTCTTGCTCGCATAAGAAGACTCTTGTGAAGAAGAAAAAGTTGTGTGTCATGTGTGAAAGTACCTCTCACATTGCTAAGGATTGTCCATACAATCGTAAAAGTACTATCCATATGACCAAGACAAAGACTTCAAAGAGTTTCAAGAAGATTCAAGCTTCAGAAGGAAAGTCTGTTTTCTTCGGAAGCTCCAAATCAAAGAAGGTAAATGGAAAATTACCTTCGGAAGAGAAGTTGGTCTCGGAAGAAAGGAATTCTTCCGAAGCACTGAAGTCTGCTACAGTGACTGTAGAATCTTTCGAAGGTTCAGTCATCAAAACTTTCGAAGTCCCAAAAGCTTTCGAGGTTTTGAAGGTCAAGTCCAAGACTCCAAAGGTGGTGTGGAAGTCTAAGAAAGACCAAGTGACTGAAGTTTCTCCATCAACAACAGCTCAAGATCCTTCTAGCACAACCATAGGATCTATTACTGTTGCATTACCTTCTATTATATTTAGTGAACCCAAGACAAGTAAGGCTTGGGTTTCCAAATGTAAATAATCATTTTCTTTGTCCAGGAACAGCTCAAGACAAACAAGTATGTCTGGATCATTGATAGTGGCTGTTCCAGGCACATGACAGGCAATAGGTCACTACTCCATAACTTTAAGAGGATTGATGGAGGACCAGTTGCTTTTGGAGGAGATGAAGGTGGTTACATTTCTGGAAGGGGCAAGGTCACAAATGGTAAGCTCAGCATTGAAAAGGTAAACTTTGTCAAGGAGCTTGGGTACAATCTTCTGAGTGTATCCCAATTTTGTGATCAGAGTCATAACATGCTCTTTACTGAGCATGAGTGCATTGTTCTCAAGCCTGGAGTGGTCATTCCTCATGAGCACATCCTGCTTAGAGCCCCAGGAAAGGGAACATGTACAAGATGGATTTGCAAGAAACATCTCCCTCTGGAGAAGTTTCATGCTTTCTATCTAAAGCAAATAGTGATGAGTCTTTCCTATGGCATAAAAGAATGTGCCATGTAAACTTTAAGAACATGAATAAACTAATTAAACATGATTTGGTAACTGGAATGCCAAAGAAAGAGTTTACAAGTGATGATCATTGTGTTGCATGCCTGAAAGGGAAGCAACATAAGGTATCTCACAAGCCTAAGGAAAAGAACTCCATCATTACTCCCCTACACTTATTACATATGGATCTCTTTGGCCCCACCAGTGTAATGAGTCTAGGAAGGACCTCTTATTGTTTAGTGATCACAGATGATTTTACAAGATTCACTTGGGTTTTCTTTCTTAGAACTAAGGATGAAACCCCTGAGATTCTGAAGAATTTCATCTTAAAAATTGAGAATCAAAGTGATCACAAGGTCAAAACCATAAGATGTGATCAAGGGACTGAATTCAAGAATCAAATCCTTGATACATTTTGTGATGAAAAAGGTATTACAAGACAATATAGTGCTCCCAGGACTCCTCAGCAAAATGGTGTTGCTGAGAGGAGAAACAGGACACTAATTGAAGCTGCAAGAACTATGTTGTCTGACTCTAAACTGCCCATCACCTTCTGGGCAGAGGCAGTAAACACTGCCTGCTATGTGCAAAACAGAGTATTAGTAGTTAAGACACATGGTAAGACTCCTTATGAACTTTGGCACAAGAGAAAACCTTTCATTGGTTTTCTCAGGTCATTTGGATGTCCTTGCACCATCTTGAATACCAAAGATCAAATTGCCAAATTTGCTGAGAAATCAGATGATGGACACTTCATTGGATACTCTTCCCAAGCTAAGGCTTATAGAGTATACAATCTCAGAACTAGAATTGTTGAGGAGTCAGCCAATGTGACTTTCAATGAACACACACCCTGTGTGGCTGGTTCTGGTCCTGATTGGCTATTTGATCTTGATTTAGTTACCAACTGTTTTAACAAATCTTGTGAGAATGTTTCAGGATCTGCAGAAAATCTAAATACAAGTGATCCTGATCCAAGATTTGAGCTAGGAAGACCTTCAACTCATACATCTTCAGCTCCAGTTGGAACTACTTCAGCAAATGAGGTTTCTATCAGCACAACAATGACAAATTCAGCTGATACATCTGGGTGCCTTCAAATTCCAGCTCAGATGCTCCACAACCAGATAAAGATACCTCAATTGTGGAAGACAACAATGGTGATGGTGAAAGTGATCAGGAATTCCTTGATGCTAATAACCACACCATAGATGACAACATCAATGATGTCACACACTCATTGGATCAAATAAATCTTGATAAGTGTGGTGATGTGGAGGGTGAATCATCTATGCCAGATCTAAATTTCTCAAATTTGGATCTTACTCAACAACTTGCTGTGATCCCTCAGCTTAGGATCCACAAGTCTCACCCCACCACAAACATCATTTGAGATGTTGTCACAGGGGTAAGAACAAGAGGACAAACTCATGAAACAAATGTTTGTCTTCACTCTTGTTTCTTATTCCAGATGGAGCCAAAGAAAGTTAATGAAGCTCTAAAGGATGGAAGTTAGGTTGAAGCTATGCAACAAGAGTTGCTTCAATTCAAAAGGCAAAAAGTTTGGAACCTTTGTCCTCTTCCTCATGGGAAGACTACCATTGGAACCAAATGGGTATTTAGGAATAAGAAGGATGATAGAGGCATTATCATCAAGAACAAGGCAAGACTAGTTGTTCAAGGATACACACAAGAAGAAGGGATTGACTACACTGATGTCTTTGCTCCTGTAGCAAGATTAGAAGCTGTTAGGATATTCCTGGCATTTGCTGCATCCAAGAACTTCAAGGTCTTTCAACTTGATGTAAAGTGTGCTTTTCTGTATGGAGTGATTGATGAAGAGGTATATGTCAAACAACCACCTGGTTTTGTAGATCCTAATCATCCTGATTATGTCTGCAAGCTTGACAAAGCTCTTTATGGGCTGCATCAGGCACCCAGGAAGTGGTATGAGACATTGTCTGAGTATCTTTGTAAACATGGATACAGGAGAGGTACTATAGATGGAACTCTCTTCATCAAAGGACAGGGAAATGACTTATTGCTAGTTCAAGTATATGTAGATGACATCATCTTTGGTTCAACTAATCCAAAGCTCTGCAAAGACTTTAAGAAGCTGATGAAAAACAGATTTGAAATGAGTGCAATGGGAGAACTCAATTTCTTTATGGGAATTCAAGTGAAGCAAGTTGAAGATGGCATCTTCATAAGTCAGTCAAAGTATGTTCAGGACATACTCAAGAGGTTCAACATGACTGATTGTAAGATTGTTAAGACACCCATAGCCAGAAACCACTCCCTTGGACCTGATCTTGAGGGGGAGTGTGTAGATGAACATTTATACAGGGCTATGATTGGGTCTCTCATGTATCTTACAGCTAGCAGGCCTGATATCATGTTTGCTACATGTATTTGTGCAAGATATCAAGCCAACCCTAAGATGTCTCACCTTATCACTGTCAAAAGGATTTTAAGATACCTTAAAGGTGCTTCAACACTTGGATTATGGTATCCAAAGAATCCTGACTTCAATATGTATGCTTATACAGATAGTGATTATGGTGGTTGCAACATGACTGCAAAGTCTACATCTGGGGGATGTCAATTCCTTGGTGGAAGGGTTGTCTCATGGCAATGCAAGAAACAATCCTGTGTGTCTGCATCAACTGCTGAGGCTGAATACATTGCTGCTGCAAGTTGCTGTGCTCAAGTGCTTTGGATTCAAAATTAGATGCTAGGCTATGGATTTAACTTCAAGAAGACTCCTATCCACATAGACAACAATAGTGCTATCTCTATCACTGAGAACCCTGTGCAGCACTCAAGGACCAAACACATCAATATCAGGTATCATTTAATAAGAGATAACTATGAAAAGGTATTAATTAAACTAGTCAAAGTTTATACAGATGAACAATATGCTGATCCGTTTACAAAAGCTTTTGATGAACAGAGATTTAAATATCTAATATCAGCTATTGGGATGATTAACTTTGAGTAGATCTTTTTTTAAAACTAATTCTAATTATTTCTTAAAATATGTGTGTCCTAAGTTGTCTAGTTCATCACTTTCATAAGCTCATGTTTTCTTTGGATATAAAATCCTTTTTGAAGACTTTCCTTAGATTCTTGAAAATTTTCTGATCCTTCGGAAGATATATTTTTACCTTCGAAAGAAAATCATGTCTTCAAAATAAATAACTGTCTAAGAAATTTACCATCGGAAGAAGTCTAAATTTATCTTCCGAAGCTTAAATCCTTGTCTCAAACACTTATTTGTTTTTAAGGACTTTCTCCTTCCGAAGCAAAATTAACTCTCGGAAGCTTTGTTGTTTCATATACAAAGCATTCAAGTGTTTACTTCTCTTCCGAAGCAAAATTTTCAAGACTCTCAGAAAAATCTTCCGAAGTCATTTTAGCTTCCGAAGCTTTTTCATTAAAACTTCCGAAGATAATTTACCTTCGGAAGCTTTTCGAATTCCAAGAAAACTACTTTTTGAGCAAAAGTAAACTACTTTTTCAGAGGTGGGACCGACTTTCGGATTTCAAAGTTTATCCTCTTTCATTAACTTTGGTTCAAATCCCTTTTCACATAAATACCCAACGGCTCCCCCTCTTCCTCACTATCCTCTTCAATTCTACTATTCCTCAAATCTAATTCCCAAAACCGCCTTTGCTTTTTACCTTTCTTCAACCTTAAGCTTCTCAAATGGCCAACCTTAACCGCAGAAACAACCCAGATTTCTCCATGCAACTTCACAGGCAACACAACCAGGTTGCTTTGTTAAGCTCTGAGAAAGATGAAAGTTTCTCAGAGATTTGCCAATTCTTAACTCTATCAAATTACTTCACCTCCCTAACCATTGATCCTACTCTGTATGAGGATCATCTGCTTGAATTTTGGAAGATCTGCCAAGAGGTCATCGTGGATGGGGAGAAGGCATTGTCTGCCAAAGTGCAAGGGAGGACAATCTTCATCACTCCGGCCATCATCAACACTCATTTGCAGCTGGATGATGAAGAAGGTGAGTTGTTCTTCCCAAAGGAAGCTGTCAATCATTCCTTTGAGCAGATGGGCTATGAGGGAGATTTCTCTGTAAAGACCTTCAGGAAAGGGAAGGTCTCATCCCAATGGAAATACCTACTCCATGTGGTTATCCACAGCTTGTCAAACAAGCATGGAGGATAGGACCAGATTCCTGAGGATCTCTCCTTCATAGTGCATGGAATGGTTCAAGGGGTCAAGTTCAGGTACTCTCAATTTGTCTATACCAATTTACTTGCTAACTTGGACTCCTTAGAGTATTATATGTTTCCTAGATATGGGCTCACAGTTGAGGAAAACAGATAATATTCTTAAATTGGGACAGATGAAGCCCGGCATCTTTAAAATCATGAAGAAGCCAACTGTAGGCTTCTCAGGGGTAGAAACAGCCCTTGTCCCCAAAATGTTAAAGCTCATTGCTCAAGGTGACAACCTAGCAACACAAGCTAGTGTTGAACCCACACCTTCTATCTCTCTACCACTAAAAAGGCCTCAGGTAACCTTCACCTACCAAAGAAAATCCAAACGAACCCCTGCTCAAGCTATTGAGTCTGTGCAGGTCCCCATATACTTACCCTTACAGGAGGAAGTGGACATTAGAGCTCCCACTTTCCCTGAGGAGCAAACCACTCCCATCTCTTCAACTATCAGGGCTGAGGTTCCTCATGCTCACCCTGATAAGCTCACAAGCCCAACAGCCTTAAGCCTTCACTCTGAGTCTCAACACTCAAGTGAACAACCTTCAGGGGACAGTTACCATCCCCAGCCTTTAGATCTAAATCAACCCATTCCCAACCTATCCTTCTATACTGATGAAGACTTAGGATTCAGTGAGTACCATGAGTCTCTCTTCTCTTCCCCTACTCAAAGAGAGATGAGTACTCCTGAGTCTCCTCAGTCTAGCCCACATCAATCACCTATAACTGAGGTGGACACTTCTGAACCTGTTCAGGATGTCCATATGGAAGAGGCTCTTACTTCTGCAAGTGATTACATCATTAAGACCTCAACCATGGCAACTCAGCCCATTGACATCTCAACTGAGATTGCCAGTGAGCAGAGGAAAATCAGCAGCCAAGAACCTCTAGCTGGTGGTGAGAGAGAGGACTTTGGTCCAATCATCTCATCCCCCAATGATTCTTCTGATGAAGAAGAGGGGAATCTGAGACTAATGGTGCACAAATTGTCTAAAACATGCACTTACCTAGCCTCAAAGGTCAGTCACCTTGAATCTCAGGTGACTACCTTACACAACAGGGTCAATGATCAGCAACTCGAGATTTCATATCTTAAGGAAAAACTAGCTGGGAGACCTTTAGGAAGAGCTCAACCAGGAACACAAGAACCTGTGGATGTGATTGATTTATCCTCTAGCTCACCTATGCAAGTGGGTGATGCTACTAAAAAGGAGGAGAAAGTCAATGCAGCCACAGAACCTGGGAGTTCTTCACAGAGAATAAACATTGAGGACTCACCATCCTCACTTGCAATTGTGCATTCTCAGCAACTTCCTCAAGTTCACATTAATGTGGACTCTATAGACTCTATCATCAGGAGTCTTTTTGATGAAGGTATACCAAGGGCTGTGTCATCCCCACCTCAAGGAACTTCAAACTACATCATAAGGTGGAGGTATGATGTTGATAGAAGAGCCCTTATTCTTCACAGAGTTCAAGGGCAACAAGAAGTATTTGACTTTCAAAATTTGAACTTCTATGAAGGTCTGGATCTAGTCAATATGCCACTTGTCAACCCAAGCAACTCAAGACAAGCTGACAGATTGGCTCAAAGAATCCAAGACAGGATCACTGCAGAGTTTAGCTTAAGAAGGAGACTTAGGCAATCAGGTAATGCCATCGGTCAACTGGATGTTGAGGTGGACCCTAAGATTAGTTTCATAGGGGAAACCTTGACTGAAGGCCCAGTGGCAGAACCTGAGATCCCTATCTCATCATCATCAACTGCTGCAGAGATCCACATTCCCTCTGAGACACCTGCTGGTGAAGGTGTTTCCAGCCTCTCTCTGGCCAGAGCATGGATGCTACACCAAGCAATAAAGGCCAAACCTCTATCCACCCTGAGTCACAAAGGTCTGTGAGTGACAAAGGGAAAAGGATTTTGACTCCTGAGGAAATTGAGGAGGAAGAGAGAGAGAGAGGAAGAGGAAGCTAAGGGGAGAAAGTTTCTCTGGGTCTTCAGGTTTTATGCAAGCTGCAATCAGAGCTGCTCCTAGACCAAATACTCAAGATGATGAGTTGAGGGCAGTCAGGATTACTTACCTGCAGACCAGGAACTATGACATTGATGAAATCATTTCTCTCCCCTTAAAACAACTAAATGAACTGGCTGACATGAAAGTGTCAAGAGAGATGAAAGAAAAAGAGGATGCAAGGTTACTTATGCAATTAAAAGAGGAGAAGAGACAGAAAAGACTTTACAAGCATGTTCCTACTCTCTCCCTAGTTCAAGAAAGCCCTGAACAAGAAGATGTGGTTCAACAAGAACCTCAGGTAGACAAAGAAGAAGATAGGATCAAAATGATCAACTACCTGAGTGCTACAGGCTTCTATCAGGCAGATGCACTTCTTCCCTTGTCCTATGACTTTGTTGAGTTTGAGTACTTAAAACAACTTGAGCTTGAGTTAGTCAAGGAGAGAAAGACAACTAAGAAGAAGCTAAGGGAAGAAGCTGCAAAGTCAAGAGCCATCATCCAAAAGAGTATGAAGAAGTCTGCTGACAGACAAAGGATGATGAGCTTCTTGAAGCTGTACCCAGTCCAAAACAGACCTCTTGATCCATCTGAATCACAGCCTTGTTGATCCAATGGCCAATAAATAGCACTTTAGTCTGAGTACCCGGTCGGCCACTGCTGCCTACGATCCAGTGCGCAGGGTGCTCGCTGATCGGAAACCTTTCCACTGTGGTCAGGTGGGACCTAGATGGCTGGTGGATCAACGGTGAGCCGTTCAACCAGGGATCTCTTCATAGTTTTGCGTCAGTTATTCAGCACCACGTCCACTACCACCTCCACCACGAGAAGCTTTCGAAGATCTACCACCGGCCATTCTCTAAACACACTGAAAGATTCAAACACTAACACGGTCATTCAAGGAACAGCTCAGTTTATGTCAAGTATAGTAAGTCCCTAATTACAGTGGCCAGTTGTGATTAGCCACTTACTTTACTCTTCATATCCCAAGCATTACCTGTCCTGACTACATCCGTATCTAAATCTACCAGCAACACATAAACCATATAACATGCGCACGTAATACTGGTTATCCTTAAGAAAATACATGATGGCACGCAGCTACTCAAATTGGCATCCCATTCCCTTTCCGTCCCATTTTCAGTTTAAGTTAAGGTTTATTTTGAAAATTTACCCATTTCACTTAAACTTTGGCTCTGATACCAACTTGTAAGGCCCCGTTCCCGGGACGCTTACAGTTGGATTCTCATCGCACATAAAACATATATTTCAATCATCTTACATAAAAACATTGCAGCGGAAACATTAAACGTCATTCCATTTCATCATAAAAACTTTTGCAAAATAATACAACCGTTCATTTCACAATATCATTTTACATTTCATTACAAAAGCATTAAACAAAAGGATTCCATCCAAAATAAGCTGAGTAGCCGCCCCGTGCCATCCTCAGCAACCTTTACCTGTCAACTGGAAACACATAAAAGTCAGCGTTGCTGAGTGAGTTCTAGTTTTATAACAAAACATACTTTTCTTTCGTTAAAACCATTCTTTACTTTCATGCGATCACACATCATACGTACACATAGATAATATCATTATTATCTTCATCATTACATTCGTACTTTAACTTTTGTTCGATCATACGTTCTTACTTTCATTCATTCGTTAATTATTATTACATCTTTTCTTTCCATTAAAATCATGATTTTTACCCTTCAGTTTCCTGGTACTGGGCCTAAGCCTATCATAGACCTTCTTTAACGGTGCACAGCACCTCTGGCCACAGTACCTAAGGTAAAGTTTAGGATCATTACATCTGTTATTTCATCACGTTCTGGATCAGCGTCAACATCTATGCCCCAAACTATATGGCTACTGGGCCGAAGTTCATAAACGACTTCCACACGGCACATAGCCTGGCACCAGCACCGGGGTAAGCGACAAAGATCCCAACTATATTCTTCACCCCCAACAATATGGTTACTACACCCCCAACAATATGGGTACTACACCCCCATCAATATGGGTACTACACCCCCAACAATATGGGTACTACACCCCATCAATATGGGTACTACACCCCCAACAATATGGGTACTACACCCCCATCAATATGGGTACTAAACCCCCAACAATATGGGTACTACACCCCCATCAATATGGGTACTACACCCCCATCAATATGGGTACTATGACATACTACACCATGCACCACACCGATGGTCAGTCACAAAGACTGGAACCCCTACGTGCACCCTTAAGGATTAGCTGAACCACACGCGGTTGAGCTTAAGGCATTTAGAGCCGTGCACTTCGGTACACTTCGCTTGCAAGCCTTTTACGTTTTCATTCGTTCATTAATGCTGCATTCATTCATCATGTTTTTCTTTTCATTATCTTCCACTTTACGTTACATAATACTTTAATTACATTCATTAACGTTCAACGCAAAATCACGGGAAGACAATCATACGTCATGCATAACATACAACATCATACAATTACACAACATCAAACATCACACGAATCACGCGCATCGCATCATACATAACCATACGGCATCACACATCAGCATGCATCACATCATCATCATCATCAGCTCATCATCATAAATCATTTTACATCATCCATGCCCATCACATCTTCTACAACCCCAAAGATCCGAGCCTACGTCCGCACTTCCCAAAAGTCAGACTCATTCGGGAGTATGGACCCTATTCGGTCGCATGGTCTCTCATGAGTATAAGAACACTCAGGCGAATGGACCTTTAGTCGCATAGCCTCCAATCGCATGCTTCCCATGCGAATGAAGCTCAGTCGCATGACATCTGGGCGTATGGATCTCAGTCGCATGACCTTCATGCGAATGGCCCTCAGTCGCACACCTTACGTGCGTATGAACCTCAATCACACGACTCACAGGCGTATGAACTCCAGTCGCATGACATTCAGTCGCATGACCCTCATTCGCATTTCATTCAGTCGCATGACCCTCATTCGCATCTCCTCCAGTCGCATAGCCCTCATACGTATGACCTTCAGTCGCACTACTCATATATGAATGAACCTCAGTCGCACTCCTGTCGTGCATATGGACCCAGTCGCATGCCATTCGGACGCATGGGCCTCCAGTTAAATAGCCCTAGTTGTGCGCAGAATGAAGTTCATCCTGAACAGCAGCGGGCTTTTTTGGCCTCCAACCTCTTCCAACCCTTTTTTAAGCTCAAATCAACCATTCTAAACCTTAGGGAAGCATACCACGACATCATTCAAGCATACACAAGCATGAAATCAAGCCCCAAACGAACCATACACATACACATACATACACAAACAGGTTTACACCCAAAAACTCGAAAAAGGGTTTTCAGATGTGTTCCAGCCCCAAAATCATTCAAAAACGTGTAAAAGAGGGGTCCTAGAACTCACACCAACGATCCCGTCGAGTAAAGCTTCGATTTGACCCGCTACACGACGATTTCTACGCTCGAATCCACCCGAACCAAGCTTTTCTCCTCTTTTCTCCTTCTCTTCTCCCTCTCTTTGGTTGAAAATGGCAAGAATGGGGAGGGTGTGGGCTGCCCTCCCCCTTTTATACCCTCATTCATCGAATTTTCTCTCGTTGGCGAGTTTGGTCCCTCGACTTTGGACTTTATTTTTTTCTTCTTTCGTTGGCTTCAAAGAAAATTTCCAGGTGTTACAATACTATTATACATTTTTAAATGACAAATATTTTAAGAGGTTTTAGCAGGAAAATCGATTTTTCTATAAGAAAATGTGCTATATAAATGTTTAAAAATAAAATTTCTTCGCGTTGCCCCTTGGACCCCACTACGGGCTGCTGCCCCTAGGACTTCACTGTCAGGGGCTGCCGCCCCCAAACCGTCGTTGTCGCGCGGACGGTCGGTTATGTTGTTATGATGGATTGTACTTGGTATGTTGTGTACTCAATAAGCTAAGTATTATATATTAAAGTGAAAGATAATATTAATGAAAACTGGAACTTAATGAATGTTACTCGGACCCGTATGATAATGAAAAGTCTTGCAAGCACTATGATAGACTTCACTTATGTGAGTCTGATATATGATGATTGATCTGTATTCATGAGCGGGCTATGTGCCTTGCAGTGTGGATCAACTATCGGGGGTTAGCTACCATGATGATGTGTACCGACAGGGATTGACATTCGTTGTCGGTCAGCAGTGAGCTCTTGCTTTGTGCAATCTCGTTTATGATAAAGTGAAAGTTAATGAAAGAACGAAAGATAATGAACATGCTTAATAAGACGCAAAATGTTATGTATTATGATGTATGCGTGCTCATTATAAGAAGGATAAAGTTTATATTTTTCTATATTAAGTAAAACTATAACTCACTTAGCAAAGCTGACTTTTATGCATAATAGTTGGCAGGTGAATGTTGATGCTGAGGATGGCATGGTTGGAAGCTACTTGGAGGGAGATGGATGTCATCCTTGTTTATGAAATCGTTTATTTTAATTTAAGCAAAGTACAATGTTTATATTTCATCTGAGAGACAAATGTATGAGTACAATATGATTTACAAGTTTCAAATGAATGTCTATTTATTTTCGCTGCAATGTTTTACTTATAAAAAATTTTATGCTATGATTAACCAACTGTGAGGCTTCCCGGGAACGGGGCTTTACAGTATGTGATGTGACGCCATGAAATGAATGGACTGACTTTGGAGCACACTATGTTCTTGTTTCTTATTGTATTTAGTCATTCCTATAATAAATAAATATATATATATATAACACTTTTTTTATCTTTCTTAGCCTAAAAACTTTAAATTACTTCTTTTGTAAGTTATCGCTAAATAGGTGAATACTAGTATCCCTACCACACGATGCTCCAGGTTTTTATCTAGCCGGTAACTACTTGAGCTCTGCAGCGAGCCGATTTTGCGTAACTTACTGTTTAACATATGCACTAGTATCTCTTGCTATAAAATATGTACATAAAAGTTGGTAATATATATATATATATATATATATATATATATATATATATATATATATATATATATATATATATATATATATATATATGTAACTAGTAACATATTCATGTGTGTTCATAGAAAAAATTAGCGACCTTGAAAGTTTATAAAAGTTTGAAACGTTAGGAAGTCGAACATTACGGCAATGATATTAACATGATTAAGTGGGTAAAAAGAAGCGTATAAAGTTGTGAATAGGGCTATAAACGAACTGAATGTTCAGCGAAGAGTTACTATTCGGAGGGAAGTTCTTTCATGTTCATTCGTTTAATAAATGAATGAACACGGATAAGAAAACTCTGTTTGTTAAGTTAAACGAACAAACATGAACAGAGGGCGCGTTCGCTTATTTATGTTCATGAAGATTCGATAACGCGTTCGTTTATGCTTGTTTATTTAAAGATTTTATATTTTATATTTTATATTTTTATTTACTGGTTTTAATTTTTAATAATATGTAACCTTAATTAAACTATATCACTTGTCAACATTCTTTATTTGACCATTTTTAACTTAAGTTTATGCTAAAACTTAGACAAATTTATTACTTTTTATGTTCATTATCCTTATCAATATGATAAGTATGTCGAGTGTTTCGGATAATTCAGTATGTTTGTGTTAAAGCTTGACAAACTTTCGTTCGTATTCGTTTATGTTCATGAATATTTGTTTATGTTCTTATGTTTTGCTTTGTATTTATTTGTATTCTGTAAGTGTTCGGACAGTTCATGAATTGTTCATTTCCTTAATGAAACGAACACGAACAATAAAATCTTGTTGAGTAAGTGTTCGTGTTTACGGCCTTAGTTCTGAGGGCTTAGTTATGAAGATAAGTTACATCGTTGTAAAAGTGAGTTTCAAATTACAGGAAAAGCGTACTTTAAAAAACTGATGTTGAAATGTTGCTAACTCGGTTGTGATTGAAACATTTTGACAAAAGTTAGCATGTTGTAATGAACAAAATGTTAAAAATTAATGAATAAATAAACAAAGAAAACAAGTTCACCGTGCAAACTGAAGCTGGGCAACCTTTTTGTTAAACACCTTAGATAAACATTCCTTACATGTAAATACTACTCCATCAAAGGAGTGGAGTGGTCACACACCTTACCTGTTAAGAGTAAGTATAACTAGTGGTAATCAACCTAGCGCGTTGCGTGAGTTTGGTTCAACAACTATACAACGCAGTTATGTGAAAGTAACTATTATTAACGCAAAAAGACTCGGAATAAGTGAACAGTTATGGCTGCAATCCCGTGCCACGCTAGACAATGATTACGTTTTTTAAATATCATCACGACCTTTGTATAACATTGTTAGAACGAAATAAACAATGTTGCACAAGTTTACGATATCTTAAATGAACAAAGGCTTGATAACAATGATTAGATCATGATTATTAAGGGTGTTCCAAGTCATATATCCAAAAATTTCGAATAATGGTTTTAATATCGGAATCCGTATTTGAAATTTTGGATTAAGATTCGGATAATCGTTCGAATATTTGAATTCTTAAAAATATTTTTTTAACAATTTTTATAAAAGTTTAATATTATTTATTAAAAACTTTTGGATATCCGGATTCTTATAAAAATATCCAAAATTACCTAAAAATATCCGAAATTTCTAATTAATATTAAATTTTTAGTATTTTTTATTGAATATTTTGAATCTTTCATATATCCAAATATCCGAAAACTTCCAAAATATCCGAGGCCGATTCCGAAATTCTGGATATCCGAAAGTTTGGATATTTTGGATTCGGATTTTCAGAATTTTCGGATTCGGTTTTGGATTCAGATATTTTCTCACCCTCTTGGTAATTATTAGCACCATAAGCCATCACCAACAACAAACTAGAATCAAACCATAACCTTCACAATGACAATTCGCTCATCATCATCGAATCCATTTCATATCAGGCCAACCTTATCACCATAACCCTTAGAAGAAAATAGATAAGAGTGAAATCACCAACACTGAGTAAATACACAAACCTGGTTGTTCAACAGAAGCTAGCAGATCATACCACACACACATGTAAACCCGACAACAATCAAGAATCCACAATCAACACAACTAAACAACCATTCTCATGAACATCTAATTATATCTCAAATATCAAAAAGACTAACCCAAACACAATTCAATTGGCGGCAATCGACACGATCACAAATCAACAGCTAAGAAAACCTCAAATAGTGGAACTTCCAAACCCAAATCATATGTTAGTTTGAGAGTAATATTAGGGTTTACAGTCATGAACATGAAATCACCTTCGAAAAAGCAAATAATAAACATCAACCGATCAACAACAACCAAAAAAGTAAAGAACCTAAAAGAAAGTGCATGATCGTTGTTATTCCAAAAGCAAAACCCATGATAAACTAGATCTAGCACCAAAACAAGTCTCAGATGTAATCTGCATCATTGAGCAAAGGAGGCAAAACACATTTCAAACTAAATTAGGGTTTACGCCCATGAACACCAGATCACCGCTTGGAAAAAGCAAACATTCAATATCATAGGGCAAGAGCTATCACAAAACTGAAAAACCCAAAACAAACTACATGAGAGTTGCTATTCCAAAAGAAAAACCCATCAACACCAGATTTAGGACCAAAAACAACTCTTAAATGAGGCATGCACATCATTATCAAACAAAAAATGAAAACATAGGAACATAGATGATGGGTAGAGGTCACTGGTGGCGGTTTTAAAAACGGAGTTAAGCGGCGACGAGGGTAAAAGGAATCGTTAGGTAACTAGCGATTGTTGTCGTGACATAGACGCCACCTAAGTAGGCATGCATAAACCACCAATGGCGTTAAACCTAAACCTCTAAGAGGGGAACCAACATAAGCATAACAAGTGTCATACAACAGGTCAGCCGACGACAATAGCCAGACACGCCACCGTGCCACCTACCCTAAACGATAACAGAAGGGCATAAGCCACCAGTCTGCCAGCAAAGACAACCAGAGCGCTATTGTCACAGACTCTCATCGGCAAGGTCATCGCCATTTACACCACATCCGAGAAATAGACTGATATTTAAAGGGAGACATAGATTGCCCCAAAAGCAACAAAAACTTGCCATGCAACGATATTAACAACAGAGGGCGATGGTAACACCAATGGAACCCAAAACCCCTTACATCTATCTATGAAAACATGAGGAAGCAACAAATAGAGAATAAAGATAAAAATGTGGTCATGGGAATGCAAATAAAAAAGGATGGGAGAATCACATTGCAAAAACAACATAATCTTGTGGTGAAAACATAAACACCCCAAACCAACCTATTTATTCCCCTCTGGTAAATTAACATTGTATAATGTGTCATAGAATTTTCGATTAATGGTACCATGGTGTACGACAAGATGTTTCTTTATACGAAATTAAGGTTTCAAATCACGACATGACAAATTACAAATTGTATAGATTTTTTTAAGTGTGTTGTATAAGTTCACCATTAAATAGGCAATATATATAAAATAATAGTACTTAGTTTTTTTTATTAACCTCTCAAGTCAAAATTATAAACTATAAGCAAAATGAAAGTCAAAAAGAATTCTCTAAAAAACCCGACCAATGGACATTTAGTCTGCTTATATGCTATGTTTATATGGTGTCTCTTCTTTAGACGTTATGGGTTCGATGTGATGGATTACAACATATAACAAAAAATATCATATTTTTTTAAACAAAAAATAAACAAACACATTATCTATTTTATATCTATTTTACTTTTAAAAATATCACACATGCATTTTTATAATCTATAAAATCTAAACACATAACATTTGATTGAAAGTGATCGATTTATCATCAAAATCTCCTATCTCCGTTTTTATAATTACACTAAATATCACTATTTTTCTCTCATTTTCAATTAAACAATATTTTTTCATACATTTATTATTACATTTTCTTTGTTATCCACTTACAATCACTTTTAAAAGTATTAAAAAATTTATGAGGGTTATACCGTGTTTTCACAAACACGACAAAAAAAAAAAACGATACATTCCCTATAAATTTTCTATCATTTTTACTTACAATCATTTACAAACATTCCCATAACATATGACATCCACTCAGATATATATACGAGAAATAGACTACTCTTATTGTGTGAGTTAAAAAAATAGATTTTTAATCAGTTGAAAAATTATTAAAAATTTAAAATTATTTGCCCCACCTCTTTCCTTCTCTTCCATCTCTCTCCTCCTCTCTCTCTCTCTCTCTCTCTCTCTCTCTCTCTCACATCTCTCTCTCTCTCTCTCTCACATCTCTCTCATCTCTCTCATCTCTCCTGCTTGTATTGATAATTACGGATCAGTCCCCCTCTTCTCTCTCTCTCTCTCTCTCTCTCTCTCTCTCTCTCTCTCTAAGATAGGTTACATTCACGGTGCATCTCAAATGTCTGAATTATTTTAACAGCTTTTTTTCTAGGGTTTTACAGAAACAGAGACCATGAACGCAAGAAGACCTCATTTCATAAAGGCTTTTAACCCTAACATAAGCATCGATAAACTGGTAAAATCTTTTACACCTTCTTTTGATACATTCTTTGATGCATGGATGGTACATTAGCATGTTGTAAAATTCTGCTTTTTTTCTTCTGTTACTAACATCCATGATTGAACTTCACAAGATGAAATTTTTAGATCATTTATGCTCTGATCGTTATTTTAGGGCTCACATTTCCAGATTTGTAGTTAGGGGTCAGTATACCAACAAATATAACAAAACTTGGGGGTTATCAAGGATATGATCAATGTTTCAATAGCTTGTATACTGTCTTACAAATAAAAGAAAGTAAACTGAAATTTTTAATGTGATATTGTGTTCTTTGGAGTCTTAATCACCACATTGAGTAGGGTTCATGCGTGATTGCTTCAGATACTACATTACTTTGTAAGATTTTGTTGGAATCATATGTTCTTGACTGTTTATGTTGATGAGATGTAGGAAAACAGAAGAATATGATTGATATCTGTAAACTGTAGATTAGAAGCCATGTATATATATGTTGAACTAAGATACAGCTGAGAAATTCTCTCTTTTTAATCGGTTTCTGGTGTTTACATACAGAAAATACCTTCAAAGTTTGTCAAACATTTGGAAGGGAAAACAACTGGAACGGTTTACTTGACGGGTCCCAGTGGAAACGCGTGGCATGCTGACTTGGCACAGGAAACTGATGGTTTATTCATCTTAAATGGATGGGGATCATTTGTGAGGGATCACTTCTTAGAGAACGGGGACTCTTTAGTTTTTAGATATGATGGTAATTTGCATTTTACATTACAAATCTTTGACCAAAGTTCTTGTGAGAAAGAAACTGCATTTTCTGCTGAGTGTCATCAAGATTTAAGCATCTTCGATCAACATTTTGGTAAAAAAAGGGAACGTGAATATGCGTCTTTGTTCACTGATACGGTTGAATGTGTGCCCCAAAGAACACGAAGTTCACATGTTCATGAAGACACCTTACTGAAATGCAATCAGGGTTACAAGAGTCCATTAATGAACACTGTGAAGTGGCAGGGTTGTGATAATGCTGATTTTTGTAGCAATGGCTTGAAGAGTCCAATGAATACTGTTATGCCAATATCAGGTAAAAGTGATTAGTATTTTATTCATCTTTTTGGTGGATAATTTTGTTTGTGTATGGAAATTTTTGAATCTTAATTGCAGAGGTATGCCCCCATGATGATGATCGGTTATCTGCTTCTGAAGCAGAGAAGATAGCTCAATCATTTACTTCAAGTTTTCCTCACTTTACTCAAGTTATGAAAAGGTTCAACATAAGCGGTTCATATACTATGGTGTGTAGCTCTTATATCCCTCTTCTTCAGATATTTTTTCATGCTCAATTTTAGAGGGAAAAACACAGAAAAAGGTGATGAATTTTAATCTTATTTTTGTTTGGATACAATTTGCACTAAGAAAAAGCCTCACACTTTGAAGAAGTTGTCTGTGCAATAATAATGTGAAAAAAAAACCTAACATGAACACATGGTCAAAGCTATTGGAACTACAGTTTCTGCATAAAAAAGTTAACATGGTTAAAGTTACCGACACTATAGCTGCCACCTGATCATTTGACCTGGCAACTGGGTCAGACTACCTGATATCAAAATCTCAGAAAGTTTTTGATTATGGGTTTTATCAATCTATTTTAAGCTGGTTAACTTCTTATGCTTGAAAACAAAGATGGTAACGTTAAAACAGAAATTAGACCAAAGTTTATTACCATTTATAATGCAATTTTGCCGAATTTAACAAATTATTTCGTTGATCCTGACTAGCTATTCATTTTATGCAGAATGTTCCATATCAGTTTGCTATGGCCTACCTTCCAAACTGCAAAGTAAAGATCGTGTTACACAACTTAAAAGGGGAATCCTGGACTGTTAATTCAATCCCAACCACACGAGTACAAACTTCACATACTTTCTGTGGTGGGTGGTTGGCCTTTGTTCGTGGTAATAACATTAATGTAAGAGATGTCTGCATATTTGAAACTTATTGGCAAGTGTGAAATTGCGAGGTGATATTCTTAGAGTTAGACAAGAACCACTAGACTATGAAACATGGTGATGTAAGGGCTCAAGACTCAACGAATGGGCTCTAATAATAAGTTTCTGGAAGGTTGACCAAGAAAGTCAAAAGAAAGTCACTTAATACTCAGATTCCTGCTGTAGTTGAAGGTCAGAAGTTTGCTTTCTCCATTGAAAAAGTCAAACTTGGTATTGCAGCCAAGGGTTCTGTTGACTCTCAATTAAGAACTGCCAATGGAAAATCAGGTATACATGCAAATTCTATCAAGTGTAATTTGTTTCGTTCTTTAACCTCAAATATTTATAGGGAAAGCAAGATCGTATCAAGAAAACAGGGGTTCTTCTATGACGGGGTGTACGTCAATGAAATCTGGACCCGAGGAAAAAATAGCTGCTGAATCATTCATTTCTAGTTTTCCTTATTTTGTTCGGGTCATGAAAAAGTTCAACATAAGTGGATCATACACTCTGGTGGGTTTAAATAATAAAAATCAGTTATTTCGTTGCAGGATTTATAATCTTAACATACTTTTTAATGTTGTAAATAAACAGAAAATTCCTTTTCGGTTCTCTATGCAACACCTTCCTAACTGTAGAACAGAGATCACCCTTCATAATTTACAAGGAGAATGCTGGACGGTAAATTCAGTGCCAACTCTTAAAGTACAGACATTGCATACTATTTGTGGAGGGTGGATGTCGTTTGTTCGTGATAATGGCATAAAACTCGGAGATATTTGCATTTTTGAGCTTGTTGGCAAATGCGAAATGCGGGTCCACATAACAGGCGTTGGAAAGAATGCTACTGATCTTGATAATCAAACTGGAACTGGAACTTCTAATGAACTAGCCATCGTATCATGTTGATAAAAGGCATCATATTTTGGTGAGTACCCTCTTTTTACCTTCTTTCAATTTAATGATTTGCATATTAGGTGACAATTTCTTCCCATTTACTTGTAAAGGAGTGGATTCTGAAATAGGTTTTTATATCTAACGGGTCAAATAAACTAGTCGATTTTCAATATGTTTTTACCTCAAATTGGTCGCTAATAAATTAGTAGATTTTGATCATATCTCTAACGGGTCAAATAAATTAGTGGATTCAAGATATATTTGTTATATCCATCAAGTCAAAAATATATGTGAATTCTGGTTATGTTTTTACCTCTAATGGGTCAAGTATATGAGTAGATTCTGGATACGTTTTTATCTCTATATGGTCAATAAAGGAGTGGATTCTGGATATGTTTTTATCTCTAACGGGTCAAATAAATTAGTGGATTTTGGTTATGTGTTTATCTCTAACGGGTCAAATAAATTCATGCATTCTAGATTTGTTTTTATCTTTAACGGGTCAAATAACTTGCTTGAAGTCTATTAATAAAGCTCACAACATCCTTAATTTTTTTTAAATTTTATTACTTCATAATTAATAAATAATTGTATATAGAAATGGAAGAAGAAACCTTGTGTGCAGGCTTTGTTATCTGTTTACAAACTTATCTTCAAACGGTTTCTGTTCATATATTTATTCATGAATTATATTTTTCAGGTTGGATTTTTGTTTATTCGGGAGGTTGCTTATTCAAGATGGGTGTAAAAAGAGACAGGAGAATGATCCATGTGTATTGCATCTGTTTTCCATCTTATGACACATGCTATATCTTTCGGTCGTTAACTCGTTTTACAAAATGTAAAGGCGATGTGTCATCAAAGTATATATCAAAATGCTAAAACTCGTTTTCCAGAACAACTTAACCTGCAATGTAGCTATTTGAATGGTGAAAAACCAACTACAATTTGGAATCAAAACATTATGTCGAATTTTCTTCGCCAGGGTTTAGTTTCAGATCATTTCAAGCAGATGGTTTTGGACATGCTAGAAGAGGTTCCAGCTGACTAAAGCCATGTTAAATATCAAACAAATATTTCTATATGTAATTAAAATTAAATTATCTTAAGGGAAAAAGAAAACAATACCTTGTGATGGAAGGCATTGTGGCACAAATCCTGCACATGCATACATGATTGCAATCAGTGTCTTACTCTTGGGCTTGTTTTTTCCTTAGCCACATCAAAGATCCCAATGCAGCAAGTGATAGACTCAACTTCTGGATTAAAAAAGAAACCCCACATTCTAATTTCATATCTATACTATATATAAAACATATGAGATAGATATTTTAAGATACTATAAAATTAAGAACACTTACTATATTCAATGCATAATATACAATCATTTTTTAGGGTAAAATAATATTTATAGCATTATTTACAAACTACTCCTTACAATTAGTTATATAATAACCCCTTATACTTACTAACACTTGCATAAAATTTTATATTATTAACCCATAAACCAAAAAAACTTAATATGTTTTAAAATTTTAGCTATAGCTTTTAATCTATCACATTTAAAAACGTTTTGAGATTACAACTTAACCTGTGTTTTCTTAAATGTTTTGGTGTAAACTTTTTGCTAAACAGATTTGTATTTCATGAGGTACAATAAAATTTTAGCTATAGCTTTTAATCTATCACATTGCGCGGACACCCTTCTAGTCAAACAAAGAAATATGGGAGCTGTATTTGTAGGAAGTATACCCCACTTTTATACCATATAAATTCGCTAAATCTCTAAGAAGATTAGGGTTGTAAATAAGTAGAGTAGAGCTGCATGCAAGCTAATTGAGATAACTAGCTCAAACAATCAACTAGAGCTTAAATGAAGCAAATTCTAAGTTTAAACCGGAGTTTATTTAGTAAACGAGTTCAAAAGAGCTTCACACGAGCTTCATACGTGTGCCTATTATTATATGAATATGATAACACTCGTATGATATGTACTTGCAAAGTAAATATTATATATTAGGTTAGTAACCCGTGACACGGGTTGACAAATGCTTTTTTTATGGGTAAAAGTCATATTAATGGAAGGTTGTTAAAAAGTAATCAGTACTGAAATGTGAATAATGCCATGAATTTTAAATTGATTAAATGGAGAATGTTATTTCGAAAGAAAATGTGATAGAAACTTTATTTTAATAAAACAAAAAAATTGTAACGGCAATATTAAATTTTCTTAATTTAATCATTATTTGTTAACATAATTAACAATTTCTTAAACTTTTGAAAGATGTCAAATAATTAATAAATAACAAGTGATCATAAATATAATATTTATTGTAATTAACATGAGTTAATAGTTTTCAAATTCATTATAACTCAAGATTTAATGATGTAGCGACGTGTGCCAATAGATGTGATGCTTAGGTGAACGGGTTATGTGAATCCAAGGATCGCAATCAGGAATTATCGGTGTTAATAGGGAATCAAGTTAATGTTTGCGGAATCAACATTAACCTTGTTTAATTGTTTTAATAATTAAATATCAAATATAATGATTAATGATTATGACGAACACAATGAGAAGAACACAATTAATAAGCAAACAAAGATTTGATTCAAACATATTTCATTAAACTGATTAATGATTAAAGATGAATGAATAAATAATGAATAATAAATGCTTCGAACGTGTTGATGTTGATGTAACGGCTGCTAGGGTTTATGTTTGTGTGATTTGATGTGATGTTTGGGTTTGCCGTATTGATGCTTGGTTGTTTGTGTTCGTGTGTCTTCCTTTGATGTGAAACCTAGGATTCATATTTATAGGCACATGTGTTTCAGTTAAGGAAACACCGGATCTCTTGGGATTTGCACAACTGTCTTGTTGACTTATTGACTTGTAAAACTTGTATTATTTAAAAATAAGTGTTTGGACTCCGCAGCTGCATAGTCTTCCGTAGGTGTTTGTTCTTCCGAAGGTATTCAGTCTTCCAAAGGTATTTATTCTTCCGAAGGTATTCAGTCTTCCGAAGGTATTCTTCCGTAGGTATTCAGTCTTTCGAAGGTATTCAGTCTTCCGAAGGTCCGCATGAGTTTGCTCATCCGCAGGAGTCTTCACTTGAACTCTGATTTTCACTTGAACTCCAGTTAGTTGATTTATCCGTAGATGATTTTCGGATGTTTGTCACTTGTAAGAAACATATCTACGGAAGAACAAAATGTTCATCCGTAAATGTTTCTTACACTTAGTCAATTTCAGTAATTGATCAAGTATTTTGTTTGTACCTGCAATCATACACAGATCAATACACACATGGGTTAACCTATATACACAATGCATACATCAAAATAATGAATTACAATCATTCATTACGAATATTGATTAAAGTTCTAAGCCTATACAAAATGATCTAGATCTATTGTTCCTAGATCTAACAGGTTAGAAAGAAGACATGTGTACCCATAGTTAAACTTTTATTATAGGTTATAGATACTTAAATATAATCAAATAATTAAATTCTATAGATTATAATTTCATATTATATTATAAATGTATAAACTAATTATAATTATAAATAAAAATTATTTTTTAAAATGACAAATATACGACAATGCTTTGGAGGATGGTGTTATCTTAATCGCCATCTATCCGTTTCCCGGTCGGGACTGCGCCTCAACCCCCTTAGGAGGAAACCCTTAACTATAAAGAATCCCTTAACTCAACTCAGAATATTATTTTTTGCTTTAAGTGAGACTTGATTTTAACGTCTCTAGTTTTAACAATATAAAAACAGATAAAGTCAACATACCAAATATGGATTTGCCTGTAATCCCATGTAAAATTGTAAATTAAAGGCCTTCGCAACTCCGAACAAAGGCTGAAAGGCATGCCAGCCTATGCAAAAACAGAGTCAGCAAAAGCTCACTTTGCCCATACGTGATTACGTAGATATATCAGAAAATAATAATCAGAATCACAAAATTAAACTGAAAAAATCAATGATAAAATTAAAATTAGTTTCCACGGGAAAAACTTGGAGGTTATATATCATGGGAGACCATTTCTAACAAGATACCATAAAAAATAATCATACTTTTAATATTTTAATAAACAAGTTATGTTTAGGTTGACATGTTTAACTTTTTTATTTTGAGGTTATGATCTATTTAATTAAATAGATTACAACTTATCAAGCTATTTAAATTGAAAATTATATAGTTTTGTTAGAAACACATTCCTCTGATAGTATCACTATTTATTCAAACTAAAAATGAATGGAATCAAATCAATTTGGCAACAAAATTACAACCGAGGGTTTGAACTAGACCTGTTTGATTAAAGAACAAAACAATGATCACAAGAACACAAAATTTTTTTTTTGCAATTCATTCTTTGATTCATCATTCGTCGAATGTACGTTACAACTTCCAATCTATATATACTAATACAAGACGATTTTTTGAGACACGTGACATAATTTTAGACTCTTTAAATATAATTTTCTCGCTTATTCTTTATATTAATTATTTACATTAAATAATAGGAAATACGAATATTATTTAATTCTTTCTCAGATTAAAAATTCTTTCTGATAAATTAAGAAAGTGATTATTCTTTAACTTCTTTTTTAGATTAAAAATATTTTCTAATAAATTAAGAAAAAAGAGTTTTCTACTAATACAATTTCTAAAGAAATAATTCTTTTATTAAAAATATTTTTCTAAAATATTAAATCTTTTAAAGATAAGAAATAATTTAAAACCTGTGTTAATTCTTTTTACGAAATGAAAATATTTAAAAGTCGAATCTGTAATAAGTAGATGTAAAGAAAAGGCATTTATGTAAGGCCCCGTTCCCGGGACGCCTACAGTTGGTCATTCATCGCACTCAAAACATATAATTACATTTTTACTTTCATAAATCGTTGCAGCGGAAACATTAAAAACAAAATTTCATTCCATCAAAATACTTTTGCACAATAATACAATCGTTCCTTTAACATATCTTTTACATTTATTACAAAAGCATTAAACATAAAGATGCCATCCAAAATACGCTGAGTAGCCGTCCCGTGCCATCCTCAGCAACATACCTGCGAACTGGAAACACATCAAAGTCAGCGTTGATGAGTTAATTTTTAGTTTTATAATAAAACTTACTTTTTCTTCGTAAAACCGTTCTTTACTTTCTTTATAAAAACATTCGTTACATACATGCGTCACACATCATACGTACACATAGATAATATCATTATTATCTTCCATTACGTTTGTTACAATCATAATTCATCGTACATTATTATCTTTCACTTCTTTCTAGATCCTGTCACCCTTTACCCTCTTCGTGACACTCAGCCACGATTACTGAGGTCGAGTGACAAGGATCCCATTTCATACATTATTAGGATATTTCGTTAACGTTCATTTCATACATTCGTCCTTTTCATCACTACCTTTCTCATTCATTAACTCACGCCATACTCCCGACTCATGTCCGAAGACTGGTACTGTGCCGGGGTCTGTACACAAACCCCCGACTCATGTCCTAAGACTGACACAGTACCGGAGTACGCGACAAGGACCTCTATCGAGTCTGTTGCGACACAGAGTCGCTCACCTCATAGGCAATCTCAACGATTGCACGCTATACGAGTCTGTTGCAACAACAGGGTTGCTCACCTCATGCATATGCTTGGCTTTATGCTACACCCTCGAAGTTATGTGTAACTCGGGTAACCATCACATATTTCACCCCCATCAACATGGGTACTACACCCCCATCGAAACGGGTACATCACCCCCGTCAACATGGGTACTACACCCCCATCGAAATGAGTACATCACCCCCATCAACATGGGTACTACACCCCATCGAAATGGGTACATCACCCCATCAACATGGGTACTACACCGAAGGTCAGCCACAAAGACTGGAACCCTTGCGTGCACACTATAGGATTAGCTGAACCTCACGCGGTTGAGCTTAAGGCATTTAGAGCCGTACACTTCACTACGCTTCACTTGCAAGCCTCTCACGTTTTCATTCATTCATTTATGCATGCATTCATTCATTACGTTCCTCTTTTCATTATCTTCCACTTTACGTTACATAATACTTTCATTTCATTCGTTAACGTTCAACGCAAAGCCATGGAAAGATAAACATACAAAATAAGGAACATAAACATAAACATAAACATACAACATCATCATACATACGCATCAATCATACATCACATCACGCACATTATACATGCTACACATCACACGCACCGCCATGCCTAACATCATACATAACGCCATACGTATCATCATCATCTACATGCCCAACATAACGTCTATGACCTCGAAAGTCAACTTACACGAGTCTACGGGAACCTCCCGAGTCAAAACCCATAACCGCACCTTCCCTCGAAGGTCATATGATAAACCGTTGTTCTTTCGGGAGCATGAACCCTACTTGGGCGTATGGACACCCTCCAGTCGCATGGCCTTCAGGACGACTGAACACTTAGGCGAATGGGCATCTATGCGAATGGACCCTATGCGAATGGACTATGGGCGAATGACCATCTATGCGTATGGACTATGGGCGAATGTACATCTATGCGTATGGACTCTCAGTCGCATAGCCTTTATGCGTATGGCCTTGAATCGCATGGATTCAGGCGCATGGGCTTCAGTCGCATACTCTTCATGCGAATGAACCTCAGTCGCACACTCCTTCAATCGCATGCCTCACAGGCACATGAACTTCAGTCGCATGACCATCATGCGTATGGACCTCAGTCGCATGGCAATCGTGCGCATGGACCTCAGTCACACTCCAATCGGCCGAATGGCCTCCAATCGCCCTCCAGTCGGTCGCCTAGCCCTAGCTGATGCAGAATGCAGTCCACCCCGACTGCAGCCGCGGGTTTCGGCCTCCAACTCCTTCCAAACCTCTTTTAAGCTCAAATCAACCATCCTAAACCTTAGGGAAACATACCACGACCTCATTCAAGCATAACCAAGCAAGAAATCAAGCTTCAAACGCATCATACACATACATACATGCATAAAAAAACGGGTTTTTACCCAAAACTCGAAAATAGGTTTTCAGATGTGTTCCAGCCCTAAATCAGTTGAAAACGTGTAAAAGAGGGGTCCTAGAACTCAACTTAACGATCCCGACGAGTAGAGCTTCGATTTGACTCGCTCCTCAACGATTTTGGCTACTCGAACCAACCCGAGCCAACACTTTTCCTCTTTTCTCTTCTTTCTCTCTTCTCTTCTTGATGGCTGAGAAAAAATGAGAAGGGTTGGGGTGTCTCCTCCCTTTTATACTCCCACTCATCAAGTTTCTCTCGTTGGCGAGTTTGGTCCCTCGACTTTGGACTTTTTTTCTTTTTCTTCTTTCGTCGGCTTCAAGGGAAATTTCGGGTGTTACAATTTATTTGAAAAAGTTTGTTTCAAAACAAAGTCTTTATAATAACAAATCTTCTCTTGAATAAAAAACAAAAGTTAGAAGATAATATCATCGTTTTATTACTTAAACTCCTTACTCATACGTAATTTTAATTATATCTTATCTCAAATTATTATTTTATAATTTTTAAATACGTATTACAAACTATTTAATATTATATTTATTTAAACCGTTTAATACACGACATACCAACCTAGTAATGTTATAAATCAATGCATCATCCTAACTGAATTATGTAATCTAATTTTAGAGATTCCACAACAAAGCACAAAACATGAACTGAAAGATTGTTTGTGTTATAGGTTTGGGATTGCTTATTGAAAACTCATTTTAACTTTTGAAAATGAGATAAGTTGAAAACAGGTGAAAGTGTGTTTAGATGGAGATGAAGATGTGAGAAGAAAAATAATTTTTTAATAAATTACAAATTTTAACTTCTCAAAACTTCTTTTAAAAACTCATAAGAAAGTGTAAATAAGCAATCCCAAATATGATGTTAGTAAAACCTTTCTTTTATAAACCCAACATGCTCACTTATGACCTGTTTAACCGGTTTCCAACCCGCTGGATACATAATTCGTGAAGAACTCAAATTAAATGTGTTTTTTAGTTGAAATACAAATGAACAGTTATTTGGGGATTCAGTCAGACACAAAAAACCGGTTAGGGCTTTTTCTCACACTCTCAAAATACAAAGACTACCTTAAAGGCTTAAACTATTAAAATTTGGTAAAAGTTCAGTCCACTAGTATAGTAGTACCCAAAAGGTTGGAGTTTGACGATGAGTGCCCACTGACATTAATGATCCTCATTGAGGGAAAGCAGAGCCATATATATATATATATATATATATAGATATATATATATATATATATATATATATATATAGATATATATATCTATATATATATATAGAGAGATATATATATATATATCTATATACTATATATATTATATATCTATATATATATATATATATATATATATATATATATATATATATAGATATATATATATATATATATATATATATATATATATATATATATATATATCTATATATATATATATATATATATATATATGGGAATAGATCAAATGAAGAAAGTGAAAACCATGAAAACCAATATCCACCAATCATATCTTTTCCTATTTAAATTTATTTATTTTAATTAGAAGGCTAATTATGTAATTTTAGCATCCTATAATTTTAGTAACATCTATTATTTTGAATCCCTTGATTCTCTCCAGAATCAATTAATATTTTGACCATATTAGAATATAGTTCTTAATAATCTCTGCAATACTTTATATTCTAATAATATCTATAAATCTCTACTAATCATCATATGAAGAACAAATGATCGACTTGTTATATTGTCTTTTGATCTTTTGATGAATCGAGAATAGACAAATGTTGCGAAGGAGCTTGATATGGATTATGCACGCAAGTCAAAATTGGTATGCAATTACAAGTACGTGATTTTTACTTAATGATTTTAAAAGGGGATTGAAGGTATGTGATTATTACGCAAAGAATCTAAAGGGAGTTCCTAGTTTTGATGATATACGACTCCAAGATTATTATTTTCATGCTTTTCATATTCGCTTTAATCATTATTTATAAAACCACATCAAGTTATCGATGAAATCATGATTTTTTTCACACACACACTAATGTGTGTCTTGGTGTTCTTAGTTTTCATGATGAAAAAGATGACGAATTGAAAACCCTCGTAAGTTACGTATGCGTAACTCTATAACAAAAGCAAAAGTAATATTCTAATAACCAATGATGCTGGTAGACATTGTATTCTTCCTATTATTAGGTTACTTATATGTAACTATGACTTTACGAGTTACATATGTAAAACTATGGGTTACATTGAGTTACATATATGTACCTATACTTATATATAACATTTTCAATTTCAAAGTTCTCAACCTTTTTTACTCGTATGTTCTGTTTTCGTTATTTTGTAAAAATCATATGTGTAACAAATGGTTGCTATGTATATGTAACCAGTTATGTAACATGTTACGTATATGTAACATGTTACGTATATCTAACAGGTGGTGATTATTAGGTCACAACACATCTATTTATTAAAATTTGGTGTTTTTAAGAAAATATGGAATATCGACTATTATTTTTATATTTTTACAGTGAATTGAAAGTGAGGATGAAATTGATGATGAACTTCAAGATGATGATGATAGTGAGGATGACGACGATGAATACAAAGAACAAATGAACATAAAGAACACTATTATTACATATACATAACATTGTTGTTACATATACGAAACACTAGTGTTACACATACTTTATTTACTTTCTTCTTATGTTTGGTGACATTTCACTTGCATGTGCATCGATTGTAATGTGATTCAGGTCATGATTGCAATAAAAATACTTATTTCATGTCATTGTATGTTTGTCATTTTACATATGTATTTCACATATTTGTTTATGAATGACTTACATATACGTAACAATTCAAGTTACATATTTATGACTTAGTATACTTTTTTCGGTTTATAAACTTAAGAATTGTTACATATATGTAACATAGCAAATTTTGCATGCACGTGACAGTGCTTCATTTAATTGTGGTTTAGAGAGAAAAATGGATTAGTTAGAAGAGAGGAGAGAGAAACAGAAATTATGGAAAGTTAAAAGATTTTTTGTTCCTATTTTACCCTTAATGCCTTATTTAATACTTATAATCATTTATTTAATTACCAAAATACCAACACTTAATCTCAACCTTAGATCTAAAAGATCAATGGTTAAATAATTTTTTTTTGGTATTCAATTATAATGTGGGTTCCAATGGAACCCTCCCATATATATATATTATATATATAGAGATATATATAGATATATATATAGATATATATATATATATATATATATATATATATATATACATATGTATATATAGACAGATGATATATATATATATGTATATATATACATATGTATATATTATATATATGTATAGATATACATATGTATAGATATATATATATGTATATATATACATATGTATATATATATATATATGTATATATATACATATGTATATATATATATATATATATGTATAGATTATGTGTTATAATATCTAGATGTAGAGATCTGTCTCTATATCTGGTCTCTAGATCTGTATAGATCTCTAACACATAGATATCTATATAGATATATCTAGATACATATGTATCTCTACATCTGTATATCTACAGATGTAGGATCTCTCTCTACAGATCTAGAATACATATATATATATATACATATGTATATATCTACATATATAGATATACATCTGTGGATATATATATATATACAGATATTATAATATCTATATACACAGAGTATATTTATACATATAGATCTGTAGAGATATACATATGTAGAGATAATATGTAGAGAGAGAGATTAGATCTATAGAAGATAGAGAGACAGAGGTCTCTAAGAGATGTAGATAGAACTCTGTCTAGAGAGATCTGTCTAGATAGACATTCTTCTCTAGACATCTCTAGATATATATAGATAGAATAGGTATCTAACAGATCTCTATAGAGACCTAGATCTATTTAGATGTATATACCTAGTCTATCTACAGATGATATCATATACATATATATATTCTATTATGTCTCTATATATGTATATATATATACATATATCTATACATATCTATCTACCTATATAGATACATATGTATATATACATAATATATATATACATATATATATTTATATGTAATACTATGTATATATACATATATATATACATATATATATTTATATGTATATAATACTATATATATATATATATATATTATCTATATATATATATCTATATATATATCTATATATCTATATATATATATATATACTATCTATATATACTGCTGATTTGAGCAAACAGGAGCCTTTACAGATGACTCACATATGTGGTTGAGATCTCATTGCTTTTAAATAACTGATTCTAGCAATATTTTATATATTGTTTAGATTCTCTTGCATGCATGCGATGGTTGAAATGCATGCAATGTGTTTTTCTCAATGTTCGAAAGAAGTTAAATGCTTAAGTTCCTAAGTTTTGTTGATATTTATTGAAATTCCATTCGAAAACAGCAATTAAGTTCAAGTGTTTGATAGGTCATAGGTATAGTATCTTTTTATGTATGTTATATTTAAATTAACTGAGTGTTTTACTTAATTTCTTTGTTAAAGGGCTTCATGACAGGACGCTCATGGTTCGGTTCAGACGGTTTTTAAGCCAAACGATAGTAACGATTTTTATTATTAAAAAGTGATATTTAATCGTTGAAGATTAATTTGAATAAACCGAATAGTTACTAATAGTTGAGTTCTGAATTGGTTTTAGGTTTGGGGGCCGTGCCTTTAAGCAAATTGTCCAATATAAGACGTGTCATATAAGAAAAATACAGTTTAGTTTCATAGTTTTAACATATTTCGGTAATCAACACTTTATTTATTTCTAAGAGTTCCTTAGATGCACAAATTAATTGATTAGTTATACCTAATTAAAATATCTAAAAAATGATATATATACTAATCTTATAGCCTGATCCGGTTCTATAAGATCAATTTTTTGTATAAACTATTAACCAAACTGTCTATTACTTTTTAATATTCTTGAGACCGATAGACTCAAAATTAAAGGAAAAACCGACTATCAAACAAAACGATGACATTTTGAACAACTTTGCGGTTTAAATCTTAAACCAAACCTTAAATAGCCTTACTTAATGATAGTAGGTTTTAATTACAGAATTCTTTTAGTGAGTTTGATAACGAGAGAAGTGAATAAGAGATAAAAAAAGTGATATGACGAGTGAGATATACCATTTAACATTTTTGTTGTATTTCATGCCAACATTATGGGATCTCATATATTGCCTCCCTCGTATGTAACCTCAAAATTCAACCAACCAAAGCCTCAAGTCCAATGATACTCAGTGAGGCATGTTTCATTGCATTATGCTTATATTGCAATGAGTATTCTCTTTAGGTCAACGGGTTATTAATATGTCATAAAGTGATATTTTATAAATCAATGATCCACTGCACAAATTAGTATCAACACAAATTAGTATCACCAATGAAGAATCACAGATGAGAAAACTCAACCTACGGATTTTTGACAATTATAAATAAAAGAGAAAACCAATTTAATTGTCTTCACATAATTTATGAACAAATTTCCGAACCAAATCCACGAACTCCAAAAATCTGTCGGGTATTAAACCTTTTTTCTTAATTTAAAAAAAATCCTTATATTTTTTCTTTACTACTATATAATACACTAGCTTTAGTAAACTATTGTATTACACGTGTTGAACAAATAAAATATTAATAGAATAAAAACTATTATTTATAAAACGATATAATAAAACATGATATCATTAGAATTACGTATGGGTAATAAGTATAAGTAATAAAACAACAATATGAACTTTTTTATTTTTTTTTCAAAGAAAATTAAATTTTGTTTCAAAATAACTTTTAAATTTTTTAATTTTTTAAAATACATTTTAGGAAGACAAGATAATAATTTTACTCAAATTATAAGACACCTAATACAATATTTTATTCATAGAGTACAAATGTCATATGCAATAGTTTTATTTTTCCCTTATGTAATAAATTCTTTTAATTAATACACTATTTAATACACAACATTAATACATTATTTAATAATATGATATTATTTAATTCAATAAAATAAAATATTATATTATTTGTAATACTTAAAACAAATACTACTTAAATAATTAAGTATATAACTCATATTTATAATAACCAATAGTTTTTAGGGGTATTTTAGGTAGTCGATAACTTTAGTATTTATTACTAAATTTGTTAGTAAATGACATATTATTTAATATATCTAAAAAGTATAATAATATTAATAGTAATGATAATTTTTATTAAAAGGTTAACAACAACAACAACAACAATATTGTGTTAAAATTTAATACTATATTTTTTTCATGTTATTGTATATGTAACAATCTAATAATAACATATCATTAATCATGATACAATGTTCTGCATTTTATGATAGTTTTTATTCAAATACTTTTAACGTATTTGTTTTACTTGATATCTACGACTTATTAAATATCATATGTTCAGTAATAGTATAATGACGATATATTAACAAATCAATAAAGCATATGTAGATATTTATGAGAATCCGAGCGCTTATATCATTGAACTCACTAAAATTATGATAATCCCAAAATTATAACTGCAATGTTCACATATACATTTAAAATCAAATCGTGGTGAAACGCGGCTGTCCACTATCCTACTATATAAAGCAAAACCTTAGGATACAAATGTAATTTTATAAAAAAATTAAGATACCTAATATAATTTTTTAAGCATTAGATACAAGTATTCAATGCAATCATTCTTATTTTGACCCTTATAAATAAACTTCTTGTAATTAATACATTAATTAATATTATAAAATTATATAATTCACTACATTAAATAATATATAATTTTAATATTAAAAAAATATAAATTTATAAACAAGTATTATCTTATTTGAATACTTAACAAAATAATAATAGCAGCAATAGCAACAACACAACAACAACAATAATAATAATAACATTTATAAATAAGTATTATTTTATTTGAATATTTACCTATATAATTACTAAATACTTTTATAATAATGATTATAATAATAATCTATATCTATATTATCTATTATTTATTACTATCTATAAAACATATCTTTAAGACAAGATTGTAATTTTGCAATAATTTTAACATAACATATAAAGTATTGCAAGCTTTAATCTTTAATATTATAAGAAATCTTTTATTATACTCTCATTCTGGTTCAAAGATATATCTAATATCATAATAAATCTTTTTATTGTTGTATCAAAACAATTCAACCTATACTATATATGTTAAACGTGAATTATATTCAACACTTATGTTACTTAAAAGTTGAGTCATTCAACTATTCATGTTAACACTAATTAGTTTTGTTACAATATGTTAGCTCTAACATATGATAATAATCATAAGCCGTATAAAAATTTAAACCAAAAAACAAAATAATTAATTAATTAAGTAAAATATAAAATGTATAGTATTGTAAATATTCACTATGCTGTAACACGCAGGTTACCCACTAGTATGTATAATACATCAGTTAGATTTTTTTTATTTTTTTAAATAGTACAGTTGTTAGAAAGCCCGTTGTAGAATCTGTCAATACCTTATTGAAAAAAAATCCCACGTCTTGATTTCCAAATGGCTATCACCGACGGACTTTCATGCTTTTTATCATTGGATTCCCAAGCATTGAACCCTCAATGATACCTATTCATTTTGTAGTGTAGTAATCGTTCTTTAAAAACGAAAGAATTACTATAACACATAGTTTATAAAAAAATAGTTGGAAAAAAAGAAGTTAAACAATAATATATTTTCTCCTTATATCCCCTTACTTATTCTACAATACTTATAATAATATGATGATTAATCATATTTAAATACGACCAATATACAATGAAAAACTAGTATCTTATTACATAAATTAACCTCCAAGTGCTCCTATATATTCCCATGCATGTTACATCTTTCAAACCACAACAAACATACCACTTAAGTACTACACAATGACTTATTCACTAGAATTGCTAGTGTTATCTCTTTCTTTGTCATTCGTGTTGTACCTCATATTCAGCAGTGTAACCAAGTGGAAATCTAAGCAAGGAGAAGCTCCGGAACTCGATGGAGCGTGGCCAATCATCGGTCACCTGCACCTACTCGGCGGGGGCCACCGCCTTCTTTACCGCACACTAGGTGCTATGGCCGACAAACACGGCCCCGCCTTTAACATAAGGCTAGGGACGCGACGTGCTTTTGTTGTTAGCAGTTGGGAAGTAGCAAAAGAATGCTTCACTGTCAACGACAAAGCACTCGCGTCCAGACCCAAAACCGCGGCCGTGAAGCACATGGGCTACAACTACGCGGTTTTTGGGTTCGCGCCATACACGCCCTTTTGGCGCGAAATGAGGAAGATCGCCACGCATGAGCTCCTCTCCAACCACCCCCGCCTGAGATGTTGAAAGATGTCCGTTTGACGGAGATTAGTTTGGGGATTAAGGATCTCTACGGGCGATGGGTGGATAACTCTCGTCGTCCGGTGCTAGTCGAGTTGGGCAAATGGCTGGAACACATGATGTTAAACTTAGCTGTAATGATGGTGTCGGGAAAACGGTATTTTGGCGTAGGAGATGGTGGAGATGAGGCTATAAGGTGCCAAAAAGCCATTACCGAATTCTTTCGGTTGATCGGTATTTTCGTTGTGTCGGACGCGCTACCTTTCCTTTCGTGGTTGGATTTACAGGGATACGAGAAGGAGATGAAGAAGACCGCGAAAGAACTCGATTGGGTGCTCGAAGGGTGGCTCGATGAGCATCGACAAAAGATGAAAGTAAATTTAGCTCAAGGTAAAGAATATGTAAAAAGTTTTATAGATGTGATGTTATCACTTGAAAAGGAAGGACAACTCTCTAGTGACGAGCATGATTCGACTACAAGCATCAAGTCTACATGTTTGGTAAGTTAAGTTAGTTTTAAAGATTGAATTATTATAATGTAACTAGCTAGCTAGTAGGTAGATGGTGCCAATATTCAGGGTTCAAGTATCAAAGTGAACAGTAGTTTGTTTACTATTAGTAGTAGATTAGATTTCTAGCCGTTAAATAAATAGTTAAAGTTGTATGATAAATTTTGTTAATTTACATGAGTTATTAATATGTACTTCCTATATTACAGGCATTGATTCTAGGAGGTAGCAATACAATAGCGGGGACGCTAACTTGGGCGATCACGTTATTGCTAAATCATCCAGATGTTCTGAAAAAACTGCAACGTGAACTAGACGACCATATAGGTAAAGACAGACTAGTTGAAGAATCAGACATAAAAAACCTCGTGTTTCTACAAGCTGTAATAAAAGAAACTTTGCGTCTGTATCCAGCGGGGCCGCTTCTAGGGCCTAGGGAGGCCCAGGAAGATTGCACTGTTGCTGGATACAATGTCAAAGCGGGGACTCGTTTAATTGTTAATGTCTGGAAGATTCATAGGGATGAGAGGGTGTGGAAAAATCCACATGAGTTTCAACCGGAGAGGTTTTTTAGTAAAGATCACGAACATGTCGAGATCAGAGGACAATTTGAGCTTATTCCTTTTGGATATGGTCGTCGTTCGTGCCCAGGCGCTACATTTGGGCTTAATGTTGTTCACTTGACATTGGCTCGTGTCGTTCATTGTTTGATTTGGATAAACCTGGGGGGCTTCCGGTGGATATGGGCGAAAGCCCTGGAATGACTATTCCAAAAACGAAGCCGTTAGAGGTCGTCGTGACCCCACGATTTCCATCCGAGCTCTATGGTTGCTAAGTAGAATATAAGATGTGGGACTTGATGTGTTTTTGCTTCTTGTAATAAATCATATGTATGATAAGAAATAATGTAAGATCCATTGCATGGATCTCTACTTTTTGTAATTCAAATCCGTCAAGTCACCATTTACAATTATCTAAACTGATATTAAACAATCTTTATAAGCAGTTGCAAATTCAAGATCATTTATAGGTGTCAGTTCGTTACTTGCGAGAATGATTAGTTATGTGATGTAACTCGACTTTCAATTATTAATAACATATGAATAATGAGTATCTAATTAAAACCATAAACATGTATTTTTATATTCACTAGGACCATGTCCTCTTGCTGCATTTTGACATGGACCATGACATGATTCACATTAATTTGTTAGTTAAATCACGAAATATTGTTCCAAAAGTGTTGCCAAAGCTTTTTGTCACAAAGATATTAATCACCATCATGGACTACTAGCTAACAATTTAGACCACTATTCGATACCTTCTGACATGCAAGCTATAAATTTGATTATACAACGGTCAAACACAAAACTAGTTATTTTAAGCTATTTGAATGCATGATAACTCAATAGTTAAAGGAAGCAACTTTGAGTATTCGCCAACACTTCATATCGATGATGTTCGCTAATTGTCTGATATGAGATACTTAAGAAAGATCAATGAACACTTACATCACTGATGTTATCTGGAATAAGGTAAAGCACAACAACACGAATAGAGAAAACATCATTTGCTGCTGCATGTATCATCTGAATAAGGTAGAGGCCCACTTTGCTATCAAAACTATATATTAATACAGTATAGACCAATTCTTTTTACTCCATAATTACTCTCCAGCTTAACCAAGACGTCTTTCTAATAGGCTGCAAAATTTGCAACAACATTCAACCAATTTAACTATGTAGAAGTCTGGAATATTTGCACTTCAAAAAATAATTATTATTGATAAATCACAGCTATTATAAAGAAAATTCAACTGACCCATTTAACAAAATTGTATTTCATCTAGAGAATTTACTTCACTTTTTACTGCCAAATTTTCAATTTCATAAACATGTTATTGAACTTTATCATAACACCTTTTAGTATTAAGATCTCGATATAAAAGATTATAAATCTGTGAAGTATAAAAGCCAAAACAAGTCTTCTTTCGAAGTTTGAGTATACTTCCGAAGCTTAGGTGATATCTTCCGAAGGTTATATTTGCTTCGGAAGGGATTTGATGTTTCGTTTGGATATCTTCCGAAGGGTAACTTGCGAAGGGTTATTTTCGTTCGGAAGTTATAGTATAGGGTCCTTAGTGTAATTTCTCAATATTTGTTGAGTGTGTCTGTTATAGTTAGTTAAACACTATAAATAGACATTTGATGTAATCGGTGGGATCTGATCCGAAGAATTCCATAATCACACTTGAATAACAAATCATTGGTTTACAAATTTATTCTTTCTTGTATCATCTTTATTGTATTGTTCATATTCTGTGTTCATATTCTCAATTAGTTTTAACAATTGGTATCAGAGCCTGGTTAGTGGCTCAATTGAGGATCAAGATTCAATTAAAGATCGATCAGCGGCAACGATGGTGTCAACAAAGTTCGAGGTTGAGAAATTCGACGGGAAGAACGACTTTGGGTTATGGCGATTGAAAATGAGGGCATTGCTCGTTCACCAACGAATGGTAGATGCCTTAGCCGGAGAATCCTAGTTTCCGGATACGTTGTCATACAAGGAGAAGAAGGAGATGCTAGAACATGCACAAAGTTCAATCATCTTGAACTTGGGGGATCGAGTACTCAGAGAAGTATTGAAGGAGAAGTCGGCTGCAGGGGTCTGGTCAAAATTAGGAAGTTTGTACATGACGAAGTCTCTTGCGAACAGGTTGTATCTCAAGAAACGGTTGTACATATTCCAAATGTCACCTGGGAAGTCAATTGAAGATCATACTAATGAATTCAACAAATTGGTGTTAGATCTAGAGAACATCGAAGTTGTGTTGGAGGATGAAGACCGAGCAATCATATTCTTGACATCTTTGCCATCGTCCTATGAGCACTTTGTGGATACATTGATGTATGGTAGGGATACTCTTACCATTGAAGAATAGGACTGATTATAAGGAAGATGATGAAGAGGGCTTGGTAGTCAGGGTAAGATCTGGACAAAGGAACTTCAAGCCAAGAAGTGTCTCAAAGTCAAGATCCAAGTCTAAGAGGAGGTGTTATGTGTGTGGGTCAGAAAAGCACTTCAAGAAAGATTGTCCTGACTGGAAAAGGAAGAAGGGTGAATCAAGTGGGTCAAAGTCTCATTCAGGACACAATGCTCAAGATGGACTCGTCTGATGGGTATGAGAGTGCAGATGTGTTGGCTGTTACAAGCAGTGGAAAAGATGATGAGTGGGTGATGGATCAGGGTGCTCATACCATATGACACCAGTGAAGAAGTTCTTTAAAGATCTGAAGTTTGAAGATCTTGAATCAGTGAAGCTTGGGGATGATAGACCTTGTAAGATTGTGGGTCATGGTGTAGTGACTCTAAAGATGAAGAATGGAAGGGAAGTAGATCTTCATGATGTAAGGTATATTCCTAGTATTAAGAGAAGTTTATTGTCTTTAGGGCTGTTGGAGAGTTCTGGTTACCATGTTAGTCTTAGAGATGGTAAGGCTAAGGTGATTAATGGATCAATAGTGGTATTGTTTGGTAGTAGAAGGGAGAATAATATCTATCTACTAGATAGTGCTGGTATAGTAGAATCTCAGGTGGCAACTGCCTCAAGTGATTGTAGTTCAAAGGCTATGTTGTGGCACAAGAGGCTTGGTCATATCAGTCATCAAGGACTGCTGGAGTTGTAAAAGCAACAGCGGATAATGACTGAGTTGAAGAGTTGTGACTTGGTTTTTTGTGAAACTTGTATTCTTAGGAAGAGCACAAGAGGGTAAAGTTTACAAGGGCTAAACATATCACAACAGGGGTATTGGATTACATTCATTCAGATTTATGGGTCCTGCTAAGGTTGATTCTTTGGGTGGTGCTAGATACTTTATGATCTTGATTGATGATTTGAAGAAGAAGAGTTGGGTGGTTATCTTAAAGAATAAGAGTGATGCTTTGAGAAAGTTCAAGGAATGAAAAGTCCTTGTGGAAACTCAAACTGAAAGAAAAGTCAAGAAGCTAAGAACTGATAATGGGTTGGAGTTCTGCCATCATGAGTTTAATCAGTATTGTAAGACTCATGGTATTGCAAGACATAACACTATGCGAGTTAATCCATAGCAGAATGGTTTGGCTGAAAGGATGAATAGGACTTTGCTTGAAAAAGTAAGGTGCATGTTGGCTAGTTCAGGGTTACCTAAGATGTTCTGGGCTGAAGCTGTGACAACTGCAGCTTATTTGGTCAATAGATCTCCATCACCAGCAATAAACATGAATACACCTATGAAGGCATGGTCAGGTAGAAAGAATGACTATGGGGGACTAAAGGTGTTTGGATCTTTGGCTTATGCTCATGTTAGCCAAGGGAAATTGGAACTAGGGCCTGCAAGTGTGTATTTCTAGGCTACCCTGAGGTTGTAAAAGGGTATAGGTTGTGGAGATTAGATGGTGGTAGACCTAGGGTGATAGTGAGCAGAGATGTGATTTTCCAAGAGGATGTGTTGTATAAAGAGATTGAGGGGAAAAGGTGTTCAGAAGTTGAAGAGCATAGTGGGGTCGTTCAGATTGAGGTGGAGCAGGAAGATGTGAATGATAAAGGTGTTGATCAGGGACCTCTGATAGCCAGTGTCACACCCCCAACCTTGATGGCGGAAACGTCGAGGAGTGAGAGTTAAGATCGTTCACAGCCACATAACACTATTAATAACCCAAATATATATTAATCATAAGTTCCAATTATACCATTACAATCATAAGTCTCAAAGAAAGTAAATGACATAACATAAGATGCAACAAGCCAATTTATTTCACTTAGTTAACTAGGTCCATTCCTAGATGTGAAAGTACTTCAAAAATGACGATCAAGCTTGAGTATTTCCTGAAACATGTTAAAAATAAAATGTCAACATAATGTTGGTGAGATTTCCGTAGTTTTTGATACATAAGTATATATAAGATGGCAATTCATGTTGTAAGTTAGAGAACAAAGTAACTAGGGATGTAAGACAGAATGCACAATCAAACCTCGACAAAGTTTTACAAGTCTCAAACGTTTAAAAGTATATACGATTAGCTAAGTGTACTTGGATCAACCAAGCAGGCTTGTCTGGCCCATAGATCTATGACTTCGTTAGGCTAGCAATAGTTAATGATTGTGCATATATTCGACATTACATGGTAGCCACAAAGTTCAAACAACCATAACATACAGGTGAAATGCCATGAGTTTACAAGAATCAAACGTGTTTACAAGTGCAAAGTTTATAAAGTAACATGTTTCACCCAAAGTGTAAAAATATAAAAAGGGGTATAGAAATACTCACATGATCAAACAATATATAGTTGATGATTAATATGAATAATAAGCGTCGTTTCAACGTAGTTCTTCACAATGCACCTAGAATATATATATATATATATATATATATATATATATATATATATATATATATATATATATATTTACAAGATAAGTTTTATAATAAGTTTAACGGTTAAACGAGAATTAGGGTTTTAAGTGAATTTGGAGCTTGTCAAATAATTACACTTAACAATTGGAATACATTCATAATTTCTAAAAAATATATATTATATTTCATGCAAAAATGTAAAAGGAAACATTTTTAATAATTAAAAGATCCTTAAATAAAGATTGGCTAAAGTTTTATAGCTAAAAGAAATATTTAAGATTCAAGTAATTTAAATTGAAAAGAACGTTTGGGACCAATAATAATTTGTTAATTTTTATGTAATCCATGTAAAAATTTATTAAAAACAAACCTTGTTAAAATGTTTTATTAACAAGATATATATATATATATATATATATATATATATATATATATATAATTTGCAGAAAATATTTGGTGTCTTTTAAAAATACTTGAAGTTTATAATAATAATTTTTATATTTATTAAAAATTTTCTAAAATTGGCTTTTAGGCTAAAAAGCCTTAAAAAGAAAACATGAGGGTGCCCGGGTTCGAACCCGGGACCTCATGCTTAAGGGTAATGCAACTTAACCAGTGAACCAGGGCTACGGCCTTGGTTTGCTTTGGTTTTAAAATCTTTTAAAACATAATTAAAACAAACCCCAAATCCTAAGAACCCTAATTCGACAAAACCCAAAATTGAACATCAATTTAATGTTGTTACTCAGATTAATCATGGGGCTTTTGATCCCCAAGTAAAACCGAGTGTATTACAGTGCTTAATTACCTGATTTTGAGTCGATTTGGTGTTAAGAATAGGTGATGAACAACACGTCTAGGACTGGATTCGATTGATGAGCAAATGAATGAGGTAATCAAATTAACTTCTTGGATAGCTTCGAGTGATGATCTTGATGCAAAACCCTTGTCAATTTTGGTTTAAAATGCCCGAAAGGTGGGTTTCGACGAAGTTGCAGGTTGCGACGGTGTTTGGGTTTGTTTCAGGTGAGATTGAGATTGCGATTAGTTCAGGGATGATTAAGTGATTATTCACGTTTGATTAATTGGATTATCATGGAGTCTTGAATGTCCAACGGTTAGAAAGTTATTGTCGAACGGTTACCGAGTGGAATCGACCCTTGTAAATCGAATTTAAACTCATCAAGTGTTCGAGACCGTTTTGGGAGGTGATTAGCATCGATTAGCCATAAATTTCAGTGGTTATGGGTCGGTTTGGGGGGGTCGCCAGACTTCGCCGGAGGTGTTGCCGGCGGTTCGCCGGATATGCGGGTTAAAAGAAAGGGGAGGGGGGTTTGGGTTTTGTAAATTTACATAAATGGTCCCTGAGGGTTTAGAAGTTGATATTTTATGTAAAAAAACTTTCTTTAAAGTTTAATGAATTGACAAAACAAACCCTTTTACTTAAATACATTAGGCTTTAAATCATCTTTAAGTATAATAATTTTTATAAATCATTATTATTATTATCTTTACCATAATCTTAGTTATTATTAGTATTATTACTATTATTATCCTTATTATTATTATTATTATTAATTTTGTTAATTTTGTTATTATTATTATTAGTATGATTATTATAATTTGGTATTATTAAGAACATTGATTATTTATTAAATAATAATTAACATCATAAACTTTCAAGTTAAAGAATTAAAACAAGACAATAAGCATAAAAGGCTCATAAGTTTCGTATATGGCAACAATGGCCCTTACAAGATTAAGCAAAGTTAACACTTAGTTAACAAAAATTCAAGATGTTACAGCCTCCCCAACTTAAAGAATTTCGTCCCGAAATTAAGAATAAACTAGGCGAACAAATACGGGTACCTCTCCTTCATATGATCCTCTCGCTTCCAAGTGAACTCAGCTCCACACTTATTCTCCCAACAAACCTTAACGATTGGAGTAGTTGTGGTTCTCGTTTTCTTCATAATGCGGTCCATAATTTCAACTGGTTTCTCAACGAAGTGCAATGACTCGTCGATCTGGATGTCTTCCAATGGAACATGCAGACTCTCATCGGCCAAACACTTTCTCAAATTTGAGACATGGAATACAGGATGAACTCCACTAAGGTCGGAAGATAGTTCCAGTTTATAAGCCACTTTCCCAACCCTTTTTAGAATTTTGAAAGGTCCTACAAATCTTGGAGCTAGTTTACCCTTCTTTCCAAAGCGAACAACACCTTTCCACGGTGACACCTTAAGAAGAACCATGTCGCCAACTTGGAACTCCAATGGCTTACGACGCTTATCGGCGTAACTCTTTTGCCGACTTCTAGCCACTTCAAGGTTCTTGCGGATTGTGGAGACTTTATCGGTCGTTTCTTGTATAAGTTCAGGACCAGTGATGAAATTTTCACCAACGTCGGTCCAGCAGATCGGTGATCGGCATTTACGACCATACAAAGCCTCGAATGGTGCCATCTTGATACTTGAGTGATAACTATTGTTATACGAAAATTCCACGAGCGGTAAATGCGTATTCCAATCACCACCAAAGTCAAGGACACAAACACGTAGCAGATCCTCGAGGGTTTGGATTGTTCGTTCGGTTTGACCATCGGTTTGAGGATGGTAAGCCGTACATAAATCCAATTGAGTACCCAAAAATTCTTGCATCGAAGACCAAAAGTGTGAAGTGAAGCGAGCATCTCGATCGGAAATAATGTGTAGAGGCACGCCATGACGGCTCACAATTTCGTCAATGTAGATTCGAGCCAGCCTTGAAACCTTGTAGGTATCTCGTATGGGTATGAAATGTGCTGTCTTTGGTGAAACGGTCAACAATGACCCATATACTATCATGACCACGAGGTGTACGAGGTAACTTGGTTATGAAATATATGGATATATATTCCCATTTCCACATAGGGATTTCAGGTTGCTCAAGTAAACCACTTGGTCGTTGATGCTCGGCTTTGACCCTTGCACACGTGAGACACTTGGAAACGTAAGACGCAATATCTTTCTTCATTCTAGGCCACCAATATTGACCACGCAGGTCCATGTACATCTTATCGGAGCCAGGATGAATGGAATATCGGGTTTGATGAGCTTCGTTCATAATAAAATGTCGAAGGTTATCACGATTCGGGATCCAAAGTCGATTCAAGAAGTACCACATGCCATTCGGTTTTGTCTCCAGTTGTGACCGAACGTTAGACATCAAATATTCATCTTTCCCTTCATCGGTTAGTGCCGCTTGTTGAGCCTCGCGAATGCATAACTCGAGGTCACTATCGATCCTTATTTTGAAGCATGATAGTAGCCTCGTTGATATGCACATGAATCTCGGTATCAAATTCTCCTAGCGTATCAAACCATTGCCTTCGATCTCGGATTTCTTGGAGCGAGACAGTCTTGTTGTGGACCTTGCGACTTAGCGCGTCGGCTACAACATTTGCCTTTCTAGGATGGTAGCGAATGTCGCAGTCGTAGTCGCTAATAAACTTGATCCAACGTCTTTGTCTCATGTTGAGATCCTTTTGGTTGAACACGTGTTGGAGACTCTTATGATCGGTGTAGACTATGCATTGTGTCCCATAAAGATAATGTCGCCAAATCTTCAATGCAAAAACCACGGCACCAATGTAACACCCCGAAAAGTCGAAGCGAGTCATTAAGGATAATGGGCTTAATTAATGGGTATTTAATAAAAGAGGGAAATGGGTTATGGGCCAAATTGGGTTTATGGGCAAAAGCCTAAGTGATTAAGGCCCATAATCAGCCCTTAACCTACCTAAATCAACCTCCATCTCCATCATTTGAACCCTAGCTCCCAAAATTCGTAGAGAGAGAAAGTAGAGAGAGAAAGTGAAGAAAACTCAAGATTTGAAGCTTCCAAGGTTAAGAGATTGAAGATCTGGGTGTTGGAGCATCAAGACCTAAAAAAGAAGCAACAAATCCAGGTAAGAATCGACCTCTAAACCCTTCTGTAGATCAAACCCGGATTCTAGGGTTTTGGGTTTTGAAAAGTTGCAAAGATTCGCATAAAGGTCACATTTTTACGTATGAAAACCTGTAAAAGCTTAGATTTAGCCTCATGGATGATAAACTAAGAGATTGGACGTAAAAAAGTTATGATTTTGGGTTAAAAACGGTCTGGTTCGTAATTTTTATGCGATCTGCGAAACTACATATGCATCCAGCGAAATTGCATATTCAATCAGCGAAACTATGAGGACTTCCTGCGAAACTATAGTTTCGCAGGTAGTTTCGCAGACATGGTTTTCCAACGAAAGTTGGGCGAAACTGGCAGTGAAGATGCCAGCGAAACTGCCAGCGAAGTTGCTAGCGAAACTAGCAGCGAAACTGCTGGTGAAACTAGCAGCGAAGCTGTTGGCGAATCTAGCTGCGAAATTGCTGATCTTGCAGCGAAATTAGCTGCGAATTTAGGCAGAAATTAACCCCTTTAAGTGTTAGCTTACCTGCAGGCTGTGTAGAGTGATCCTAGCCTTGTAAGCTTAGCCTAGAAGTTATTCGTGGTATACAGGTGAGTTCTAGATCCCCTATTTATAAGTTTTCCATGTTTTGGGGCTATTATGCATACTAAGTTTACGTTTTTAAATGACCAAGATTTTAAGGGGTTTTAACGGAAGAATTTCAATGTTTTGGGGCTATTATGCATACTGATTTTATGCTATGATTAACCAACTGTGAGGCTTTCCGGGAACGGGGCCTTACAAGTTGGTATCAGAGCCAAAGTTTAAGAGAATTAGGTAAACTGTTTTCAAAACCTAAACTGAAACTGAAAATGGGACCGAATGAAGGATGCCAATCCAAGTAGCTACGTGCCATCAGGTAAAAGTTTCAAGTAAACCAGAATAATGTGCGTGTGCTATTTGTTTTATGTGCTTGTAGTTTTGAATACTAATATGTGTTAGGATAGTGATTGCTTGGGACAGGAGGGTAAGGTAAGTGGTTAATCACACTTGGCCACTGTAATTAAGGACTTACCATACTTATAATGATCTGAGCAATTATCTTGAATAACCATTTTGGTGTTTGAATCTTATAGGAATTAGTTATGGCTGGTAGAAATCTAGGAAGGCAACCCGAGGAGGTGCTCGTGGCGGGCGTACTACTGAGCCACGTGTCACCCGGAGCAAAGCTAAGGCTCCCGAGACTGTTCACGAGGAGTTAGACCTCCATAGTCACCCGGAGGGGGAGGGATCAGCCACCCTCAAACCCACTGTGAAGGAGGCTATCGCTGACGAAGTCTACAATGTCATGCAAAATGTCTTACCCTCGGTGGTGACCGAGGTGATCAAAGCAGTCAAGGATGGAGAGAAAGCTGAGAAGAAGGGGAAGGAAAGTGAGAAGAATTCAGGAAAGTCCACTGGGAGGACTGAAGAATCTGAAGAGGAGCCATCAAACCCTAAGGTGGTAGTCCATGATGACGAAAGTGATGAGGAGTCGAGAGAGAGAGACTGCTAGAGGGTGCAACTATGGGGCATTTCAAAGGTGCAAGCCCCCAACCTTTGACGGTAACGGCAATGCTACTGCCGCTCATCGTTGGGTTAGAGAAATGGAAGCGGTACTGGAAATTAGTGAGTGCCGGGAAGATCAAAAAGTTAAGTTTGCCACTCATTCCTTCGTTGACTCAACATTGTGCTGGTGGGACAATATTGTCCAGGCTGAAGGAAAGCGATCGATAGCCAAAATGAAGTGGTCTGAGTTGAAAGAGTTAGTGCTGGAGGAGTATTGTCCCCATCGGGAATTAGACAAGATTGAAAAAGAGTTTTTGTATTTGAAGGCTGGGGACATGACTCATCAAGAGTATACCTCTAAGTTCAATGAACTTGCAAGACTTGTGCCAGACATGGTGACGCCTGCATCCAGGAAGATCAAAAGATACATACAGGGTTTGCCTGTGGATATCAGGAGGCACATGATTGCAGCCAGACCAGGCACGTTTAGGTCTGTGGTGGACTTAGCTGGGAGGTTGTACGATGAGAGAGACCCAATGCCTGTACAAAAGAAGGTGGAGAAATGGAACGGTCACAAGAATGGAAATGGGAAGATGCTCGGAGGTGGTAACTTCCGAAATGAAGAGAAGAGGGTGAGGGTTGAAGATCAGTCTGGGAGACAGGGAAATACTGGTGAAGGAGGTGATTGTAGAAAATATGGAAAAGGTCATTCAGGGGAGTGTAGAGTTGGGACGGGAAAATGTTTCAAATGTGGAGGCGAGGGCCACTATGCTAGGGATTGCAAGGTGGGGAGGTGTTACCAGTGTGGTGAGATGGGTCATGTGGGAAGAGACTGTAAGAAAGGAAAACCAGAAGGATCATGAACAGTTAAAGCTGGAGATAAGGGAAGGGGTGACGGTTCAAAGGCGAAGGCGAGGGCATTCAACATAACTCGCGAGGAGGCCAGGGCAGACCCAGAAGTAATTTCAGGTATGTTTCTGGTAGACCATGAATATGCTTCTGTGCTCTTTGATTCTGGTGCTAGTAGAAGTTTTGTGTCTGCTGCCTTTTGTCGTTTGTTGCATGATAAGAGTAGAAAGTTAGATGAGCCTTTCTATGTAGAAACAGCCATTGATAAGTCCACTAAGGTAACTGAGGTGGTTGAGGATTGTGTGATTGAGTTAGAAGATTGTAAGTTCCCTGCTAGGTTGCATGTTATGGCCTTAGGAGGTTTCGATGTGGTGTTAGGCATGGAATGGTTAGCTAGCTATGAAGACAATATAGTATGTAGTAAAAAGATAATTCGTCTAACAGCGCCCGACGGTAGTTCTGTTACGGTTCGTGGAGATAAGGTGTGCTGTGTACCGAAGGTCGTGTCGATGATCACAGCCGAAAAGTACTTGAGGCGTGGGGTGTAGCGCTTACTTGGCTTATGTAAAAGATGTGGATGCACCAGAGCCACAATTATCAGATGTGCCGGTAGTGCGCGAGTTTCCTGACGTCTTTCCTGAAGACCTGACCGGTGTGCCGCCTGACCACGAAATCGAATTCCAGATTGATTTGCTACCGGGAGCACAACCTGTCGCTAAAGCACCGTATCGATTAGCTCCTTCAGAGATGGTAGAACTGAGGGACCAGTTGCAAGATTTACTGGATAAAGGCTTCATCCGACCGAGTATCTCTCCATGGGGTGCTCCGGTTTTATTCGATCAAGAAGAAAGTGGTAGCATGCAGATGTGCATTGACTATCGCGAGCTCAATAAGCTGACTGTAAAGAATCGGTATCCATTACCAAGGATCGACGACCTGTTCGATCAACTTCAGGGTGCCAGCTGGTTTTCAAGGATAGACCTACGGTCTGGTTACCACGAACTGAAGGTGAAAGAACAAGACATTCCTAAGACAACGTTCCGTACGCGTTATGGACATTACGAATTTCTCGTCATGTCCTTTGGTTTAACCAACGCGCCAGCTGCTTTCATGGATCTCATGAATCGGGTATGTCGACCGATGTTGGATAAATCGGTGATAGTATTCATCGACGACATTTTGATTTATTCAAAAAGTGAAGAGGAACATGCCGATCATATTCGAGAAGTATTGGAGACGCTTAGAAATGAGAAGTTATATGCTAAGTTCTCTAAATGCGCATTTTGGCTACGAGAAGTTCAATTTTTGGGTCATGTGGTTAATCCCGAGGGGATCAGGGTGGACCCTGCGAAGGTTGAAGCGGTGATGCAATGGGAACCTCCAAAGACGCCATCCGAGATTCGCAGTTTCTTAGGCCTGGCAGGCTACTATAGGAGGTTTATCCAGGATTTCTCCAAGATAGCTTCTCCTTTGACAAAATTGACCCGAAAGGACGTGAAGTATGAATGGGGTATTGATCAGGAGAGCGCCTTCCTAGAACTGAAGATGAGGTCGAGTCAAGCCCCTGTCTTGACGTTACCCGAAGGGAACGAGGATCTAGTAGTCTAATCGGATGCCTCGTATGCAGGATTGGGTTGCGTGTTGATGCAACGAGGGAAGGTGATAGCCTATGCTTCTAGACAATTAACGGTCCACGAGGCCAATTATCCTACCCATGATTTAGAGTTGGCTGCGGTGGTGTTTGCATTGAAGATTTGGAGGCACTACCTGTATGGGGTGAAGTGCACCATCTTCACTGATCATAAAAGTCTGAAATATTTCTTTGAACAAAAGGAACTCAATATGAGGAAGAGGAGGTGGTTGGAACTGATCAAGGATTATGACTGCGAAATTCATTATCATCCAGGCAAAGCCATGTGGTTGCTGACGCCCTTAGCCGAAAAGGACGACCCGAACCAATTCGGGTGAGGGCTTGCCAGATAATCATGACGCCTGATGTTATGAAACAAGTGAGGGAGTTCCAGGATGAGGCATTAAGAGAGGATAGAGTCAACTCTGAAAGGATGAAAGGACAAGTTTCAGACTTGGGGGAAAACACCCTGGGTGTTAGAACCCGATCTAGGAGAATGTGGATCCCTCTCTATGGGGATCTAAGGGAGAAAATCATGGATGAGGCTCACAAAACTCGATATTCCATACACCCCCGATGCCACGAAAATGTATCAGGATCTGAAGAAAGATTACTGGTGGCCGGGAATGAAGCGAGACGTGGCTAAGTACGTGAGCAAGTGTTTGACTTGCCTGCAAGTGAAGGCAGAGCACCAAAAGCCATATGGGAAGATCCAGCCTTTGGATATCCCTGAATGGAAATGGGAACACATCACAATGGACTTCATCACAAAGCTACCTCGCACGGCGAGGGGAAGCGACGCAATCTGGGTGGTTGTTGACCGTCTAACAAAGAGCGCCCAATTCCTACCAATTCGTGAGATGTATTCCTCTGAGAGGTTGGCAGAGCTATTTATCAAGGAGATCGTGGCTCGTCACGGCATGCCAGTGTCTATCGTTTCGGATAGGGCCACGCGGTTTATGTCCAAGTTCTGGAAGAGGTTTCACGACTCAATGGGGACTAGACTGCATATTAGTACGGCTTACCATCCCCAGACGGATGGTCAGTCGGAAAGGACGATCCAGACTTTAGAAGACATGCTACGAGCCTGTGTAATCGACTTTGGAGGAAGCTGGGATGGGCACTTACCGTTGGCAGAATTCTCATATAATAATAGTTACCATGCCAGCATTGGTATGCCACCTTACGAAATGTTGTACGGTAGGAAGTGCAGAACGCCCGTGTGTTGGGGTGACATCGGGCAAAAGGAATTGGGGAGTCTTGAAGTGATTGAGATCACAACTGAGAAGTTAGATAAGATTAAGGCGTTCATGAAAGATGCAAAGGACCGCCAAAAATCTTATGCTGATAAGAGGCGTAGGCCGATAGAATTTGAGGTTGGTGACAAGGTTATGCTTAAGGTATCGCACTGGAAAGGGATCATCAGGTTTCGAAAAAGGGGAAAATTAAGCCCAAGATTCATAGGGCCATTCCGTATTATTGCAAGGGTAGGAGAAGTGGCCTACAGATTAGAACTACCTGATGAGTTGAGTGGAATTCACCCTACGTTCCATGTATCTCATCTCAGGAAATGTCTGGCAGATAATGATGCAGTTGTACCATTAGAACACATTGAAGTCGATGAACGGCTGAATTATGTAGAGCAGCCGGTGGCCATCCTTGATTAGAAAGAGAAGCACTTACAGAATAAGGTGGTTCCACTAGTACGAGTACAGTGGAGACACAGAAAAGGATCAGAATCTACGTGGGAGACTGAGGAGGAGATGAAAAAATTTTACCCTCAAATGTTTGATGACTGACAGGTTTCGAGGACGAAACCTAAATAAGTGGGGGAGACTTGTAACACCCCGAAAAGTCGAAGCGAGTCATTAAGGATAATGGGCTTAATTAATGGGTATTTATTAAAAGAGGGAAATGGGTTATGGGCCAAATTAGGTTTATGGGCAAGAGCCTAAGTGATTAAGGCCCATAATCAGCCCTTAACCTACCTAAATCAGCCTCCATCTCCATCATTTGAACCCTAGCTCCCAAAATTCATAGAGAGAGAAAGTAGAGAGAGAAAGTGAAGAAAACTCAAGATTTGAAGCTTCCAAGGTTAAGAGATTGAAGATCTGGGTGTTGGAGCATCAAGACCTAAGAAAGAAGCAACAAATCCAGGTAGAATCGACCTCTAAATCCTTCTGTAATCAAACCCGGATTCTAGGGTTTGGGTTTTGAAAAGTTGCAAGAATCGCATAAAGGTCACCGTATCATGTACAAACTATATATCTAGGGATTGTTTTAAATTATTAGCCTGAATCGCATAATATATATATAAAAACATAATTGATTGAGTTAAATATTATTACTAATATTAAGTTAAAAGTTATGATTTTGGGTTAAAAACGGTCTGGTTCGTAATTTTTATGCGATCTGCGAAACTGCATATGCATCCAGCGAAATTGCATATTCAATCAGCGAAACTATGAGGACTTCCTGCGAAACTATAGTTTCGCAGGTAGTTTTGCAGACATGGTTTTCCAACAAAAGTTGGGCGAAACTGGCAGCGAAACTGGCAGTGAAGATGCCAGCGAAGTTGCTAGCGAAACTGCTGGTGAAACTAGCAGCGAAGCTGTTGGCGAATCTAGCTGCGAAATTGCTGATCTTGCAGCGAAATTAGCTGCGAATTTAGGCATAAATTAACCCCGTTAACTGTTAGCTTATCTGCATGCTGTGTAGAGTGATCCTAGCCTTGTAAGCTTAGCCTAGAAGTTATTCGTGGTATCCAGGTGAGTTCTATATCCCCTATTTATAAGTTTTCCATGTTTTGGGGCTATTATGCATACTAAATTTACGTTTTTAAATGACCAAGATTTTAAGAGGTTTTAACCGGAAGAACGATTTTTCTATCATGCAGCCCGGCCCCAGCCAGGGGCGTTGCCCTTGGACCCCACTAGGGGCTGCTGCCTCTAGGACCCCGCTGTCAGGGGCTGCCGCCCCCAAACCCCCGCTGTCCCGCGGAGGGTCGGTTATGTTTTATGATGACTAGTACTTGGTATGTTGTGTACTTAATAAGTTAAGTATTATATATTAAAGTGGAAGATGATATTAATGAAAAGCGAAACTTAATGAATGTTACCCCCGGGCCGTTTGATGATTTAAAGTTTTGCAAGCACTATGATAGACGTCACTTATGTGAGTCTGATTTATGATGATGGATCCGTATTCATGAGCGGGCTATGTGCCTTGCAGTGTGGATCAACTGTCGGGGGTTAGCTATCGTATTCATGTGTACCGACAGGGATTGGCATTTGTTGTCAATCAACATGGAGCTCTTGCTTTGTGCAATCTCGTTTATGATGAAAGTGAAAGATAATGAAAGAATGAAAGATAATGAACATGCTTATTATGATGCAAGTTATGTTATGTACTATGATGTATGCATGGTCATTATAAGGATAAAGTTTATATTTTCTTATATTATTTAAAACTAGAACTCACTCAGCGAAGCTGACTTTTATGCATAATAGTTGGCACGTAAGTGCTGATGCTGAGGATGACACACGGAGCTACTTGGGGAGCTATGGATGGCATTCCTATTTATGAAATCTTTATTGTAATTTAAGAACAAGTAATATGTTTTGTTTGCAATTAAAGGACAAATGTATGAGTACGATATGGTTTCTAAGTTTTAAATGAATGTCTAGTTATTTCCACTGCAATGTTTTGTTATTAAACTGATTTTATGCTATGATTAACCAACTGTGAGGCTTTCCGGGAACGGGGCCTTACAACCAAGTTCAAGATCATGGGTTGTATAATTCACTTCATGAACCTTCAATTGCCTCGACGCGTATGCTATGACTTTGCCTCGTTGCATGAGAACACAACCAAGACCTTGATTAGAAGCATTGCAATACACGGTAAAGTCATCATTTCCATCGGAAAGTGCAAGAATAGGAGCGTTACACAACTTGCGTTTTAATGTCTTGAAAGCCTCTTCTTGCTTGGGTCCCCATTCAAAGAGTCAATTCTTTTGGGTTAGCGCCGTTAATGGTTTAGCAATCTTCGAGAAATTCGCTATGAACCTACGGTAATATCCCGCTAAGCCCAGAAAAGAACGAACCTCGGTTGGAGTTGTGGGAACACACCAATTCTTTACGACTTCAATTTTAGCAAGATCAACGTGAATTCTTTGGATATTCACCACATGCCCTAAGAATTGAACCTCTTCCAACCAAATTCACACTTGGAAAACTTGGCGTATAATTGCTCCTTCTTCAAAAGTCCAAGAACTTGTCACAAGTGTGTCTCGTGATCGATTTTCGTCTTGGAATAAATAAGAATGTCATCAATGAACACGATCACGAACTTATCCAAATACGGGTTACATACTCGAATCATGAGATCCATGAACACGGCAGGTGCATTGGTCAAGCCAAAAGGCATGACCATGAACTCGTAGTGTCCATATCGAGTACGAAAAGCGGTCTTTGGAATGTCATCATCATGAACACGTAGTTGATGATACCCAGAACGTAGATCGATCTTTGAGAATTGAGTTGCTCCTTGAAGTTGATCGAAGAGATCATCGATTCGAGGCACAGGATATCGGTTTTTGATAGTAAGCTTGTTGAGTTCTCGGTAATCGATGCACATATGAAATGAACCATCCTTCTTCTTCACAAACAGTACAGGCGCACCCCACGGTGATGAGCTAGGGCGAATGAAACCCTTATCGGTCAACTCTTGCAGTTGACTAGCTAGTTCTTGCATTTCAGACGGTGCAAGACGATAAGGTGATTTAGCTACAGGGTTTGCGCCAGGGATTAAGTCAATCTTGAACTCGACTTCTCGCACGGGAGGTAACCCTTTAAGATCTTCGGGAAAAACCTCGGGAAAGTCCCGCACAACAGGAATGTCCTTTAATTCCTTACCCTTGGCTTTCGTATTAACTACATATGCCATGAATGCCATGTAGTTTTTACTTAAGCACTTGCGGGCCTTGATGCAAGACATAAGTTTGAGTCTTTGGGATGATTTCTCCCCAAAGACCTTCAAAGTATCACCCGTCGGTAAAGGAATTCGAATACATTTCTCGAAGCATAGAATTTCCGCACGATGCTTGGCTAACCAATCCATACCAATGATAACATCAAAGCTTCCCAAATGCATAGGAATAAGGTCGACGAAGAACTCGTGTTCGTTAAGGCTCAAGGTGCAATCGCGTATTACGACATCAACGACAATAGATTTTCCATCGGCGACTTCGACCGTGAAAGATCTTTCCAGGTTAACACGCGGTTTAGAAAGTATAGGCTCGAATTCCAGGGACACGAAACTCCTATCGGCACCCGAATCAAACAATACGGAAGCATAAGGACTATTTACAAGATACATACCTGTTTGGTAACAACCTATTATTGATATGATGAACATAGATAGGAATTTTTACAAGACAAGAAAAGACCAAAAGAAGTTCAACGATGTACCATTTACCACGTCGTTGTTGGCTTGGGCTTGATTGGCATTGATGTTGAAAGTCCTTCCAGGAGCCGGTGGAACAGTTCCCGCATTGCGAGGACATTGCGGACGAATATGACCAGGCTCGCCACAGTTATAGCAGGTTCGGTTGGTAAGCATTGCAGTGTTGTTTGGCGCACGAAGGCAAGTAGTTACCAAGTGTCCATACTTCCCACACAACGAGCAGACTCAGCATGGAATGTTGCTTGAATGATGGTACTTGCACGTGTTACACATAGGATGTGGACCAGCATAAGCTTTAGCCATGGGAGCTTGATTCACAACCACCATTTGTTTTTGAGGAGCATTTGGGGCGGTCACAACGTAGTTGCGTGTCGGGGTGAACTTACACTTCTTGTTTTGGGAAAATGACTCGGCCTTTACCTCCTTTGTTGCCTCGAGTGTCACCTTCGCAGTAGACTTGGAACCCTTTGCTGACATAGTGCCAGCTCTTATATGATTCTCGGTGAGCTGTGCAGTGATAGTAATCGCCTCCTCCAAAGTTGTGGGCCTACTACCCACCACGGCATATTGAATTTGAGGTGGCACCCCCTTGATGAATTTCTCAATGTTACGGGGCACGGTTTCCACCATGTGTGGTAGAAGCATACTCAACTCATGATGTCGGGTGGAATAAGCCAAGTGATTCCCACCATCTTGTTTGAGGTTCCAGAACTCCTCCTCTAGCTTTTGCAACTCGCTCCTCGGGCAAAACTTTTGGATCATGATATCCTTAAATTCCTCCCAGGGCAACGCCAAAGCAACTTCAGTTCCACGGTTTCTCTTTTCACTATTCCACCATGTTAGCGCCCGTTGTTGAAGAACACTTGTGGCATAGCAAACCTTGAACTCGTCGGGGCACTCACTAACAATGAATGTGTTCTCCATACTTTCAAACACTTGAGAAGTCCAGTGGCTCCTTCTTTTCCACTAAAGCTAGTGGGTTTGCACGAGTTGAAGTGTTTGAAAGTGCAAGTACGATTGTTTCCTTGTTGATTGTTGCTATTCTCTCCATTAGCACCGCTATTGTTCCTATTGGTGTTGTTGTTGCTATTAGCCATTAGGGTGCTATTAAGTTCAGCAACCATAGTCGGGATGACGGCAGCCTATTTGCTGGGCAATCATGGCAGCTAGCTTACGGTCGGAACTTCCACGCTTTCCATGGTGACGAGACATGCTGATATACAAAAATGAGTTAGTTACGGGAATGAGGATAACAAAGGATAGTAGTTTAGACAAAAACAAGCTAAGGGTTGTAAGGTACACGGAATGATTCCATTTGGTAACGCATTACCATTTGGAAATGTTAACACGTCAAGGTGAATTGACCCATTTACCTTAGAAACATGTGTATATTGACCATAGTTTATCACTCATCCCAGAAATCCCCAGGTAAGCATAACTAGTCCCGTAGGATTTATGCGATATGCTTGCCTTAGCCCGAGGACCTTTTGCCAGGAAAACCAGAATACAGGTGTCTATGTGTCATACAATATTTTTTAGGTTCATAGAATCAAAACCTTGATGAGATTTATATAGATTAGACATAACGTCTAAAGATCCAAGTCATAACATAAGCATAAGATTCCACGTGTCGTCGAGAATAAGATTAAGAGATTTCATGTTCGGGGGGAGTCAAAGAGTCAAGGTTAAGTTTAGGGAGACAAGTAACAATGTTTAGGCAATCCTATGCTAAGGCATAAAATTGCACATAGGAGGGCATAATATTATGTAGCATGCAAACTATATAATTTACAAGATAGAAATATAATTCTATAAGGTTCATGCATACTATAGTCTAGGTCACCATTTCTAATAACCTAAATCCCTATAGTTATGGGCTCTGATACCAATCTGTCACACCCCAACCTTGACGGCGGGAACGTCGAGGAGTGAGAGTTAAGATCGTTCACAGCCACATAGCACTATTAATAACCCAAATATATATTAATCATAAGTTCCAATTGTACCATTACAATCATAAGTCTCAAAGAAAGTAAATGACATAACATAAGATGCAACAAGCCAATTTATTTCACTTATTTTACTAGGTCCATTCCTAGATGTGAAAGTACTTTAAAAATGACGATCAAGCTTGAGTATTTCCTAAAAACATGTTAAAAATAAATTGTCAACAGAATGTTTGGGGAATTTCCGTATGTTTCCGATACTAAAAGTAGATATAAGATGGCAATTCATGTTGTAAGTTAGAGAACAAAGTAACTAAGGATGTAAGACAGAATGCACAAATCCAAACCTCGACAAAGTTTTACAAGTCTCAAACGTTTAAAAGTATATACGATTAGCTAAGTGTACTTGGATCAACCAAGCAGGCTTGTCTGGCCCATAGATCTATGACTTCGCTAGGCTAGCAATAGTTAATGATTGTGCATATATTCGACATTACATGGTTGACACAAAGTTTAACTAACCACAACATACAGGTGAAATGCCATGAGTTTACAAGAATCAAACGTGTTTACAAGTGCAAAGGTTATAAAGTAACATGTTTCACCCCAAAGTGTAAAAATATAAAAAGGGGTATAGAAATACTCACATGATCAAACAATATATAGTTGATGATTAATATGAATAATAAGCGTCGTTTCAACGTAGTTCTTCACAATGCACCTAGATTATATATATATATTTACAAGATTATTAAGTTTTATAATAAGTTTAACGGTTAAACGAGAATTAGGGTTTTAAGTGAATTTGGAGCTTGTCAAATAATTACATTTAACAATTGGAATTCATTCATATTTTCTTAAAAATATATATTTATATTTCATGCAAAAATGTAAAAGAAAACATTTTTAATAATTTAAAAGATCCTTAAATAAAGTTTGGCTAAAGTTTAAGATTCAATTAATTTAAATTGAAAAAAACGTTTGGGACCAATATTAATTTGTTAATTTTTATGTAATCCATGTAAAAATTTATTAAAAACAAACCTTGTTAAAATGTTTTATTAACAAGATATATATATATATATATATATATATCTATATATATATATATATATATATATATATATATATATATTTAATTTGCAGAAAAATATTTGGTGTCTTTTAAAATTACTTGAAGTTTATAATAATTATTTTTAATTTATTAAAATTTTCTAAAATTGGCTTTTAGGCTAAAAAGCCTTAAAAGAAAACATGATGGTGCCCAGGTTCGAACTCGGGACCTCATGCTTGAGGGTAATGCAACTTAACCAGTGAACCAGGGCTACGGCCTTGGTTTTTTGGTTTTAAATTCTTTTAAAACATAATTAAAACAAACCCCAAATCCTAAGAACCCTAATTCGACAAAACCCAAAATTGAACATCAATTAGATGTTGTTACTACTCAGATTAATCATGGGGCTTTTGATCCCCAAGTAAAACTGAGTGTATTACAGTGCTTATGTTAGGATCAGAAAAACCATATTTGATGAAATCAATTAAATATGAACATTCAAAGGGTAGGGATGATATAATCATTGAGTAAACAAAGGGAAAATTATTGTAGAAACAAGAGAACAGGAAGAAAGAAGAAATTGCAATAATCAAACTACAACCTCCATGGATGACAACTCCATGGAGGCTGCACACACATCAAGCTCACCAAATGATTACATTGTGAAAAGTCTCATTGAGATGGGGGCTATCCTATCTATTTATAGTACATGACCCAAAACCCTAGGATGATGATAGCAAAACTAAATATTACATCATAAATACAATGAAATAATAAAATAGTTCCTATTTCTATAACTTGGGTCTTGAGTCTTCACAAATGGTGAACTTGAACCAGGTGGGCGTTTGCAAGGAAATATTTATCTTCTGCTCCCCCTCAGAAGATGCTTTGCACTTTTTTTATGATCAATATTAGAATATATTTCATCTTTACAAATCCTTGTTGTTTAGGTAAAAACACACCCCAACAAACTCCCCCTATTTGGTAAGATGAAATCAAATCCGTGAAGATGCAATAGCATATGATGGACACATGGAGATCATGTTCCTTTCACTTGCATCACACTGTAGTAGGCTCTTGTTTTAGACGGATTATCTTCAAAGCAAGCATCAAACTATTCCAAGAATTTAATCAAACCTTTCACACTTCTATGTAACTCCCCCTAAGATGCAGCATCCACTTTCTTTTGATTCTTACCCAAGGAGCCAAAAGAGTCTTCTATTCCCAACCCAAAGGAATGTAAGAGCATAGGGTGTCTTTTCACTGTAAAGGGTAACCCAACCTCTACAATGAATGACATCTTCAAATAGTGATCAAAGCTTGAACAAATCCAAGGAACCATCATCAACATGCTTAGAAGTGTTAATCTTTGAAGAGATCCCACCAACCCCTCAAAATCATAGAAAATGAATTAGATTGAGAAACCATTGATTGTGAGTGTTACCACCGGCTGTTTTATGAAGGCATAGTCTCCTCCTCAATTAGTTTTTTTGTGCACCCACTAGAACCACATTGACTCATGCCTTTATTCATTGTTTTCCCTTTGTTTCTGCTGCTAACTGCTAGAGGTAGTTTGACAAGCATCTGCTGAAGGATGCAAAACAGATGAGAGTAACCACCCCTTTTACTGCTCTTGACTTTCTTCTGGTCTAACTCAGCATAGCATGCTAATATAAGCAAAATCATCTCAAACTATATATATAGAACCATGTACTCAGCAAGAAAGATACCAATAATAAGCGAATACCAATTCCAACTTCAGATACAAATCAGGCTCTGCTTCTGCTGAAGTACTAACACTATTGAGATAATTTGAAACCTTTTCTGATGATGTTTCAAAGCATCAGATTTAGGTATCTGCTAATTTGACACGGTTTGTCAGTGTCTGCTGATGATCAGAAACACAACTGCTGATGAGAAAAATTTGTGAAACTACCCATGAATAACATATCCCAACAGCTGATGTGAAAACATACATCTACTGATGTTTGAAAGTCTCAAGAGCTGATGAACAAAAGTACTGAAGAGCAAAAGTTCAAAAGTACTGAAGAACAAATGTTTACAAGTACTGAAGAACACCGTCTACAAGTACTGAAGAACAAATGTTCACAAGTACTGAAGAACACTGTCTACAAGTACTGAAGAACAAATGTCTCCATAACTACTGATGTGAACAGACAAGTGCTGAAGAACAACATTCTTCTAACTGCTGATGAACAAAATGAATAAACTACTGAAGATCACGTTCCCAACTACTGATGAATAGAAAATCTCAACTACTGATGAGAAAACTTCTTTAGGCATTTCATCAAACAATTGGTGTGCAGACTTTGAGCAACAAATTTGTGTATGAAACTTGAACATTCAAGTTGTCCAAACGCACAATCAGCAAGACAGGTGTAGAACCAGATTGCACCACCATATTCAGTTCATTTGTACAAGAACCCCATTAAATGTAAACTATAATAATTTACCTGGGTTCATCTTGTGTGGTCTGAGCTCATATAGAATATCCAACCATTAAGTCATACGCACCACAGACCCATGAACAATTCACCAAAGTTTGTAACATGGTTTTGATAAGAAGGGGAGTATCAAAACACACTAGATTTCTTCACAGGCAAAAGCCCTGCAGTAGCAGCAAAATGTATCTCCAAATTGATTTAACAAATAAGAAAAAGCATAGGTGAATCATCGATTGTGAGATCGATCAATTCAGAGCCTTGCTCTGATACCAATTGTTAGGATCAGAAAACCATATTTGATGAAATCAATTAGATATGAACATTCAAAGGGTAGGAGATGTATAATCATTGAGTAAACAAAGGGAAATTTATTGTAGAAACAAGAGAATCATGAGGAAAGAAGAAATTGCAATAATCAACTACAACCTCCATGGATGACGACTCCATGGAGGCTGCACACACATCAAGCTCACCAAATGATTACATTGTGAAAAGTCTCATTGAGATGGGGGCTATCCTATCTATTTATAGTACATGACCCAAAACCCTAGGATGATGATAGCAAAACTAAATATTACATCATAAATACAATGAAATAATAAAATAGTTCCTATTTCTATAACTTGGGTCTTGAGTCTTCACAAATGGTGAACTTGAACCAGGTGGGCGTTTGCAAGGAAATATTTATCTTCTGCTCCCCCTCAGAAGATGCTTTGCACTTCTTTTATGATCAATATTAGAATATATTTCATCTTTCCAAATCCTTGTTGTTTAGGTAAAAACACACCCCAACAGCTTAATTACTTGATTTTGAGTCGATTTGGTGTTAAGAATAGGTGATGAACAACCGCGTCTAGGACTGGATTCGATTGATGAGCAAATGAATGAGGTAATCAAATTAACTTCTTGGATAGCTTCGAGTGATGATCTTGATGCAAAAACCTCTGTCAATTTTGGTTTAAAATGCCCGAAAGGTGGGTTTCGACGAAGTTGCAGGTTGCGAAGGAGATGATGATTCGAATTCGGTGTTTGGTTTGTTTCAGGTGAGATTGAGATTGCGATTAGTTCAGAGATGATTAAGTGATTATTCACGTTTGATTAATTGGATTATCATGGAGTCTTGAATGTCCAACGGTTAGAAAGTTATTGTCGAACGGTTACCGAGTGGAATCGACCCTTGTATATCGAATTAAAACTCATCAAGTGTTCGAGACCGTTTCGGGAGGTGATTAGCATCGATTAGCCATAAATTTCAGTGGTTATGGGTCGGTTTGGGGGGTCGCCGGACTTGGCCGGAGGTGTTGCCGGCGGTTCGCCGAAAATGCGGGTTAAAAGAAAGGGGAGGGGGGTTTGGGTTTTGTAAATTTACATAAATGGTCCCTGAGGTTTAGAAGTTGATATTTTATGTAAAAAAACTTTCTTTAAAGTTTAATGAATTGACAAAACAAACCCTTTTACTTAAATACATTAGGCTTTAAATCATCTTTAAGTTTAATAATTTTTATAAATCATTATTATTATTATCTTTACCATAATCTTAGTTATTATTAGTATTATTACTATTATTATCCTTATTATTATTATTATTATTATTATTATTATTAATTTTGTTAATTTTGTTATTATTATTATTAGTATGATTATTATAATTTGGTATTATTAAGAACATTAATTATTTATTAAATAATAATTAACATCATAAACTTTCAAGTTAAAGAATTAAAACAAGACAATAAGCATAAAAGGCCCATAAGTTTCGTATATGGCAACAATGACCCTTACAAGATTAAGCAAAGTTAACACTTAGTTAACGAAAATTCAAGATGTTACAGCCAGGGAGATGGTATGGATGATACTAGTTGGCTAGGGATAGGCAGAGGAGACAAGTGGTGCCTCCACTCAGGTATAGAGATGGGATGGATTTGTCAGCATTAGCCTTTGTTGCTGCGGAAGAAGAAAGCATCTATGAACCATTGTCATACTCTGAGGCAATTTTTATGAAAGAAAGCTCAAAATGGTGCAAGGCCATCGAGGAAGAGATGGAATCTCTTTATAAGAATGGTACATGAGAGCTGGTTGATAAACCTGAAGGTCACAAACCTATGTCATGTAAGTGGCTGTTCAAACTGAAAGATGGGATTTCTGAAGGTGAACCACCTAGGTAGAAGGCTAGATTAGTAGCTAAGGGGTTTACACAGAAGCCAGGGGTGGATTATAATGAGATATTCTCACCTGTGGTGAAACATTCATCTATCAGGGTTATGCTGTCATTGACTGCTTCTATGGATATGGAGTTACATCAGTTGGATGTGAAAACTGCATTTTTGCATGGGAAGTTAGATGAAACCATCTATATGAAGTAGCCGGAGGGGTTTGAGGTTAAGGGGCAGGAAGAAAAAGTTTGCCTACTTAAGAAGTCTTTGTATGGACTAAAGCAATCTCCTAGGCAGTGGTATAAAAGGTTTGATAAACATATGGTGACTAATGGGTTTAACAGGAGTAGCTATGATAGTTGTGTGTACTTTAAGGAATAAAGTGTGAACAAATTTGTGTATTTGTTGCTGTATATTGATGACATGTTAGTAGCTTGTCCTGACTTGGAAGAAGTTGATGCTACTAAGAAAATGTTGATGTCAGAATTTGAGATGAAAGATCTGGGTGAAGCCAAGAAGATATTGGGCATGGAGATCAAGAGAGATAGGGAACACAAGGTGTTGAAGTTGTCTCAAAGGTCTTACTTGGAGAAGGTACTAAGTTGTAACATCTCGTATTTTCTTGTTAACTATTAGTTAATGTCGTTTATTCTTGTAAGGGCCTTTATTGCCTACATGAAACTTATGGGTTACTTATGTTAAATTTTTAATTTGTCTTTAAGTTCTAATGTAAAAGTTAATAACTTAACTATTAAATTGAGCTATAATAATAATTGTAATAATAATAACAAAGATAATAATAATAATAAAGAAGTAATAATAATAATAATAATAATAATAATAATAATAATATAATAATAATAATAATAATAATAATAATAATAATAATACTAGTAACAATAATAATAAGTCATAGTAATAATAATACTAATGTTTAAAAACTTAAAATAATTAACTTAAGGGGGTTAGTTGTCATTTTTAAAACTTTAAATGAAGGTTTTAGCATAAAATAATAAAAGTATAAACAAAAGGGACCATTTGTGTAACTTTCGAAATCCCAAACCATTCCCCCGATTCACCCCGATTTTCCGGCGAAACTCCGGCGGAGCTCCGGCGAGCTCCGGGGAGCCCCAAAATCCATGAAAAACACCCGACTTTGTTACCCAAATCGTTCCAAATCCTTTCGCATACACGTTTCGAACTTTAATGGGCACCTTAAATTCGTTTAAACACCGGTTATAAACATTAAACAAACGCATAACCGAAGCCTTAAATCGTATATCCGTTTGAGCATTTACACCTAATAATAATCTAATTAAAGCAACCTGAACGATCATCTATCAATCACTAATCGAATGCAACTCACAATTCTACCTGAAACTAACTCAAACATCTCCTTTGATTCTCTCCATTAACCGCGACCTGCCACAATTCGAACACCATGATCAAGGCTTCAAAACTCGAAATTTACAGAGGGCTTTTCATCCTTAAGATCATTAGAAACTACTTGTGCAACGAATTTGATTAAAATTGGCGTCTGGGTACCAAAACAATGCTACGTTAGTCGCGACCTGGTCATCATATGTTCTTATCATTTTCTACATCAAATCAGGTAATTGAAGACATGTACTTACTCGATTTCAGTTGGAGAACGAAAGCCCTAACATTAATTTGATTGACAACAACGATTTGAGGCTCAATTTGATTCGGTTAAGGCTAGGGTTCATACGATTGGGGTTTTCTTTAATGTTTGTATTTATAAGAAATGGAAACCAACATAAACCAAGGCCGCGACCCTGGTTCACTGGTTAAGACGTTTGCCCCACACACATGAGGTCCCGGGTTCGAACCCGGGCACCATCATGTAATTTTTTTTAAGGGGTTTTAGCCCAAAATAAATTTCAGAAAATTTATAATGAATATACTAATTTCATTTAAAAACTTCAAATATTTTTAAAATCACCTAACTAATTTTCTGGAAATTTATTTCTTATAATATTTTGATATTTTTATTAATTATTTTAAACAAATGATATAATTAGTTCAATTTTTTATAAAATAGATTTTAAATATTGTTTAACTTATTAAATCATTATTTGTTCAAATAATATATTTAGATTATTTTTTTAAGTTAAACTTCAAATATTGTTTTAATTTACTAAATAGTTATTTGCTCAAATAATATATTTAAATTATTTTTCTTATAAAATAGACATTGAATATCGTTATAACTCACTAAATCATTATTTGTTCAAATAACAAGTATATATTATTGTTTAAAATGGGAGTTATTTTAAAAGTTTGTTTAAACTATATTTAGACTTTGTTACAAATGGTTTTCTTTTATTTCTTAGTATTAAAATGATTAAATAGTATATTGACTCAAAACATAATCAAATTTACCATGTTAGTTGGATCTAATTATTAACATCCCAAATTCCACTTAAAACCCTAGTTCTCGTTAAAACGTTAAACTTATTATAATTAAACTTTAACCTTGTAAATATATATATAATTTTAAGTGCCTTGTGAAGAACTACATTGGATCACTGCTTATTACATTTCTTATTAATCGTCATTCTATACTTATTTGATCAAGTGAGTATTTCTATACCCCTTTTTATATTTTTACACTTTGGGGTGAAACATGTTACATTATAAACATTGCACTTGTAAAACGTTTGATTCTTGTAAACTTATGGCATTTCACCTGTATGTTGTGGTTAGTTGACCTTTGTAGCTACCATGTAATATCGAATATATGTACAATCATTAACTATTGCTAGCCTGGCGACGTCATAGATCTATGGGCCTGACAAGCCTACTTGGTTGATCCAAGTACACTTAGCTAATCGTATATACTTGTAAACGTTTGAGACTTATAAAACTTTGTCAAGGTTTGATTGTGCATTCTGTCTTACATCCCTAGTTACTTTGTTCTCTAACTTACAACATGAATTGTCATCTTTTATATACTTATGTATTGCAAACTATGGAAATCTCACCAACATTATGTTGACCTTTTATCATGTTTCAGGAAATACTCAAGTATGACTACTACTTTGAAGCTTATCACATCTAGGATTGCACCTAGAGAAATAAATGGATGAACTTGTCACATTTAACTTTTATATCATGATGTTATCATTGTTTGAGACTTATGCTTGTAACGTTGAAATTGAAACTTATGATTAATATATTTGGATTTAATAATAGCGTTATGTGGCTGTGAACGATCTTAACTCTCACATCTCGACGTTTCCGCCGTCAAGGTTGGGGTGTGACATAAGTAACTATAGGATGGATGATGTGAAGCCAGTAACTGTTCCTATAGGTGCTCATATTAAACTATCAAGCTCTGATTGTCCTAAGTCAGATGCTGAAGTTAGATATATGGAGAAGGTACCCTATGCCAATGTTTTTGGGAGCTTGATGTACTTGATGGTTTGTACAAGGGCGAATATTGGGTATGCTGTGAGTTTAGTCAGCAGGTATTTGTCAAATCCGGGTAAAGCTTATTGGGTTGCTGTAAAATGGATCTTGAGGTATCTTAGGGGAACTAAGCACTATGGTTTAGTGTTTGGGTGTCATGGACATGGAGAGAATGAGAGGATTGTTGGTTATGTTGATTCAGATTTTGCCAAGGACCTGGATAGAGGTAGATCTATTACAGAGTATGCATTTCAAGTGCTGGGTAACTTAGTAAGTTGGAAAGCTCAGTTGCAGCATGTAGTGGCATTATCTACAACATAGGCTGAGTACATAGCATTGACTGAGGGAGTCAAGGAAGCTATGTGGTTGCGTGGTTTTGTTTCTAAGTTGGGAATCAAAGTTGTAGACTCAGTGGTATATTGTGATAACCAGGGTGCAGTCTAATTGTCAAAGAATAGCATGTTTCATGAGAGAACAAACCATATTAATGTGAAGTTACATTTCATAAGGGATGTGGTGAATGCTGGGCAGGTGAAAGTAGAAGGTGTGTCTACTTTGGAGAATCCAGCGGATATGTTTACAAAGTCTCTACCTGGTATGAAGTTCAAGTTTTGCTTGGATGCATTGGGAGTTGGTTAAAATCTTGTTTTGGATTTTAAGGTGGAGATTGTGAAGTATAAAAGCCAAAACAAGTGTTCTTCCGAAGTTTGAGTATACTTCCGAAGCTTAATATGATTCTTCCGAAGCTTAGGTGATATCTTCCGAAGGTTATATTTGCTTCGGAAGGGATTTGATGTTTCCTTTGGATATCTTCCGAAGGGTAACTTCCAAAGGGTTATTTCCGTTCGGAAGTTATAGTATAGGGTCCTTAGTGTAATTTCTCAATATTTGTTGAGTGTGTCTGTTATATTTAGTTAAACACTATAAATAGACATTTGATGTAATCAGTGGGATCTGATCCGAAGAATTCCATAATCACACTTGAATAACAAATCATTAGTTTACAAATTCATTCTTCTTGTATTATCTTTATTGTATTGTTCATATTCCGTGTTAATATTCTCAATTAGTTTTAACAAAATGATTGTGGAGGTTTAAATCAAAGAAAGATATTTTTAAGGTGGAAGAGGATCTATATAGACTAAATATAGATCTATATAGTATGCTAAGATGCAGATTAGGGAATGGGGAAGATGCGATGTTCTGGCTTGATAATTGGACTGGTTTGGGTCCTCTAAAAGACCTGTTTCCGCTCTTTTTCCTACTAGAATCAGTCAAGACTTGTACTGTATCAAGTAGGACTAGCGTGACGTTAAACTCCAGGAGCTTCACATGGATGTGGCGTAGAGTGCCACCTCCATCGTCTGCAATATCTCAAATATTAAGCTATGAATCAATCATCTCCCATCTAAACTAAGTTTACGGTCTAGAGGGGTTAATGTTGACCCCACTTGCCCATCTTGTCAAGCTCATGAAGAATCATCGCCCAAGGGCAAATGCCATCTAGGACCAAGTATTGAGCTGGTGTAATGTAAGTGCCCAAAAGACCTATTTTTCACTGTCAAAGACGTGCTAAAAATGCAGGATGAATGGCCAATCACCACTGGGCATAAAAATCTTCTTCATGCAATTTTCTTATCCACTCTGGTGCATTTGGAAATCTAGAAACAATACAGCTTTCAATGGTCATGTAAAAGAAACAACATAAGTCTTGGCTGATATCAAATTGGTATCATTTTTGTGGATCATAAACAGAGGTAATCATAAACATTTGGATTGGGAATCATGGCGCTCTTTCTCATTCTAGTCACTCCTATCAACTTTATTCACCTTGGATGGTGCACTTAATCATCGTTGCATAGTTTAGATTGGTTCATCTTTGGTGTGTGTGAGTCTTGGTGTAAGGAAATCAATACCTAGGGTGGGGGAATTGGGTGTGTAATGTGTTTGGTGCGAGTCTTTTCTTACAGGGTATGTACAATGTGAGTTCAAATAGGGAAAAAAGAGCTGTGAAAGATGGGTATTGATTCCTCATCTATTCGTGTTCATTTTTCGCGTACGTGGTGTGAGTCTTATTTTTCTTGGGGGGCATGGTGCGGTTTTAAATTTTTTTATGCAGATTTGAGTATGCTGGAGTGAAGCAAAACTAAGGATACATGTCTGGAAGTAGAGCTCTACTCTATCTTGTCTCAAGGTCAAAATCGAAGTTTTCATGTGTGCTTTTCTTACCACATGTAAATTGTGCTGGACGACAAAGAAATTTATTCTAAGTTCGTGACTAGATAACCAGTGAAGGGTGTGGGATCAAAGCTACTTCTACAATGGATTACCAAAGCTGAAACTCGAACCTATCATCCAATCTTCGTTGTATCATGTTTCTGTTCCAGCTTCCCGCTGGTTTAATAAATGATGTTCTCTGTTGGCTGTTCAAAAAAAAATGTAATATACTTATATGCATACTTTATCTGAACCATCAGAAAACTTGGTTCATGCTCCTAATTGTATATATGTATGCGTTACAACACTAGTATGTATATAATATCTAATTTATTATCATATAGTTCTCAATAAAAGATAGCATTTTTTATAATGAAATTGTTTTATATATTATTCGAACCATTTACTTCAAATCTAAATAGTTATCACTTATTTTTCTCAATGACTTAGTTTAGATGAACTTGGGTTTTGGGTAACACGACTTAGACTGTTCCCAACGCTACAACCCATCATTCCCACAAACAGTCCTAATCAGCATGCCACATCAGCTTTCCACTCACTTTCACCCATCCTTCCCACAAATACTTTTTACCCCCAACACTATCCTTACCACAAACACCTTTATTTTTCCACCTCATATTTTCTTTATTAATTTACTTTAAATAAAGATATTTAAATTATTGTAAATATATTTAATTAAAATAAAATAAAAACGACAACGTAAAACAATAAAATAAAAACGACGATACAAAATTAATAGATAGAAACAATAATAAAACTACTCTCTAATCCCCCTAGCCGTTAGAAAAAATACAAAAAAACTAGCCGTTAGAAATAAGACAAAAAAACTAGCCGTTAGGAAAAAATAAAAAAAAATTCATTAATTAACTAAAATTACATTAAGATAGAGAATTAAAATAATACAACATTAAACTAAAACCACAACATAAATTAAACTAAAATTGTTACTTGCGACGAGGCATTCCATATTTCTCTCTTATCTCGTTACACAATTCTTCATGTTCGGCACGCTGGAATGGATCCATATGACTTGTGTCGATGAAAAGGATCTTCTTCTCTTCCAACTCAATGAATTTATCAATTTTTTTTATCAAAATGTTGGATAGCTTTCTTCTTTGCCTTTGTGGAAATTGGGATTGTTGAAGATATGAGAATCCCCCGACTTGTGGAAATTGGGAGAAGGCAAGTTGTTGAATATATGGGAATGCCGCAGGTTGTTGAACCTGTGGCAATCCCCCAGATTGTTGAAGATATGGGAATCCCCCGGGTTGTGGGAATTGAGAGAATCCAGGGTGTTGATTTTGAGAGAACCCGTGTTGCTGATGTGGGTATTCTTCATTGGTTTCATCGTTTAACATTTGTGTGAAAGAGAATGGAGCTCTTGGATCCATTGAGAATTGAATTTTAAATTGTGTTTAGAAGAGAGTTATAATGTTTGAAAGATGATGAAGTGTGATTTGTGAAAAACTCTCAACTGAAGACCACATATTTATAATAGGTAAACTAGCCGTTATGAATAAAACAAAAAAACTAGCCGTTATGAATAAAACAAAAAAACTAGCCATTATTAATAAAACAAAAAACTAACCGTTATGAATAAAACAAAAAAACTATCCGTTATGAATAAAAAAAACTAGCGTTATGAAAAAAACAAAAAACTAGCCGTTATGAATAAAAGAAAAAAAACTAGCCGTTATGAAATAAAACAAAAAAATTTTACCATTATGAAAAATAAAGTAGCCGTTATGAATGTAAAAAAATATTTAAAATATTTTAATACTATAAATGTTAAAAAAATTTAAAAATTATAATTAAATTATTATTTAATTAACTCATTTTAAATTATTATTTAATTAACTCTAACTAATTACTTTAATACTAGAAATGTAAAAAAAATTAAAATATATTTTTATTTAATTAACTCATTTTAATTAAAATTTTATATTTAAATTATTATATTAATTAAAAGATTTTTAAATATTTTAATTAAAAACATTTTAAATTAATTATTTATGGTGGTGGGGCCCACCACTCCCATCTTTCTCCAGCCCTTTCGGACGGGCACCCCACCCACAGGCGGGACTCCCCATCGCCGCCCTTCCGGCGGGCGCGGTCCACATCGGCGACAGACGCGGCCGCGGGCGCGCGATGGGGACAGTCTTATAGTATTGATTGTTTTAGTTTTGATTTTGATTCTAGATTAATAGGGTGTGTAATCTATTAATTGTAGTTTTCTAGATGAAATTGGACTTTAGGTTTTAGTTTCTAATCATGAATATTAAGTTCGTTAATTGTTATTGTGTATTTACGTAAATGTGTAATTGATTATAGTTTCTACTTTGTTATAAAATTAGGGGATTTAAAACTTGGTAGATGAAGTTTTATTCTAAAATGTTCTTATTTGCAATTTTTTAACTTACCGAATGAATATATCCTTTTAGAAAAATCTTATATTGAATGAATGTACCATAATTATTTTTCATTTTACAAATAATGTATCACAAATTTTATTTATATATTAAATGAATGTGCCACATTTTTGTTTGGGATAAACTTGAATTTTTAGGCTAGATCCGACGTTTACTGTGCCAAGAAAATTACTCTTAAATGTCTTAAGTTAATGTTAAATTACAAGTTTATTCACAATTTATGCTTATTGTATAAATATAGATATATGCATCCTGCATCCACTAACAATTATCTTGGAGAACAAAAGTCATTAAAATTAGACAAATAGCAAAGTCAACAAGCCTTACTGGAGCAACGAGTGAACACCTGCTTAAAGGGTGGGATATATATAAATATGGAGTCGGTTACTATACAAAGTGTAATTTTCGTGCGAAGCCTACAAAGTCACAAGGATGTGACACATGTTTTATTGTGGATGAGTAGTCTCGTTCGCGTCATAATTACGCATATAATATACATAATTACGCAAGTTATATTCATAATTACGCAAGTTTTATGTATTATTACGCAAGATATATTTGATATTACGCAAAGTAAAATTACTCACGTTATAAAAAAATTACGCAAGTTATATGATAATTACGCAAGTTATGTTGATAATTACGCAGTGAATAATCATGCAAGTTATACGCACAACACATAGACGTTTTAAAAAAATATTGTTTTCATAATAAAAAGTATACAATACTATAGTTATATTAAAGATGATAAAATGCTCGTTTTCATGGTTATTTTTTTTAAAAAAATAATGTCATTTGAAAAAGTTATGTGTTAAAAAAAACGGGGGGAATTTAAAAGAATTCAATAATTATAGACTATTTATAATTCTACTCCTCCAGACACATTCCCTTACGTGATTATTTTATTTTAAATCTAAACCATTTATCTTTTACATCAATGGCTCTTGTTGATTTGTATCCTTCGCACGATTTATAGGTTTTGTACCGTAAACTTTACTTATAAATATGATACACATGTAATTCTACTCTATTAATAATTAAACGGAATGTAGTAGTATTTGAAATCTGGTCCATCCATTTATGATCAATGGTTATCATTTTACCACTTAAGCTATTGTTTATACGTGTTACCCTTCTCCCCCATCAATGCTACGTGTAAATGTTTTATGCCATCCACCAGCAAATAGAAAGACAAAAAAAATCAGGAGCTTATCAGGAGAAGAAGAAGAGAGACACAGCTAAGGGACCTTTGATGGGTTGGTCCGGTCATGATACGGTTGTGGCGTGCTCTATCAAGTCCATATGTCTGCTGCTCCGATGAGGCACGCCGAAGCCGTCGATGGTGGCGCACGTATGTTTTGCGTTGCCTCCAGCAGGTCGGTTGGCCGGCGGCGCTGGTGATGGTGAGGACGTTGTAAGGCAGTTCGCTTCTTTGGAACCGATGTCATGTACCGGCGGTGGCCGTTCCTCTGTTTGATGTTGGTGGTGGCACATGAGTTGGGGTACCGGCGGGTGGCCGTTCCTCTGTCTGATGCCGATTTTCGGGTACAGGTGGTGGCTACCGTTAAAAGTCGGTGGGTCGCATCCGACGGCGGCCCTACGGGCTGCCGAACCCTTTATTCAGTGCTCCGGAGAGAGGGATCGGTTTGGTCGCGGGCTTCACAGCGATGGTTAAATGGTCGTTGATGGAGTTTTGTGTCTATGTGTCCGCTAGATTTGGTAAGATTAATGTTCAATTCACCTTCTAAGTTCTCGAATGGTGGTTTTGGACCAAGAGTTAGCAATGGATCAATATTGCAGGTATATCTCCCATGGTTTGAATTCACTTGATTATGTGATTATAGTAGGTTGAATCAAAAGAGAATGAAAGGCTTTGGTCTAAGAAGTTGTAGTAAAGGCTTTCTATTATCTCAAGAGCTTAAAGGTGTTATTATGTTGATGATATGGTAGGATTGTTATTATCATTTGAACCATGTTTTTCTCAATGCAATGACATATATGCCATAGTTGATGCAGGTGTCTGTGATGCCCCTCTGTCCGGTGATATGGATGTTATTTTCTGGTTCAATGCCCTACCCTGATGCAACTATTTTTCTTGAATGAGGCTGTGAGGAGACTATTGGTTTTCAAGGCACTTGAATGAGGCTGTGAGGAGACTATTGAGGAGACTATTGGTTCAATGCCCTACCCTGATGCAACTATTTTTCTTGCAGGATCGGGTTTGTCACTTAAACACTTGGATTTCTCTCAAACTCACTTATAGAACACTCAAATCAGATGAAGTAGAGTCTTTTTATAAGAGTTGATAATAATATAATAAGTAACAAAGAACATAAGGAAATAATTTTCAAGGCACTTGTATATATTACTTCTCAACTCAAAGTATTACAAGACTCTTACAAGCATAGAACATGAGTTACAATGAGAAACTATATATACTAGATCCTACAGCCGGATATACTTTGATACCAGCTGGAAACCTAAGACTAAAGCATATACTACAATGCTAAAGTTAAGTTATCTCAGATAAAGTATTATCTAAGATATGGTAGTCATGACATGTCCATGACTTACCTTTTGTCACCAACTAAAGATGGCAACTGTACTAACTTATAAAGGTAAACAGTGGAATAAAGTATGGTCAACTACATGGATAAAGTATCTCAGAGGTCTGCAGCGGAGTGTCAGGGAGACCATACTTATGTCCACTGGATAATAGTAGTGTCTTCCGAAGGTAAGTTGGCTTCGGAAGAACAAGTTCTTCCGAAGCCACTTATACTTCAGAAGAGGCTTCTATACTTCCGAGGCTTGAGGACTTCTATACTTCGGAAGTTGACTTGTGATCTATCATTCTAAGTGTTGATCTTCGGAAGTAAGTTCTTTGTCTTTGGAAGTTGGAGTTTTCCTTCGGAAGTTAGTTTTACACTTTTGTCTTCGGAAGAGCTCCTTTTTCCTTCGGAAGTTCCACACTTAGCTTTGGAAGTCCTTTATTAGTTGTACCAAAATAGTCTAAGTGATTTGGTTTTGGTTGCACCATCCTTTCTTGATCCAACAAACTCCCCCTAGGCTGATGCTACCAAAACCTCACTTGTTTCTGCTTCTCAAAGCTTTCAACACCAAGGACAGAAGTTGTCTGTTTCTTTGTTCTTCCCTGAAGTGGTACTGAGAAGCTTGTACAAGTTATTAGTGTATAGGAGATCTAGTCTATCACTCTGAATGACATGTACCCTCTATTGCGTCCCCTTGAAAAGAGTTAGTTGACGGGAGTTATAGTCATACTCCCATCTAACTATGGATTCAAGTTCAGGACCTTCAACCATTTGTAGAAAGGCTTTGCCTTTGGTTGTTGATCCCTTCCTTTTCTCCTCCTCTCTCAGTTTCAACTCTTCTTCAACCTTGGTCCTAGTGGTTAGCTCGACCATATGAAGACTGCCTAGATGATTTCTGATATGAGCAGCTACATCAGAGTTTGAAGGATTGGAGAATGGCTTCTCTACTAACTCAGCAATATCAAATCTGCTTAAGTGTAGCAGAGATGAAGCACTTAGCTTGTTGAGCTCTCCATTCTCTCTTTCAACAACAAAGTTGTGAGAAGAGTCTTCAAACCTCCACTGGATGATCTTCTTCCTAGGTGCAAGAGGTTGTCTTGGCACCCGGTCACCTTTCTTGGTATGAGTCACCAGCCTTCGAACCTCCACTGGATGATCTTCTTCCTAGGCACAATGGGTTGTCTTGGCACCCGGTCACCTTTCTTGGTATCTAGCAGAGTCACCAGCCTTCTCCTTAACTTCTTTTCTTCCTCATTCAAAGTGTCTGAATTGAGGCCAAGGAGATTTGCAGCTTGGTCCAATGTTCCTCTGGGCAGATCAAGAAATTGATCTCTAGTGAGGGAACATGAGGATCCATCAACATAAGTTAAATTGACTGAATCCTCCTCACAGGAGATATCGCTCAGGGTTGTGCAATTGATGAGCTTTGTCTTGATTGCCTTGAATTCTTCTAAGGAGAGATGTTTAGAAGGCTAAGGGGATGGTTTGAGGGGTTGTTGGGTAGGTTGAGGTGTTTGGGTTCTGGCTAGTGTTTTGGGTTGGAGGATGGGTAGTTTAGGTGGTTGAGGTGAAGAGGTTGGTAGGGGTGATGGTGTAGGTTCAGGGGTGTATGGTTCAGTGGTTGGTTCGGTTTTGATGGGGAATGGAAAGGGAATTGGTTCAGGTTGTGGTTGGGTTTGAAGTTGGGGTTGAGTAGTTGATTTGAAGATCATCCCCTGTCCCCTTCTGTACATCTCCTTCCTCTTCCCCGAGCGAATGTCAGCCTTTATGTCACTGACATGTCGCTGGAGGGTCTTTTCAGACATAGGACCCACCTGTCTGCCAGAGAAGCCATGATTCCTGAGATAGCTCTTCATCCACGGCTTCTCACCTATCCTCTTGGCAGCATCTAGTCCTGCTTCCTCTTCCTTCTTCTTCTTCAGCATTAGCTTTTCCCTGGCAGCTTTCTTTCTCTCTTTCTCCATTTGATCTTGCTCTTTGTTGAAGAGCCATAAGATCGTATCATTGTTGTGTGGAGATAATTCTTCTAGAGAGAAACCTCTTGAGGTTAGGAAAGTTATCATTTCCCTCCTGAGCTGCTGATCAGCTTCTCTTTCTTTTCTCTCCCTTTCTTCTTCTAAGGCCAACCTTGCTGCCTCTTCTCTTTGTTGTTTTTGCAGCAAAGTTGCCTTTTCCAGCTCAACTAACTCCTCTAATGGCTGCAGCTGCTTTGCTACTTGCAACTAGCAGTTTTCCAGTTGGAAGTCTACCTTTTCTTTTGAGTTTTTATAACCTTTCTTCCTCCTGAAGCTCTTCCTTTGTCATCTTCCTCTTTCCTTTGATGTCTTCGGAAGTGCTAGACTTTTGGGGTTTTTGGATGGAAGGTTCAGGTTGAGTAGTAAAGATGAAAGCTGGAGTTAATGCTGATGTTTGAGCTAGGGGTTGGGTGAGAAAATCCTCCTTATTAACCTCAAAAGCAAGTTCTAGGATTGCATCTGTGACTATTAGATCATTGGATAAGGAGAATAGTCCTTACGCAGCTGCAATCTCAGCTTCAGAAGATTGAAATTGTTCTTCCGAGGCTTTGACTTGTGCTTCGGAAGTCTGTGAGAATGCACTATCTGTGCCAACTGTCTCAGTTGCTGGGCCATCAGTCCTTGTTTCCCCTTCAAAGTTAATCTCAGGTTCCACTTGGACCTTAGATTGACCAACTTCCTCAATAGTGGTAGAAGGTGTAATTAACCTCTGAAGCTCTTGAGCTCCGAAGTAGATCACAGACAGATCAGGACTTGGTTGTTCAATAAGAGATTCCAACAGAAACTTGTTGAAGAACCTATTGAGATCTTGGAGCATCCTTTGATCCATTTGAATTACAACTGGAGGAGGCTCAGGAAAAACTGACGCTTGTAGCATAGGATATTTTGAGCTTAGGGAAGTGAGAGCTTGACTTTGGGGCTCCTCTTGTCTTTGGCTTTGTTCCTGAACACTCTCTCCTTTTTTGGTAGCATCATCCTGAGAGCTTGATGAGCTAGAGGAAGAGGTCAAAGAGACCTGAGTTGGTACATACCTAACAGACCTCTCAATCTGTTTCTCAGCTAGTTTGGCCTTGAGATTTTCAATATCAAGTTGCTAAGTGGCAGACATATCCTCTAAAGTCCTAACCTTAGATTAAAGATTTGAGACTTTAGAAAGCAGGTCTTCAATGTTGAGTTGCAGTCTTCCCTCATCTTCTTTTGAAGAATCACGGGGAGATGAGGTAACATACCTTGTATGTTCATCCTCACTACCAGATGTGGTTTCTTGGCGCCCTGGTTTCCCTTGCTCAATGATTTATCTTTCAGAGTCATCCAAGGGCATGGTTGCCGTAGATTCAGTCTCAGGCCCTGTTTGATGCGTCTGACCCGTCCACTAACCGCTGACTAGCTGACTCGGTCAGCCGGTCAGCGCGTTTGATGTTCACGACGAGGTGTCTGACCCGGTCGAAGGCTTCTGACCGAGACCTAAAGATTTTGATGACTGACCCGGTCAAAGGCTTCTCACGGTGCGACTTCCCCTGCGCGACCACCTCCCCGCGCGACTTCCCCTGCGCGACCACCTCCCTGCGCGACGTAGCAGGTGCCGTGGAATGAGGTGGCGGAAGGTGATGGTGGTGGATTGGATGTCGCCAGAGCGACGACGGAGGGGTGGCGGAGGACGGTGGATTGGGAGATTAGGGGTTTGAAAGTGGATGGAGGTTGGTTGGTGGAGTTGAATGTGGTGAAGGTGGAGATTGATGGAGGAGGGTGGTGACGGTGGCGACGGTGGGTTAAGGCGGTGGGGTTTGGTAGAGATGCGGTGGTCGACATTGGTGGCGTTGTGGTAGGTGGAGGATGGGGTAGATTGTTATGTTGTTGAATGTTCAATCAAAATTAAGAGTATTGCTGCACTATAGTAGTGCAGTTGATGGTGCGTGGTTTTTGACTTTTTGCTGAGGAACGGGAAGAGGGTGTGTGTGGTGACACAAGTGTGTATGTTTTTGTATGGTTTTTGAAAAATGAACGTGTATTGTTTAACACGATAGTACTTGCATTCAATTTGGCTATTTTTATTGATTACATAACACCAGTTAAATCTTACTCAGTCAGCACAATCAAACAACATTCAGATGCAGACTCAGTCAGAACTTCTTACTGGGTCAGCTTCTGAATCAGTTAGATCTTACTCAGTCAGCACAATCAAACAGCCCCTCAGTAATGTTACCACTGTCCTGAGGATCCTTTAAGGCTCCTTCAGTAGTGGCAGCTAAATCTACATGAGTCCCCTCCACATCAGTGGGACTCACCTCAGTAAAGGTTTGCTGATGGGGGCTAGAGATAAGAGATATCTTTGGGCTCTGTTGATCCTTGAGAGGGTGTTGTGGATCAACTTCATTGCCCTGAAGAGACATAATCTCTTCATCAGCTCCGATTAATAGGTCAGTATAGGATATGGAAGTAAAACCTAGTGACTCGGGACTTTGATCAATGTCTAAAGGCATTAAGCCTGTGATGGGGCTGTCCCTTTTTGGCTGATCAGGGGAGCATAGAGACTCTCCCTAAGGGTTTTCAGCTTGGGTTTTGGGCTCATGGGTCTGAGACTGAGGAGACTCAAGACCCATATTGAGGTCAATTGTGAAGGATGGTTGGACCTCAGGCTGAGTGGGAGCCCATTGTTCCACTCTAGCCTTTTTGGGTAGAACATGAGGAGCTTGTTCAATCAGAGAAGATTGAACAAGGGTTCGTTTGGGGCGTCTTTGATAAGTGAAGGTAATGGGAGGAGAAGGTAGATTTGGCAAAGTGAGGGTAGTTGCTGGTGTGGGTTCATCACCTGTGGGGTTAACAGGGATGTCACCAGGAGCCATTGGCTCAATCATACCTGGAAGAAGTGCGGTATCTCTTCCGGTGAAGTTGGTGGACACTCTCTTCAAGGTTTTGAAGATGGTCGGCCTCATTTGAGGAACAGTCAGAGCAGCTGCGCAGACAAGCTTGCTCTGGTCCAACTCACAATTGATTATGTGCTGGAGAAACCTGGGATACATGAAGAATGTGTCCCGTTGAAGGTTTCCCATGAGATTGGTCAACACAAATCTTGAGTAGTTGAAGCGGAGGCTTCTCACCAAACCATGAACTAGGCACCCAAGTTCATATGGGATTTGATCCCATCCCCCAGATTTGTTGGACAAGCAGTAAAGAACTACATGCAGCAAGAACTTCCAGTTGTAAGAGAAGTTGAATTTGGAGACGGTTGACCTGCTAACATCTCCACCATATCCCATTTGGATATAAGTGTTGTCTAAATCTGCTTTGGGGAATTGTGTAGGAGCGCCCTCATCATGAAGCTCTAGATGCTCCCTGATGATTTGTTCAGAAATAACCAACTCCTGGCCACAGATGCTCGATCTAATGACACGAACCCCATTTAGGGTTTCAATCTGACCTTTTGTCCAAAATTCAGACATATGATTTGAGTAAACCATGGGGTTAACAGTCAGGACAGTGTAGTAAGAAGATTGGGTTAGAAAGGAGATGATATCTGAGAAGTCGGCATCCCTTGAAGAGTCAAGGAGTGCGACTTGGTTATGCTGAGGGTTTAGTGCCATTTGAGAAAGTTGCAAGTAGATAGTTTGGAATTGGGTAGATTGAAGGTGAAGAAAGCTTTTAGGGCAGTAATTTTGGTAAAAAGGATGAAAGTGATTATCATGAGGTATTTAAACGGGTGGAATGGCGGTTTAAAGGGGGTTTGGATAAGATGATGGGAGGTTTCAGTGGATGATGTGACATGGGCGGTAAGGTTAGGCCATTTAAATAATCCGACATCATTAACAAAATCTTTACCTTTTTACAGAGTGGGGCCCAAAAGATTTCCGTTACACAGTAAAATTCTTTCTTCCGAGTATAAAGCATTTCCGAAGGTAATGTTCTTCCGAAGGCAAATTTACTTCCGAAGGTAAAGTGATTACTTCCGAGAGTATATGTCGCTTTCCGAATGGAGAGTGTTACAAGCTTCGGAAGTAGATCTGATATGAAATCAATCGCTTCTTCCGATACTTAACAACTCTTCCGAGAAGAAAATTATCTTGGGAGAAATTTGCTTCGGAAGATATGTAAAATATCTTCCGAGGGTTAATTCCTCTTCGGAAGAATTCATACTTAGATAAAATTTTAGAGAAAGATCTTTTGTAACAGGGCTTAGATTGTTTTGACATAAGACTTTACACATTAAAAGGTTTTCAAATGAGATAGACTAATCAAGGTTTATCATCCCAATAGCTGTAATGAGATATTTAAATCTTTGTTCATCAAAGGCTTTGGTGAACAAGTCAGCATATTGTTCATTTGAATCAACTTTGATTAGCTTGATAAGATTTTTCTCATGAATATCTCTAATGAAATAATACCTGTTATCGATGTGCTTAGTCTTGGAGTGCTTTACTGGATTTTCAATAATGGAGATAGCACTGTTGTTGTCAATGTGGAAAGGAGTGCTCATGAAGTTGAATCCGTAGTCTATCATCTGGTTTTGAATCCACAACAGCTGAGCACAGCAACTACCAGCAACAATGTATTCAACTTCAGCAGTTGATGTAGAGACACAGGATAGTTTCTTGCATTGCCATGAGATGATCCTTCCACCAAGATATTGACATCCACCGGATGTTGATTTCTTGTTGATATTGCAGCCACCATAATCACTGTCAGAGTAACCATAGAGATTGAAATCACTATTTCTTGGATACCAGAGACCTAGTTTAGGTGCTCCTTTGAGGTATCTAAGGATTCTCTTTGCAAACATGATATCAGGTCTACTTGCTGTGAGATACATCAGAGAACTAATAATCGCTCTATACTGATGTTTATCAGTATCCTCCCCCTCTGAGTCAGGGCAAAGATTGTGGTTTCTGGATATAAATGTTTTTGCTGCCTTACAATCTTTCATGTCAAATCTTTCTAAGATGTCATTGACATAATTAGATTGACTGATGAAAAACCCTTCCTTCATTTACTTCACCTGAATTCCAAGGAAAAAGTCCATTTTTTCCATGGAACTCATCTCAAACTTCTTCTTCATAATGCTCTCAAAGTCTTTACACATTTGGTCATTTGAGGAACCAAATATGATGTCATCAACATAGACTAGAACTAGCAAGATGTCTTTCCTAGACTTCCTTATGAACAGAGTCTTATCAATGGTACCTCTAGTGTAGCCATTCTTCAGGAGAAACTGAGACAATGTCTCATACCACAGCCTAGGTGCTTGGTGCAGCCCATATAGAGCTTTATCCAATTTGCACACATATTTGGGATGTTGTGTATCTTCAAATCCCGGAGGTTGGCATACATAGACTTCCCTATCTATATCCCCATATAGAAAGGCACACTTGACATCAAGCTGGTAGACAATGAAATTCTTGGATGCAGCATAAGCAAGGAAGATCCTAACTGCCTCAAGTCTTGCAACAGGCGCAAAGACATCAGTATAATCGATTCCCTCCTCTTGAGTGTATCCTTGAACCACCAATCTTGCCTTGTTCTTGATAATCAAGCCTCTATCATCTCTCTTGTTTCTGAAAACCCATTTAGTGCCTATAGGTACTTGACCAGATGGTAGCAGACATAGGTTCCAAACCTTTTGTCTTTTGAATTGAAGCAGCTCCTCTTGCATTGATTCAACCCAGCTACTATCTTTCAAGGCATCTTCCACCTTCTTGGGTTCCATTTGGGATAAAAAGCACGAGTACAAGCAGACATTCCCATTGTGAGTTTGTCCTCTTGTTCTCACGCCTTCAGAGACTTCCCTTATGATGTTCTCAGCTGGATGCGTGTTGTGAATCCTAAGTCTAGGAATCACCTTCAGTTGCAAAGATAAATCCAAATTGGACATATTTTGCTCAGGAGCTTGAATACTTGGTCCAGCTGCTGTTTCAAACTCATTCAATGAGCACCGATTGAATGAAAGAGAAACATCATCATTTGTTTGCTGTGAAACAACATCAACAGTTGCCTGTTCCTTCAAGATGTTGCTTTCATTAGCTTGGTGTTGTGCAAGGTCACCTGAAGAGGTTTGAGAGTCAATAGGTGAACTGCTTGTTGAAGCTCCACTATCTCTTGAGATGGTTATACTATCAGATCTTCCAATAGTGGGAACTTGATTTGCTGCAGCTCTTGGAGAACTTGGAATAGGTTTGGGAAGCTCAAACAGTTGATCATCATCTGAGTCACTTTGAGCACCTGTTCCAGCTGAAACATTCTCACAAGATGGTTTAGAATAGTTTGGAAACTATTCTAAATCAAATATATGATCAGGACCATTTCCCCTAACACAAGAAGTGTGCTCATTAACTACAATGTTGAAAGATTCCTCAAATTGTTGATTTTTAATGTTATAAACTCTATAAGCTTTAGAGTTAGAGGAATATCCAACAAAGATGACATCATCCGACTTTTCAGCAAATTTTGCCAAATTGTCTTTTGTGTTAAGTATGGTACACCTGCTGCCAAAGGACCTTAGAAAGCCAATGAATGGTGGCCTCTTGTTCCATAGCTCATAAGGGATTTTTCCATGTGGCTTAACTACAAGGACCCTGTTCTGCACATAGCATGCAGTGCTGACTGCCTCTGCCCAGAATGTTAGAGGTAGCTTTGAATCAGCTAACATAGTCCGAGCAGCCTCAATAAGTGTTCTATTCCTCCTCTCAGCAACACCATTTTGTTGATGAGTTCTAGGAGCACTATATTGTCTGGCAATCCCTTTTGAGTTACAAAATGAGTCAAGAAAGTGGTTCTTAAACTCAGTCCCTTGATCACTTCTAATTATTTTAACCTTGTGATCAATTTGATTTTCTATTTTAAGAATAAAAGATTTCAAAGTTTCAGCAGTTTCATCTTTAGTTCTTAAAAAGAATACCCATGTAAATCTAGTAAAATCATCAACAATCACAAGGCAATATGATTTCCTTCCAATGCTTATTATACTTGTGGGACCAAATAGATCCATGTGCAATAAGTGTAATGGAGTGGTGATGGAGTTAACAACTTTGTATTATGAGATGCCCTGTGTTGTTTCCCTTTCAGGCATGCAACACAGTTATCTTTGCAGAAAAATTCCTTTTTAGGCAAACCATATACCAAGTTATTTTTAGCCAATTTATTCATTGTCTTAAAATTTACATGACACATTCGTTTATGCCATAGTGTTGACTCATCACCATCAGCTTTGGAAAGAAAGCATGATACTTCTCCCATTGGGGAAACATTGTTCATATCCAGCTTGTACATATCCCCTTTCCTAGGAGATCTAAGAAGCACCAATTCCTGAGAAATTGTCATCCCAGGTTTGAGGATTATGCACTCATGTTCTGTGAAGAGCATTTGATGCTTTTGATCACAAAACTGAGAAACACTTAACAGGTTGTGTTCAAGCTGCTTGACAAAGTTAACTTTGTCAACCTTTAATTTTCCATTGGATATACTTCCTCTGCCAGAAATATATCCTCCGGCCTCACCTCCAAACTGGACAGGACCTCCATCATAATGTTGGAATTGTTGAAGGAGAGATTTGTTCCCTGTCATGTGCCTGGAGCATCCACTATCCACAATCCAAACATTGTTATTCTTGTCATATGGATGTCCCTGCACATAAGATGAGATGATTAGTTTTAATTAGAAACCCAAGCCTTGTTGGTCTTGGGTTCTTCCAATGATAGTGATAAAATTGAACCAAAATTTATGCATGGGGGTTCAATGGATGTCTTTGAAGAAGAGGTTTGGGCTACAGCATCTTCCTTGATCTTCCATTCCATCCCATGGTTGATCATGGAGGATGAGCTTGTTGAAGCTTTTGTAGCTTGGCATTCTTCCGAAGCTTCTTTCTTTTCGGAAGAAGCCTTCACCACCTTTTCTTCCGAAGTAGTCTTCTTCTGGGATGGTCTCAAGGGAACTCTTTTATTCTTTTGAGTCTTGATAGCTTTAGCTTCCGAAGCCTTTTTCCTTTCGGAAGAAGGACCTTCTTCCGAAAGCAGCCTTGCTTTGGAAACAAGCTTTTCTTTTTTTATCACTTGAACCATTTGATATGGTCCAAATAAGAAACCTTTCCTGACTTCTTCCTTTTTAACATTATTTGCATAATGTGTGCTAGTAGGATTGTAGTAACAATCTTTGGCCATGTGGTTTTGCAGACCACATATTATGCATGCAATATTAATCTTTTGGGAATTTGAGGATTGCTGTTTCTTGTTCTTTTTCTCTTCATCAGCAACCTTTCCCTTAAACTTCTGATCTTTTGGTAGGACAAGAGTGCTGGTATTACACCCTTTTCCTGAATTAGAGTTTCCAACCACTTGGAATCCAGCTGAGATTCTTGTCACACCCAACCTTGACGGCGGAAACGTCGAGGAGTGAGAGTTAAGATCGTTCACAGCCACATAACGCTATTAATAATCCAAATATAATTTAAACATAAGTTTCAATTGTATCATTACAAACATAAGTCTCAAAGAAATTAAAAGTATAACATAGAATGTAACAAATCATTCTTATTTCATTTATTTAACTAGGTCCATTCCTAGATGTGCAAGCTTCAAAGAGTAGATCACACACTTGAGGTATTCCTGAAACATGTTAAAAATAAAAGGGTCAACATAAAAATGTTGGTGAGCATTCCATAGTTTCAATACATAAGTATATAAAAGATGGCAATTCAAGTCATAAGTTAGTGAATAAAGTGATTAGGGATGTTATGAACAATGCAACAATCAAACCTCGACAATGTTTTACAAGTCTCAAACGTTTAAAAGTATATACGATCAGCTAAGTGTGCTTGGATCAACCAAAGCAGGCTTGTCTTACCCATAGATCTATGACTTCGCTGGGCTAGCAATAGTTAATGATTGTACATATAACGCCATAACATGGTAACCACAAAAGTTCAACTAACCACAACTTTGCATGATGAATTGCCATAAAGATTACAAGTCTCAAATAAGTTTACAAGTGCAATGATAATAAGTTAACATGTTTCACCCCAAAGTGTGAAAATAAGCAAAAAGGGGTATGGAAATACTCACATTGATATAAGCATTACAAGATGTTAAATAAAGATTTAAAGGATGATCCAAAGTAATCCCAAGTATTCATTACAAGGCACCTAAATATGTCATACAAGATGTAGATAAATAATATGATTAACGTTCAAATAATGATTAGGGTTTCTATAGTTTTAAGGGGTTTTTGATAAGTAACAATTTACAAAGTAATTATTTTACATTTTTAATTCATTAGAAGAATTATATATGTAAACATTTTAGAAATGAATCAATATATATCAAAGTTGATGTTCAATAAGTAATTATATTTTCTTGGTAACAATATATTTGTATTTTATATAAAGACGTGAAATAAGAATAATATTTATAATAAAGTTTGTAATATTTATATAAAAATAAAGTCTCATAGCTAAATAAAATAAGCACGTTTCAAACAATAATTTATACTTGTTACTTGAACAAATAATGATTTAGTGAGTTATAACGATATTCAATGTCTATTTTATAAGTAAAATAATTTAAATATATTATTTGAACGATTAATGATTAGTAAGTTAAAACAATATTTTTAGTCTAACTTATAAGAAAATAATAAAAATGTATTATTTGAACGAATAATGATTAGTAAATTAAAACAATATTTTAAGTCTAACTTATAAGAAAATATTCTAAATATATTATTTGAACCAATAATGATTTAGTAATGAAACAATATTTAAAGTCTATTTTATAAGAAAAATAGTTTAAACATATTATTTGAACAAACAACTAGTTAGTAGATTAAAACTATATTTTAAGTTTAACTTATATGAAATAATCTAAATATATCGTTTGAGCAAATAATAATTTAAATAGTTAGTCAACATTAAAATTCCATTTTTTATAAAAATTTAACTAATTATATTCTTTGTTTTAACAAAATTAAATAACATGTTAGGTTATTATAAGAAAATAAATTTTCAGAAAATAATTGTTAGCCTTTAAAATAACTAGAATTTATAGAATGGATTTTTAGAATTTTTAGAAATTTTTATATAATTTTGTATAGGCTGAAAAACTTCTAAAAAAAATTAATGAGGTTACCCGGGGTCGAACCCGGGACCTCAATGTTGGAAGATGGACATGGAACCGGTGAACCAAGGCATACAGCCGCGGTTATCAACGGTTTCGATTAAATTTAAACCTAATTCCAAAGACTCCCCCCCCCCCAACCAAGAACCCTAGATCGGTGTAACCCAAAATCAAACATCAGATTGTTGTTAGTATTGAAATTAAGCATGGGGCTTTTAATCCCTGAATGAAATCGAATGAGTGTGTGATCTTAATTACCTGAATTGATGTCAAATCGATTAGAACAAGATCAAAGAACATCACGACTGCCTTGAAGTCAATTCAATATTCAAATGTTGTTTTTAATCCAATTAACTTTGCAGGTAGAATCCAAGGACGATGGTAAGCAAAAGCCCTCTATCAATTCGATTTAATAGAGTTCCGAACATGAATTCCCGTTGAGTTGCAGGTCGCGAGTTGTATTGTTGCTCGTTGGTGTTGGATTTGGGTTTTCCAGGTGAAATTGGGAGTTGTAAGCGTTTAGGAATAGATAGGTCGATCGTTTAGGTTCGATTAATTGGGTTATCATGTGGATTAAATGTTCGAACGTCCATAGGGTTTATGGCATCGGTTATGCTCTCGGTGGAGCTTCGTAACCGATGCTTTAACTCGTTTATTTGATGATTAACGGTTCTAATCAAGTTTCAAAAGAGTTTGGTAACGGTTTTGGACTAAAAATCGATTAAATTTAAAGGTTTTTGGGGTCGCCGGAGCCGCCGGAGCTCCGCTGGACTAATGGCCGGAAAAACGGGGTTTAAAAGGGGGAAAGGGGTTTGGTTTTAATAATTTACACAACAAGTCCCTGTAGTTTAGAAGTTAACATCTTATATCTTAAACTTTGTTTTAAGGTTTATAAATTAACAAAACTAACCCTTGACTTTTAAATTAAAGTTTAATGCATTTTAAGTTTAATAATTTTATAGAATTATTATTATTAATAACAATATCATTATTATTGTTATTATTCTTTGTTATTGTTATAATCATTATTATTATGATTATTATTATTGTTTATATCATTATCATTAATATTATTATTAATAGTGTCATTATTATAATAACAATAATAGTTATTATTTTATTTAAGATTATTAACACCTTAAATTTTATAATAATAAACAAACATTATAACACTTATAATGTTATTATTATTATATTAATTTGTTAATCACCAAATATGTATAACAAACCCTAAGGTTTCAAAATGGCATAAAAGGCCCTTTTAAGATTTAATAAAGTTTACTTTTAATTTAACGAAATTAAGAGATGTCACAGTCTCCCCAACTTAAAAGAATTTCGTCCCGAAATTAAAATGAACTTAGAGGAACAAAGGATTTATAATGAAAGGTAAATGTTCAACGAACAGTGTTTGACGTTTGATTACAAATGGAACGCTTCCCTATATGGAATCTTACAAGATTCTTAACATAATAAACGCGAGACGTTTTGAGATGAAACGTTAGAAAACGATGACAAGTTACCGTGGTTCCTTGGATTTATAAGTCACAACTTCTAGAATAATGATGTCTAGAAATCAATAAAAGGCCAACAATGATAAGAAAGGTTAACCGTCAGGATTTAAGAATCCCAAACGTCACTATATGAAACGATCTTAACGCATACCTTGTGAATATGTATCTCCCCTTTGACCAATCATCGGTCTAAGAATAATACGATATGCGAAGATTTTGGAATAAGTTCACGACGATGGTTAGGAACATTATTAAAAGCAAAAAAAAAAATGAATTGATCATCAAGATTAATGAGCGATGTTTAACGACATACCACGGTATACGACTATTTGAGATAGATACAATCCAATGTCTCGACCCGTTAACCCACATGAGTCAATATGAAATCAGTTAATCGATCTATATTGCACCATTTGTCATCATGGCTTCTAAGATAAGAGGCACTTAGTGATGAAACGTTAAACAGGAGATTCATAGGAACACGAATGTTAGGCTTTGTCATAAGTGAAGGTAAGACACTTGGACATATACCAGGTTATGTCTTTTCTTTTATGCCAAACCCTTGACTACAAGTTACGAAGGTTTATGAACCTCCACGTTACAATGTAAGTAATAACGAGTCTCGTTAGTCGAAACCAAGATAGAGTTTTAAAGATTTTCTAAGGTTGAGGGTTCAAAAGCGATTCAAGAAATAACGCAAACATTAAGACATGCATTTGTAACCATGTTTTGCAAGGTAACAAATTTCCAAATATAGTTTGCATACGTAATTCATCAAACCCATAAGTACAGTCGAGAACATTAGTATGACTAGAAAGACATAATCACAAGTTGATAACGTCTTTATTTAGTAGAAAGATTGTTTAAGAAGGCTACCATCACACAATCATATGTTGATGACTACTCAAAATGGAAGTTGATAAGTAAGGAATAAATGGTTCGATGTAGCTAGATCGAGTTAAAACATGAAGATAAAGGGAAAGAAATCGTTTTAAAAATTTAAATGCTCCAAGCTCGGAATCAAAATCAACCTAGAGTGATCGGGTCTCTTTTCAAGTTCAAAAATCATGCTTTGGCTTGATAGGTCCAAACACTAACATTGGTTCACCCTTCAAGTTTCTACATATTTCTTGTCACTTGATTAAAACCTTGGTAAGTTGGAGATCAAGAAATGAGAATAGTCATCAAGGTGTGGTTTTCACTCCTAACTTGATAGTGTATTCCCAAGGTATGACCACTAACTTACCAATCAAAAAGTTCAATCCCAACTCCTTGTTGAGGATCCACAGAAATAAGACGAGGTAACTCACCATTAAGGTAAGGGAAATCACTCCTATCTTAACGGTGAAGTTTTACAAAAACAAAATATAACAAGATGAACTTCTTCATCAAAATCCAGAAATCACTCCTACTTTGATGAAGTCGTCTCATTTGAGCAAATACAATTCATAAAGATGATATTATCATCAAGGTATGGAATTCACGCCTATCTTGATGATTGAATTTCATCATAGCAAGAAAACAATCGAAGATTGACATTTGTCACCAAAGTACGGGTTTCAATCCTATTTTGGTGAGATCATGTCATTTGTGAAATGCCATTCCAAAGAAAATAATTGAAGTCAATCCTCGGGATAAGGAAATCACCCCGATCCAGAGGATGAAATTTTATAAATCACAATTGGGAACCATTTATCGAAACGAATAGAGAATCATCAAAGTAAGGGAATCACCCCTGTTTTGATGAGTTAGAATCATTTAGAAGATACGGGTGTTCTTAGTCATAGGTTGACTTGCAAACACTTGCATCTCTCACGGTGCAGACGGTACGGAGTTTGACTTAACGACGAAAGGAAAATAATATCAATTAGAAATTCGGGAAAATTTCAAGTTACATCAATGTAACAAAAGGAAAAAAAATCATGCTTACAAGCTTAAGATCAAAGTTCAAGATAACAGAAGTTGTTGTGGTGTTCAAATCTTGGATGGTTTCAATCGGGAAGACGAAATCAAGAGCAGGAAATTATTCAACACCACAATGAGATGTGAACATTCGATTCACAATCGAAAGGAGTACATGGACTTCTCAAGATATGAGGTCAACCATAGCCTTATTGAAGACACGCGTACTTATAAGTGATCACTCATCTCAAGGGTTTCGAGTCAAGTAAATGGATTCAATGATCGAGTCAAATCGCCATTTACACTTTGCCTAGACAAAGTATCCCGAGATGTAAGAATTCCACCTATAGCATTGCATGTTCTTGGTTATGGGACACATCCTTAAGAAGACTTGAGAATCATAAGTAACGGTTTAAAGTTTTTGATGACCATTCGGTTTAGATTCCCAATATCTTTGGGTATATTAAGATCCATGTTCACGTTGGTCAAGATATAGAAATAGTCACATGAAACGCTCAACGTGTAACGGTGTTTAAACGTAAGAGTTGAAATGTAGGTTAGGTTCAATATTAACTGGAACATTGTGTATAATAAGAATGAAGAGATACCAGTTCAAGGAATCAAAGATTTTTAAGATACAAAGAGGATGGTTCCATTTGGTAACGCATTACCATTTGGAATCGTTGACACGTCAAGGTAAATTGACCCATTTGCCATAGAGACTTGTGTATGTTGACCATAGTTTATCACTCATCCCAGAAATCCCCAGGTAAGCATAACTGGTCTCACAATGAGATTTATACGATATGCTTGCCTTAGCCCGAAGGCCTTTTGCCAGGAAATCCAGAATACAGGTGTCTATGTGTCACACAAATTTCTTTGGTTTATGAAATCAAAACCTTGATGAGATTTTCATAGATTAGACATAGAGTCTAAGGAACTAAACCCACGATGATAGATGTAGATTCCACATGTCGCCGAGAATAGGTTTAAGAAGTTCATTTGTCGGGGAGAGTCAAAGAGTTAAAATTAAGTTTAGGGAGACAAGTAACTAAGTTTAAACATACATAAGGTAATCCTATGCTAAGGCATCAAGTTGCACAAAAGACATAGCATTATGTAGCATGTAACAATATATATATTTCCAAGAATATAAATATTATTCTATGAGGTTCATGCATAAGCTATAGTCTAGGTCACCATTTCTAATAACCTAAATCCCTATAGTTATGGGCTCTGATACCAATCTGTCACACCCCAACCTTGACGGCGGAAACGTCGAGGAGTGAGAGTTAAGATCGTTCACAGCCACATAACGCTATTAATAATCCAAATATAATTTAAACATAAGTTTCAATTGTATCATTACAAACATAAGTTTCAAAGAAATTAAAAGTATAACATAGAATGTAACAAATCATTCTTATTTCATTTATTTAACTAGGTCCATTCCTAGATGTGCAAGCTTCAAAGAGTAGATCACACACTTGAGGTATTCCTGAAACATGTTAAAAATAAAAGGGTCAACATAAAAATGTTGGTGAGCATTCCATAGTTTCAATACATAAGTATATAAAAGATGGCAATTCAAGTCATAAGTTAGTGAATAAAGTGATTAGGGATGTTATGAACAATGCAACAATCAAACCTCGACAATGTTTTACAAGTCTTAAAAGTTTAAAAGTATATACGATCAGCTAAGTGTGCTTGGATCAACCAAAGCAGGCTTGTCTTACCCATAGATCTATGACTTCGCTGGGCTAGCAATAGTTAATGATTGTACATATAACGCCATAACATGGTAACCACAAAAGTTCAACTAACCACAACTTTGCATGATGAATTGCCATAAAGATTACAAGTCTCAAATAAGTTTACAAGTGCAATGATAATAAGTTAACATGTTTCACCCCAAAGTGTGAAAATAAGCAAAAAGGGGTATGGAAATACTCACATTGATATAAGCATTACAAGATGTTAAATAAAGATTTAAAGGATGATCCAAAGTAATCCCAAGTATTCATTACAAGGCACCTAAATATGTCATACAAGATGTAGATTAATAATATGATTAACGTTCAAATAATGATTAGGGTTTCAATAGTTTTAAGGGGTTTTTGATAAGTAACAATTTACAAAGTAATTATTTTACATTTTTAATTCATTAGAAGAATTATATATGTAAACATTTTAGAAATGAATCAATATATATATCAAAGTTGATGTTCAGTAAGTAATTATATTTTCTTGGTAACAATATATTTGTATTTTATATAAAGACGTGAAATAAAAATAATATTTATAATAAAGTTTGTAATATTTATATAAAAATAAAGTCTCATAGCTAAATAAAATAAGCACGTTTGAAACAATAATTTATACTTGTTACTTGAACAAATAATGATTTAGTGAGTTATAACGATATTCAATGTCTATTTTATAAGTAAAATAATTTAAATATATTATTTGAACGATTAATGATTAGTAAGTTAAAACAATATTTTTAGTCTAACTTATAAGAAAATAATAAAATGTATTATTTGAACGAATAATGATTAGAAAATTAAAACAATATTTTAAGTCTAACTTATAAGAAAATATTCTAAATATATTATTTGAACCAATAATGATTTAGTAATGAAACAATATTTAAAGTCTATTTTATAAGAAAAATAGTTTAAACATATTATTTGAACAAACAACTAGTTAGTAGATTAAAACTATATTTTAAGTTTAACTTATATGAAATAATCTAAATATATCATTTGAGCAAATAATAATTTAAATAGTTAGTCAACATTAAAATTCTATTTTTTTTATAAAAATTTAACTAATTATATTCTTTGTCTTAACAAAATTAAATAACATGTTAGGTTATTATAACAAAATAAATTTTCAGAAAATAATTGTTAGCCTTTAAAATAACTAGAATTTATAGAATGGATTTTTAGAATTTTTAGAAATTTTTATATAATTTTGTATAGGCTGAAAAACTTCTAAAAAAAATTAATGAGGTTACCCGGGGTCGAACCCGGGACCTCAATGTTGGAAGATGGACATGGAACCGGTGAACCAAGGCATACAGCCGCGGTTATCAACGGTTTCGATTAAATTTAAACCTAATTCCAAAGACTTCCCCCCCCCAACCAAGAACCCTAGATCGGTGTAACCCAAAATTAAACATCAGATTGTTGTTAGTATTGAAATTAAGCATGGGGCTTTTAATCCCTGAATGAAATCGAATGAGTATGTGATCTTAATTACCTGAATTGATGTCAAATCGATTAGAACAAGATCAAAGAACATCGCGACTGCCTTGAAGTCGATTCAATATTCAAATGTTGTTTTTAATCCAATTAACTTTGTAGGTAGAATCCAAGGACGATGGTAAGCAAAAGCCCTCTATCAATTCGATTTAATAGAGTTCCGAACATGAATTCCCGTTGAGTTGCAGGTCGCGAGTTGTATTGTTGCTCGTTGGTGTTGGATTTGGGTTTTCCAGGTGAAATTGGGAGTTGTAAGCGTCTAGGAATAGATAGGTCGATCGTTTAGGTTCGATTAATTGGGTTATCATGTGGATTAAATGTTCGAACGTCCATAGGGTTTATGGCATCGGTTTTGCTCTCGGTGGAGCTTCGTAACCGATGCTTTAACTCGTTTATTTGATGACTAACGGTTCTAATCAAGTTTCAAAAGAGTTTGGTAACGGTTTTGGACTAAAAATCGATTAGATTTAAAGGTTTTTGGGGTCGCCGGAGCCGCCGGAGCTCCGCCGGACTAATGGCCGAAAAAACAGGGTTTAAAAGGGGGAAAGGGGTTTGGTTTTAATAATTTACACAACAAGTCCCTATAGTTTAGAAGTTAACATCTTATATCTTAAACTTTGTTTTAAGGTTTATAAATTAACAAAACTAACCCTTGACTTTTAAATTAAAGTTTAATGCATTTTAAGTTTAATAATTTTACAAATTATTATTATTAATAATAATATCATTATTATTGTTATTATTCTTTGTTATTGTTATAATCATTATTATTATGATTATTATTGTTGTTTATATCATTATCATTAATATTATTATTAATAGTGTCATTATTATAATAACAATAATAGTTATTATTTTATTTAAGATTATTAACACCTTAAATTTTATAATAATAAACAAACATTATAACACTTATAATGTTATTATTATTATATTAATTTGTTAATCACCAAATATGTATAACAAACCCTAAGGTTTCAAAATGGCATAAAAGGCCCTTTTAAGATTTAATAAAGTTTACTTTTAGTTTAACGAAATTAAGAGATGTCACAATTCTATCTTCAGCTTAGACTCAGCCACTTTCTTGGCAGTTTTTCTGGCTGCCTTAGCTCTGCTTCTTCTGGCTTTGGTGGTCAGGGTTTGATCATCATTGGTAGGAGAGGGTATAATTACCTGGTTCTTCCCTGTGATGGTCTCCATGGTTGCATCATTCTTTGACTCATAAGAAGCTAGGTCAGCAGATGGAACCTCTTTCTCTTCAGTACCACACCTTGGTTGTCTTATAGACTCATAGGAGTGTGGTGGAGCAATTTCATTGGTTCCCAACCCATCTTTGTTTTGGTAACAAATTTTTAAGTGAGAGGATGATGCAAGAATGGCTTGGAAGTTTTGCTCGGAAATAGCATACTTCTTGGCTTGAGCCTCACCTGTGACAAGCTGGGCTTGAGCCTCAGTCAATTTGGATATTAAATCCTTTATTTGAGTCTTATAGTTTGTGTGTTCGTGTTTTAATAGGGACACAATTTTCTCTAACTCTTCAATTTATCTTTAATAGTCAGATTCTGCCCTTTTAAAATCAGATTTTAAAACATTTAAAGACTCAATATCGGATTTAATCTCTATATTGTAGTCCTGATACAATTTAACCTTAGCAATACATGCAGGAGTACATAGATGTTCATATACCTTATTTTCATCTGTTCCGGCCATGAGTGCTTGAGCAGGAGTCACATCATGTACCATGAAGCTCCAGTCAACTTCTTGAGCCATTGCAGCTGTTTCTGATGACTTTCCGGTGGGCTTTGGTAGATGGATGTGTGGAGGCCTGTGGGGTTCCCAAATTAGACTTGGGAGCCTTGCATTCCCTTGCAAAATGACCAAGTTGGTTACAGTTGTAACATTTGGCCTTAGTTTTGTCAAACCCAAATTTGCTGTTGATTGGGTTCTGGGGAAACTGCCTTCCAGTTCTCTTAAAGAACTTCTTTACCCTGTAGGTTAACAGAGCCATTTGTTGGACTATGTCCATGTATTCCACGTCATCCGAGCTGAAGCACTCTAGATCATCAAAGCAATATTGATAATCATTTGAGTGTCCACTTCCTGAGACAAAAGCACAGCTGTCCTGAAAGGAGCTTTGTTGAGCTTGTTGAGACCTTAGAGTCTCAAGAAATGTGATGTATGGCCCAGAAGAACAAGATGGCTGCTGGGTGTAAGTGAGGTATTGTTGAGGCTGGGAGGTTCCTGAGCCTTCAGCAACCATTAAAGCGTTGCTAGCAGGAAGACTCAAGGGTCTGCTTGTCACTCTCCATTTCCAAACGGTATCCATCAAGGATCCCATAGAGTTTAGTCATGGTGAATGTATTCACGTTCTCTGTTCTCTTGATAGAGACACAGTAGAATGTCCACTCATTGGGTAATGCACTCATGAACTTTCTTGTAATGTCTCTAAGTTCATTAGCAATTCCCACAGATTGAAGGGAAGAAATGAGATCCATGTACCTGAAGTATTGCTGGCTAAGTGTCTCTCCAGCAACGTAGGTGAAGTTCTCGAACTGCTGCTTCAGTGAGTCCTCCTTGGAGTCATTTGAGCTTGAATACATTTGAGCAAGCGCATCAAATAGTTCTTTGGCAGACTTGCAATGCTCAAACCCCACCATGATGGAGTTGGGAATTGCAGTCATGAGAACGGTCATAGCATTGCTGTCAATGTCCAGCTTCTTCCGGTCCTCATCAGAATAATCTTCAACAGCTTTCTCAATCATGGCACCGTTTCCACCAGCTACCTTTGGCTTATACGGGCCATTGACAATGGATTGCCACATCTTATTGTCTTGATACCTGATGAAGCCTTCCATTCGTCTGCTCCATGACCTGAAGTTTTCAGGGGTGATGATGGGTGCTTTGGTCATCGTCCCCATCTCTACTTCAGATTTGTTGAGGAGTGAAAACAAGTTGATTAGGATGTTAAGATCTCACAATCAAGAGCCTAAAAAGCTCTGATGCCAATTGCAGGATCGGGTTTGTCACTTAAACACTTGGATTTCTCTCAAACTCACTTATAGAACACTCAAATCAGATGAAGTAGAGTCTTTTTATAAGAGTTGATAATAATATAATAAGTAACAAAGAACACAAAGAAATAATTTTCAAGGCACTTGTATATATTACTTCTCAACTCAAAGTATTACAAGACTCTTACAAGCATAGAACATGAGTTACAATGAGAAACTATATATACTAGATCCTACAGCCGGATATACTTTGATACCAGCTGGAAACCTAAGACTAAAGCATATACTACAATGCTAAAGTTAAGGTATCTTAGATAAAGTATTATCTAAGATATGGTAGTCATGACATGTCCATGACTTACCTTTTGTCACCAACTAAAGATGACAACTGTACTAACTTATAAAGGTAAACAGTGGAATAAAGTATGGTCAACTACATGGCTTTTGAGAAAACGCCATGCAGTATCTCAGAGGTTTGTAGCGGAGTGTCAGGGAGACCATACTTATGTCCACTGGATAATAGTAGTGTCTTCCGAAGGTAAGTTGGCTTCGGAAGAACAAGTTCTTCCGAAGCCACTTATACTTCGGAAGAGGCTTCTATACTTTCAAGGCTTGAGGACTTCTATACTTCGGAAGTTGACTTCTGATCTGTCATTCTAAGTCTTGATCTTCGGAAGTAAGTTCTTTGTCTTCGGAAGTTGGAGTTTTCCTTCGGAAGTTAGTTTACACTTTTGTCTTCGGAAGAGCTCCTTTTTTCTTCGGAAGTTCCACACTTAGCTTTGGAAGTCCTTTATTAGTTGTACCAAAATAGTCTAAGTGATTTGGTTTTGGTTGCACCAGCCTTTCTAGATCCAACAGCTTTGGTCTAAGAAGTTGTAGTAAAGGCTTTCTATTATCTCAAGAGCTTAAAGGTGTTATTATGCTGATGATATGGTAGGATTGTTATGATCATTTGAACCATGTTTTTCTCAATGCAATGACATATATGCCATAGTTGATGCAGGTGTCTGTGATGCCCCTCTGTCCGGTGATATGGATGTTATTTTCTGGTTCAATGCCCTACCCTGATGCAACTATTTTTCTTGAATGAGGCTGTGAGGAGACTATTGGTTTTTTCCGCATGTGATTTCAAACAATTGCATAAGGTAATTGGTTCTTTGAATATGTTGAAGAGGCTATGATGATTAAAATCTGAATACTCAATTTGGCGTGGCAGAATTGGATGGGGCAGGTCATCTTCTAAACTTGCATCCTCCATTGCAGCCAATTGTGTTACATATCTGAGCCTATTGTTTGTTTAATGTGTTAGGTTATTGCAAAATCTTGGTGGTGTTTTCAAATGATGGTGTATCTGATAAGCTTACATGTTCTTTAGAATTGTTTTATTATGTTAATTTATTTTGAGGTTTCAGAAATGGTTTGAAATGACAATGGTTTTTCATTGTTGGCCATTTCAAACAACTTTCTAAAGGGTAATAGGTTCACTGAATGTCGAGAAGGCTGTTAATATGTTATTCGAGATGAATCTAAATAGACTTCATATGAATAGAAATTGGTCTTGTTGTTGAAACTTGATTTGTTCTTGATGGGAGTTAAATTCGGTTGGGTTGTTCAATTTGGCATAAAAGTTGTGATGGCATTGACGTGATGATACTAAATCTGTTATTCGGTTATTTTAGATTTACAGAACACATAGCAGCTTTGTTAACAAATAAAAGTTGTGATGTGTGACACCCTACACATATCCCACATCGGTCATGGACAGGAGAGATTCCTGGTTCATAAGGAATGTCCTGCCTCTAACATCAACAACGCGTTTTGGGCGTATTGGCTGTGGATGAGAGGAGAACTCCACAGTTAAGCGTGCTCAGGTGGGAGCAATCTAGGGATGGGTGACCTCCCTGGGAAGTTTTCACCCGGGCAACCAAAAGCAAATCCGTGAGCTTCTTGTGGGCAAAGCGGACAATATTGTTGGTGTGAGGGGCCGGGTGTTACAGAATGGTATCAGAGCCACTCCTTTGCCGTTCGGGATGTGGGACATACCTCACCAAGGATGGTGACTTCTCAGGCTCATCGAGGACGATGAGTCCAAACAGGGGGTGCTTGTGACACCCTACACATATCCCACATCGGTCGTGGACAGGAGAGATTCCTGGTTCATAAGGAATGTCCTGCCTCTAACATCAACAACGCGTTTTGGGCGTATTGGCTGTGGATGAGAGGAGAACTCCACAGTTAAGCGTGCTCAGGTGGGAGAAATCTAGGGATGGGTGACCTCCCTGGGAAGTTTTCACCCGGGCAACCAAAAGCAAATCCGTGAGCTTCTTGTGGGCAAAGCGGACAATATTGTTGGTGTGAGGGGTCGGGTGTTACATGATGGCATTGACGTGATGATCAGACAATGTGCGTTTATTTGAGCTTTGTTTTAACTGGTCTAACACGCGCGCAACGCACGCATGGGTTCCAAACTAGTTATCCTGAAGAACAAAAAATATAAAGTAAATAAAGTTTGAAGATTTGGATAAAGAACCATACCAAGAGCAAAGTAAACAAGCTATTACTTCCTCTACTTAACATAATTCCGTTGACTTGAAATTAGTCAAATAAAACAAGCTGCTCAATATTATTAATATAAACACGTGTTAATTAAAGATTCAAACGGAGGGACAGGAGGACACACATAAAACTAGGGTTGTACAAAAAGTTCGTGGCTCGAAGTTCGCTCGAGAAAAGCTCGAAAAAGATCGGCTCGAAAAAAACTCGTATTTAAACGAGCCGGCTCGGCTCGGCTCGAATTCTAAACGAGCCGAACTCGAGCCAGGGTTAGCTCGGTTCGAGCTCGGCTCGTGGCTCGGTTCGTTGGCTCGGCTCGTGACTCGGTGCATATAATATATGTATATATATATTTATATTTATATAGTATTATTATTATTATTACTACTACTATTATTATGATTATTATTTTTATATTAAGATTTTAAAAAGGTGTCCTTAAAATAAAAATAGATTTTTTTAGAAACATTAAGTATTTTGTTTAAAAATATATAACTTGATAGTAAATTTTTTATATTCAAAATAATGATCTTTGTTCTCCTATGTACTGAGTACCCAACAAAATGTAAAAGTCATAATATATTTTTTTTGTGTTTTTTTTATCAATTAATGTGAAAAAATAAAAAATAAAAAATTTAAATCGAGCCGGCTCGAATGAGCCACGAGCTGGCTCGAGCTTTTCACGAGCCGAACTCGAGCCGGTGTTTTGAGCTCGTTAAAATTTTCGAGCCGGCTCGGCTCGATAAGCTTCGAGCTCGAGCTCGAACCCATCCTGGCTCGGCTCGGCTCGTTTACAGCCCTACATCAAACCCACCCGATCATATCCTCCCACTAGGCAAGTTTATTATAGAAAGTC
>CM046029.1:1013457-1337977 GCA_025215565.1 Flaveria ramosissima
GAACACCAAAACCAAGCAAGCTTAGATCATCCTCACCTCCTTCTCACACTCTCCTTCTGTCAAAATCAAGGTTTTTAACCCCTAAAACCCTATTAAATTAAGTTATGAAAAACAAACATGTGTTAATGCAAACACATGTGATTAACCCTTTTGATTAAACATTCATGGTTTTTATAAAAACACACAAAAATCAAACTTATTTCTCAGACAAAAAGAAAGATTTTTAAAATCTGAAATAAGTAAAACAAATCTTAAAAATCAAAGTTTTAGCAAGAAATTATCAACAAAAGGGTTAAAATCTAGTTATGGTTTGTTAAATCAATTTTGTATATAAATAAACTGTGATTGTGGGAACAAACATTAAAAACATACTTAGAATATTAGGGAATAAAACTCTGCAAAATCTGGTACCATTCCTATGAATTAATTAATTTATATGCAATATTTAAGGATAAAAAGAGAAAAATTATATTAAAAGAACTGATCCTAGTAAAGTTATAGAAAAATTATGTACTGACTATAAAGAATTATAGAACCCACTGGAAAAATTTCGTGACCTAACTCAAAACACTTTCTGAAATATTAATTTTTAACTATTCTGTTAAACAAAAATCGGGAAAAATATTTAAGGTATGAAATAAATTATGGAAAATTTATAGAAAATATAAGAATAAAAATGGAACAGTTTGTATAAAAATTAGAATTTTTGGACATGATCTGGTATTTTTAGCAAAATAAAGATAAAATAGGAAAAATTATAAAAATAGCTTTGCTATAGTTTAGAGCATGAGAAAATTCTGAAAAACTTTACGAATTATGATTATTAACCTGCCAAAATTTGACAAATTTTAGAGGCCCGAAGGTATTTCTAAAGAATTATGTGAATAATATAAAAATAATAAAAATTAGCCTGAAAATAATTTGAATATGAAATTTTAGTATATTTTACCTAACATCATGATACATCTACTGTAAAAATTTCGGAATTTATACTAAAACATGATTTATAAAATAAATTCTTCAATCTGAGGTGCTAAAAATGTTAAAGAAATATACATTTTCTGAATTATGAATATTTTTCTTGTATAGGTTACCATTTGGAGAAAAGGTGAGTTTCATGGCCCATTTTTGTTTTATAAAAGTTTTGGGGAAAAAGCATACTATCTGATGCATTATTTTCTGAGATTTATGTCACAACCATTAATTCGGATGTGGAACCGTTAGATAATATTGGTAGCGCTACTTAGGAAAATATTTCCTGCACCAATAAGATGAGTATTGTGTTGCTATATTATCTGATTTATGAAATATGTTATGACAGATATGAATGATCTGGTTGTTATGTAAGGTTTGGTTGTGTATAATGCATCTATGTTATATGATAAACCTGTGAAGCTCACCAACTTTATGTTGATTGTTTTGAGTATGCTTTTTCAGGAATTCACCATGACTAACAGCTTAATGTTCTCCTTTGATGTTTATAATGGATGGGGAGAAGTTGTGGGGAAAGTTTGTGTGAACCTGACAGTAAATCTTTATGACCTCAGTGTGTCGGTGGATGCCCACTACCATCGTCTCTGAAGATGTTACTGTTAGGCTTTTAATGTAATAGGGTTAAGTTAATTCAAATTTTGACTATGATGAATTGATGTAATCCTAACTCCTTATTAATCTTTGTTATGTTATGTGATATTATATGTACTTGATATACCTTATCATGAAATATATATATTTATGTGATATGTTGTGGTAATTGTAAATCAATGAGTTCTGAGCAAACAAGTCACACCCTAAGCATTTCACGCTTCCGCCGGGATGTGACACTCGCGCTAAAGAACACTAACATAGATAACAACTATCACTCGAAGATAACGATGTGAGTTATAAGTTAGTGACACTCATTGTCTAAACTTGATATACATTAGTGTACACATCTATCGAGATCTCATTTTTGAAAACCTTTAATATACACAGGTCATTTTCACGTATTTATAGATTTACATGGTAACTATCACTGTTATACGTGCTATTGAGCTACATATTACATGATTTAAAACTTGCATATTGGAATAAATTAGGTAATTACACGAGAAAATCGGATACGCTATAATGCATTCGTGTATTTTATGACTATTGGTGTACTTATTTTCTAAATTACTCACACAACTAAAAAGTTCCGTTTACTTTTGCTAATTTCTATTTAGATATATCCTTAAAAATGTTTTTTTTTATTTTCTACGTACCATTCTCTTATCTCAACCAAACACCCTCTAAAAATTTCATTAAAAATATGTTCAAATAAAAAGACAATTAAACTAAAAAGTATAAAAATTAATCTCAACAATCAATCTTTTTAGTTGATAGTTGACATCAAATTGTAGGAAATAAGTTTGTCATATGGCTATTTTGGCGTAGCCAAGTTTGTCGAATTTTTTAATTTACCTCATTTTTTTGTACGTTCATAACTTTTATATAAAAATATTATTTTTTGATAAAAATTATACCATTATAATGCGTGTTTTTTATCTTTAAAACAAATACAGAATTGTTATATAAAAAGATAATAAATTTGTTTATATTTTGAGCTCATATGATTTCTACTCGTCATTGTGTCTTTGATGCAGTCATTGTGTCTTTTTATTAATTATCATATTTTTCTGAATACTATTGTGTTTTTCTAAAATAATAAATTCTAAAAAAATATAATGGTGAAATAACATTGTTGTATATCTCTAGTATGTAAACCATAATAATAAATTAACAACTAATTAATCTAATACATTAAAAACAATGACAAATTAACACAATGTCTCATTATATTTTTTTATCGTCATTGTGTTATCTTGAACATTATGAGTTTTAAAGCATACATTGGTGAATAATATCATTGTATACTTATAATTATAAAACACAATAATAGATAACAAAACTTTATATAATATAATAAAAATAATGACAAAAATAGCACATTGTGTTATGTTCAACGCTATAAGTTTTAAAAAATATATTGATGAAAATAAATAATTGTGTACTTATAAATGTACAACAAATAATAGATAACAATGTTATATAATCTATAGAAACAATGAAAAAATATAATACAAAATTATATCAAATGCAAAACACAATAATGAATACATATAGCAAATGATTTAAATTATATGACATAATGCTGATATTTTACACAATAAACGTATAAAACATAATAAACTGATGTATTTTACACAATTACCAAAATGTTTTATTTTTAAAACAATTTATCTAGCCCACAATACTTCTTAAGTTATTCAAACTAAATTGTCTTTTTACTATAATCTTACATTCTTACCCTTAATTAAAAACTTATCTTACAAAATATTATGCATTAACTTTGGTATTTTTTATTGTTCAATCTTTTTAAATCTTGGCTCATATATTTGTATTGTTCAAGGTAGAATTAAAAGCACCTTAGTTGGCATCCATGTGATATGAAGTTACTTATACGGCTTTTGCACACCAACTCTTATCATTCATCATATTGCACTTTCTTTTCGTCATAAATTTACATATGTAAGAAGGCAACAAATATAATATGGTTAAACAACATATAATAAAAATTGTTATTTTCTTCTCCTCAAAAATATGTAGAATATAATTTAGCTGACGTGCTTTTTGAGGAATTAATTAATAGAGTTTGATTTTGGCTTGTTATTAGATTCTAACCGATGCAGTATGTATTTAAATTAGCATAGACTGATGAACAATGTATTAAACCTTTTATTTTGAACACATATTTCAATCTTATATATGTATAAGCATTATAATACGCGTTTTTAGAGGCTAGAGTGACTATTTATTAACAATAATAAGATAAGTAACCGTAACAAAGTTTTTTGGTAGCCATTTATATATGAAAAAAATTATTTTAAATTTGATTATTATTGTAAAATATAACCGCATCTCATTATAAATCATGATACTTTCGTTTTCTTCAAATTTGGTTGATAGAATATAATAATAACTGTAATGTACGTACCTTTTAGATTAATCACATGAAATTATTTTATTACATTATAAAATATCCCAGCTGGAATTTCCATTTTTAATAGTAGAGATGTATTCGGTTTTATGAAAGTGGTAGAGTTGGGTGCATTTAACTGCATCTAATATATTCCACATATATACGCATGTAATTAATTTATCTATTCTGATGAGGATATTCTGAATTTCTGATGACAAAGTTAACTTCCTCTATTTAAATGATCAAGTTTTTTTAAGAGTAAATGTACAATCTAGATTCGGAGAATATGTGTTACTAGCTTTAGTAAACTCGTGTATTACACGGGTTGAATAAAACATATTAAATAAAATAAAAACTTATTAATTATAATCGGTATTCTAAAATAAGATATAATTGAAATCTTTATTATAATAAACAAAATAAATTTTATATTTCAAAACAAACGTTTTAAAAAATGTCATACTTAAATACTTTCTTATTATAACTTTTAATTTTAATTATTTTTTGTATATAAAAATTTTACTTTTTAAAAGCACCAATTACAAAATATTTTGTATTTTTTAAAAATTTGATGTTCTAAAAAAATTTCTAATTTTATGAAAAACTATTTTCTTAAAAATAGCATAAGTAAAAATAGCTCTTTCTTAATTTATTATGAAACTATTTTAATCTATTAAATAATTATTAATAATTAATATGATTATTAAATAAGAGAGAGAAGCGGGAAAAGTTTGGTGAGAATGAATATGATGTTGACATGTGGCACTCCTAGATACTTTTTTATTAGAGTAGAGAGATTCTAATCGGATTCACATATTCATTCTTAAAAAAACACACCCCCAACCATTTAGTAGGAAACTAATAACCGAAAAAAAAAACCTCTGACTCAACCCTAAAAATTTTATGCAGAGTGGTACTTGAACCCAAAAACTTTTCATTTTTACATGTTTTAGTTATCTCATCTTAACGACTTGAAGCAAAAATCATTGGTATTTAAATAATAAGTGTTTTAAATTTTGTGAACTACAAATATAAATGTTATAGGAATAGGCCAAAAGTTTTTCCAAAAAATAAAAAGAGAAAATTACAAAAATAGTTCCGGTGGTTTGATCATATTGCAAGTTTGGTCCCTAGATTTTAAAAATTACAAATTTAGTCCAAACATGTGGAAGTTTGTTGCAAATTTAGTCTCCACCGTTAGTGTCCGTTAGTTTTTAACGATCTGGGGATTAATATGCAATATGAAAAAAACATAGGAACTAATTGTGCAATTTGCAAAAAACTTAAAAAAATTTGAAAATCAAATAAATTTTAAAGGAAATTAAATCAAACATAAGAAATTCAAATAAACATTAATAATAAATTTCAATAATTTTTAAAAAATAAAATAAAGGTTAAAAATCAAATCAAATTCAAAACTAAATAAAAGTAAAAATAAAACGTATGTAAAAAGAGAAAACGAGAAGTATTGAAAAAGAAGTATGTGATTAAAGTAAAAAAACTAAATAAAAATCAAATAAAAATTAAAAATACAATCGAATAAACATTTATAAAATTCAATATAAATATTGAAAAATCATATTAAAGTTTAAAAATAAAATAAAAAAATGGTTTGATTTCATTTTTTATTTTTTGGATTTATACTTTAACAAGGTTTTTGTATTTTTCGATTTAAAAAAAATTAAGCATACTTCTCATTTTTTTATTTTTATATGTATTTTATTGTTACTTTTATTTACTTTTTTAATTTTTTAACCTTTATTCTATTTTTTAACAATTATTGAATTTCTTTATTAACATTTATTTGAATCTTTTAAATTTTAATTTCTTAATTTCTTATATGATTTTTTTAGATTTTTTTTAATTTTTTAAGAAAATTGCACAATTGGTCCCTATATGGTTTGACCATATTGCATATTTAGTCCCCAGAATGCTAAAAACTAACGAACGCTAACGGTGGGACTAAATTTGCAACAAACTTTCAAATGTTTGGACTAAATTTGTACTTTTTAAAATCTGGGGACTAAACTTGTAATATGATCAAACTAGAGGGACTGATTTTACAATTTTCTCAAATAAAAAAGATGTATTAGTTTATCCCAAAGTAAATGTATTTAAATCAATTATATATTCTTCTATTTTTTTAATCTATTTTATAAACAAGCTAAAAAGGAAGTTTATAACAAAAACTGGAGAAATCAAACCAAAAATAATCATATAAAAATTTATATTCTACTTTAATATAATTGAGAGTTAGTGGTATAAAACGGATATTTTAATATTAGAGAAAATATCATAGAATATTAATCAGGTTTTTAAAAGTATTTTAACTAAGTCAGTTATATATATTTTGCTTGAACAGAATCATTAAATCATCGAATCGAGTCGTCATCATATTTTTTATGCCAAGAAAGAAATGAAAGAGAAGATCCCGGGATTGGGATTTTCAATGTATATAATTATATTAAAAAAGTAATAAAACATCTTAATTATATTAAAATAAAAAATACCTAAAATCCACTTCACCCCTCCACATCATTTAAAAAAAGAAAATAATATTTGTTAATTGAAACAAAAGAAAAAAATATTAAAACCTTAAATATAAATAAAACGAGAAAGTTGTGTTACTCTTTTTAAATTTGAGCGACCTAAATGAAACACTTTCACAACTTGGTTGTTATATAATAAAATTACCCTGCTTTAAATATCTGTTATAAAATTCCATATGATTTTATATTATTAAAATATTCTATCTTTTTAGTTTTATTTTTAAAAGGTTAAAATATTGTTTAGTAGCTTCAATTTTAAAACACAAGTAAAATCTAGTTAAGTCAAAATGAGATGAGTTATAACATGTTAACTTGCTTTTATGTCGGTGTGAATAAGGTTGATGGTGACCTCATTTGCAACTGAGGTGAGGAACAAGGAAGAAAAAGAAAAAATTACCAATCTAGAAATTTAACCTACTTAAATTACTGATAAAAACATTGAAAACTAAAACTTACATTAAAACTCAATGAAAACGCGACATTGTTCATTTTTTCGCCATGTGAGCAATAAAACCCCATAATTTCTAATCAAAAAGCTGACTGGGCTAGGAAACCACCTATTTCCTCGGCGACGTGGCAATTTTGATGGGATTCCTCGCTAACATGGCGAGGAATCATGGGTTTTCCTCGCCCGTAATTATAGAAATGTCACTTCTCGCTGAGAATTTCATTTTATTTAGAGAAAACTGCAAAAATAGTCCATGTTGTTTGATCATATTGCAAGTTTGGTCCCCAGATTTTAAAAATTGCAAATTTAGTCCAAACATTTGAAAGTTTGTTGCAAATTTAGTCCCCCACCATTAGTGTCCATTAGTTTTTAACGATCTGAGGACTAAATATGCAAAATGGTCAAACCATAGGGACTAATTCCATAATTTTCTCAAAAAATTTAAAAAAAGCTAAAAAAGTCATATAAAAATTTTAATTTTACAATTTAAAAGATTCAAATAAACGTTAATAAAGAAAATTCAATAGTCGTTGAAAAATAGAATAAAGGTTAAAAAATTAAACCAAATTTAAAAAGTAAATAAAAGTAACAATAAAATGCATATAAAAATAGAAAATGAGAAAATGAGAAGTATGCTTAAATTTATTTTATTATAATTATTTTTGATGAAGTTCATATGTCATGTTTAAATTGAAGAATACAAAAACCTTGTGAAAGTATAAATCCAAAAAACGAAAAATTAAATCGAACCGTTTTTCTATTTTTTTAACTTTAGTATGACTTTTTCAATATTTATTTTGAATTTTATAAATGTTTATTCTATTGTATTTTTAATTTTTATTTAATTTTTACTTTAGTCACATGCTTCATTTTCAATATTTTTTGCTTTCTCTTTTTACATACGTTTTACTTTTACTTTTATTTAGTTTTGAATTTGATTTGATTTTTTAATCTTTATTTAATTTTTTAAAAAATTATTGAAATTTATTATTGATGTTTATTTAAATTTATTATGTTTGATTTTAATTTCTTTTAAATTTTATTTGATTTTCAATTTTTTTAATTTTTGAGCAAATTGCACAATTAATCCCCATGGTTTGATCATATTGCATATTTAGTCCCCAGGTAGTTAAAAGAGTTAATTACTGTTTTCATCCCCGAGGTTTGACGAAAATCACGGGTTCAGTCCAATAGTTCATTTATTACACTGACGGTCCAATAGTTTTAAGGTTTGTTTCAATTTCACCCAAGGTGTTAACACCGTTAGAAATATTCTGTTAATTTAATATGGAATTTATAATATTACCCTTCTAATAAAATAAAAACAAAAATAAGAGTTTGCCACCATCATCCTCATTTCTCTGTAGTCTACCATCCACCCACCACCACCCTCCACCTTCACCATCACCCTCCACCACCCTCCACCACCACCACCACCACAACCACCACCACCACCAAAACGCCATCAACATTGTTCATCTTCATCACCCTCCCCACTGATTTAGGGCTTTCAATCAAACTAGATCTAAGAAACATCAACCCACTATCATCACCACCATCATCATTCATATAATCACTTGTCTCTTTTCAATATACCAGAGAGTTCAGGGAGGAGAGAGAACAACAAGATGAGGATGGAGTTGAGAGAGAAGAAAAAGTGGTGGCTACTGGGTTTAGTGGTAGTAGTGGTGTCGTAGGCGGGTTTGGTGGTGTTGCCAGCGGGTTTCAGTGGTGGTGGTGGGGTCGCCAGCGGGTTTCAGTGGTGGTGGTGGGGCCGTCGGCGGGTTTCAGTGGTGGTGGTGGGGTCGCCGGCGGGTTTAAAATGTGGTGGTGGGGTCACCGGCGAGTTTCAGTGCCGGCGGGTTTCAGTGGAGAGGGTAGTTGGTGGTGGCCGGTGGGTTATAGGTGGTGAGGGTGCACGATGGCGGTCCGATGATGGTGATCTATGGGTGCGGGATTTTGTTTGTGTGTGTGAGAGAGAGAATAGAGAATAGAGAAGATAGAGAGAAAGAAAGGAGGGATATGAGTTGGGTGGGGATGAGAATGGTTTTTATTGAATTTAGGGGTAAAAATGTCTTTTTACATCATTTAACAGAACAAACACTAACAGTGTTAACACCTTGGATGAAATTGAAACAAACCTTAAAACTATTGGACCGTTAGTGTAATAAATAAACAATTGGACTGAACCTGTGATTTTCATCAAACCTCAAGGACGAAAACAATAATTTACTCTAGTTAAAAACTAACGGACACTAATGGTGGGAACTAATTTTGCAACAAACATCCAAATGTTTGGACTAAATTTACAATTTTTAAAATCTGGGGACCAAACTTGAAATATGATCAAACCACGGGGACTATTTTTGCAATTTTCTCTTTTATTTATAATTAAAACTTTTAAAAAAACGTATATACCGAATTTTTATAAAAATCTGTAAGTTTTATTATTTTTTATTCACTTAAATTGATAATTTAATGTGTTTTTCCCCTATGTAATACAAGCTTTCTCTTAACAAACTTTTACAATCTTATATTTTTTTAACACATTTATTTCTCTTCTTGCAACCATCCTCTTAAATTCTTATAATTTTTCCTATCTAACAAACAACACAAATTAATAATTTATTTCGTTACTAAAATTATTTATTCTATATCTCCTTTTCTAAAACCTTGCCACTTCTTAAGAGAAATAAAAATTTTAATCAGACCACTTAAAAAAATTTGGTTTAAATTATATTAAATTTTAAGAATAAATATTTTATAAAGGAAAGGGAATGCCACATGGGCGAGATATTGTCTAAAAATCTCGCCGGGTGGAGGGATTTGGTGGTCCAATGTTAGGATCCTAGTTTTTTGAGTCAATGTTTTAATTCTAAACGTAACTTTTTGTTTAACAGCCAACCATTTGATAAGTAATCTATAGTAAGAAGCTAGAAATAAAAGTACACTAAAGCTTAGAAAGAAAATTTACACCAAGAGTTCAAATCTAGGTTAGACATTCTTTCAATCTAGGTAAATGTAACTAGTCAAATGTGTATTTACATAAATTTTCCAAGGGAAAATGATAGGTGATGATAGGGATGAACATTTGGTATCCAGTACTCATACCGATACCGGTACCCAGCTGGTACCGAGAATATGTATAAGGTATCGGTACTTGATTTTCTTATATATCGGGATCGGTACTCGCCGGTACTGGTACCGGTACCGATACTTTACCCAAAGTCTCGTATGGTACCCTATACTTTACCCTATAGTATCTAAATACGAATAGCCAATTTTGAACAAGGAGGGACAACATAGTGTCAAATCGAAGATTAACTGTCTTTGGTATTTTGAAATTTTTGGTATTGGTATTGGTATTGGTATTGATTATATTGGTGTTTATTATTTTGGAGTGAAACTTATTACCATGAAGCAAAAACAATTTACTAGTTTTTTTTGTCAGTGTTGTTTCACAACTGATGAGTGATAAGCATATGTGGAATTTTTTATATTTAAAATGCATGGTCAAATCTATGTACTATTTTTGTTGGACATGTGGATGTTTTTTTGATATTTTATTTTTGTTTAGTTATTATAAACTTTTAAAGGTATCAGGTACAAAACATGTACTGGATAACGGGTAAAAAACAGGTACTAGGTCCTATAACCAAACATGAACCATGCAACAAATCTAAAAATAATGTTGTGGATGTAACGGGTACCAAGAGGTGTTGGGTACCGAAAAACCGGTACCGTACCGATACCGCCGTACCGATACCGATACCTGTACCCATATAACAAAATCGATACCGGTACCGATACTCGTTTTTTATAAAATTCGGGATCAGGTACTTTCGGTACCTGTATCGGTTCGGTACAAGTACGGTACCGAGCTCATCCCTCAAGTACAATGTACAATGTACGGTACCGAGCTCATCCCTCGGTACAGGTAAAGGTAATGTCTATGTGTGAGAGGAAGTTACTGTAGCTAACAGTACCTCCTCGCAAGCACAATGTATAACAATCTTATCCGCCCTCCGGTTTTGCTGTCACTGTCACCGCCACGCCCACGTCCTCCGTATGGTTCAACCTCTGTTCCTCCCTTTCCGGCTGCCGTCGCCACAGCCACGCCCCGGTCGTCTCTAGATGACGAGGAAAGTAGGAAACAACCACTTTCACCTAACGCCCATGGATACCAAGAACCCACCGACGATCGCAAAGACACAAGAACCCCTATGATTCCCGTCTCTATGCCATCGTAGCCATCTAATCTACTACTCGATTGCCACCGGCCAACACCATCACGACCACCATCACCGCCGCTACAATATCAACGCATAACACTCTCCGATAAAAGGCTTTTGTCGACCTCGATGTTGAAATCGAAACACATACATTTGTCGATGGAGTTTTCGTTTGAAGAATCATCTTCATTCGTTGACAACCTGCTAGAAATGAAGCATGCACACGCCGATCTTAACATGTGAGCCATTGTCATCGTAGGATTTAGGTGAAAATGTGGGATTCTGTTTCTGTTGGTTTTTGAAGGCAAGGGTGGTGACTAGTGATGGTTCTTGGCTTCCGATTAGAAAGAGACAGAGAGAGATGGATATATTATGAGATTTTTGGTGCAGGTTTAATTAGAAATAGTGGATTTCCAAATAACTACACAAATTGAGTGGGTGTTTGGGATTGCTTTTGAAAAGTCCTTATTGACTTTTTAGGGGGTAAAAAGACAATAATGCCCTCATAATAAGTTACAAATTATAACTTATTAGACTTTTGGAGGGGCATTATTGTCTTTTTACCCCTAAAAAGTCAATAAGGACTTTTCAAAAATAATCCCAAACACCCACTGATTAAGTTACAATTTGAGATACATAAATATTTTAGAATTTAGTTCATTTTTTCTTTTTATACCAATAAAATAAAATCATATTTACGTATTTTATTTTCAAATAAATTTTATTTTTAGATGTTACTCAAATCTATCTATACTAATAAAATAATATTTTTGTATGTCGCTCGTCACAATTCTAAAGATACTAAATTTTATTTTTCTACTTCTCTCTCTTAATAGATATCAAATTAACTACAAATGATATTATTTAAGTTTTTTCTTATTAAGAATATTTTTTTATTAAATTAAAGAAAAGATCTTTCTATAAATGCAATTTGTAAAAAAAATTATAAAGTAAGAAACTTTTTCAAAAAAAAATATCAAACTTTTAAAACATACAATATATTTTAAAACCTGTGACTTTTCAAAAAAAATTTTATGAAGCGAAATTAATTAAATTTCAAAGTTATAATAAAGAAATTACTAAAACTAACACTTAAAAACGGTTTGTTTTGAAACAATTTGTTTAAAAACCAACTTTTTTGAGAAAAACAAAAAAATGATATCGTCGTTTTATCACGCGTACATAATTTCAATCATATCATATATCAAAAGATCGTTTTATAATCCATTAATTTTTATTGATTAGTTATTTAATATTTTATTTATTCAACCCGTGTAACACACGGGATACTAACCTAGTATCATATACTATATTAACAATTTCTATATTGGGAACTTCTAATATATAGTGTACAAACCTGCAATACATATCTCTTTAGTAGGAATAAAATGGGTTATGAAGTCGTTAACTTCATTTATGCTTAAGTCGTATTAATTATAAATATTTTCGTGTTTATTTTTATGTATGCTATAAGTTGGTTTACGTTTCAACATAAATTTTATTTTATAATGCTTCAAGTCAAACATTATGTTTTCATTCGATGGTAAAAGACTGAGTGGTTATACGTTTCAATTTAAATTTTGTTAAGGATTGTAATCAATACTTTATTACGCCGTGTACGATACCGCTGCACATGTTTTTTTATCTACGTTTAAAGTTTGCCTATGTTTAAGCATAAATTTATTTTGGAAAAGAATCGGGTCATATATATAATACATTTTCATTTATTTAGGGCTGTTTGAAATGGCTAATCGGGCTTCTGGCCACTGACCGGCTAGGTCAACCGGTCAACGCGTTTGATGTTACCGACCACGCGATTGACCCGGTCCCAAGCATCTGAGCGAGACATTTTTGGGGCTTCACTGACTAAAACCTCCACCCTCTCCTCTTCACATACCTTTCCTCCCCTCCACTCTCTCCTTTTCACTCGCCACCCTCCCTCTACCGCCCTCCTCCCTCTGGCGCCCTCCCTCCGGCGCCCTCCCTCCGACGCACTCCTCCCTCCGTCGCACTCCCTCCGCCACCAAAGGATGATGATGATGATTGTGATGCGGATGAAAACTAATATCATCGATGGATCGATCATCATTTTGATCGGAGATTTGTGTTGGATGAATCAGAGATTATTAGAGTTTTGATTTAGGGATGAGTGAGTGAATACTGAATACTTGAATAGTGATGGGTGTGATCTAGAGTTATTGGAGGTTACTGGTAGAGAAGATTTTGGTGGTTGTACATGTTGCATAGGTGGTTATACACTTGTACTACTTTGATGGTGTTTGTGACTTGGTGTACATTTTTTATCAATGCTTTGACTCTTTATTTGTTTATACGTTGGGGACGTGTTTTTTTGTACGACATTTTGAATTTTAAGCTATTATGTTATTTTTAAAAATTTGGCTATTTTTATTGATTGCACGACACTAGTTAAAATACAAGGTCAATATGGTTGTTTTTACCATTCAGCAGAGTCAGTCAGATAATGAATCAAACAGTCAAGTTTTAGTTAGATGTTGACTCAGTCAGAACTTCTAACTGGATCAGCTTTTGACTGAGGGGCTGTTTGATTACCGCTGACTCAGTAAATCTGACTGAGTTAGAAGCTGACCCAGTTAGAAGTTTTGACTAAGTCTGCATCTAACTAAAACTTGACTGTTTGATTAAGTATCTGACTGACTCTGCTGAATGATAAAAACAACCATATTACCCTTGTATTTTAACTGGTGTTATGTAATAACTCCCTTTATAAATTATTTTAACACACAAGAAACCATCAAAAAAACAAAATCCACTACCATCACCATCTCTATCTCTCTCACCCACTACCATCACCATCAAAAATCAAAAACCAAAACCCCTTCTCTACATCCCCTCCCGACCACCATCGGCCTCCACCACCACAACCACCACCACCACCGCATCTAATCCACCTTCTGCAACCCTCTGAAACCCATCAAAGATTCAATTTTGACCATCAATTCATTGTCAGAATGGTTAAAATTAAGGTCTGGATCATAACCCACAGACCCGGTCAGAGCAGCCCCACAGCCACATCAAACACACTGACCGGCAGCCAGTCAGTCGGGTCAGCCGGAATCAAACACCTTCTGAGTTAGATTTTATTGAGTTAGTGGTAATCAAACAACCTCTAGTATAATCATGAAAACAACCATCCACAAGATAATAAAAAAATAGCGTATGTACTTGATATACGGCACTTCCCTTTGTGGTGTGATTTAAATTAAAATGCAATAAAATGTTCCAAGATCCAACAACAAAAGTCTATTTTAACATTTTATTTTCAAAAAATGATGGATCCCAATGAATCTTTATTGCTGATTTTAATATTAATTTCTTTGGATAACAATGATCTCAAAGATACTGTAGCCTTTAGTTCTCAATGTTCTGTAGGTGATGATATGATATAAAACTAGTTTGGCATTAAGATACACATATTCTTATTTAAAACTATCCATTTATGTATTCCTTATTGTAAATAATCAATTAACCTAGGTCGTTTTATGTTATTATTTATAAAAATAAGTTAGCTTATATCAACTAAACACCCAGTAATATTACAATGAGATGACAGTTTTGTTTTCTTTTCCCATATGAATTTTACTAATTTACTGAAGACGTAGACAATTTAAGCTCTAATTAAACAATTTTACCATAAAATTTAAGGGCAGTAAATGACGCATTAAAAGATGAAAACGAGTCGAGCTTAAACAATCTTAAGTCTAAATTATGTGTTATATAATAAACGAGTCAAACCCAAACTTCACATTCCAAGATTGATTAGACTCGTAAGTCTATAAGTGCCATAATTTACATAAATATACATAAAATTCTGATAAAATGATTACCTAATATTTATTTTATATTATATAACAAAATTGTAATCGTAAACACTCAAAATGAATTACACGTATATAAATGAAATACCTAAATATTTAATAAGATAGTAACCAAGTCAAACGTAAACCAAACTTAGTTTGACATATCCTAGCAAATCGCATTCGAACTCTCATAAATCAACCAAGCCAAGCTTCAGCTTAAATAAAATTAAACTTAATTCGACTCGTTTACATCTCTACTCTCTAATAAAAAGTTTTTTTTACCGAAATAGTAATACAATAATTACACTTTAACCTTTGTCCAAATTATTTTTTAACTTAACACGTGATTAATAATAAAATATTAAATCATTCCAATCGTAAACCAAAGGTTCACTTCACCCATGATTGCACTGAAAAAGGAACGCGCACGTTAGTCCATGATGGCGCACAAGAAGCTCTGTGTCACCACCATCTTCATCTTTCATGATCCTCTCTCAAACTCACACCAAATCTCTACCCTTTTACAAAAACAGGGGTCACTCTCTCTCTCTCTTTACACTCTCTCATATCTCTGTTTAATTTAATGGAATTATAAGCTAAATTCATACAGGAAGAAGCATACAGTTGATTGATTACACCCATTTACTGCATCTTAATGCTGAAGGCTTAACTGGGTGTTCTTTTGTTCGACTTTATTGAGTATGTATGGTTCTTGCAATTCAAGACCCACACTGTGTTCTTGAAGATTAAAGTTTCAGAATTGAGTACAATTCCTTTGGGTGTTCTTTTGTTCGACTTTAGTCATTAATAAATGTGAAAAGAATATAATTGATTGGGGAAAAGAAGAAGACGAACGACCCATTCCTTTAAAGGTCTGATTTTTTTGATTGTTGATGTCTTTAATTAATGCTCTGTTTTCTTTTGATGAATTTGATTTTCTTGTTTCTGTGATGTTGCAGTGTTCATTAATGTTCAAGCTTTTGTGATTATCTATTAAGATGGATACTAGAGTGAAGACAAATTTGAAGTCTATGAAAGCTTCATTCAGACATCCGAAGGTGATTCATTTATTATTTATTTGGATTAGGTGATTGATTACTCGTTTGTTTCTTTTCAATTGTATATGATCTATGACGAAATTCTCATGTGGGTTGTCAAGTTTGCATCAAATCTGATTTGGGATTTTGATTTCTAAAAGCAATTATGGGTTTTGTGTAGTGTTTTCCACATAGTTTAAAGTGGTGGGTCACTTAAATCTTATCCACTACAGGTGTTTGATGAAATGCCTGTGTGAGTTTCTTTTTGGCATTTGATTCTTTTCTTGTTGAAGCTGATTTTGATGTTCTTTATTCACTTTCTTTTGTTACTAATATCAAAAAAGGTTGGTTTGCAAATGCAAATGGAGGCTGAGAAAACAAGCACTAGCACAAGCTCAAGCACAAGAAGAAGAGGTTCAGTGAGAGAGAGAAAAATTGCATTGCTACAAGATGTACATTGCTGTCTTCATTGACTTTTATTTATTTTCTGATGGTAGTTAATTATAAAATATTATTTTTTAAACAAATTATGATGTATTTCAGGTTGATAAGCTAAGGAAGAGGCTTAGACATGAAGAGAATGTTCATAGAGCTCTAGAAAGAGCATTCACTAGACCTTTAGGAGCTCTACCACGCTTGCCTCCATATCTTCCTCCTTCTGTTAGTAATTTGTTCACAAGATCATAATATTATCTACTTTTTAAGATTTTAAGTTGTAATTTAAAGTGGTTTAATAGATTTTAATTGTGAAATTTGATAGACATTGGAACTTCTAGCAGAAGTTGCTGTTTTGGAGGAAGAAGTTGTTAGGCTTGAAGAACAAGTGGTTCATTTCAGGCAAGGTCTATATCAAGAAGCGGTCTACATTTCATCCTCAAAAAGATATCTTGAAAATTCAATTGATTTTCAAGAACCAACAAATGGGAAAAACAAGGCTTCCAAGTTATCACCTCAAATCGAGACCGATCAACCTACACCCATTGAAAATTCACCTATTGTTTCAGGTACCTTTTTTAACATTCTCAAGAGATAACTAATTAGTAAAAAATCTAAATTTTTTTTCTTTTTGATAATGTTGTTGGCAAAAGAGAATCACTCATCAAATGCCAATAAGAACAAGCATCGTCCGCCAAATCCAAAATCTCAAACCGTTGATGGTTTAGCAAGATCACTTGTTGATTCCAGGTCACCAGGGAAGCGTTTAGCTCCTAAAAAGTTACAGGTGAATTCAGTTTAGATAATTTGATTTATGTTTATAAATTGGTTCATATCAGTTTTCCCATTGTACTTTCCAAGTTCCATCACTTAATTTCCTAATTTAAATATGTTTGAATAAGACAGTTAAGGACTTAAGCGATAAAATCCATTTTCTTGTCTCATTGGGATTTAAGTTTGATGGGTTAAAATGATGTAAACCCAAAATAGATTGAACCCATTGTAACAAAATTTTGTTCAGTTTGAAGGTAGAGCAATGGAGGGTGCAAATGTAGATGGAAGAACCAATTTAATTCCAGTAAAAAGAATGGTATTATCAGGAGACGATGATCCAAACAAGATTTCTGAAAGTATATTGAAATGTTTGATGAACATCTTTGTACGAATGAGTCAACAAGAAGTAAAAGTATGACAGAAATGCCATCTTCATTGACAACAAATCAAACCTTCAAAGAAACAGAGTTTACAGATCCTTATGATATCTGTTTTGAATTTGAGAAAAGAGACATCGGCCCGTATAAAAACTTGTATGTTATTGAAGCAGCCTCCATCAACAAAAACCGAACTACAAATTCTGTGTTTTTGATACAAAGATTGAAGTAAGTGTGAAATAATTTCTAGTTGTTACTTTCTTTATTTGTTTTATTATTTTAACTACGTCTAATCTTTATCATTGATTCTGAAGGCTCCTGCTTGGGAAACTTGCATCAGTTGATTTAACGAGTCTCACTCACCAAGAAAAACTTGCTTTCTGGATCAACATTTATAATTCATGCATGATGAATGTAAGTGTTAAGTCTTTTATAACTTTTTGAGAAAAGATAAATTAAGTTTATTTAAATCATGTTTATTATCAGGCATTTCTTGAACATGGAATACCAGAAAGTCCAGAGATGGTTGTTCAACTAATGCAAAAGGTAATTTAATTTCAAACACATATATCATACTTAAATATATAATCTAACTTTTTTTATATGATTATTTCCTTATTCTACAGGCAACAATAAATGTTGGGGGCCATTATTTAACCGCAATCAGCATCGAACATTTCATATTGAGACTCCCTTATCATTCAAAATATGTAAGTAATATTAAAGATTAAAACTAAAAGTATCCTCTTTGTGATGTGAATATTTTTCACCAAGAGTTCATATTTGTATGATTTATTTTATTAGACTTTTGCAAAGGGAGTAAAGAATGATGAGATAACAGCAAGAAGTGTATTCGGGTTGGAATTATCAGAACCATTAGTAACATTTGCTCTCTCATGTGGAAGCTGGTCCTCCCCTGCTGTAAGTTGTAGATAAGGTTCATTAAACACAGTCTTGATACCATAGACATTAATTTATGATAGAAAGTTTGGATCCTTTTGTTAAATGTCTAATTGTATAATTTCTTTCAACCAACTTTAATTTAGTTTTTGTATGTTTTGAGTAACCAACTTATTTTAGGCCTGAGACACCATCAAAAAATTTATGTTTTACACTAGTTTTTTAAGAAAACAAGTCAATATGGTCAAAATCTACGACGTGTGGCATGTCATCGTTCAACGGATTACCTTAACTTGAATATTTCAAAAGTTAGTTACGTTCTTTTTAGAAATTTCAAATATTGATTCATGCCCAAAATCATGAATATGAAGGTGAGAATCTACACTGGATCTCAAGTTGAAAATGAACTTGAAGTCGCGAAAAAAGAATATTTACAAGCTGCAATTGGGATTTCAACTACAAAGAAAATAGTGGCGGTTCCAAAACTGTTGGATTGGTATATGCTTGATTTTGCTAAAGATATGGACTCATTGCTAGACTGGGTATGCCTTCAACTACCAAATGAAATTGGAAAAGAAGCAATGAAGTGCCTTGAGAGAAATAAAAGTGAACCAATTTCACATTGTCTCCGGGTGATCCCTTACGAGTTCCGTTTCAGGTACCTTCTGCACAAATAAAGTCTTCTTTTTTTTGCGGATCAATCTTTTAAAGATCCTTGAGTTATAGATATGTTCACAGATTATTACACATAATGGAAGTAGATATATATAGTCCATTCAACCTGATTGTAAGTATTATTTCTTAAGTCGGTTAATTATTTGATTTCTTTCATTTGTTGTGGATTTATGAGCTTCTTATTGAAAATATTTTCTGTAAAAACAAATTGAGTGTTATGTAGTGTAGGGAGTTTACAACAAGAAGGCATATATTGAATACATACAATGGAATTCAGTGTTATTCACAGGTCCCCTTTTGGCCTTGAAGTTAATTCATATGTGTGTGTGTATAATGAAGAAAAGAGAGAATAAAGGGAAAATAGAAGTGGTCCTTGGATAAAAAAGGACACTCAGAATCCAAATTGAAGCAAAGAACAAAAAGTGATGTCTTCTTTTGATAAGTTTTAAAGCAGTGGGGGCATTTCTTATTGTTCTTTCATATTCAAAAATAAGTGATTCAGGAAGGAAGTAGGATGGATGGTACTTGACCCATGCTGACAGAAGGTTACACAATTAAAGAAAATGGTTGTACTTATGGACCATTTAACTTTTGTAACATATTGTCACGGGCTGACCATTGAGGCCCCGAGTGGCATCCTCGGTTGCCACATGGTCAGCCGTTCCATTCTGCTTATTCCTATAGGTCATTGGTTTCGTCCTGCCATTAGTGGCCAAAACTTCTGTGTTACACGGAAATGCAATTCCTTTGTACACCTTTCCTTAATCTTTCAGGCCCTCTATAGAGGTATGCGGGTATCCGGTGATTAGAATGGTTTAAAATAATTTAGTAGATGTGATCTTTAAAATATTTGTCAAATGTCATAATATGCTATTTCTACCTCTTTCTTCATGGCCAAACCAATTTTGTTTTTCAATTGGGGTCACAAAAGATAGTTTTTTTTTACATTTGTTTTAAGTACTCTACCGACGACAATTTGGTTTAATGGTCAATTTACAAGAAAGCAACGACACTAAATGTTACCACTAACAGAAAATTTTTTTGACCGGACGGCGGTTAACAACCCCAAACCCATACAGTTTATCCACTCATTTGTTATGAGTGGATAAACCGCTTGCCTGAAGGATAAATAAATTATAATATAAATATATATACTAAGTGATGTTGACAAACCCCTCTCTTTCGTATATTAAAATATAGTTTTTTTCACGTTTAGGGTTTCTTTGGAATTACGTTCACTGAAAACTTTAAACTATTATTGAATCAAATTGTTACTTGTTTTGTTTTCTGGTCTTTTGATTTTTTGTTTATTTTTTAGAGAATTGAAATAAAAAAGAAGGATATCATATATTTTATGTAAGTCATCCCGTTTTCTTTTTCTTTTTTGTGTGTGTGTGTGTGTGTAATTTTCGTGTGAATTAGGTCGAATCAAATTTAATAACCATGTTTTCGTGTCTTATGGATTTGCAAGATGCGTATGGGCCAAGGTTTTTAGTTGTTAGGGTCATGGTTCACTATTGGGCCTACCGAATTGTTATATTATTGCGGGAAGTTTTTGGTAACTTAAAAATCAATTTACCGCCATTTATGAATTACGAGAACATTTTATTACATTGTTGTCATTTTATTAATGAAGTGGTAAATAATAGTTATGTGTTATGTATTATATAAAATTTGGTTAAAAATATCATGTATTACACGGATTGTTTAAATGTAAGGCTATATTTTTAGTAAAAAAAATTTATATTACATATTTTTTAAATATTATACAGTTTATAATACATATTCTAAAGAATTATGTAGTTATTTTTAGAAATTTTTTATATAAAGAATAAAAAATGTTTAATTCATAAAATATCATATGAACCAGCCTACCTCTTTTTAAAATATATAACTCTTTATATAAATATTTATAGAAATCATTTAATAGAAGAGAGACAGAAAACAATAAATTATAAGAATAATTAAAGAAAATTTGTACAACTAATATGAGAGAGAAACCGAAAAAAAAGTTGAGAAGACATAAGAAAATGACACATGTTACTTAAAATTTTTATTTATTAGTATAAAGATTTTTATTTGTTTTACGTTGCTTCTCTGCCAATGATACAGCTTTTTGAAGGGTAACATCGGTAAAAAAAATCAATGGATCTATTATTGCTTGACATTGATATTATATGTTATGATTGACATATATAGTAGCTTTTGTGTATAAATTATTTTTCTTTTAAAAATCACTCTAAACGAAATTTGAACAAAATTTATATATAATGTACCTAGATATATGTTATAGGAGAGATCATCGATAAAAAATTGTATTTAATTGATAAAGACATAATTTATTACAGTGCAATAGACTCAATAGTTAACAAATCCACTAAGATTATAAACCAAAAAACCATAATATTCATTACTACATGGATAATACTTAGTATAATCTGGTTGAAATACCTAATATAACCCTGAAAACCATCTGATTAAAAGACATTATAAATATATAACTTTTTATGATTATTTGTTGAAAATCATGGGTAATAAAGGATGGGATGTGTGTTTGTTAGACCTTATTGTTCTTCTTGTAATATCATAAGTATTGTGGAAAAACTAAATATGATGGAAGATGAGAAGAGAAGAGTCATAGCCTCTAAAGAAACAATCATATATGGAGATTGTTACAACATGCTTACTCAAACACTATTGTGTGGTGTTTCAATTACATCTCAAAAATGAAGAAAAAGATGTTTTGGGTTTGACACCACATGACGATGATGGCTCTCATTCGACATAACACGCAATGCATGTTACACGACTTGTGACTTATGGACCAATGAGTGTTACCTTCCAACAAAGAAGTACACTAAACAATTGAAGAACCAACAAAGCTAGAGCTAAAAAAGTTGTCTACATGCATATCTTGAAGGTGCATCATATCAATCTAATAGTTTTGATCTTATTGGAGTTTAAGATCGAAATGAAAGATAAGTTGTTGAAGTTGCTAAAGAATATGAATAGGCAGTAGCTTAGAAGATCTCAAAAATAAAGGAGTGCAATACATTGTTATATACCTACAAGGAACCCATGAAGAAGGTTTAAACCTTGTGTGTAAGATACTCACAAAGAAGTCTTTAAGTAACTCGATGATCAGTTTTAAAGGGACAACCTAATGGTAAAGTGATGTATTCTTTAATCAAAGCTATTATGGGTTTAAATATTATAAAGTGCATATGTGGTTATTTTAGAAGTAAATTATCTGTAAAGTAGAAAGTGTGTGTTTTTATCAGTTAAAAATATTCAAAATTAATGTTATGAAACTCTTAGATGCGCGCAGGGCGATGTCCATTCACTACCGAATGAGATTAAAAAAATTATTTGTAGCTTAGCAGGGTCAACTTGCTATAATAACATAGTTCAAATGTAGCTCGTTGGTACCACAAACATCTAAGAAAGTAAATTTGATTACAAAAGCATAACAAACTAAACTGAAAACTTGTATGTATGAGTGCTACTGGAATGACAAATTAAAATCCAAGCTTGTTGTCACGGGTTGTCTTTCGACGCCCCGTTCCTTTTGGCCACTCTTTCGGTCTTGCATATGATACGAGTCACTAGTTTCATTATATCATGGATTCATCTTGAGAGTGGCTACGGCTCTCTACCAATGTTGATGAGACTCTCCTAGATGAGCCCGGCTCGACTCGCTCGTTAGACAGCCCTATTCACATATTGAGTTTGAATAGCCTTATGGCTTGCGAGTTTTCTTAAGTAAAACAAGTTGAACTTGAGTTTTGTCAGGTTTGAACTCGACTCGACTTATTTACACGTATCCATCCAGCTCTAAGACATGGGAAAAAGAAAGGAAGAGCAAACAGATTGAAGGTTAGTTATTGTTTTAAAGGGCTAGCAATATATTATTGAATTATTTGAGTTTATATCATGTTTGCTCGTTATGTCACTTAACAACATTTATTTGAGTTTATAAGTTATTTCTATTTATATATGATAGATTGCATGTCAATTAGCTGTATCTTGCAATATCTCAATAAAACATTTTCTTAGGATTGAAGGTGACTTATTACAGGGCTAGCAACTTCTGCCATTGTGCACGATTCGTTAACATGATATAACTCGACACAATGCTAGACATTGTAGTGTCTGGGGAAATTGATTTGAGCCATAAGTAGGTCGACACTTAATGGCCGGAATGATTAAAAACATGTCTAAACAAGTTCGACCCACGTAACCAGCTCATGACACTTACAACATGTTTAGCTTATCATGTTAAATAGGTTAAAGGTTGACATGACACCAGTGGCTGAGCTTGATCCACACCTTAAGGGGAGCGAAGACGAAAGTAAACTATCTTTATGGGTGGGGGGACTCTATATTTATTAAAAAAAATCACTACCGGACCGAAAATTTACATTACCGAGCTGAAAATTAACACTAATGACGAAAGAAAGAAGGGGCGGGCCACCCCTGACTCGCTTATGCATGACACATTATCAAATTTTGTTGTTTTATATAAGTAAACAAGGATTGTCATTTTTGATATATTTTATTTTATGATGTCAATTTTGTCTTAATAAAGCAAACTGAATTTTATTAATTCAAACTATTACTCATTAGCCGTTAATAATTCATACCATTGATTTGGCCTATAATAATCCCAACTTTTATTTTTATTACCAACAACAGTCCCAATATTATAGTTATCATATATTCACACTCGATTTGTACTTATTTTAGGCTCGATTTAGCTTGTATGTTTTCTCATTTCGTTCATATTCATTATTGTGAACGAAATCGAGTCGAAAACAAACGTAAATTTTTAATAATTATGTTGCTGAGATTGTGGTTTGTAATAAAAATGAAACTTGGAATTATTACCGGCCAAATTAAAAGTATGAATTATTATCGGCAAATAAGTAATATTTTAAATTATTAAAATACAATTTGCCCATTATTAAATAACCTTATCATTTGAACCGTGTTGAATATGTTGTGTAATATGTGTTATTAATTAAACTATAGAGTAAATTACTGTTTTCGTCCCCGAGGTTTGACGAAAATCATGAGTTCAATCCAATAGTTCATTTATTACACTGACGGTCCAATAGTTTCAAGGTTTATTTCAATTAAGTTCACACCACTAACACTGCTAATGTTTGTTCAGTTAAATCATATAAAAAGACTATTATACCCCTTGATATTTTTAAATCCCCTCTCCTCCCCTATCCCCACCCCCATCTGTATATTTCTCTCTTCTCTCTTATATCTCTCTCTCTCACACACACACACACACCTAGAGAACACCATCCACCACCTCCACCTCCAACCACCTGCGATGCCACCACCACCACAAACCACCTTCGACCACCACAACCACCTTCGGCCACCACTGCCATTCCTACCATCTCTAGGCGCCACCTCCATCCCCAATCACCTCCGGTGTCGCCGCCACCTCCATCTCCAACCACCTCCCCGCTGCTAGGTTATCACCACCACCACTCTCGCTGCCACACCACCAACTCGTGTCTTCATCCAACATTAGATGAAAGAGAGAGAGATAGAGAGAGAGGGATTAAAGAGAAGATAAGGGTTTCATGGTGGTGGCCGGTGGGTTTCAGGTGGCGGCGGCGATTGTTATCGGTGGTCAGGTCGACGACGATGGAGGGAAGGGTTGCTAGGGTGGTGGTGGTGGTCCTCGTGGAGGTGGCGGCTAGGGAGGATGGTGAAGATGCGGGTTGAGGAGGGTGGTGCAGGCAGGGTCCGGGAGGGTGCTGCAGGCGGCGGCTGGGGAGGGTGGTCGGTGGGTTATAGGTGGTGACAGTGCAAGATGGCGGTGGATGTAGTCACCGGAGGTGATGGTGGTCTAGGAGTGCACCTTGTGTGTGTGTGAGAAAGAGAAGAGAGAAAGAGAGAGGAGGGAAATGGGTTGGGTGGGGATGGGGATGGGTGTTTATTAAATTCAGGGGCAAAAATGTATTTTTACATCATTTAACAGAATAAACACTAACGGTGTTAATGACTTGGGTGAAATTAAAACAAAACTTGAAACCATTGGACCGTCAGTGTAATAAATGAACTATTGGACTGAACCCGTGATTTTCGTCAAACCTCAGGAACTAAAACAGTAATTTACTCTAAACTATATTATATATAATAGAGTAAATTATTGTTTTCGTCCCTGTGGTTTGACGAAAATTACGCTTTCAGTCCAATACTTCATTTATTACACTGACGGTCCAATAGTTTAAAGATTTGTTTCAATTTCGCCTGAACCATTAACACCGTTATAATTTTCTGTTAAGTTAATTTGAAATGACATCTTTACCCTTATCCCCACCCCATCCTTCCCCACCCCTTTATCTGTTTTCCCCCTCTCCTCTCTCTTCAAAAAACCCTACACTCACACATACACATTCTACCACCACCTCCACCATCCATCCGGCGGCCATCGGCACCGCCCTCCCTAGCGGCCACCTGCACCGCGCCTCACCTACACCGCCCGCCACCTACATCACCCCCACCTTTCTGTCGTCCTCCCCCACAACCTGCAGCCCTGCACCGCCCGTCACCGGCAACCTGCACTGCCATTCTCGCCCGCCACCTGCATCGCCTTCCTCGCCCGCCACCTGCACTGCCATTCTCGCCCGCCACCTGCATCGCCTTCCTCGCCGCCACCTGCACTGCCCTCCTCACCCGTCACCTGCACCGCCTGCCACCTACGCCACCATGCTCACCACCATCGACGATTTGAAACCGCCAGCCACCACCCACCACCACAAAAACCCGCCAGATCTTAGATTTTTTAAGTAGATCTGATTTGGGTTTGGAAAGGAGTGTGGGAGGAGATCAAAATGGCGGAGATGGGCAGTGGTTCTTGAGATGAGAGAGAAGATGATGTAGTTAGGTGGTGGAGGCCGGAGATGGCGGTGGAGATGGTTGCCTGTGATGGGGGGTGGGTGGTGGTAGTGAGCAATGGTGGTGGTGATGAAGGAATAGCAAGAGAGAGATGGGTTAGAGGTTAGATAATGATGATAATGGTTAGATGATGAGGATATATTTTTATTTTTATTACTAAGGGTAATATAGTCAATTCATTTTAACTTAACATAATTACACTAACAGAGTTAATGACTTGGGTAAAATTGAAACAAAACTTAAAACTATTGGACCGTCAGTGTAATAAATGAAGTATTGGACTGAAAGCGTGATTTTCGTCAACCCTCGGGAACAAAAATAATAATTTACTCTATATAATATGAAATGTGTCATGTTATGTTAGACCAATTTAATAAAATACGGCATGTTTGCGAGCTCTAGTGTTGCATGTGAAATGCCACTTTTGTTCACCTCTCCCTTAGAACTTTTTCTATTATATATTGTAGTTTGTTCTTTATAGATAAATTTTAATTTGTAGTATATGGGAATAACATTTTGGATGATAGTTCCTTCTACTTTTACAACTTTTTAATGTAGAGATTCATGGGGTTTAATTGGAAGATAAAGGTGTCAAAAATTAATTGAGAATCGTAGGCCCAAGAAGCAATTGCATGCAACCAAGGAAGCTAATTGGTACATTTATAAGCTTTTTAATGTATAAATCCATGGTATTTTTATTTATTTATTTCTACCGAAACTCATTAATTTGAACGGCTGTAACTTAAATACCAAATACATTTAGATCATGTTACTTGCTCCAATGCACAAGTATTCCTAATCATATGTAGATGTTGATGAATTACAAATTATTATTTTTTATTGTGTACATATGAAAAAAACCATATTAATGGCGGACCCGAAGGATTATGACGTAGGCGGTAGGCGGAAGTAAAAGATACCGAATTGATCTTGTTGATTCACAAACAATATCAAGAACATTTCTTCTAATTATTGTTGATTCACGAACAATACTGACAATCAAAATAATCACAAACTAACACACACTTTGTGATAGGGATAAAATTGATTTTTTTTAAATTTTAAAATCGATCATTTCCCAAATATTACATGAGTATTAAAAAGAAACCAAAATTTGAATGGGCTCAAAAAATAAACGGGTCAAAAACTGAGCTACAAACAAAATGCAACAAAAACTTAAAATAAGACAAAAAAAAGTTTCAAAAAAATCATAAAATAAGCCGTTTTTGGGCCGAAACGATGACGGAGGTTTGTGGAAACGTGCTACTCGATCCAACGGTCGTTTCGAACTGGTTGCAGGCCCAAAACTGAGACTTCGAGCCCAAATTATAGTCATTTTAATGAAAGCCCTTTGGACAAACGATCATATGTTTTAAAAAACGAGATAGTTTGCTCATTCACATTTGGGCCCATACCAGATTATAATTGTAATGATGTGAGTACATACTAAGGTTGCGTTTGGTTGGAAGGAATTGAATGAAATGGAATGGAATGTAATTGAGAAACTAGTGTAATTTTTAAGTAAATTATGTTTGAGTAGGTAATTAAATATAAAACCCAAGGGAATGTTTCACCTTAAATTCTCTTGGGTGTGGGATTTCAAAATCCTTCCACCTAGAGAGGGAATTTGAAATCCTACAACCAAGGGAATTTGAGGTGAAACATTCCATTGGTTTTTACATTTTATTACCCACCCAAACATAATTTACTTGAAAATTATACTATTTTTTCAATTACATTCAATTCCATTACATTCCTTCTAACCAAACGCAGCCTAAGGCTTACGTAAATAGTCGCTTGGAGCTTGAAATATGAATATCTTTTGGATTAGACATTGACTTTTGAATTATCTTGCAGGCAGGCACTTTTATTATAAGTTGTTTAAAACAAATTAAGTTAAGCAGCCCATCAAAATTTCACCTCTCACCAATACTTAAAATTGAAAGCAAGTATGTGTAACTTGTCGACTTCAGTTAGTTTCTTGCTTCGGATTCATTGAACTTGAAAACTTCCATCAAATCAAACAAACCCTTTTCCATTGTTTAATATTATCATTTTTAGCAATTACGTGAGTTGCAATATTCTGTTTTCCCTCTCTTGTTGTCCTTTATATAGTATTTTCCGTAAGTTAGTGCAAAAGTAATAGATGTGACAATTTGACTTCATAAATAAATGCATAAGAGCCGTGTCACTAAATATTGCATATATATTAGGTGTAAACTATTAACACACGTGGTGAAAAAGAACTAACTTAATACAACTTAAACGAAAAATCAAATAGTCCACAACTTTAGTTGCACTTAAATACATAAAACACTTTCTTTTATATAGATTTCATATTATCATTAGTATGATCGATCTTATTGTTGTTGGTTATTAGAAAAGAACTAGTATTAAGCCTCACTCGTTGCAGGGGCGGCGTAAATCCGTGCAAAGTAGCACTAATGTCACATTACCATCACCATCAACACCGGAAAACTCATATTAAAAAAAATAAAAACGAAAAAAATAAAACCGTGAGCGTAAAGCATATGTAAAAATGTCAAACCACGCACGTGAAATGTAAAACATTAAAAACAGTAACTAAGTCAATCTAGGACCCACGCGTAGTGAAAAGGCCGTTAAACGGGAAAAATAGACATAAAACGTTGAACCACACGCGTACGTTGCGGCGTGTTAACTCGTAAAATTTAGACCAAAATGTAAAACGAAAAAATTTGTAAAAGATGAAAAGTATAGAGCCAAAAGTTGAAAAGTATAGAGCCAAAAGTTGAAAATGAAAAAATATAGGGTTTAAACTCATAAAAGATGTAAATATATTGGGATTAAAAATAAAAAGTTTGAAGATAGAAAAACCCAAAAATAGGTTTAACCAACTCATGATATATAAAAAAGTTAGTAATTAGTAACATTGACATAAATTTTTTATTCAAAATAAAATAAAATATTATCATTAAAGAGAATTACAAAAGTAACTATCTTTTTGTATGTGTTATATATCGATCTAGTTATTTCAATGATTATTCACGCTGTAGTCATAACATACGTGAATCAATAGTTGTGTGTCAGTTTCGTTTGGGTACGATACCTAAATCTCATTTAAATGCATGTTATTCACACGTGAAGTGTGTTCTGGATATCACATATCACATATGAATAAGAAATTATGTATAACAATTTCCTCATGTGTAGTGAAAAGTTATTATTTTTCATTATTTACTCTTATACACATCAGATGCGTAGAGACCGTAAGATCGCGGGATCTGTGTTGAATATTACTTTTCTGATAAACATCTAACAACGAGATTCTTATATTTAATTTTACTTTGTATAATAATTTAATTATGATAATATTTAGCTTTTGTTTTTGTAAAATTAAATGTTGAATCTATATATAACTATAAATAATACTAACTGAAAAATACTGCTGGCAAAACAGGTCTTATCGTGTTTAACAGGTTAGAGATGACGCGCGTAGCTCACGTATCAAACATGCAAAAGACTTGTTTAACCACCTATATATTATGTCTATAATTTTTGTTTATGTTTTTATGAACCAAGAATGTGAAATAGTGAAGTCTAGCCTCTTGATTTTAATAATTTTTAAATGTGTAAAAAATTAAAAAATAATTTTTTATTAAACAGGTTTAGTCTTGTCATAAACATGTCGGCAATTGCCAGCCCTAGAAAATAGTTTGGAGAGCAAGGGAAGTATAATATCATGGCGCTGATGTGGAGTGTGGGAAAAATGAGAAGAATTATACCACTCATCCACCTTAATTATGTCTGTATATCTTATACTAAGGAATATTTGGCAGCATCTGAATCAACCTCTTAATGGTTCAGATGTTTGAATGGTTCAACACTTAATAGTTTAGACTGTTTGTTTCGCGAGCAAATGTCTGAATGGTTCAGACATTGCCTCTGAATGGTTAAGCGTTATAATAATGCTGAATGGTTAAGAGGTTTAATGCGGAATGGTTAAGACCTCTTATCTGAATTGGTCAGACAGTTGCCTTTAAATAGTTAAGCGATACACTAGCTCTTAATGGTCCAGACCTCTTAATGGTTCAAACTTGTTATTGGTTCAACACTTAATGGTTCAGACTGTTTGTTTCGCGAGCAAATATCTAAATGGTTCAGACATTGCCTCTGTATAGTTAAGCATTATAATAATGCTGAATGGTTAAGAGGTTTAATGCTGAATGGTTAAGACCTCTTATCTGAATTGGTCAGACAGTTGCCTTTGAATAGTTAAGCGATACACTAGCTCTTAATGGTCCATACCTCTTAATTGTTCAGCACTTAATGGTTCAAACTTGTTATTGGTTAAGCACTTAATGGTTCAGACTGTTTGTTTCGCGAGCAAATGTTTAAATGGTTCAGAAATTGCCTCTGAATAGTTAAGCATTATAATAATATTGAATGGTTAAGAGGTTTAATGCTGAATGGTTAAGACCTCTTATCTGAATTGGTCAGACAGTTGCCTTTGAATAATTAAGCGATACACTAGCTTTTAATGGTCCAGACCTCTTAATGGTTCAACACTTAATGGTTCAACACTTAATGGTTCAAACTTGTTATTGGTTCAGCACTTAATCATTCAGATTTTAACAAACAGTCCCTAAAACTTACTTAACAAAAAAATGTTAAAACCCATATAATACATTTGTATATATATTTTTGATATGATATATAAAACAAGCATGTAATCACCTATGTTTATCTTTTTGCACCAAGTACAAATGCATATGTAATTCTCGTGGTTTAACATATTATTGATTCAGAAAATAAGTATCGAACACTGAAAATATAAGAAATAAAAAGTACCTTCCAGCTATTAATTTATTTTAATCTTAACTACCTTATATTTATCTTATTGTTCCGTTTCACACTTTGATTTGTTCTTTTTACATCTCATCTCCTTTGAGTTTCGTTTAAAGAAAAAGAAAGAAAGATTTGAGGTGCCTCTCATCTTCTTAACCAACAAAATCCTCTTCCCCGTGAAAACTCTAGCAACAATGAAAAGTGAAGAAAGAAAGTAGATGATGGATACAACAATTTCTCCGTCAACACGCGCAATGGACCTTCAATTACAACATATGACTATTCAAATCGTAATCATAATCGACTTTACTGATTGATGAATTAATATGAGCTAATCAGAGTGAGGTTAGAGAGGTAATTAATATGAGCTAAGGTTATGGAGGTTTAATAGTTGTTGAAGTTACTGATTTGAGACTAAATATTTGTTTCAAACCATTTTGACGAAAAAACCATCGCCTTATTCTTAAGTTTTCATGCTTTAATGATAACATTTGCAAATTGCTAAATCGAGATGTGAAAAGTTTGGATGGTCTCGTTGACTTATAATGAAGTGAACAAGTTTGATTTTTCTTTATCATTCATTAGGAGAATATCCACTAATTTCAAACATATAAAGCACTACTATTTTTTTCTTCTCTTTGATTTTTTTTACTTAGCAACATATGACTTGATTCTAGAAGCTTAAAGTTTAACACATTTCATATACTATCGCTTTTTTCATTTTGTCATGAAAGTACGCTAAGTTTTAGATAAAATATCTAGCGGATAGAAGGCTTTTTTTTCACATGTGAAACGGTTAGTAATTATGAGATTTAAAAAAATTTAGCAGAGGTGACAATCACATCTCATGTTGCACTTGTTTGCTATCCTTTAGGGGCTCCTTAGTGAACACATCTAATGCCGCTATGGTTGGAATGCAATCTAGACTTAGTATGCATTATTTCCAACGAGCACTTAATAATCTTTATCTTGAATATATTTTTATTTATTATCATTATTTTGTTTTAAAATAATATTTTTTTTAAAAGTTGATGCACTGTTAAGTGTTAATCACATCTTCTATCGCTATGGTTTGAATGCAATCTATATCTATGTGTGTAGTTGGGAAAGGAACATTACCTAACTCAATATGCATAGATATTCAACAATCACTTCATAATGCCCTTTAATTTAAGCACATTATTGTTTATTATTATTATTATTATATTTAAAAATATCATTTTTTAAAAACATTGATGCCCTGTTAATAACAATTGTTCTTCGGAAATGGTACGGCTAAAACCAGTAATAACATAACAAATGCACATATCCGTACCTAAAATACACATATCGTCGGATCATGAATACTTTCATATGTAAAAATAATTCTATGCATCATGTAACAAGTGTATATAATATACATAATAATGTTGTAACTACCCGTACGTCATCATAAATTAGAGTGGATTTAGGTGGAACTAACTAATAAGGCCATTTTCATGACGAGATCCACTTACCACCATTAGAATCCGACCCATTGCGAATGAGCCCCTTTTTTCTATTATATCACTCGTCAACGAGCCATCGTATGTAGATAAGACATGAGGTTCGTGGATGATTGTGACCCATACCTCTTAGTGGTTGGTGAGGCATAAGAAATCATTATTGTTGTATAGTTAAAAGTTAAGTTTGTTTTGTAATAAGTTGTCAATACATGCCTAACATTATATGATATCCTTTGATAAGAATTACTTTACAATGATACACACATTAGGATTAGGATGTTAAATAGATCGTTTCCATAGGTCGATGGGTCATAATAAATCTGGAAAGATCAAATCAAAACATGACTCGTTCATTGTAGGCTAACACAAACTAGATTTGTTTAATCTGATTTTTTTTTAATATGCATTTTATATGTTACCATATAAAATAATGAACTTACATAGAAAGAATACAAATGTCTATAAAACAATTGCATTTTAACTATAACTAGTTTTTTTACTCATCGCGCCTTGTGGCGGTATCGTACACGTCGTGATAAATTATAGACTACAATCGAACCGACTCGTTTCCAAACTAAATTTAAGTTGAAACGTAGAGTAAATCAAACTTATATCGTTGAATGAAAACGTATTATATTTGATTGGACTCTTTTACAAACAAATTTATGACCCGATGCGTAAATTAACGTCGAGTCATATTTATACCGTTCAAATGAACTTATTATATTTGTCCGCAAACAATAAACAAAATCTCCAACCAATAAACAAATAAAAGACAACAATAGTTTTTCATTTAGTTTCAAGACAAAAACAGAATTATAAAAGAAAGTCTTGAAGCCAAAGTTGAAGAAACCATTGTATAGGGTTAAAAACAGAAATATTAAAAATTATTGTGGCAAAAGTTGAAGAAACCAAACTCCCCTATTCATTTCATTTGGTCTATTAATATTTTCATTTGGTCTATTAATATTGTATAAATTTTCACATAATATATTCAACCAATTAAATTTATGAAATACTACACCTTCTAAACGAGTCAACCCGTCAACACGTTATGTTGACATGAACTCGACTTTTGTAACTAAAGTGTTTGTGGGTTTAATCAGAAACTATAATGAACTTGTTAATAGTTAAACTCAATCCCACGTACTTCATGTTGCGTTCATTTTGTGTGTTTTCCATAAGTCACAGTTAACTTAGATATCTAGGACTTCCATTAAAAAAATTGTTTTCTTTAGGTGATGACATGTAAAATTAGTTCAGGTGTTAATTATATTGGGTTAGCAGATTAAAAGATTTTAGGTTAATGAGTTGAATAGGTGAAACACAACTCATATAAATTTAAATAGGTAATGTGAAAAGCTCAACAGAAATAATTAATTTTACTTATGGCAGGAAAAAGTAAAAAATCAAAGTATCAAACTCTATATGTTAACACTTAGTTAACTAATCCTATAAAATCTAAACATGAACACTTATAAAAACTCGATCTTATACTTAAATAGGTTAACGAATCAACTGTGTTATTAAACGGATCATGTTCATTTTACTCTACTTATTAAACAGATCATGTTAATTTGGTGATATTAGTTTTTTTGAACGGTTGAAGATACCTGTCTAATAAACTTGTTATATTGTTATACTAACTAACTCAAGACTTGATTATTTTTGTCTCATGTTATAACATATAAAAGATATTTTTGTTCTCACATTTTTATTTTTTTGGTTCTTGTTTCATGATTACCCAAAATGTGTAAGATATTAATTAGTTATTTTTTATATTAAATCTTTTTTAGATTTTCCGGATATAAATATTATAGTTTATTTTATCTTAGGAGAAAGTATTTATGACCTTTTCTTATTATGTCAAAATAAGTCAAAAATTGCACGATCGATTCGAAGTGGGTCAGCAATCGAGATGCACATTGACATGTTATCCTACCACTAATATTTTGATAACAATTTGTCAAGTTAATATCTAGTTAGAACTAGAATTAAGGCCCCCGCGTTGCGGCGGGGGAGTAAAACCGTGTCAAATATCATCAAAATGTCACACCACCGCTAGCGACCATCACTACTGAAGTTGCGGTGTGTTAATACGGATAAATTAGACCGAAACGTAAAATATATAAAAGTTTAACCAAGTTGATCTAGGACCCTCAAGTTGCGCCAAACCTGTCAAACGTGAAAAATAGACGTAAGAACGTTGAATCACACATGCAAGTTGTGCAGTATTAACTTGCAAAACTTAGAACTAAATGTAAATTGAAAATTTACAAAAAATTAAAAGTATAAGGGATTAAATTTGAAAGTTAAAAATTTGTGAGCTCAAATTTAAAAGATAAAAAAGTTTTAGGTTAAAACAAAAAAAAAATTTATAAAACCCTAAACAAAATGTACAACACTCTATGCATAAGGTACAATACCATAAATGATGTCCGGCTAAAAAGGATGGAAATTTTAGAAAACGTAGGAAAAAATCTCAGTCAAAAGATATTATGATTTGTAGTTGAGATTTATTGTGTGACATTTTAGTAAATAGTTGTAAATTAAAAACTACCTAGAAGCATAAAATAGGAAAATCCAACTAAAAACATGCACATACAAGTCACATGCATATTACCTTAGTCTTTTAAACCTTCAAAACTTTTCATATGTTATTATGTTTTTTTAATGCACCATGATAATGAGCATTTGTTACCTTTAACACGAGTTTGATATTTTTATATAAAAATTAAAAAAATATTTAAGCTTTTGCACATCATAAATTACCTAGAATCACTTAAGTCATAAACATTATAATTCGCTCAAGCTATAAACATCATAAACTGCATAGGTTATAATCATCATAAACTGTCTAGTCATAAACACTATTCTACATTAACAACATCATAAATTTCGTAGTTATAAAATACCATAAAGTTGTGTAGGATTAAGACACCATAAAATTGCCAAAGTCATACTCATAATAATTCATTAGGTTATAAACATCATAAATCATCAATTGATAAACTCAATAAATCATTAGGTCTAAACACTATAAATCACATAAACACCATAAATCGTCAGGTAATAAACACCATAAACATCATATATCGGCAGGTCAGTTATGTCTATGAAATTTTATGGTCATGAATCATTGATTCTCATAATACTTTTTTAGAGTGGGTAATTTTGTTATGTTGTTTTAATAATCTTTTCTTTATGTAACTCTGTTTGAAAACACCATAAGTTTGTCCAATTTAAAAACATCATAAAATCACATAGTTTTTAGACACCATAAAATAACATAATTTTTAAACACCACTAAATCACCAAGTTTTAAAACACTATAGAAAATACCCAGTTATGAAACACCAAAACGCCCATCGAGATTAATTAGCTCGTTTTTTTAATACAACAATATTATACTTGTTTGAAAAATAAAAAACACTCTAGTTTATGGTGAAATTTCTTTAAAAAAGTACTGATAAGTGAAAGTTACGAATGTTTAAATAATTCAGGGGAATTGCATTTGACTTGCATGTGTAAGAATATTTTATAAATGGACGTATTTACCCTTTCCTAAACTTTTCTTCATTGGATATGTAACACTTTATTATGGGTTTCTATACTTTCTAAGGTTTTAAATTCTTTTTAAAATAATGGATTGTTTGGTGGACTTCTAATGTTTTTATCTATTAATCATTCAGACTTAAGGTTAGTTTTTAATCGTTAAGAGCCTATGAACAGTTAAAATATAGTCTCTTAATGACTATTAAGAGAATACTAAATAGCCACACTAACTCTCCCCTCTCTAGTTATAACTCCTTAAACGTTTCGAAGTTAGACATTTCCATAAATAATCAACTTAAAAAACAAATAAAGAGTATATTATATGAATCTAATACGATCCTTGCTAAAAGCATTCATGGATATGATTACACTCATGATCTCTAGCCTAATTAATAGACCAAATTAACCTTTCCCGTTTTATAGTTTTAAGTTTTTATTGTTATAATATTGTTTTTAGAATTTAAAAACACACATCAATTCAACACCTCTGTTGGTTATACCCGAGATCGCAATTGACTTCCACGAGGTTAGAGAAGAATTCTCAAGTTTGAACAAACTGCATTGACATATCACAAATCTATAAATATTTGTATTTGTAATAGAATATATAGTAGGTGAAACTAAAGGATACCAAAATTATTGTTATGGGGACAATAATTGGATGGGTCAGATTTGATTACTAAAATATATGGCTATATGATAGTCGCTTTTTGCAGACCACACCATATGCCTCACACTCACTAAACATATGTTACGTGCTAGTGATCATGACCAACTGTTTAATGATAAGTTAATTGTTGTCATCTTTGAGATTGACCAGTTTTCATGAATAACTTAAAAGAATTAGGTAGCGTTTGGTATGCAGGAATGAAGAGCGGAATGAAATGAACCATTGAAGGTGAATGAACAAAGACATGTTTGGTTGGTGAAGTTAATGGAATAAACCATTACATAGTTGATTCCATTTCCTCAAATTCATTCCATTCATCCCCTTTTTTTGTATTTCATCTATTCTTCCATCATTAGTCACCACACCACTCACTCACCCACCACACAACCACCGCCGCCGCCGGTCACAACCGCCCCGGGAACACCACCGCCGGAAACCATCGAAGGCCACCACTGGTCACTTCCGTCGCTGGAAACCACGGCCACCGCAAACTACCACCGGCCACCGCCGGCCACTTCTGTCGCCGGAAACATGGCCACCGGAAACTACCACCGGCCACCGCCGGCCACTTCCGTCGCCGGAAACCACGGCCTCCGGAAACCACCACCGGCCATCGGCGCCGCCGGAAACCACCCTTGGGCCACCGCCGCCGCCGGAAACCACTACCGGCCACCACCACCGCTCGCCATCACCATCATAATGTAAGGCCCCGTACCCGGGACGCTTACAGTTGGTCATTCATCGCGCATAAAACATATAATTACATTACATTAAGAAATCATTGCAGCGGAAACATTCAAAAATGACATCACGTTTCATTATAATTACTTTTGCCAAATAATACATCATTATCCGGTTACAAAATTCATGTTTGCATTACATCACAAAAGCTATATAATTGGATGCCATCCCAAAAGAGCCGAGTAGCCTTGCCGTGCCATCCTCAGCAATCAATTACCTGCCAACTGGAAAAATGCAATAAAAGTCAGCGTTGCTGAGTGAGTTCTAGTTTTAATAATAAAACATACTTTACTTTCATATAAAACCATTCGTTACTTTAACGTGATCACACATCATACGTACGCATAGATAATATCATTATTATCTTCTTCATTCATTCATTCGTTCATTCGTTCCTTTTAACTTACTTGCGCATCGGACATCATCCATACTAATACCATATGCTACACCCCAATTAGTCTCAGCTACGGCCGAAGTCAATAAATGAACAGCTAAACGTATGCCACGGTACTGGGGTTAACCGATCAGTCTTAGCTACTGGGCCGAAGTCAATAAATGAACAGCTAAACGTATGCCACAGTACTAATGGTAACTGACCAGTCATAGCCACTGGGCCGAAGTCAATAAATGAACAGCTAAACGTATGCCACAGTACTAAGGGTAAGCGGTAGAGGTTCCACATAATGGTCAATCACAAAGAAGGACCCGTTATCCGATGCATGCAAGACGTGTCATCTCTTTCCACTTTACGTTACATAATACTTCATTTCATTCATCATAATACGTAAAGCCATAGGAAAGATAGTCATACATCATATTAAGGAACATATCATACACATTCATCATCATCATACAGGGCAGCATCATACATTCATAATATGCATAAACATGCAACATCATCACCATCATGTCCTACATGCTTTCTAAGGCCATAACCATTCTCTTACATGCTCTTACAGGTTACCTTACGTCCAAACTTACATCGGCACCTTTCCCCGAAGGCCAGAAGTCAAACTACACATTCCTTCGAGTGCAACAGCCCTATTCGGGCGTATGGACACCCTTCAGTCGCATGGCCTCCATGCGACTGAACATCATGCGACTGGACCCATGCGAATGGTCATCTATGCGAATGAACATCCAATCGTGCGTATGGACCTCGTGCGAATGGGATTACTGCGAATGGGCACCTATGCGACTAACCTCATGCGAATGGACTCATGCGACTAAGCAACTATGCGACTGAACCCTCAGTCGTACAACCCTCATGCGACTGGACTCCCAGTCGTGCGACTGAATCCCAATCGTGCGAATGACCTTCAATCGCCCTCATTCGGCCGTATGGCCTTCATTCGGTCGCCTAGCCCTAGCTGATGCAGAATGGAGTTCATCCCGAACCCAATCTGCCATTTTCGGCCTCCAAGCTCATCCAAACCCATTCTAAGCCTAAATTAACCCTTCTGGACCTTAGATATGCATACCATAACACCATACAAGCACACACAAGCCCGAAATCATACTCTAAACGCATCATACACATCACACCCAAATGGGTCAAACACACACACACATAAAAACGGGTTTTTGACATCTTCCAGCCCCAAAATCAGTTGAAAACAAGTAAAAGTGGGGTCCTAGAACTCACACAATCGAGCACAAAGACAAGAGCTTCGATTTGGCTTGCTACTCGACGGATTTGGACACCCGAATCACCCGAAACACCACTTTTTCTCCTTTTTCTCCTCTTTTCTCTCTTCTCCTCTTTGTGAGCTGAAATTTTGGAGTGTGTGGGGAGAGTGGGCTGCCCTCTCCCTACATATACCACCACATCTCCCAACTTTTCTTCGTTGGCGAGTTTGGTCCCTCAACTTTGGACTTTATTTCTTTTCTTTCTTCGCCGGCTTCAAAATAATAAATTTCCGGGTGTTACACATAACCACTTTTACATTTCATTAATTTGTTTTTTCATAACAACACAATGTAATGGTTAATTTATTCCTAAAGGGTAACCAAACAGGACAATGGAATATAATGATTTATTTCATTCTCTCATCCATTTCATTCTCTCACTAGGTTAGTACCCCGTGTATTACAAATGTTGAATAAATAAATTTTAAATAATTAGTAATGAAAAATTATTAATTATAATATGATATTTTAAAATATGATATGATTAAAATTACGTATAACTAACGACTATAAATGATAAAACAATGATATTATTTTCTTTGATCTTTTGTTTTGATTTCTTTTATCTAAAAAAAATTAAAATTCGTTCTAAATCAAAACGTTTTAAAAATGTCAATGTCTAAAAAATTCTTAGTATAACTTTCAGTTTTAAATTTTGTATGGTTCATAAAAAATTTAATTTCTAAAAACACTGATTTTAAATATTTTGTATTTTTAAAAAAACTTTGAGGTTTTAAAAAATTACTTATGTTATGCAAAAGATTGTTTTTTTAGAAATAACATTTAAAAAAGAACCCTTTCTTAATTTATTAAAAACTTTTTTAATCTTAAAAAAATTTAAATAATATAATTAGTAGTTAATGTAAGTATTTAATATGAAAGAGAAGCAGAAAAATGAGAATTTAGAAGGTCTAATATTATGACAAGTGACAACTCAAAACTTTTTTTTTATTATAGTAGATAGATTCATTTTATTTATTCGTCCATTCCATTACCCCATAAAGCAAAGATTTGATGGGCAATGAAAGGAAAGAAAAATATGTCTTTCTTCCATTGAATTATCAAGTCCAATATTGCATCTAGTCGTGTCGGAGTAATGATACACGGTGAATGGTGCTCCAAACGAAGTCATACTATGAACGAATCCTACAACTTTTATAACAAAAGATTTGAAGAACACATGAACGTTAAACCAAAAGTAAAGAATCTAGCCACTAATAAATTGTCTCGGAAAGAAGCAGATATTCAATTACATCTTATTTTGCCATGGAGGAAATAAAATTGGCCGTTTGGGATTGCGATAGCGATAAACCCCAAGGATTAGATGACTTTAATTTCTTATTCTTCAAACACTTTTGGGGACTTCTTTTTTCAGGATTTTCAAAATGTAATGCACTATTATGATAGTGGTGAGATTACTATACAATTTGGAATAAAATGAAATAGAATTGATAAACTAGTATAATTTTCAAGTAAAATTATGTTTGAGTGGGTAATCAAAATGTAAAACCCAAGAAAATGTTTCACGTTAAATTCTTTTAGTTGTGGGATTTCAAAATCCTTCCACCTAGAGTTGGAATTTGAAATCCCACAACCAAGGGAATTTAAGGTGAAACGTTTCCTTGGGTTTTATATTTCATTACTCACTCAAACATAATTTTACTTGAAAATTATACTAGTTTCTCAATTATATTTCATTCAATTCCATCCAACCAAACACAGCCTAGTGGTTGTATAAACAAAGTAATCTCCTACGTATTAGATAATAGAATGAAGAAAGTTACGACTTGTTGATTGGGGATGGCAATCAAACCCGAATCTGATTGGAATACCTGAAACCCGAGACATTTGGGAAGAGTATGGGTCGGGTTAGCAGGTATGGGATTAAATTTTTTTTCGTGGGTATGTGACGGGTATGAGATTGAATTGTATACTCGTTTAACCGACCTGATTAGCCGATTAAGCATACTCGTTTACCCGATTATATATCAACAATTATTTTTATTTTTAAACTTATTATAATCAATAATTATTATATATAATTATATTTTTTTACTAAATAGTTATGTTTTAATATAAACTACTAGGCCTCTTATTACTTGGACTATATGTATCTTTCACAGTTATAATATAACTGTTAAAATTATATAGTAGTTGTAGTGGAACATAAACAAAAAAATATTAAAGTTCAACAAAAAATATCCTTCAATACGTATATGAATGTAGCTTTATATAATAATATAATTCTAATTTCAATAGATACCAGATGAATAGACCTGGCCCATAAAAATCTTAGTCTCACTAGTGGTGGTGGAGATACATATCGAAACCATGAGCCCTATGGAGAAGAATCATTAAACGCATTCATTTTTTCTCACAAATCACCCATTTTATTCCTTGCATGTCAATAATAACATGTACATTGAATAACATCACCAAAATTTATATCCACCTGGAAAATTAAACATCACCTTGAATTGCCTAATTAATGGTGTCCTTGGGCATTGGAATGAAATACTCTTTTGGATGTACTTGGGTCTTGAATCAGCCAATACACTTGTTATTTCCTACTTTGTTTAAGCTGGAAAAAAAAAAACTATGCATCATAAGTGATGAGTGAAGATGCAAGGTGGTATATGTGTGTCAGATGGTTTAATCTCATCGCTAAAAGCTAACATTTTCGCTTGAAGACTCCATTTAGATCGCATCCCAACTGCACAAGCTCTTGCGAACAAAAAACGTCATTATGTTCCAAGGTTATTGTCCATTTTGTGAAGAAATTTAGGAAGACTCTTTACATTTGTATACCTCCTGTCATGTGAGAAGCAATATATGACAGTTTATTGCATCTTAGTACCAACTTCAAAATTTATACAACTTTTTTATTAGAGATCTTTTGGAAATGCACGGTGGTGTTAGCATAAGCATGATGAAGAAGGAGGTCACACACACAATTATATTAACTACTTTTTATTGTATTTGAAAGGCCGTTATCTTTAACAAAAGGAAGGTCTCAGTCAATAGACTTATTAAGATATTAGTGTTGGACTAATCTTGATAAGTCTTAATAGTTTTAGTTTGAGGTTTTGTTTCATTAAATCCATTTAACGTTAGGTTTTATTTTTGTGTAATGATTTTAAGCCTATTTAGAGATAATGTTTTGATTAATTACCAAAGTGGTGAGTCCATCTATATAAAGTTAAAATAGGAATAGATTATTTTGTGATTCTTGTACCACATCATTTGATTATTGATTAATGGAAAGAGTCCTGGGTTGTCCTCCCTAAATAAGTGTCTGATTGAGGAAGACAATTTCTAACAATAATACGAAAGCCCAGTCAAAATACGATCTATTGAACAATAGAACAATCAATTGAAGAAGAACGGGCAGTTGATTGAAAAGGTTGTTCATAACTGGTTTCCGCTTGAAGAATTAGGTTGAAATTTATTTTATCCGACTCATAAGGTGAAGGCGTACCAGTTCCGACAAGAAAAACTCAAGATTGTTCATAAGAAGAGGAAGTAAAGTTTACTAAGATCAAGAATCTGATTAAAAGGTCGAGAACCAAAACATGTTAATCTGATCATAATATTTTGTGCAAACAGAAAGGATTGAAAGTCAATTCTAATAAAGGATTCAAAGGCCTGGCGTAGCAAGTGCAAAATACCTATAACATACGTTAAACAGAACTAAATTCACAACATGGCAGATGATGGTAATATAGGAAACACATGGCAAGTAGTTTAGCCAGCAGCTTGCTAACGAACTAGTAAGTAGCCTTTCTCTATAAGCTCAAAAGTTGACTTCAACCAATTAAACAACATGGTCAGTTATGATGAAGATAATATTGGCAGCAAACAGATTGCAAGAAACGATTGATCCTGGAAAAAGAAAACAAGCAAAAGAAAAAGAAATTCATAGCCTTGAAAGTCATCTTTCAAACTTTACCTAGAGATGTTATGCTTTAGTCGGTAATGTATTTAGAATTGAATGACATATGGGAGGTGCTAAGAGTTTGGTACTTAGGCACATAACGAGTCCAGAAAACTCGCCTTCAAATGCTAAGAAGCGAGTTGGAAGCATTGAAGACGAGATAAATAGATAGTATAAGATGTTTTTGCTACAAAACTAGGTGGAGTACAATAAAAAAAATTTCTTTAGGAACAACACTTAAAGAAAAGGTTATGGTAAGAAAATTCTTGAACTCAACATTTGAAGTACTTGCCTATAGTTACCTCTATTGAGCAATATAATTACCTCTATTGGGAAACACACAAAGATAGGGTGTTGAACCATAAATTAGTGTGTTCAATATACAAATATAATTAAGTTTTTATATATAACTATAAAATACATGTATAAATAATATATAAATTACTTATATCTAATTACATATATAACTATATATAATATACTATATATATAATTATGACATCAGCCGGTTTTTAAATCCGGTTCGACCGGTCCGATCACCAAACCAGTAAGGCGTTCGGTTCGACGTCTGATCCGGTTCTGAAACCATTGGGTCAACCTGTAAACACACAGGAGTAAACCTCAACACGATCCGCCTACCTAAACAGATTTACGTATCGATTTGAATTCGACCCGATCCGTTTATAACAAACAAAATCCCATAAAATTCCGAGTTATATGGTTAGAAACTAATATCTTGCCTAAATTATTCTCTAATATATGAAAATGAACACTTCCTATATGTCAAAAGTCTAGATGATACATAACGTCATCACCACTCATCCTACTATAACAACACGTTTACTCAACCTCCTTCATCTTCTTCTCCGCAACCCACTCCGGCACCGGCGACCACTTCAATGGCGGTGACAGAATTCGCCGGCGAGCTCGCCTTCGAGCTCCTCAAATCCCTATTAAGCATCACAAGAAAAGCCTGCTTCTGCAAACCCAGCGCCGAGCAGCTCATCCTCACCATCAACGAGCTACTCCCCATCATCAACGAAATCAAATACTCCGGCGTCGAATTGACCGCCGTACGCCAACAACAGCTCGATTCCATCTCCAGAGCCCTCCACGACGGCCACGAACTCGCCCAAAAAGCCCTCAATTCGAGCCGGTGGAACGTCTACAAGAACCTGCAGCTGTCGAGGAAGTTGGATAAGGTCGAGAAGAAGATTTCGAGGTTCGTTCAAGGCCCCCTTCAGGCCCATGTGCTTGCGGATGTGCATCAGTTGCGGTTTGAGGCGATCGAGCGGTTCGATCGGCTTGATGGGTCGGCTAGGAGATTGGAGCAGCGGCTTGGGTCGGTGTTGGTTTGTGGTGGGGTTGGGGGTGGGGTGAAGATCGAGGAACAAGAGATGTGTGAGAGTAATTGGGTGAAAGTGGGGATGGAATTGGGGAAACGTAAAGTGAAGGATATGATTCTTGATAGAGATGATTTGGGTGTTGTTGGAATCAATGGGATTGGAGGTAGTGGTAAAACCACTTTAGCTAGAGAGATTTGCAGAGATGATGAAGTTCAAAGTAAGTTAATTCTTCAATTCTTTACTGTATAGTCTGTATAAGTGTGTTGCATATAAGGTGTTTGATGAAATGTCTCTGTGGTGTTTCAGGTTACTATAAAAACAAAATTTTGTTTCTGACGGTGTCTCAATCGCCGAATGTTGAGCAATTGAAGCAGAGGATTTGGGGGTTTCTTTCGGAGAGCAAATTTAATGGGTGTTCTGATGGTGTTACTACTACTCAATGGGGATTTGGGTATAAGAATTTGAACACAGTGACACCTACCCTTGTTGTGTTGGATGATGTTTGGTCACTTACAGTTCTCCAACAACTGATCTTTAAAGTTCCGGGTTGTAAGACTGTTGTGGTTTCGCGTATAAAGTTTCCATCTTCGGTTCTAAATGCGTCTTATGAGTTGGAATTGCTGAGGGAAGAAGATGCAGTCTCCTTGTTCTGTCACACTGTTTATGGAAGAACATCAATCCCTCCTGGTGCTGATGAGGATCTGATCAAACAGGTAATGAACTAATGACTGTTGCTTATTTGTTAATTAGATGGTGGATTATGATCGAGTGAGTTAATCGGTTTGTGGGTTGAATAGGTTGTGGAGAAATGTAAAGGGCTTCCTTTGGCTCTGAAGGTGATAGGAGCTTCACTTAGAGACAAGCCTGAAAAGTACTGGATAGGTGCTAGGAACCGATTGTCACGAGCCCAACCGATATGCGACTCTCACGAAACTGAATTACTGAATCGAATGAAACTGAGTATCGATGATGATCTCTCTGAAAAGGTGAGAAATTGTTTTCTGGATTTGGGTTCTTTTCCAGAAGACAAAAAGATACCTTTAGATGTTCTCATCAATATATGGACCGAGCTTCATGACATCGATGAAGAAGAAGCTTTTGCCATTCTTGTTGAACTTTCGAACAAGAATCTTCTCACACTTGTAAATGATTCAAGGTAATGTTTATATATATATGCCTTAATGATCAAAATACTATTTTGATTTCTGTTTCATGGTATTGAATTGATCTCTATGTTAAAATGTTTTAGGGGTGGGGATATGTATAGTAGCTACTATGATATCGCGGTTTCCCAGCATGATGTGCTAAGAGACCTTGCTATTCATATGAGCAACCTCGAGAGTGTAAATCAGCGAAAGCGAATGGTTATGGCCAGAAGAGAAGATGGGTTACCCAAAGAATGGGAAAGGAATGCTGAAAAGCCATTTCTTGCAAGAATCGTTTCTGTTTATACAGGTAGAACTTTATAAATTCAATCTAAATCATAGCGCGTTGAGTTTATATTGCATACTGTAAATGCTCATAGGAAAGTTTTGAACTTTACTTAATGTAGGTGAAATGAGAGAAATGGATTGGTTAAATATGGAATTTCCTCAGGCTGAAGTCCTAATCTTGAACTTCGATTCCAGTGATTATTTCCTGCCTCCTTTTATAGAGAACATGCCGAAACTTAGAGCCATAGTGTTAATAAACTATAGTACCAAGACCGCAGACCTTCATAACCTATCGGTCTTGGGTACTTTAGCTAATTTGAGAAGCCTCTGGTTTGAAAAGGTGACGATTTCTCAACTACCCAAAAAGTCCATATCACCCCTCGCAAACCTGCGTAAAATCTCATTACAACTTTGTAAGATGAACATCCAAGACCAATCAGAACTAGACCTCTCTCACTTATTCCCTCGCCTCACAGAGCTCACGATGGATCACTGTATCGAAATGACCACATTACCCTCGAGCATCTGCCAAGTGAAAACTCTAAAGAGCCTAAGTATCACCAACTGTGAAAGTCTTGAAGAACTCCCATTTGATTTCGGTAAACTGATTTTCTTACAAATCTTGAGATTGTACGCATGCCCGAAGCTGAAAATGCTACCAGTTGGGATAAAGAATCTTGTATGGCTGAAACACATTGATATCTCTCAGTGTGTTAATCTTCACTCTCTTAATGAAGAAATTGGTGGTTGCTTGAGTTTAAAAGAAATCGATATGCACGAATGCCCACAAATAAAAAGATTGCCTAAATCCGCATCACGTTTGAGATCATTGAGACGCGTTATATGCGATGAAGAGGTTTCATGGCAGTGGACAGAAATGCAGGAAGATTTGCCTGGTTTGTGTGTTCAAGTTGCAGAACAATGCTTTGATCTAGACTGGCTTACAGAATAAGTAAATTTTATTTCTTTTTTTTTTTTTTAGCTTTTGTAAATATTGGATAGATAAATAGGTGAAATTAATTAGAAAATAAAGTTGGTTATTGGCACATATTGGGTTTTAAGTAGGAATAAAACTAGTTGTGCCATTAGTTTTTTTTAACAAAATTTGTAATTAATTTATTACTTTATTAGCACTTAGCAGCATATGTTTGAAGGAATATTTTGGTCGTATATTTTAGTGTGAAACCTGAGAAAAACGCGTTACTTGGATTGACCCAATAATATGATAGCAACATGCAATGCAGAAAAAGAAGAGCAATAATGACAAAACTCTTGGGACCAATTGATAAATGAAAGAGACTTCTAAGTTTTTATTTTTATTTTTTGTGAAGATATAGTTCTACCTTCTTATTTGGGTTGAATTTTTGAATCATAACGGGATGAAGGGGGTCGACTTCTGAGTGTGAGTTTCTAACGCGACATTGAATTAATCCAATTTGAAGTTTATTTATTTTTAACAGCAGACGTACGATGTTACTTTGAGTGATATGTGTTATCTTAATAAGGCTTGCTTATCCGTTTCGCGGTCGACGGCACTGTCAACCTGAGGGGAGGAAATTATAACTGTGAAACTTCTGGCTCAACCCATAATATTTTTTTTAATGAGACTCAAGCCCAACTTCATTTTTAATTATCTTGAGTATCTCATATCAATCATTTTAGTTTAAGTTTAAAATTAAGTTTAGTGTAAATGAGTTTAAGTCTTTTGGCCTGGATGGTTTGTGTTATTTATTATTTTTATAAATTTTGAAGAGGCATTTTAAGTTAAAAGAGTAAGGGGGCAAATCTTTTTGGTTTAAATGCGATTATCTTACAAGTAATTTCGTTTCTTGATGTATAAATATTTATTTAAGTATTAATATTTACAGAAAATTTTAGAAGTCAATAAAGTCATAACGTGGGTTTCGTGCTTGGTTTATTCTGTAAATGCACCAATCTTGTCTGGTTCATATTAATTTGTAAACACGACACATTTATGATTTACCATCTCAAAATTTATAAAGAGTGGGTTAAGTTTAAAAGTACAATTTTATTACCCCTCAAGATAAAGAAGGGAAATTTGTCTATATCAAAATTAGTTCATATCATCAGGTATAATCTCAAAAACTCATAATATAATTCAAATAAGGATTTAAATACGATACATTTAACTACATTTTTCTCAATTAATTAATCATGCTACTCTAAATCTATAAATCTATAAATATAATAAGCAAATAGTTTTTGTGCCACAAGTTATTATTTAAAAGCCTCTATATTTTTGTTTTTCCGTATAAACATTTTTCATTTATATATTTTGATTTACAATTTTAAACTCCTAAGTTAATTTAATACCAATTAAACATTTTCATAATTTTTATGATTTTAAATTTTAACCATTAAATAATTGATAACTTTTGATTGACCAATAACTTTCTCTTTTTAAATATATTATCTACAATTAAATCTAGTTAATTCATTTTAATTCATAAATTTAGAGGTATTATTCTTTACTTTTTGTAATATTATGAATTGTTACTATATAAGAGTTTTTTTTTTAATTTTTGTTAAAACAATTTGCGTCACACTTGCGCGCACACACTCATATAATGTATTATATACATTACTTAATAAATAAAAATTCAAATGGACACGTGATGTAATTCTAGAGCCACTCCATAACAAGTACATTATTTTTTATAATTCAATATCATAATAAATTTATCTTTCGTCATTATTTAATATTTTGATTAATATCAACTTAATTAAAAAAATATTTCTTTTATGAACATAGGATTTAAATTTGATATTTACTTTCACAAAATAAAATAAATATATAACTTGCTAACCGTAACCCTTTGAAATCATATAATAATTTATTAAAAAATAAAATGTATATTTACTGTGTTTTTTTCATAATCCAACTTGTATAATTCACGAGATTCTAACCTAGTATCTTATAAAGCTTATATGATATAAACCATACAAGTGTCTTTACACAAACCATAAGTTGTTATAAAACAATTTTGATGATGTAAAGATCTCTCGAAGAAAAAACTTCGGTGTATTTCACTATTAGATATGTCACATCAAGTTTCTTTAAATAACCATTTATTTCTGTTGTGTGGGATATTGTTAAAATTTTAACTTATGCTTTGAAACATTACATTTCTTCAAGATTAATGTTACTCTATTTTTACTTTTCAATTACACTCATTTTTAAACATTCAAACTATCTTTTTCATCCTCATCCCTATTACACTAAAAATATTTTTTTTACTCTCTTTCTTTCAATTAAATAATACTTTTTATATGTTTAGCGTTATCTTTTCTCTTTCATCCACTCACAGTCAATTTTAAAAATATTAAATATTTTATATGGTTGTACCGTGTTTTTCATATCGAGGGATCACGGTACAATTCCGATAAAGTTTCTCTCTTTTTCACTCACAACTATCCCCTAAAATATATGATACACACTCACATACAAAATAAAAAACCTACTGTGAATGTTCTCAAACCCTAACCTTATCTTTAAGAACCAACTAGTATTCAAGCCCGACGCGTTGCGGTGGGACGCGTAAAACCATTATAGGTAGCATCAATGTCACATTGTTGCTAGCAATCACCTACACCAGAAAATCTCGTAAAGCAAAAAAATAAAACCAACGAAAAAATAGATGCCAAAACATTAAACTATGCATGTGCGTTACGATGTGTTAATGTGTATAAATTAGACCGAAACGTAAAACACAATGCGACTGTTAAACTGAAAAAATGTAAACTCAAAAAATTTAGACCGATACATAAAATGAAAAACTTGTAAAAGAATAAAAGTAAATAGGACTCAAGTTGAAAGTGAAAAAAAAAATGTTATTGTTAAATGTAAAAGTTGAAAACTATAGGGTTAAAAGTAAACAAAACCAAGAAAAAATAAAATAAGATACAATCTACAAAGCATATGATGCAAACCATAATGCACAACTAATTTGGTAAGTAATATTATATAAATGAACACCTAGCTAGAATGTCACATAACAATTATCCAAGATAAATGTAATATTATTGATATATATTTTTAGGAAAATTTTTAAATGAGCCATTTGGCCAATCAAATTTACAATAATAGCTATTGACTTAGAAAAAATCCAAAATATTTAAATTTAATTATGACAAGTATTCAAATATCTCTAGCTAGTGATACCAATTAATGTGGTATCATCAGCTTTATACCTCCATTGATACCAATATCTGTGGTATCGCTAGTGTATCGCTCAAAATTTAAAAAAATAAAGAAAGATAGTTACATATCGACAGCCGGAGATACACCGTCTCTCATGTATTACCAAAAAAATATAATATAGAATTTGTGTATCTCCAGCCACAGATACACCATCTCTCGTCTATCGCTCATTTATAAAAATATTATAAATAAAAATAATAATACAATTATATAAAAAATAAATAGAAAATTATTACAAGTATATTAATTTAAAGAAAAATCTTTGGTAAGTTATTTGCCTGCACATTTAAAGATACGTATTAATTCTTTGGACACCTCCATTTTTCCATAATCCAACTTGATGGTTTAGAACACGATCAATAATGATATTGTTGTTTATCTATGGTGTATGAGTGAAAAATAAAGAATGATATTGGATCATAAATGATATATGAGTGAAGGGGTGAGAAATTTATAATATTTATAGCTATATTTTCATTATAAAAAAAGTTTTTTATGATTTTAAAAGTTGAGGTATTTGCTTAATGATTTGTTTTACAGAAATTCAAAATTTGTATTTTTATTTTTATAAAATAATCTAGGCGATACGGAACAAGTGGTGTACCTCCGGCAATAAATAAATATAATAAAATTGTTCCGGCGATACCATGTGCGACATAGGGCTGTCAATTTCTGACACAAATTTGTTAACACGACACGACAAATCACGAAGTTAGCAGGTTTCGTGTTTGAGCTTAACAAGTTTTGCGTTATTAACACGTCGACACGTTAAAGACACGATAAAAACGTGTCTTAAAAATCAAACAGCTGCTACCTGTTAATGTACATGTTAAGACATGTTTATATTTTTAGCTTATTAAAATAATTAATATATATATTTATGATATATGTCATTATTTTTCAAGTTCAATTTAAAAACACTATCTCTTGCGCAATCGCTTCAATCGAATACAACTATCACAGTATCACGAACCGAGTCTCCGCCCTCCACCTGAGCCATCTTCGTACTCTTTCTATTACCTCTTTACACTATGTTATTGGTTAAAATATACTTTTTATTGACTTTTGTTTCATATATGTCAAGGATTATCATGCTAAAAGTCATAGTATATTCATGATTTTGATGGACTTCTGTCAATTTTTGTTTTACTAAATGCATGATTTTTATCGTGTCTCTTAACAGATATTATCGTGTAACCTGTTTTTAAACAGGTTCATGTTCATATCTGGAAAAACTGACAAGATTAGTTATCGTGTCGTGTTCGTGTCAGCACTTATCATGTTCGTGTCTAATCATGTTCGTGTCTTATTGTGTCGTGTTTGATTTGTTATGGGGCCTGTATCGCCGGCGTATCTCCAGCATAAAAATGAGTTTTTTAAAAATGTCACGTGGACGATACAATGGCTATATTTAAAAATGTTTTAGTCAAAGGTTTATTTTTAAGAAAAGTGTTAGTTAAATGACCATATTAGTAAATTTTCCTATATTTTTTCACGTTATCAAACCTAATCATTCCTTTATTTATAGCTTCTTATGGTGGTTATTTGTATATATATTGTGATGTTGATTTAACATTGTTTGAAATATTATTGATTAATGGCCCATGAACTCTGACCATATAGGAGGATTTGTACGTCTCCCATCCTCAAAGACAAGGCACTCACTTTTTCTAAAAAGTGTACAAGTCGTAATTGCGCAAAAGATAAATATATATCATCAATTTCTCATCCTTTATATATTAAAAAAATAGATTTTTACATATATCCTCTTAAAAGACTATGAATAACATATTTAGTTGGCCTCAAAATCAATTATATATTTCAGTTTTCTTAATAATTTACGCATTACCCTTTATTTATTTTTCAATACGTAATACATACCATCTCAAACTCAAATGACCTTCTGGTTGGCAACCCTACACAACGGCCGCTTCTACTTTGCAAAATCTGGAACTTTTTGATAATGTGAAATCCAAACCCAAAGGTGTGTGTTCGACTGTGGTTCAAAGTTGTGAATCCAAACATAAAGCTTAAGGTAAATTAACTTTTTTACTTTCATATGTAACTTTCAAGAAGCAATGATTCTGTTTGACTTTTGCTTTGGTTCATGCTTTGATTTGTATATTAATATGAAAACAAGAAGCTTACCAATGATTTAAGGGTATTTTATAATTAGAAACTATTAATCCTTTTTAATTTTTTATGTGTTTCGATGTATTTTTTATTTATTAATTTTTATTTGAAAACTTTGCTTGTTGCTTTATTTTTGTTTTGGTTTATTCACATTAGGTAGATTCATGAAGAAAGATGAAAATATGGATATTTTGGAAAACCACTTATTACATCATAGTAAGAGAATACGGATCAATCATCAACACTCAAGACTGTTGTTGTTTTAAGAATTTTCCAAGTTTAAGATAAAAACAACTTATATTGTGGCTACTTCGGTTAGCAAAAATGGGAAAATATGTAAATAATTATTCAATAAGTTCATTAAGGGTAAAATAGTAATTTAATAAGTTAATTTTATTGAAAAATATAAATATAATATGTTTATATATAATTGAAATTTTAATTTGGGAAAATATGTAAAAAAAAATAAATAAATGGTATATAAAGATGTTGAAAATTTGGTTGATAACAAGGGAGCATAAACCAATCTAACAACTTTGATCTTGTTCTTTCATGTTCATTATGTAGGTTCTACTTTGAATATTATTTTTCAGACTTTGACTTGTCATCCATCAATGACTCGCTTAATAAATCGAGAGGATTCCATAGGTTTCTAAAGGGTGTACACAACTCACCATGAAAGTGAGAGTTGAGTTAGAGGAAGTAGATCGATTTTATCTTGTTAATTTGAATAACCATAGGGCAAATAATTTCATCTTCGTAATCATTTTCTTGTTTGTTGACAATTTTCCTCCATAGTATTGGAAAAATCAGTGTAACGGTTTATGGTTTGGAGTTTCCAGATAGTTGTTTGAATCGTGTTAGATGACTTTTAATTTAGTGATAACTAGTATTAAGTCTTTCACGTTGCAGTTAGAGACTACAAACTGTCTCAAGTAGTAACAACGACACACTATTGTTAGTGACCACCAACATCGAAAAACTCGTATTATAAAATAAATATAAAAATAAAAACGAACGAAAAGTAGGCGTAGAAACATTGAACCACGCATGAGAAACATAAAACATATAAAACAATAAGTAAATCAATTTAGAATCAGTATGTTGTGACCGGGTTGTTAAACCATAAAAAAATAAGCACAAAAATATTGAACCACACATGCACACTATGGCGTGTTAACTCGCAAAATTAGACAAAAACGTAAAATCAAATTTTGTAAATGAAAAAAAATAGGGACCAGAGTTAAAAGTAAAAAAATTTTGAGGCTATATTATAAAGGGTTATTGGATTTTAGTAATCTCAAGTTTCATTTTAGTAAAAGTAAATGTTTACAGACACTCTTAACTTTAAGTTTAATTTCCTCCAACAATCTCTTACTAACTGAGAGTTAACCCCGTTAGTTTTTTGATGAGGTGGACTGTTTTTGTGGCCACAACACTAAACATAAAGTTGAAATATATCATCAGGGCCTTCAATTTGAAAAGTCTGCACCAAAACCCGTCAATCTATCCCTTTTGATTTGAACCACTGAACTCGTCGGAGGTATATTTCAGGTGATGATAAAAGCTAAACAATAAAAACGAACCTAACTGACACTAGGCGGTGCTAGTGTTGAAAAATAGCTCAAAGTTGGCTTCATTTAATCAAAAAAACTAACGAGGGTTAACTCTCAGTTAGTAAGAGATCATTGGAGGAAAATAAGTTCAAAGTTAAGAGTGACTGTAAACATTTCCTAAGTTGGGATTAATCCCGGCTAATAAATGAAAGTTGGGATTATTAAAATCCAATAACCATATTATAAAAAATGTTAAAGTTTTCTATTAAGATTTAAAAATAGTAAAGGATTAAAAAAAAGTCAAAAGATGAGTATAATTTACTAAAGTACATGTTACAACATATAATTTATACCATGATATAATATATAATATTATTAAGCCTCTGCATTGCGGCGGGTGCGTAAACCGTATTATTAAGCCCCCACGTTACTGCGGGTGTGTAAACTTGTATTATTAAGCCCTCGTGTGCGTAAAATTGCACCAAGTAGCACTAATGTCACATCACCGTTAGCGACCACCAAGATCGGAAAAGCTAGCAGTAGAAAATAAATAAAAAAGAATAAAATAAAACTGAGAGGAAAGTAGATGTAAACTCGTAAAATATTAAAAACAATAACTAAGTCGATGTATGACCCACATGTCGTTGCGACATGGCCTTTAAACGGGAATAAATAGGCGTAACAACGATGAACCACATGCGCACGTAACGGTGTATTAACTTTTAAAATTTATACCAAAATGTAAAACGAAAATTTTATAAAAGATACTATGTATGGGGAAGAAAGTGGAAAGTGAAAAATTTTAAGGGTTAACTTGTAAAAGATGTAAAAATATTAAGTTAATTTGAAAAAATTAAAGAAAAAAGAAAAACAATATTTAATTGGTTACCAGTATATATTATCACTAGTTAGCACTTTTATTGTAGTCTTTTGTCATATATTTACACCTTAACCTCAATTTCACATTTTGAATCCAAAATAATTATATTGGAACATTCTTTAACAAAACATACATCGGTTTTATCACTATTATCATAAAACTTAGAATGTGCTCATCGCAACATGTTTGTGAAAATCATGATGTTACAAAAACAAAGCCTAGTAAGAAAAATATCGGCTCCCTTTTTCTGTCATTCAATTTTGAAGTTTCTTAAGCGATATTTTTTCATGTTCCAACAAACACATAGTTTGTCTCATAGATGGATAATTGGATACTTGTAGAGAAGGCATCTCAGCACTTAACTTCTATGGACTTTCAACTTTACATTAAAATTAGAAAATTTAATGTAAATATGCTAAGTATATAGTTGAGAATCATTTTGTTTGTATACTTATGCCCTAGTGGGAAGAAGTTTAAAAGATCTCTCCAAAACTCGGGTTAAAACCATATCTAGGTTAGATGGTCACCCGTGTAAAAAAGATTAGAGTTATTTTGTTTGTAAAACTGTGCATAAGGTCCCGGCTTGTAGGGTTATTTACAATACTCTTGTAAACTGATGGTTTGATCACCCTCGACAACGCAAAAAGACGTGACAATCAGTTTTTGTTTTCTCTAACACTAATTTGGTTGTTTGTAATTAGGTTTGACGAATAGTGGCAATACTATCAATACGCAACACTTGTTACAAAAGAGACTCGTCAAAATATAGAAATCGACTTTTGTGAAACATTTAGTTGCTTGGTTTTATCAACCATTATTCAATAATCGGATTGATGGGTTTAGTTGCTTGGTTTAGTTTACAATACATTCCTTCAAAACCATCTACATGATCAACCATGGGGATTTCTAAACCCTCAATATATTCCAGGTAATGTTTTCCTTCTTCCTTGTCTCTAGTTCATGGTTCCAAGATCCTTCTTAAGTCCTTATGTATCAACTCCAATGGTAGTACTTATTTAATAAAACATGTTGTATGATATAATTGTAATATGTAGCAACCCTTGAGATGTTTTCTTTCGTTTAGGTTATACCTTTACACTCAAAGATCTTGGGTCGCTTGCATATTCTTTTAACAAGAAGAGTACATTTGCACCGAATAGTTTGCAACCTAACAATACCAATATACATAGATATATAATATACAGATATATAATCAAAATATAAACAGGTGGATTCGATTAAGCCAAAACGCTTGTTTTGATGATAAGAACCTTAAACCGAACAACATATCTTGGTTTGATAAAAGACAGGTTAATCAAACCAGCCAAGTTGATTCAACTTCACTGGTTTCACCAGTTTCATTAGTTCCGAACAACCTGTGAACACCCCCAGGTCAAAATGAATACACAATTTTCGAATCAAAGTTATACTAATCATCTTTGGAGACTACAAGAATGATTAGAGTCTTTTCATCTTTAATCAAACTAAGAAGAAAAAAGAATTCAACACAGATTAACAACATAAAGAAAGAAAAATGAACCCTAAACCGCCACAAATGGAAATATGTCTATAAACAAACTATAATTGTCCAATCTTGCTTTATAAATGGTGTTTGATATTTTTGTGGGTGTAAATACCAATGCACAGACCTACCCACATTATTTTCTGCAAGAAGAGGTCCCCTTGCATAATCACAACGCCTCCACGAATAAGAATACATGCAAATATCATAGAGTAAATTGCACCAAGAAGTATATAACTTCTTTACGATAACGTGAGAAGCCAGAAAGCTAATAAGCCCCACCGATATCCTACTAACCAACCGAACCAAATGTTTTAAATGAGTTAACACAGAAACCAATGAAAATTGGATTCAAATCTAAGATCCATGTTAGAAGGAATTAGGAGCTTACAGCTACAACTACGCTACCCTTTAAGAACATGTATCCAACTCGACTACAATTGTAATTGTGACACTTCTATTTTAATGTAATAAACATGGAAAAAGCTCATATTGTCTGTGCAAATTCAACACAAAAAGTTAATATTATATGGTCCCCAAATACATATAATAGGGTCAGTTACATATATAAGAAAAGAAGAATAAGTGTCATGTTGGATACATTTTGGTGCGGTTAACCCCAACAAATACAACAACTACAAAGTTATGATCAAGAAAAGGGAACACCAAGATTGTGACATACAAACTAAACTACACGAATAACTAATTTGAGGCACACGTCATTAGTTATTATTTTTATGAATACAGCCTCAAAACTGTTACTATTTTTCTGCACAATGATGGATTGAGGAAAATGAGCCAACATGTATAAAACTCTTACAAGCAAACCATAAGACTTTTGATATAAGAAACACATAACTCATAACAAATGGTGTTAAATTATTACACAAAAATATCTAACATGATTACTTTTGCGTCAAACACTTTTTAAAAGTTTATAAAATTAGTCAAGTATCAAGTAAATGTGACACGTTGGTGAGATGACCCATTTGATTTTATATTTTTAAGGGTTTTTTATATCAAAACAGAAAACTTAAACGAGACAAGTGTGTCATGTTCAATAGTTTTAGGGCAGTTGTTTTCTAGACAGTTGTTTTAACGCTTGTTTTTATGTAAATTCACTAATCTTTTCGGGTTATGTCAGGATTGACAAACTACCTGTGAACACGGCATATTTAGCGTCTCTAGCTTCTAACGAACGAGTGCGCTAAAATTAAGATGCAACTTTATGACTCCTTAAGAAAAAGATGAGGAATTTGTCTATATATCAAAATTAGTTCACAATGTAAAGTATCTTGACAAATTCATAAATAATTCAAGGAATTATACGATTAAGATATGATACATCATACATGTAACTAATTCGTTATAATATATTAATATTGCTACTCTATATATATCAATTAATTATAAACCATAAGTTATTATTAAACAATTTTGTAGGTTCAAGATTCAAACCTTGACATTTACAAATAATACTAACAACTAGTCACTAACCCGCCGTTTAAATAAAATCAACCACATCAAGTTGCTTCCAACAAAATTTGAAATATTGGATATTGTTCAAACTATGTTTTTAAAATTTAAAATTTGCACTAAAAAATTAAATATAACAATTAATATATTCTTTTCACATATCAAACCTAATCATTCTTCTATTTATAGCTTTTTATGGTGTTTATTTGTGAATTTTTTGTGATGTTGATTCAACATTGTTTGAAATATGATTGATTTATGGCCCATGAACTTTGACCATATACATTGAATATGAAGGAAGTTAAGACGAATATTCCATCGAAGGGCCAAGTAATCATATGCGTCACATCTTTTCTTGTTAATTGATCCAATCGGGGTGTCCACTTTAAAACACCCCGTTGATTCTTCACTTAGCTTGCAAGTGAAGGGTAAATCTTCCGTCCACCGGAAACGAACCACTTACTTGATACCTATAATCTAAGTCACAATTACAAAAAAAAGGTACTATCAATTTTCCATCCTTAATATATTTTCAATAACATAAAGGTAAGAAGCGAGCAAAATCCGATCCAACAACTTTGATATTTGTCTTTTACTAGTATTAAGCTCCTAGCGTTGAGGCTGGGGACATAAAACCATGTCAGATAGAACCAATTTCACACCATCATCGGCGACTACCAACACCAGAAAAACTTGTATTTAAAATAAAAAAGTATTGAAAAATAAAACCGAACGAAAAATAGACATAAAAACATTGAATTTCGCACGTGAAACGTAAAATATTAAAAACAATAACTAAGTCAATCTAAGATCCGCGCGTTATAACGCGTCCGGTAAACATGAAAAAATAGGCGTAACAATGTTGAACTACACGCACATGTTACGGCGTGTTAACTCGTAAAATTTAAACCGAAACGTAAAATGGAAAGTCTGTTAAATATGAAAAAATATAGGGAACCAAAGTTGAAAGTGAAAAAATATAATGGTTAAGTTGTAAAAGATATAAAAATTGATGTTAAAACTTAAAAGAAAGAAAAAAAGAAAAATGGGTATAACCTTTAAAACTTAAGTACAATTTATAATGCATAAATAAATTGATAATTAGTATTATATATAATTTTCATTAAGTAGGTTTAAATAATACTTTGAATACAGTTTTTTTTTAACTTGGACTTATCATCAATGACTCTCTCGATCAATCTAGAAGATTGCATAGGTTGTGAACAGCCATAGGGCAAATCACTTCATCAAACATATAGGATTTAAGTTTGTACTATATTTTTGATATTTTTTATTTTTAAAATTTGACGTTAGGTTTTAAGTTTACCGTATATTTTTAAAAATATTAATAGTAATACTTTTTTTACAGTAGTAATGTCGATTGGAGATAACACAAACTAGAATAGTATTCTATATTTTTTTATAATATTAATATATATAGTATAGTTTTACTTTTGTGTAATAACTATGTATGATTTTGAGTATAGTATTATATACTTTTTTTATAAAAAATCAACATTTTTATAAAAAAACATGAAATGGACGAGAAACCGTGACACTTTGACCAAACCGTGCATCTTTATCAGTGTACTTTTGTCAGGAGTCAGGCAAACCGTGACACTTTGATCAAACCGTGACCTCTAGGTCTTTAAACCGTCACATTTTGGCCAAAACGTGACGGTTAGGTCCGGTTTCTTCTAAATTTCTTACGTTGCGCCTAAAATTTCCCTTATAAAAAGGATGTTTAGAAAAACTGAACTGTATCATAAAGGGTGTTTTGAAAACCGAACAGTATCATAAAGGAGGGTTTCATAAAGGACGTTTAAAAACACTTATAAAAGGTGTTTAGATACATATTTTTTTCAATTTTTTTAATAACTTAAAGGTGTATTAAGAAAAGAGAAAGGTTCAAATAGTGAAATTTGTTAAAGAGGTACTTTAGTATTATACAACTAAAAAGTTTAAAAAGAATCTCAACCATCCATCTTCTTAATCAATGATTAAGATCAAGTTGTAGGAAAAAGTTTGTCAAAGAGGTATTTTAGTAAGACCATTCACAACTCATTTTTCATTTTTATTCACATAATTACACTAAAAATCACTACTTTTATCTCTTTTTTTCAACTTTATCATTACTTTTTTTCTTTCCTACAATCACAACCACTTAAAATATATTAAAAACATTATAGGGTTTTGAACAGTGTTCCCTAAAATACAAATTGAACAATAAATTTATCATATCCTTTACTCACAACCACTTATAACCATACCATATAATATAGGAAATACACTCATATAAATATAGGGAACGAGTTGTGAATGCTCTAATAACTATTTTTGTTGACTTTTTGGAAGTTCCTTCATTTTTTTAAATGTTCATAACTTTTATATACAACATTATTTTTTATAAAAATTACACGTTAAAAACGAGCGATTTTTAATCTTTAAAACAAGTACAATATTGTTATATAAAACTACAAAAAACTGACATTTTTAAGTTCGTATCTCGTCATTGTTTATTTAGTGCAGTTCATTGTGTATTTTGTTGGTTATTGTGTTAATTTTGAATAATAATGTGTTTTTTCTAAAATGATGAATTTTAAAAAATATAATGATGTAATAATATTTTTGTGTATCTCTAATATGTAAAGTACAATAATAAATTAACAACTAATCAATCTAATACATTAAAAACAATGACAAAATAACATAATGTCTCATTGTGTCTTTTGATTGTCATTGTGTTATTTTGAATAATATGAGTTTTGAAAAATACATTGTTAAAATAAAATCATTGTGTATTTCTAATGATAAAACATAATAAATAATAACAAGTTTATATAATCATTAAAAAACAATAACAAAAATAACACATTGTGTTATCTTCAACACTACGAGTTTTTAAAACTAGACTGGTGAAAGTATATCATTGTGTCTTCTAATTGTAAAACACGATGATAGATAACAAGTTTATAATATATAGAGTAAATTTTACGATTGGTCCTTATGGTTTGACTTAAATCTTGGATTTAGTCCCCACTCTTTTAAACTTGCAAGTATAGTCCTCAAACTTCAAATTCTTTTTTTATTTTTAGTCCACCACCCTGACTTTTGTAAAATAGAAATGTTACTAAAGGGGTATTTATGTATTTTACTATTAAAACAAATTTGTAAAATTTAAAATAATTAATAATTAGTAGAACTTGCTCAAATTATAGTCACCGGCCAGGTGACTACCAACTCCGGCAACACTGTCTCGACAAGATGACCACCAACTCCGACTAATTTTTCCAACAGCCCCTCCCATAATAAAACCGACACCACCATCAAACTTAGACCCCTTTAGGATGAAGAACCGGTGGTCGGTGAATTGGTCTAACTTGACTAGGTGGTCTAATTGGTAATTAATGGTGTGTTGAGGTCGGCGGTGTTAATTTCTGGTGATTTCTGCCGAGAAGAAAGGGAGACCGGGTTTGTGGTAATCTTGGTGGTGATATTTCAATTTCAAATATAATAATAAAATAATAATAATAATAAGTATATTTCTTAATTATATTATGTAATTAAAAAGCGGTTCAACGTAAATTCTTTTTTTTTTGAAAACCATTTGTTTTAAATTTTACTTTAGAAATAAAAAGACAATAATACCCATGTGTTAATATTTCTATCCAACAAAAATCAAAATCTTGGACTATAAAAGAAAGAGGAATTAAAGATTGGGGACTATATCCGCAAGTTTTAAAGTTTAAGGACCAAATCCAAAATTTAAGTAAAACCACAAGGATCAACTGTAAAATTTACTCTAATCTATAAAAACAATAAAAAATAACACAAATGATTTAAAACGTAAAACACAATGTTTGATACACATAACAAATAATGTAAAATATATTATACAATGAACTGATATTTAACACAATGAACGTATAAGACACAATTAGTTGACGTATTTGACACAATAAACAAAATGCTCTTATTTTTAAAACAATAGAATGACATGTGTCAAGCCCACAATACTTCTTAGACTTTTTAAATTAAACATGCTTTATAGTATAACCCTGCCTTTAAGAAAAAGATTTTTTGATAGAAAACACAAATATATATTTAAAAAAACGTTCTTCAAGATCAAACAAATAGCTTATTAAATCTTTTAGAAACGGAAAATTTAAAAGTTTATTTTTATTCCTAAATATAAGTGTAGGACATCATATGCAATTGAATTTTAGAGCTTTTTATTTTTTTGTGTAAAATCTAACATTCCAACAAATTTTTTTATATACTTTTATTAGAACTTAACTTTTTCTAAAAAATACTTTTATAAATAAAAATCTTTTTTTAATCTAATAACTAAATAAGATATGGAGTAAGAAAATAAAGTTATCGTAAACATTCACTTAAATAAATATTTTTCAAATCATCTATTTTGATAATTAAGTTTTCCATCAATCCGGAAAAAGACTCATGCAATGCTATGAATAAGAATCATATTGTTTGTAAACTTACGCATAAAAGATTACAGAATCTTAAGGTAGATATACGAATAAGGATTGTTTTGTTTGTAAACTTACGCATAAAGATTGCGACTGGTAGGGATGCAATCAAAAGTCTTGCAAGTCTTCCATCACAAAAGAACATGATCGGAAAAGTTCCAAAATAGTTATATCATTCTTAGCGACTAATAACACCGGAAAAGTTCATATTAAAAGGAAACAAAAAAAAACTAAAAAGAAAAAACAAAACCAAACAAAAAGTATATGTAAAAAGTTAAATCACACAAACACAACTGAAACGTAAATTATTAAAAACAATAACTGTATCGATGTAGGGCCAGCACGTTGGGACGAGGCCGTTAAACAGAAAAAAATAGACAAATAAACGTTGAACCACACGCGCATATTATGACGTATTAACTCTTAAAATTTAGACCAAAATGTAAAACGTAAAATTTGTGAAAGATGAAAAGTATAGGGGATCAAAGTTGAAAGTGAATAATTGTTAGAGTTAAATTATAAAAATATATAATATATTAGATTTAAAATAAAAAATAAATGAAAAAAAAACAGATATGTACAAATTTTAATGCACATAATACAATAACAATGCAACCTTAAATTGATAATTAGTATATATTAATGTCCCTAACACTAAGGTGGTTGGTTGTATTATGCTTACATGTTCAAGAAGGACGAAAGGTGATATTACTTTCGATAAAATAAATCTTAGTCCAACTAATCAAAAATAGTTACTCATAACATGTAAATATAAAGAGATAACAAGTTCAATTCTCACTCTAAGCAAAATGCTTAAAGTTAAAAATGATAAATAGACCCGATTAAAATAACACATATCATCCGAAACAAGATCGCACATTTACCATTCAAAAAGAAAAAAAAAAAGCAAATACTTGTTACAAAAAGGCTTTCCGATTTCATGAAACATTTAGTCGTTTGGTCAAATGAAAGGTTACTTGGGAATTGGGATTGTTTTATCCATTGACGTTACCAGCGAATGACCTCATAAACAGTTTAAAGATCACAACACATAACTTCAAAACCGTCAACATTAACCAACTATTGGGATTTCTCAACCCTGAGATAAGGTTATCTTCTTCTGGGTGATATCTTTGCACTCCAAGATCTTGGGTCATTTACATAATATCTTAACACTAACATTACATTTACACTAACTGCGTTTGGTTGGAAGGAAATGAATGGAATGAAATTGAGAAACTAGTATAATTTTCAAGTTAAATTATGTTTGAGTGGGTAACGAAATGTAAAATCCAAGGGAATGTTTCACCTCAAATTCCCTTAGTTGTAAGATTTCAAATTCCCTCTCTAGGTGGAAGGATTTTAAAATCCCACAATCAAAGAAATTTGAGGTGAAACATTCCATTGGGTTTTATATTTCATTAATCACTCAAACATAATTTTACTTGAAATTTTACTAGTTTCTCAATTTCATTCCATTCCATTCCATTTCTTCCAACCAAACGCAGCTTAAGAGCATTCACTGGGGATTTCGTAAAAATATGCGAGTGTGTTTGGTATATTATATGAAATGCTTTTGAGTGGTTGTGAGTGAAGAAGAAAAAAAATGTTATTGTTAATTGGTATATTTAAAAAATAACTGTTCAATTCCTATAAATTTTTTAATATTTTTTAAAATAGTTGTGAGTGAAATAGAGAGAAAAAAGTAATGATAAGTGTATAAAAAATTATTTAATTGAAAAGAAAAAAGAAAATATAATAATTTTTAGTATAATTATATAAATAAAGATAAAAAAATCCACTGTGAATACTCTAAAAGGTTGTAGTCTAATGGTACCAAAATGTTTAGGTACTATGTTCAAGTCCCATTTTTATACAAAAATATATATTTAAGAATAGAATTATGGAGTGTATGAGTTGACCAATTAAAAACGTTCAAATATCAATATACATATGTTGATGATAAGAATGTTAGAGGTTGTTTGGTAGTCTTTTAATATTAAGAGATAAGCTCTTAATGGTTATCTTTTAATAATTCAGTATTACAGTTATCTTTTAACTATTAAAAGGCTATAAACCATTAAGAGATTGCCTCTTAATGACTATCAAACAGCCCTTTAAGCATAACCGCATACCTACGTTTGATGAAAGAGAAACAAACCAAACCAGCCAAGTTAATTCACTTTAACAGGTTTGGTTAGTTCCAGCCAACGTGTGAACACCCCTAGTCAAAACAAATAATTGAGTTTTGCACCGAAGTTATACTAGTCTGCTTTAAAGACTACAAAATGATCCGAGTCTTTTTTCATCTTTACTCGAATGTAAGAAGACAAAAGAATTTAACACACATAAACAATAAAAAAGAATGAACCCTAAAACTGCCACAAATGGCTATAAACAAAGTTAAAAAACAAACTGATGGACTTAATTGCCCAATCCGAATGTGCAGACACAAGGTGCAAGACTGCAAACAAAGAGGTCAAGTATTCACAATGCTCAGTAATGATGAGCGAAAAAGGTAAAGAAAACAAAGGGACAAAAATCAAATTGTCCCAAGAGGAGTCATTCAAGATTTACCCTACAAAAAGGTAGGAAGGATGACATGGGTCAAGAATGTCCACCACCACCTGGTCTTGCTTTATAAATGGTATTTGATATCTTCGTAGGCGGCCAATACCGATACACAGACCTACCCACAATGTTTTCTACGGGAAGAGGTCCCCTGCACAATCACGACTCCACAAATTAGAATGCATGACAAATATTTGAGTTAATTGTATCAATATGTATCTAACTTCTTTTCGATAACCATGAGAACCCAGAAAACTCATGAGCCCTACCAATACCCTACAAAACCAACTTAAGTGGCCTTCAAATGAGCTAAAGACAAAAGCTCTCTGCTAGAGGGAATTAGGAGTTACAACAATGCTACCCCCTAAGTATGTATCCAACTCGACATGAATTGTAATTGTGTATAGTGAACTAAAACCCTTCTATTTTAATGTAATGAACTTGGAAAACTCCAATTGTCGGTGACAAACTCAAAGCAACAAGTTGATATTGTATGGTCCCCAAATACATACAATAGGGTCCTTTCCAGCTTCATTACATAAAAAAGGAATAGGTGTCAATGTGTCATGTTGGATACATATTGGTGCAGTTAACCCAATATTATATTGCATTGTATTAACTGAAAGTGTGTGTGTGTGTGTTGAGACAACAAGTATTACCAGTTGTGGGAGTCAAAACTTTTGTTACGGTTGTCGCCCAGCACAAACACATAGCCTTCAGGCACAATCTGAATAACATCAAAAACGTTTAGTGAATAAAGACTGAATCTTTAAACTAATGAGTTATGAGCATAACCAAGATTTCATAAAAGTTGGAGCAAAAAACAAGTACCATCGGTTTCATTTCATACTCTATTGGCTCTAAAATGAATTCTTCATCTTGGGCAACACCATTCACCAACAGTTTACCTCCTCTAACCTGACGTTATGAAACAAATGAACATTTCAGGCATCAAGATAAGTGCTATAAATCACTTTAAAGAGGAGGATACTTTTATATCTTACCTCAACACAATCTCCAGCCTTTGCTACAATTCTTTTTATAAAAACAGCCTCAGAACTGTAACCAATTTCCTGCACAATGATGGATTGAGGAGAATGAGTCAGCAACACGAATAAACTCATACAAGCAAACCATAAGACTTCTATGTAAGAAAAACATAACTCATAACAAAGGGTGTTAATTTGTGACTCAACAAAAATCTAACATGATTAACACGGAATTAGGTTTAGCCTAAATGGGTGCGGGTCAGTTTAGGGTCAACATCTTTAAAAAGGTTTATATAATCAGGCCTGTGTCAGATAATTCTGACAGGTTGGCGGGATGACCCATTTGATCTTTAGATTTTTAATTGGTAATTTATGTCGGCACGTAAAAGTTAATAGAGAAATGTGCATCATGTTCTATAGTTCTAACGCAATTGTTTTCTAGACAATTAAGTTTTGGGTGTATATGTTAATCTAAAGAGCAGTAATATGCATGTATCAAATAAAAGAATTTGATGTTAAACAAGTTGTGTCCGTATCAACCGGCGAATCACGAATCAAACCGGCGAATCACGAATCATATTCAACTTCGTGTAAATTTCCAGGCTTGTGTTGTGTTTAACCTACCAACCCATGAACACAACATGCTTTTCAGGCAATGAGTCAACAGCATAAACAACTAAAATCTCACCTGAAGAATGGGAGGGGCCTTGAATATCACAATATCAGAAACTTCTGGCTTTCGAAAGAGGTATGAAACCTAAACCAATAAAAAGCAAAACTCAAAATCATGTCCATACTACAGAAAAATCAAACCTTTTTCTTATAGTTCATTAACTACCCTATCAAGCTACAGATCATCACTATAGTTTGCATCTTTCACAGTTGCACAACAAAACAATCACTTGTTAACACCTTCAACTCCATCAAACATAACCAAACAAAAAACTATTACAGAATCACTTATGAGTTAATGACACCTACAAATCCATTAAAAGAAACAACAAAGTTCACAGCTTCACATTGCTAAATTTAAACTAAACCATCCACAAACCTATTGGGATCATACCTTTTCGGCCAGAATGCGATCACCAACATCAAGAGTAGGGGTCATAGAAGCCGAAGGAATCGACTTCGGCTCTGCTAACTGAGACCTAAACAATAAACGAACACTAAGAGCAGTAAACGCAGCCTTAGCATCATCAGAACACACATTCATCATCCTCGAAAGCCAACTGCTACCCTTAACATCACAGCTTTTCACACACTCACCACTAGTCTGATTGCTGTTCATCATCATAGTACCCCCTTTATCCACCTCCCTACTGCTAATTTCATTACACGGGAGCCACTTCGACCCGTGAAAAAACGGAATGATCGAAGAAGCCTTCAACGGCGAAATCCCCAAAACCCCTGAACCACTGCAGACGCTACCACCGGCAGCCGTTGACTTCACCAATGAGATCAACCCAACAACAAGCGGAGAAGGTGTTGAACAACTATCAATCGCTAGCGTTGTGTAAGCGGAAACCGAGGATCTCGTCGGACGGTAACCGGGGGTGGGATCTCCGTCGGGCTTCTGGAACACACGAGGACGAGTGAAGACCTCGTGGATGATCCGGTACGTGTTGGATTTTCCGGTGGCGGAAGCTAGGTTTTGGGCTACGTAGCCGGAGTAAGAAACGGTGAATCTGATCGCCATAAACGCAAAATTGATGAAAAGGATGAAGATTTGGAGAATTTCTTCTGTAAAGATGAACTTGTGTGATGAAAAGAGGGAGATTACAAAGCTATCGATCCCATTGGAACTCAAGAATTGGGTGAAACTGAGAGGGTGGGGTTGAATCGAAGGGTTGGATTAGAACAAAGGGTCAACGATTGGGGGATGATTTTGGTCAACGGTGGTGAAGTTGGAAAGGGGGATCGGAGAACAACCTGAGTTTATCTCCGGCGAACGGCGGAGATGACTCAGGGTGCGGTGGCGGAGGCGGTGGGAGATGATCGGAAAGATGAAACGAGTAATTCTTTGGGTGAAAAGTGGGTTTTTGTTAGATGGGGCGGCTGATGAAGCTCAATTTGTGTTACTAAATGACCCTTTTTGTTTCACATAATTGCAATAACACCACATTATTATTGTTGTTGTTGTGTTTTGTTTATGAAGTTATTTTGACTATAGTTGTTGATTAAAGAAATCTCACATGCTTTATCTTAATTGTTAAGAGTTAAGACTTAATTACACAGATCCGTATCATATGTTTTGATTTCATTTTTATTATTAACTTTTTAAAATTACATGATTGGACTAAATTTTATATTTTTATGCGTATGGTATTCTAAAAGATCATCAAATTGAGTCATTACATTACCCCATGTGTCTTTCATGTGAAGTATTATTGTCGTTTCATCTCTCATTTGATATTTTTTGTGTCTTTGTTTATTCCTACACAATTCAAAATGAGTTTTAACGAGAATATGAGTTGTTTCTAGGATGAAAGCTTTTAGGATAAATATAAAAGCGACATATAAGGTGAAATGTAATTACAATTATTTGTATGAAAGATTAAGGGGTTACATTCTAGAGGTTTAAGCGACCAACCCTAAGACAATAGTCAAAATTACGGTTTTCAATGAAGCCAACCCTGATTCACCTATAAAGGTTTTCAAAGGTATATATTTGTTTTGGGGCTTTAAAAAGGTGGTGCAAGGAATGTAAGAGAAAGTTATCTGGGCTTGATGGTGCATTTATGAATGAATCATACCTGATCAAAAGATTAGTGTAGTTAGTATAGATCTAAACAATAGGATATATACCTTAGCCTATTCAATTGTAGAGGTTGAAAACAAGAACTCATTGACTTAATTTCTATTATGTTTGGCTGATGATTTAGATTTAAGCATCAACGATAAATTTACTTCTATTTTTATTAGGCAAAAGATATGTTCTTTTAGTTTAATTAATATATGTGCGTGTGTGTGCGCGCGTGTGTGTGTGTGTGTGCGTGTGCGTGCGCATGTGTGTCTTATACTATGGCCTCATACTTGCTATTCTACATCACTTGGGGCATATACATTAGAACATGAAGCTTGGATGGATGGGTAAGGGTTTTAATAATATGTGATGGAGTTGTGCTATATTAAGAATTGTTTTAGAATTACTAAGCAAAGATGGAAGAGGTAAAGGCATTGAATGTTAAGGCTTATAATTAGGGTTGCAAGTTAACATCACAACATTATAAGCGTTGAATGTTAAGGCTTATAATTGGGGTTGCAAGTATTACACCACAATAGTGAACTATCTAGATGTCATCCCACAGGTTATGTCCTTCATTTGCTTAACTTATCTTTTGTCTTTTTATGCTTATTTTGATCACATAATTTGTTACTTATATGTATAGGAAGAGCAATGTCAGATGTATTATTGAGCAACATATCCAATGTGTTTAATATCAAAGTTATTTAAAGGCATAGACAAACTGTTACACCCCCACTAACGATGAAATACGTGAGGGTGATGAAATTGAATCATTACACAATGCATAAAATAATACTAAAGGTATTTATAGATTTAAACTGATTAGTTGAAAACATTGAATTTCAAAAGCATAAAAAGAAAACTGAACAAAAAGTCTTCTTTATATTAGTGTCTAGCTAAATCTAAAGCCTTTCCTTGAATTCTAGTGCGGGCTTAAAAAACATCTTAGATTCCAACACCTGAAAACATGCTAAAACAAGTCACCTAAAAAGTTAGTGAGAACATAGGTTTAGATATAATTATAACATAAAAGATATCGGGTTACGATTCAACACAAAATTAAAACACAAGTATTTAAACTTTTAGACATAAGTCCACGGCCAGTCATAATGATCGATAGCGCTTTCGTCTAATTCCGTGCCTCAAGGAGTTTAAAGTAGCTATAGTGTGTTAGTTTTTGTAATATAACTTCTTCCTAAGGAGCCCCAAAGTTGTTGGTATGCTCCAAGTTAAGTACCTCATGAGCTAATCAGACCAAATAGATCTACTTACTTGTAAGTTGTATCATGAAATGATAGTCTTGGCGAGTAATAGAGAACACTTAAACAAAAGATTCTAAATTCAAAGGTAAATACAGGGAAGGTCTCTGAGGAAGCAGTGCAAGTGATGTCGATCTTACAGCAAATACTACTATTCAATACTAAATAAGCACAACAACCAACCACTTATTGCGCTTTAGCAAATTATAATGCATTATCCAAAATGGTTTCTCGTACCGGCCATGTCTCGATAGAAAATTTAAAAATGACATCATCAAACAACTTTATGGGTAGTTCGGTGGGATTCTAACCTTGGTGCTTTTATGATATAAATGAGAACACTTTGCAGGTTGAAGAAAAGTCAATACAACCAATTAGAAGAAGCCAAACAAAAAGAGTTCAAAGTTCAAGTTCAAATCCCACATCATTCTCCAAACCCGAAAAGTATGTGATTCTTGGTGGAAGAGTTGAAACAATTTAACATCCACCAAAAAGACTAGGCTTGAAAATAGAGAAGGTGGACATGAAGACAAACGAACAAAAGATTAAGATCTTCAAAATTGTCCCTCAAAACATCGATAATTTATCGTGATTGGATCATTAATTTTTCGAGGAAATGAAACAAGAAATCAAAAACAAATACGATCTTTCTTAGTTTTGTAACATATTTAGTTTATAATTTATATGTCATGTGTGTTTTTTTTTATTTTACTATGCATTTTATATTATTTTCTAATGCTAAAATTAATAAAATATTAGTATTATACTATTTAAATAAGATCTATAATATTAAGACGAGTGAGAAGGAGTGAAAGAAAGTGAAATTATTTCCTTGGTTTAGTAAGCAAGTGAAATGAAGTGAAAAATAGTAAAGTATGTGTAATGTCCCGAAATGTCAAAACGAGTCACCAATGCTAATGGGCTTAATTAGTGGGTATTTAATAAAAAAATAAAAGAAGAAAATGAGTTATGGGCTAAATTAGGCTTATGGGCAAGAGCCTAAGTGATTAAGGGCCCATAATCAACCCCTTAACCTACCTAATCAGCCACCATCTTCCTCATTTGCAACCCTAGCCATCAAGTTCTAGAGATAGAGAGTAGAGAGAGAAAGTGAATAAAACTCTAGATTTGGAGCTTCTTTGGAGAAGGGATTAAAGATTTGAGTGTTAGAGCATCAAACCACAAGAAAGGAGCAAGAAATCCAGGTAAAAATCGCCTCTAAACTCCTTTGTAGATTAAACCTGAATTCTAGGGTTTTGGGTTTTGAAAAGTTGCAAAAAATCGCATAAAGGTCACATTTTTTTGTATGAAATCTTCAGCTCGATCTGCGAAACTGTCTGCTCATCCAGCGAAATTGCGTATTCAAGCTGCGAAACTATGAGCTTTCTGCGAAACTATAGTTTCGCAGGTAATTTCGCAGCCATGGAATTCCAACGAAAGTTGGGCGAAACTGACATGCAAAGCTGGCAGCGAAACTGCCATGCGAGATTGGCATCAAAATTGTCAGCGAAACTGCTTATCTGACAGCGAATTTAGGCAGAAATTAACCCATTTGAGTGTTAACTTATCTGCAGGTAGTGTATTATGATCCTAGCTTAAAAAGCTTAGTTTAGAAGCTACTCACGGTATCCGAGTGAGTTCTAGACCCCTTATTACAAGTTTTCCCATGTTTTTTGGCTATTATGCATACTACTATACGTTTTTAAATGACAAAGATTTTAAGAGGTTTTAGCAGGAAAATCGATTTTTCTATAAGAAAATGTGCTATATAAATGTTTAAAAATAAAATTTCTTCGCGTTTCCCCTTGGACCCCACTAGGGGCTGCTGCCCCTAGGACCCCACTGTCAGGGGCTGCCCCCCCGAAACCCCGCTGTCCCGCGGACGGTCGGTTATGTTGTTATGATGGATTGTACTTGGTATGTTGTGTACTCAATAAGCTAAGTATTATATATTAAAGTGGAAGATAATATATATGAAAACTGGAACTTAATGAATGTTACCCGGGCCCGTATGATGATGAAAAGTCTTGCAAGCATTATGATAGACTTCACTTATGTGAGTCTGATGTATGATGATTGATCTGTATTCATGAGCGGGCTATGTTTCTTGCAGTGTGGATCAACTGTCGGGGGTTAGTTACCATGATGATGTGTACCGACAGGGATTGACATTCGTTGTCGGTTAGCAGTGAGCTCTTGCTTTGTGCAATCTCGTTTATGATGAAGTGAAAATTAATGAAACAAACACGAACAATAAAATCTTGTTCAGTAAGTGTTCGTGTTTACGGCCTTAGTTCTGAGGGCTTAGTTATGAAGATAAGTCACATCGTTGTAAAAGTGAGTTTCAAATTACACGAAAAGCGTACTTTAAAAAACTGGTGTTGAAATGTTACTAACTCGATTGTGATTGAAACATTTTGATAAAAGTTAGCATGTTGTAATGAACAAAATGTTAAAAATTAATGAATAAATAAACAAAGAAAACAAGTTCACCGTGCAAACTGAAGCTGGGCAACCTTCTTGTTAAAAACCTTAGATAAACATTCCTTACATGTAAATACTACTCCATCAAAGGAGTGGAGTGGTCACACACTTTACCTGTTAAGAGTAAGTATAACTAGTGGTAATCAACCTAGCGCGTTGCGTGAGTTTGGTTCAACGACTATACAACGCAGTTATGTGAAAGTAACTATTATTAATGCAAAAAGACTCAGAATAAGTGAACCGTTATGGCTGCAATCCCGTGCCACGCTAGACAATGATTACGTTTTTTAAATATCATCACGACCTTTGTATAACATTGTTAGAACGGAATAAACAATGTTGCACAAGTTTTACGATATCTTAAATGAACAAAGGCTTGATAACAATGATTAGATCGTGATTATTAAGGGTGTTCTAAATCAGATATCCGAAAATTTCGAATAGTGGTTTTAATATCTGAATCCGTATTTGAAATTTTGGATTAAGATTCGGATAATCGTTCGAATATCCGAATTCTTAAAAATATTTTTTTAACACTTTTTATAAAAGTTTAATATTATTTATTAAAAACTTTTGGATATCCAAATTCTTATAAAAATATCCAAAATACCTGAAAATATCCGAAATTTCTAATTAATATTAAATTTTTAGTATTTTTTATTGAATATTTTGAATCTTTCATATATCCAAATATCCGAAAACTTCCAAAAACACTATCAGAGGCCGATTCCGAAATTTCGGGTATCCAAAAGTTTGGATATTTTGGATTCGGATTTTCGGAAATTTCGGATTCGGTTTTGGATTCGGATATTTTTGCACACTTTTGGTAATTATTAGCACCATAAGCCATCACCAACAACAAACCAGAATCAAACCATAACATTCACAATGACAATTCGCTCATCATCATCGAATCCATTTCATATCAGGCCAACCTTATCACCATAACCCTTAGAAAAAAATAGATAAGAGTGAAATCACCAACACTGAGTAAAGACACGAAGGTTGTTCAACAGAAGCTAGCAAATCATACCACACACTCATGTAAACCCAACAACAATCAAGAATCCACAATCAACACAACTAAAGAACCATTCTCATGAACATCGAATTATATCTCAAATATCAGAAAGACTAACCCAAACACAATTCAATTGGCGGCAATCGACACAATCACAAATCAACAACTAAGAAAACCTCAAATAGCGGAACTTCCAAACCCAAATCATATGTTAGTTTGAGAGTAATATTAGGGTTTACAGTCATGAACATGAGATCACCTTCGAAAAAGCAAATAATAAACATCAACCAACCAACAACAACCAAAAAAGTAAAGAACCTAAAAGAAAGTGCATGATCGTTGTTATTCCAAAAGCAAAACCCATGATAAACTAGATCTAGCACCAAAACAACTCTCAGATGTGATCTGCATCATTGAGCAAAGGAGGCAAACACATTTCAAACTAAATTAGGGTTTACGCCCATGAACACCAGATCACCGCTTGGAAAAAGCAAACATTCAACATCATAGGGCAAGAGCAATCACAAAACTGAAAAACCCAAAACAAACTACATGAGAGTTGCTATTCCAAAAGAAAAACCCACCAACACCAGATTTAGGACCAAAAACAACTCTCAAAGGAGGCATGCACATCATTATCAAACAAAAGATGAAAACATAGGAACATAGATGATGGGTAGAGGTCACTGGTGGCGGTTTTAAAAACGGAGTTAAGCGGCGACGAGGGTAAAAGGAATCGTTAGGTAACTAGCGATTGTTGCCGTGACATAGACGCCACCTAAGTAGGCATGCATAGACCACCAATGGCGTCTAACCTGAACCTCTAAGAGGGGAACCAGCATAACAGGCGTCATACAACAGGTTAGCCGACGACAATAGCCAGACACGCCACCGTGCCCACCTACCCCAAACGATAACAGAAGGGCATAAGCCACCAGTCTACCGGCAAGGACAACCATAGCGCTATTGTCACCGCCTCTCATCGGCAAGGTCATCGCCATCTACACCACATCCGAGAAATAGGCTGATATTTAAAGGGAGACATAGATTGCCCCAAAAGCAACAAAAACTTGCCTTGCAACGATATTAACAACAGAGGGCGATGGTAACACCACTGGAACCCAAAACCCCTCACATCTCTCTATGAAGACATGAGGAAGCAACAAGTAGAGAATAAAGATAAAAATGTGGTCATGGGAATGCAAATAAAAAAGGATGGGAGAATCACATTGCAAAAACACCATAATCTTGTGGTGAAAACATAAACACCCCAAACCAACCTATTTATTCCCCTCTGGTAAATTAACATTGTATAATGTGTCATAGAATTTTCGATTAATGGTACCATGGTGTACGACAATATGTTTCTTTATAAGAAATTAAGGTTTCAAATCTCGCCATGACAAATTACAAATTGTATAGATTTTTTTTAAGTGTTTCGTATAAGTTCACCATTAAAAAGGTAATATATATAAAATAATAGTACTTAATTTTTTTATTAACCTCTCAAGTCAAATTATAAACTATAAGCAAAATGGAAGTCAAAAAGAATTCTCAAGGAAACCCGACACACTTAGTCTGCTTATATGCTATGTTTTAATGGTGTCTCTTCTTTAGACGTTATGGGTTCGATGCGATGGATTACAACATATAACAAAAAATATCATAATTTTTTAAACAGACAAACATACACATTATCTACTCTATATCTATTTTACTTTTAAAATTATCACACATGCATTTTTATAATCTATAAAATCTAAACACATAACATTTGATTGAAAGTGATCGATTTATCATCAAAATCTTCTATCTCCGTTTTTATATTACACTAAATATCACTATTTTTCTCTCATTTCAATTAAAAAATATTTTATTATATATTTATTATTACATTTTTTTTATTATCCACTTACAACCAATTTTAAAAGTATTAAAAAATTTATGAGGGTTACACCGTTTTTCTCAAATACAACAAAAAAAAAACGATACATTCCTTATAAATTTTCTATCATTTTCACTTACAATCATTTACAAACATCCATCCACACACATATATAAGAGAAAATTATCATTTTCACTACTCTTATTGTGTGAGTTAAAAAAATAGATTTTTAATTAGTTAAAAACTTATTAAAAATTTAAATTATTTGCCCCACCTCTTTCCTTCTCTTCCATCTCTCTCCTCCTCTCTCTCTCTCTCTCTCTCTCTCTCTCTCTCACATCTCTCTCTCTCTCACATCTCTCTCATCTCTCCTGCTTGTATTGATAATTACGGATCAGTCCCCCTCTTCTCTCTCTCTCTCTCTCTCTCTCTCTCTAAGATAGGTTACATTCACGGTGCATCTCAAATGTCTGAAATTATTTAACAGCTTTTTTTCTAGGGTTTTACAGAAACAGAGACCATGAACGCAAGAAGACCTCATTTCATAAAGGCTTTTAACCCTAATATAAGCATCGATAAACTGGTAAAATCTTTTACACCTTCTTTTGATACATTCTTTGATGCATGGATGGTACATTAGCATGTTGTTAAATTCTGCTTTTTTCTTCTGTTACTAACATCCATGATTGAACTTCACAAGATGAAATTTTTAGATCATTTATGCTCTGATCGTTATTTTAGGGCTCACATTTCCAGATTTGTAGTTAGGGGTCAGTATAGCAACACCAATAACAAAAATTGGGGGTTATCAAGGATATGATCAATGTACAATAGCTTGTATACTGTCTTACAAATAAAACAAAGTAAACTGAAAATTTTAATGTGATATTGTGTTCTTTGGAGTCTTAATCACCACATTGAGTAGGGTACATGTCTTATTTCTTTAGATATTACATGTTTTGTAAGATTTTGTTGAATGTTTCTGTTTTTGACTGTTTATGCTGATGAGATGTAGGAGAACAGAAGAAAATGATTGATATCTGTAAACTGTAGATTAGAAGCCATGTATATATATGTTGAAATAAGATACAGCTGAGAAATTCTCTCTTTTAATCGGTTTCTGGTGATTACATACAGAAAATACCTTCAAAATTTGTCAAACATTTGGAAGGGAAAACAACTGGAACGGTTTACTTGACGGGTCCCAGTGGAAACGCGTGGCATGCTGACTTGGCACAGGAAACTGATGGTTTATTCATCTTAAATGGATGGGGATCATTTGTGAGGGATCACTTCTTAGAGAACGGGGACTCTTTAGTTTTTAGATATGATGGTAATTTGCATTTTACATTACAAATCTTTGACCAAAGTTCTTGTGAGAAAGAAACTGCATTTTCTGCTGAGTGTCATCAAGATTTAAGCATCTTCGATCAACATTTTGGTAAAAAAAGGGAACGTGAATATGCGTCTTTGTTCACTGATACGGTTGAATGTGTGCCCAAAAGAACACGAAGTTCACATGTTCATGAAGCCACTAACATAGCTGAAATGCAATCAGGGTTACAAGAATCCATTAATGAACACTGTGAAGTGGCAGGGTTTGTGAATAATGCTGATTTTTGTAGCAATGGCTTGAAGAGTCCAATGAATACTGTTATGCCAATATCAGGTAAAAGTGATTGTTATTTAATTCATCTTTTTGGTGGATAATTTTGTTTGTGTATGGACATTTATGAATCTTAATTGCAGAGGTATGCCCCAATGATGATGATCGGTTATCAGCTTCTGAAGCAGAGAAGATAGCTCAATCATTTACTTCAAGCTTTCCTCACTTTACTCAAGTTATGAAAAGGTTCAACATAAGCGGTTCATATACTATGGTGTGTAGCTCTTATATCCCTCTTCTTCAGATATTTTTTCATGCTCAATTTTAGAGGGAAAAACACAGAAAAAGGTGATGAATTTTAATCTTATTTTTGTTTGGATACAATTTGCACTAAGAAAAAGCCTCACACTTTGAAGAAGTTGTCTGTGCAATAATAATGTGAAAAAAAAACCTAACATGAACACATGGTCAAAGCTATTGAAACCACAGCTCCTGCATAACAAAAGTTAACATGGTTAAAGTTAAAAGTTAACATGGTTAAAGTTACTGACACTATAGCTGCCACCTGGATCATTTGACCTGGCAACTGGGTCAGACTACCTGATATCAAAATCTTAAAAAAGTTTTTAGTTATGGGTTTTATCAATCTTTTTTTAAGCTGGTTACCTTCTTATGCTTGAGAACAAAGATGGTAACGAAAAGCAGAAATTAGACCAAAGTTTGTTACCTTTTATAATGCAATGCAAATTTGCTGAATTTAACAAATCATTTCGTTGATCCTGACAAGCTATTCATTTTATGGCTTAAGCAGAATGTTCCATATCAGTTTGCTATGGCCTACCTTCCAAATTGCAAAGTTAAGATCGTATTGCACAATTTAAAAGGGGAATCCTGGACTGTTAATTCAATCCCAACCACACGAGTACAAACTTCACATACTTTCTGTGGTGGGTGGTTGGCCTTTGTTCGTGGTAATAACATTAATGTAAGAGATGTCTGCATATTTGAACTTATTGGCAAGTGTGAAATGCGTGTGAATATTCTTAGAGTTAGACAAGAACCACTAGACTATGAACATGGTGATCTTAAGGGCTCAACTAATGGGGCTTCTAATAAAGTTTCCGGAAGGTTGACTAAGAAAGTCAAAAGAAAGTCACTTAATACTCAGATTCCTGCTGCAGTTGAAGGTCAGAAGTTTGCTTTCTCCATTGAAAAAGTCAAACTTGGTATTGCAGCCAAGGGTTCTGTTGACTCCCAATTAAGAACTACCAATGGAAAATCAGGTATACATGCAAATTCTATTAATTGTAATTTGTTTCGTTCTTTAACCTCAAATATTTACAGGGAAAGCAAGATCGTATCAAGAAAACAGGGGTTCTTCTATGACGGGGTGTACGTCAATGAAATCTGGACCCGAGGAAAAAATAGCTGCTGAATCTTTCATTTCTAGTTTTCCTTATTTTGTTCGGGTCATGAAAAAGTTCAACATAAGTGGATCATACACTCTGGTGGGTTTAAGTTATAAAAACCAGTTATTTCACTGCAGGATTTATAATTTTAACATACTCTTTTGATGTTGTAAATAAACAGAAAATTCCTTTTCGGTTCTCTATGCAACACCTTCCTAACTGTAGAACAGAGATCACCCTTCATAATTTACAAGGAGAATGCTGGACGGTAAATTCAGTGCCAACTCTTAAAGTACAGACATTGCATACTATTTGTGGAGGGTGGATGTCGTTTGTTCGTGATAATGGCATAAAACTCGGAGATATTTGCATTTTTGAGCTTGTTGGCAAATGCGAAATGCGGGTCCACATAACAGGCGTTGGAAAGAATGCTACTGATCTTGATAATCAAACTGGAACTGGAACTTCTAATGAACTAGCCATCGTATCATGTTGATAAAAGGCATCATATTTTGGTGAGTACCCTCTTTTTACCTTCTTTCAATTTAATGATTTGCATAGTAGGTGACAATTTCTTCCCGTTTACTTATAAAGGAGTGGATTCTGGATAAGTTTTTATATCTAACGGGTCAAATAAACTAGTCGATTATCAATATGTTTTTACCTCAAACTGGTCGCTAATAAATTAGTAGATTTTGATCATATCTCTAACGGGTCAAATAAATTAGTGGATTCCAGATATATTGTTATATCCATCAAGTCAAAAATATATGTGAATTCTGGTTATGTTTTTACCTCTAATGGGTCAAGTATACGAGTGGATTCTGGATATATTTTTATCTCTAACGGATCAAATAAATAAGTGGATTCTGGTTATGTGTTTATCTCTAACGGGTCAAATAAATTCATACATTCTATATTTGTTTTTATCTTTAATGGGTCAAACCTTGCTTGAAGTCTATTAATCAAACTCACAGCATCCTAAACTTTTTTATTTAAAAATTAATTACTTCATACCTAATAAGTAATTGTTTATAGAAATGGAAGAAGAAGAAACCTTGTGTGCTGGCTTTGTTATCTGTTCACAAACTTATCTTCAAAAGGCTTCTGTTCATATATTTGTTCATAAATTATATTTTTCAGGTCGGATGTTTGTTTATTCGGGAGGTTGCTTATTCAAGATGGGTGTAAAAAGAGACAGGAGAATGATCCATGTGTATTGCATCTGTTTTCCATCTTATGACACATGCTATATCTTTCGGTCGTTAACTCGTTTTACAAAATGTAAAGGCGATGTGTCATCAAAGTATATATCAAAATGCTAAAACTCGTTTTCCAGAACAACTTACCTGCAATGTAGCTATTTGAATGGTGAAAAACCAACTACAATTTGGAATCAAAACATTATGTCGAATTTTCTTCGCCAGGGTTTAGTTTCAGATCATTTCAAGCAGATGGTTTTGGACATGCTAGAAGAGGTTCCAGCTGACTAAAGCCATGTTAAATATCAAACAAATATTTCTATATGTAATTAAAATTAAATTATCTTAAGGGAAAAAGAAAACAATACCTTGTGATGGAAGGCATTGTGGCACAAATCCTGCACATGCATACATGATTGCAAGCAGTGTCTTACTCTTGGGCTTGTTTTTTCCTTAGCCACATCAAAGATCCCAATGCAGCAAGTGACAGACTCAACATCTGGATTAAAAAGTACCACACGTTCTAATTTCATATCAAACAAAAGAATATGGGAGCTGTATTTGTAGGAAGTATACCCCACTTTTATGCCATATAAATTCTCTAAATCTCTGAGAAGATCAAGGTTGTAAATAAGTAGAGTATAGCTGCATGCAAGCTAATTGAGATAAACTAGCTGCAACAATCAACTAGAGCTTAAATGAAGCAGATTTTAAGTTTAAACCAGAGTTTATTTAGTAAACGAGTTCAAACGAGATTCATACGTGAGCCTATTATTATATGAATATGACAACACTCGTATGATATGTACTTACAAAGTAAATATTATATACTAGGTTAGTAACCCGTGTGTTACACGGGTTGACAAATACTTAAAATGATACATGAGTAAATAAATTCTTATAAATTCATAGTAATATATATATATATATATATATATATGATGTTGAAGAAATAAATTAGGATAAGAAGGTTATTAGAACATAATAGTATCAAAAAAGGCAGTTCCATAATATAAACAAATGAAAATAGAGTGATTAAATAAAAGATAAAGAGAGAATGGCAAGTAATGAACAAATTTGACAAAATTTACAAAAGTATGTAAGAATGATACGTAACAAGACAAAAAACAATTAAAATTAAAAAATAATTGTTCATAAAGATTTAAATACTTCTTTATATGAGTAAAAGTCATATTAATGGAAGGTTGTTAAAAAGTAATTAGTACCGACAATATGAATCATGTCATAAATTTTAAATTGATTAAAGGGAGAATGTTATTTCGAAAGAAAATATGACAGGAACTTTTAATTTTAATAAAACAAAAAATTGTTAACGGTAATATTAAATTTTCTTAATTCAATCATTATTTATTAGCATACTTAGCAATTTCTTAAACTTTTGAAAGATGTTAATAATTTATAAGTAATAAGTGATCATAAATATAATATTTATTGTAATTGACATAAGTTAATAGTTTTTAAATTCATTGTAACACAAGATTTAACGATGTAGCGACGTGAGCCAATACAGATGTGATGCTTAGGTGGACAGGCTAGAAATGAGCCATGTATACCCATAGTTAATCTTATATTATAGGTTATAGAAACCTAAATATAATAAAAAGATTAAATTCTATAGATTATAATTGCATATCTATATATTAAATGTACAAACTAATTATAATTATAAATTTTTTTAATGACAAATGTACGACCGTGATTTGCAGATGGTGTTATCTTAATCGCTATCTATTTGTTTTTCGGCCGGAACTACGCCCCAACCCTTTTAGGAGGAAACCCTTAACTATGAAAAATCCCTTAACTCAACTCAGATTTTTTTTTTCGCTTTAAGTGAGACTTGATTTTAATGTCTCTATTTTTAACAATATAAAAACAGATAAAGTCAACATACCAAATATGGATTTGCCTGTAATCCCATGTAAAATTGTAAATTAAAGGCCTTCGCAACTCCGAACAAAGGCTGAAAGGCATGCCAGCCTATGCAAAACAGAGTCAGCAAAAGCTCACTTTGCCCATACGTGATACGTAGATATATCAGAAAATAATAATCAGAATCATAAAATTAAACTGAAAAATCAATGATAAAATTAAAATTAGTTTCCACGGGAAAAACTTGGAGGTTATATATCATGGGAGACCATTTCTAACAAGATACCATAAAAAATAATCATACTTTTAATATTTTAATAAACAAGTTATGTTTAGGTTGACATGTTTAACTTTTTTATTTTGAGGTTATGATCTATTTAATTAAATAGATTACAACTTATCAAGCTATTTAAATTGAAAATTATATAGTTTTGTTAGAAACACATTCCTCTGATAGTATCACTATTTATTCAAACTAAAAAATGAATGGAATCAAATCAATTTGGCAACAAAATTACAACCAGGGGTTTGAACTAGACCTGTTTGATTAAAGAACAAAACAATGATCACAAGAACACATAAATTTTTTTGCAATTCATTCTTTGATTCATCATACGTCGAATGTTACAACTTCCAATCTATATATACTAATACAAGACGATTTTTTGAGACACGTGACATAATTTTAGACTCTTTAAATATAAATTTCTCACTTATTCTTTATATTAATTATTTACATTAAATAATAGGAAATACGAATATTATTTAATTCTTTCTCAGATTAAAAATTCTTTCTGATAAATTAAGAAAGTGATTATTCTTTAACTTCTTTTTTAGATTAAAAATATTTTCTAATAAATTAAGAAAAAAGAGTTTTCTACTAATACAATTTCTAAAGAAATAATTCTTTTATTAAAAAATAATTTTCTAAAATATTAAATCTTTTAAAGATAAGAAATAATTTAAAACCTGTGTTAATTCTTTTTTATGAAATGAAAATATTTAAAAGTCGAATCTGTAATAAGTAAATGTTAAAGAAAAGACATTTATTTGAAAAAGTTTGTTTCGAAACAAAGTCTTTATAATAACAAATCTTTTCTTGAATAAAAAAAACAAAAGTTAGAAGATAATATCATCGTTTTATTACTTAAACTCCTTACTCATACGTAATTTTAATTATATCTTATCTCAAATTATTATTTTATAATTTTTAAATATGTATTACAAACTATTTAATATTATATTTATTTAAACCGTTTAATACACGACATACCAACCTAGTAATGTTATAAATCAATGCATCATCCTAACTGAATTATGTAATCTAATCTTAGAGATTCCACAACAAAGCAAAAAACATGAACTGAAGGATTGTTTGTGTTACAGGTTTGAGATTGCTTATTGAAAACTCATTTTAACATTTGAAAATTAGATAAGTTGAAAACAAGTGAAAGTGTGTTTAGATGGAGATGAAGATGTGAGGAGAAAAATAATTTTTTAAGAAGTTACAAATTTTAACTTCTCAAAACTCCTTTTGAAAAGTCAAAAGAAAGTGTAAATAAGCAATCCCAAATATGATATTAGTAAAACCTTTCTTTTAAACCCAACATGCTCATTTATGACCTGTTTAACCGGTTTTCAACCCGCTGGATACAAAAACGGTTTCCAACCCGCTGGATACAAAATTCGTGAAGAACTCAAATTAAATGTGTTTTTTAGTTGAAATACAAATGAACAGTTATTTGGGAATTCAGTCAGACACAAAAAACCGGTTAGGGCTTTTTCTCACACTCTCTCAAAATACAAAGACTACCTTAAAGGCTTAAACTATTAAAATTTGGTAAAAGTTCAGTCCACTAGTATAGTAGTACCCAAAAGGTTGGACAATGAGTGCCCACTGACATTAATGACCCTCATTGAGGGAAAGTAGAGCCATATATATATATATATATATATATATATATATATATATATATATATATATATATATATATATATATATATATATATATATATATATATATATGGGAGGGTTCAAATGAGAACTTATTTTTTTGTGAGAACTTACTTTTTTTATGAGAACTCTAGGAATCAATATGAGCTACTTATTTTTTATTTAATGCAAATCACATATCATTTCCCCATTTTCTTTAAAACGTTCATAACTTTTTTTCACGACATCATTTTCCAAAAAAATTTCACCATAAAATTTAGTATTTTTTATCTTTCCAACGCCTACCATATTGATATATTTTTTTTAAAAAAATCATCCATCCGTTGTTTACACATGTGTAAATCTGGATATAATACACATGTGTAATACCGGATTTACACATGTGTAAATCCGGTATTACACATGTGTAAACAGAATTTCGTAAAAAAAACAAGAATTTTTTTATTTTTTAAATTTTTTAAATTTTTTTATTAAAGAAAAGACATTTATTTGAAAAAATTTGTTTCGAAACAAAGTCTTTATAATAACAAATCTTTTCTTGAATAAAAAAAAATAAAAGTTAGAAGATAATATCATCGTTTTATTACTTAAACTCCTTACTCATACGTAATTTTAATTATATCTTATCTCAAATTATTTTTTTATAATTTTTAATATGTATTACAAACTATTTAATATTATATTTATTTAAACCGTTTAATACACGACATACCAACCTAGTAATGTTATAAATCAATGCATCATCCTAACTGAATTATGTAATCTAATTTTAGAGATTCCACAACAAAGCAAAAAACATGAACTGAAGGATTGTTTGTGTTATAGGTTTGTGATTGCTTATTGAAAACTCATTTTAACTTTTGAAAATGAGATAACTTGAAACAGGTGAAAGTGTATTTAGATGGAGATGAAGATGTGAGAAGAAAAATAATTTTTTAAGAAGTTACAAATTTTAACTTCTCAAAACTCCTTTTGAAAAGTCAAAAGAAAGTGTAAATAAGCAATCCCAAATATGATGTTAGTAAAACCTTTCTTTTATAAACCCAACATGCTCATTTATGACCTGTTTAACCGGTTTCCAACCCGCTGGATACAAAATTCGTGAAGAACTCAAATTAAATGTGTTTTTTAGTTGAAATACAAATGAACAGTTATTTGGGAATGCAGTCAGACACAAAAAATCGGTTAGGGCGATGCGGCGGCGGTGGCGACAATTTATAACGCAGTACTCATAATCAATAAGTTTGTCAATCGTTTCGTGATACATTGTTGTGGTTTATCTATGCCATAAGTCTTACGGACCTCAACTAAATAATAACAAACATACGAATAAGAAAATATTAGTCATAGTAATTAAAAATAAAAAAACAAAAACTTGATTATTGAAGAGTATATTAGACAACTAACATCTAGTCAAACATATAATTGAGCTAGAAATAAGTCAAATATTAAAAAAAATTGAGAACTTATACTCACTTTCTTAAGCATTCATCATAAAATCCATAAAGTTAAGTGATCTGCATAACAATATTATGGCTATTGTTATGTAACATTCCCTTAATTTGTTATAACTTGAGTTAGAAACATGTAAAAAGGTGTACCCGTGGATGGTAATTGTTTCCACTTAGATTAGTAATCGTTCGTGGATAACGCACATTGCGGGCTACCGAGAGCTAAAATTATGACAAGAATTGTATAGAAATAGAAGCAATTTTAAAGCACTTACAAGTTTAATTCTAATAGACTCATTGAGTTCGCATCACAGTGTAACAGTCACAGATACTATTTCTACCGAGTAATAACCACGATAAGCAAGTGTACCTTATTGTTTTATGCGTGGATTTGCAATACTTCTATATAAGAACTACAAAAACATAGAAATATTCATTATAAATTTTGTATTCAATTATTATTTTAGTGTTAAATGATTTGAAAATGTTAAAAGCTCAAACTTGGTATTTGTAAGGCCCCGTTCCCTGGACGCTTACAGTTGGTCATTCATCGCACATAAAACATATAATTACATTTTTCCTTTCACAAATAGTTGCAACGAAAACATTAAAAGCACAATTTTATTCCATCAAAATACTTTTGCACAATAGTACAATCGTTCCTTTAATGGCATACATACATTAGCTCATCATCATGCGTCATCTTATACCGTTCATGCCCATCACATCATCGAGGAAATCCATCTCGACCATCATCCCTCAAAGTCCCTCAAAACTCCTGGGCGCATAAACCCTATTCGGGCGTATTGACACCCTCCAGTCGCTTGGCCTTCAGGGCGACTGAACACTTAGGCGAATGGGCATCTATGCGAATGGACCCTATGCGAATGGACTATGGGCGAATGGACATCTATGCGTATGGACTCTCAGTCGCATAGCTTTCACGCGTATGGCCTTTAGTCGCATGACTTCAGGCGTATGGGCTTCAGTCGCATACCCTTCGTGCGAATGAACCTCAGTCGCATGGCCTCCAGGCGCATGGACTTCAGTCGCATAACCTTCGTGCGAATGAACCTCAGTAGCACAATCTTTCAATCGCATGACTCCCAAGCACATGAACTTCAGTTGCATGACCATCATGCGTATGGACCTCAGTCGCATGGCAAACATGAGCATGGACCTCAGTTGCACGCCAATCGGCCGAATGGCCTCCAATCGCCCTCTAGTCGGTCGCCTAGCCCTAGCTGATGCAGAATGCAGTTCAACCGGACTGCAGCCGCGGTTTCGGCCTCCAACCCCTTCCAAACCTCTTTTAAGCTCATATCAACCATTCTAAACCTTAGGGAAACATACCACGACCTCATTCAAGCATAACCAAGCAAGAAATCAAGCCTCAAACGCATCATACACATACATACATGCATAAAAACGGGTTTTCACCTAAAACTCGAAAATGGGTTTTCAAATGTGTTCCAGCCCCAAAATCAGTTGAAAACGAGTAAAAGAGGGGTCCTAGAACTCACCTTAATGATCCCGACGAGTAGAGCTTCGATTTGACTCGCTCCTCAACGATTTTGGCTGCTCGAACCAACCCGAGCCAACACTTCTTCTCTTTTCTCTTCTTTCTCTCTTCTCTTTTTGATGGCTGAAAAAAATGAGAAGGGTTGGGGTTCTCCCCCCTTTTGATACTCCCACTCATCAAGTTTCTCTTGTTGGCGAGTTTGGTCCCTCGACTTTGGACTTTATTTCTTTTTCTTCTTTCGTTGGCTTCAAAGGAAATTTCCGTGTGTTACAAGTCCACCCCCTTATATAGGTTTCGTCCCCGAAACCTGTTATTCCTTAAAACGTCGCGAGCAATTCTGTCTCATCTCTTTTCCAGTCTCCCACCTGGAGTTCAATCGGTCTACGTCGTTTATCCACACACGACTTCTTATCTATCTTTGGCTAGCTTCATCAATGCTTTAATCCTTTCGAGCTTCTCGATCATGGCCTTGATCACCTCATTACTTTCTATACGGCATTTGGTGCTCGGCCTTCACTTGTAAACAAGTAAGGCATTTAATCTCGTACTCCACCATATCGCGCTTCATGCACCTTCCCGCCACTGTCATCGAATTCACATTCGGAATCGTCGTGACTCAATTACCTTAAGCCATCACCGTGATCCCCTCAGGCGCTGTTAACCGTATCATCTTTTTGCAACACATAGTGTTCACTCCGTAGTCCGCCAAACAATCCACTCTTAGGGTTATATCGAATGGCGTGTCTATATTCTTACCACTAACAGGCAATTTAGCACAGAAAGCAGCAGGAATAAAACTTTTACTAATGTCAGCATTAATAACACAAGCTAAGGATCTATTTACTAGGAACATACCTGACACAACATCGAAGTCCGTCCTAGCTTCCTCCGATCTTCTTCACTCCCGAACCTTCAGCCCTTTGCTTCTTACAGTCCCTGCTCTTATGACCTTCCTCACCACAAGAATAACACCTCCCCATACCGCAGTTCTTCGCTACATGCCCGGTCCTTCCACAAAGAAAGTAGGCATTAGTCCCCAATCTACATTCCCCGGGGTGCCTGTGTCCACACTTGTCACACCTTCCGACCCCGCATCAGTTATGACCACACGCTGGTCATCCACCCGTGCACCTTTGTTACTTGGAGCGGCTCCCGCGTCCCAATCTCTTCCCGTTCCAATCCCGATCACCATCTCCTTTCTTGCTAACCTCTGTCACCACCACCAATCTTTCATCGTATAATCTCCCCGCCAAATCAACCGCCGACCTAAACGTGCTTGGTCGGGCAGCGATCATGTGCCTACGAATATCCGCTGGCAGGCCATGGATATACCTCTTGATCTTTCGTGAGAGGGGTGGTAACCTGATCCGGCACCAGCCGTGCCATTTCGTTGAATTTGGTGGTGTACTGTTGATGCGTCATTGTTCCCGCCTCCAGCTGCAGGAACTCCCTTTCAACTTTATCCATCTCCCGGTGAGGACAGAACTCCTCAATCACCAGCCTCTTCAACTCTGCCCATCTCATCCTTCCGATAGCCCTGCTTCCATCAACTTGGACTATGTTGTCCCACCAGCACTAAGCTGAGTCCACGAAGGAGTGGGTAGCAAACTTACTTTCTGATCTTCTCGGCACTCGCTGATATTTAAAAACAGCTTCCATTTCCCTCACCCATCGGGGGCATCAGCAGCAGTGCCATTACCATCAAAAGTAGGGGGCTTGCATCGTTGAAACGCCCCATAGTTACAGCCTCGTGCCGCCTCCGGCGCAGGCTCTTCTTCTTCTTCTTCTTCTTCTTCATCATCGGAGAGAACCGTTTCATTCTCTCGGCTGTCTCCTTTCGCCCGAAGGTCTACCCCTTTCCTTTCTCTCATCATCTCTAACAGTCTTTATCACTTCGGTCACTACAGAAGGTAGGATCGTCTGCAAGACCTGATGCACTTCCTCCATGACCGCCTCTCTCATCGAGGCTCTCAGATTAGCATTCTCATCACCACCCTCCGGATGAGGGGTCTCGGGTTCTTTATGAACCACCTCTTCGGCCCTAGGCCTTCCTCTTGTGACCCTGATTAAGCACCACGTCCACCATCACCTCCACCACGAGAAGCTTTCGAAGATCTTCCACCGGCCATTCACTAAACACACTGAAAGATTCAAACACTAACACAGTCATTCAAGGAACAACTCAGTTTATGTCAAGTATAGTAAGTCCCTAATTACAGTGGCCAGTTGTGATTAGCCACTTACTTTACTCTTCATCATACCCGAGCATTACCTATCCTGACTACATCAGTATCTAAATCTACCAGCAACATATAAACCATATACATGCGCACGTAATACCGGTTAACTTTACAAAAATACCTGATGGCACGCAGCTACTCAGATTGGCATCCCATTCCCTTTCCGTCCCAATTTCAGTTTAAGATTAGGTTTTTGAAAATATTTACCCAATTCACTTAAACCTGGCTCTGATACCAACTTGTAAGGCCACGTTCCCGGGACGCCTACAGTTGGTCATTCATCGCACATAAAACATATAATTACATTTTTCCTTTCACAAATAGTTGCAGCGGAAACATTAAAGCACAATTTCATTCCATCAAAATACTTTTGCATAATAGTACAATCGTTCCTTTAACAATGTTATGTTACATTTATTACAAAAGCATTAAACATAAAGATGCCATCCAAGATACGCTGAGTAGCCGCCCCGTAGCATCCTCAGCAACATACCTGCCAACTGGAAACATATCAAAGTCAGCGTTGCTGAGTGAGTTCTAGTTTTTATAATAAAACTTACTTTTCTTTCGTAAAACGTTCTTTTTACTTTCTTTATAAACATTTGTTACATACATGCGATCACACATCATACGTACATAATATATCATTATTATCTTTATCATTACGTTCGTTACATTCATTATTCATCGTACATCGTTATCTTTCACTTCTTTCTAGATCCTGTCCGACTTTACCACTCCTCTTCGTGGCACTCAGCCACGATTACTGAGGTCGAATGACAAGCATCCCATTTCATACATTATTAGGATATTTAGTTGACGTTCATTTCATACATTCGCCCTTTATGTCATTACCTTTCTCATTCATTAACTCGCGCCATACTCCCGACTCATGTCCGAAGACTGGTACTGTGCCGGGGTCTGTACACAAACCCCTGACTCATGTCCTAAGACTGACACAGTACCGGAGTATGCGACAAGGACCTCTATCGAGTCTGTTGCGACACAGAGTCGCTCACCTCATAGGCAATCTCAACGATTGCATGCTATAACGAGTCTGTTGCAACAACAAGGTTGCTCACCTCATGCATATGCTTGGCTTTTTTTGCTACACCCCCGAAGTTATGCGTAACTCGGGTAACCATCACATATTTCACCCCCATCAACATGGGTACTACACCCCCATCGAAATGGGTACATCACCCCCATCGAAATGGGTACATCACCCCCATCAACATGGGTACTACACCCCCATATCGAAATGGGTACATCACCCCCCATCGAAATGGGTACATCACCCCCATCAACATGGGTACTACACCCCCATCGAAATGGGTACATCACCCCCATCAACATGGGTACTACATCGAAGGTCAGCCACAAAGACTGGAACCCTTGCGTGCACACTATAGGATAGCTGAACCTCACGCGGTTGAGCTCAAGGCATTTAGAGCCGTGCACTTCACTACGCTTCACTTGCAGCCTCTCGCGATTTCATTCATTCATCTATGCATGCATTCATTCATTACGTTCCTCTTTTCATTATCTTCCACTCCACGTTACATAATACTTTTATTTCATTCATTAGCGTTCAACGCAAAGCCATAGAAAGATAAACATACATAATAAAAACATAACATAACATAAACATACAACGTCATCATACATGCGCATCAATCATACATCACATCACACACATCATACATACTATGCATCACACGCACCGCCATGCCTAACATCACACGTAACGGCATACATATCATCATCATCAACATCATCATCATCATTAGCTCATCATCATGCGTCATCTTATACCGTTCATGCCCATCACATCATCGAGGAAATCCATCTCGACCATCATCCCTCAAAGTCCCTCAAAACTCCTGGGCGCATAAACCCTATTCGGGCATATGGACACCCTCCAGTCGCATGGCCTTCAGGGCGACTGAACACTTAGGCGAATGGTCATCTATGCGAATGGACCCTATGCGAATGGACTATGGGCGAATGGACATCTATGCGTATGGACTCTCAGTCGCGTAGCTTTCATGCATATGGCCTTTAGTCGCATGACTTCAGGCGTATGGGTTCAGTCGCATACCCTTCGTGTGAATGAACCTCAGTCGCATGGCCTCCAGGCGCATGGACTTCAGTCGCATAACCTTCGTGCGAATGAACCTCAGTCGCACAATCTTTCAATCGCATGACTCCCAAGCACATGAACTTCAGTCGCATGACCATCATGCGTATGGACCTCAGTCGCATGGCAAACATGCGCATGGACATCAGTCGCACGCCAATCGGCCGAATGGCCTCCAATCGCCCTCCAGTCGGTCGCCTAGCCCTAGCTAATGCAGAATGCAGTTCAACCCGACTGCAGCCGCGGGTTTTGGCCTCCAAACCCTTCCAAACCTCTTTTAAGCTCAAATCAACCATTCTAAACTTAGGGAAACATACCACGACGTCATTCAAGCATAACCAAGCAAGAATCAAGCCTCAAACGCATCATACACATACATACATGCATAAAAACGGGTTTTCACCCAAAACTCAAAAATGGGTTTTCAGATGTGTTCCAGCCCCAAAATCAGTTGAAAACGAGTAAAAGAGGGGTCCTAGAACTCACCTTAATGATCCCGAGGAGTAGAGCTTTGATTTGACTCGCTCCTCAACGATTTTGGCTGCTCGAACCAACCCGAGCCAACACTTCTTCTCTTTTCTCTTCTTTCTCTCTCTCTTCTCTTCTGATGGCTGAAAAAAATGAGAAGGGTTGGGGTGTCTCCACCCTTTTATAATCTCACTTATCAAGTTTCTCTTGTTAGCGAGTTTGGTCCCTCGACTTTGGATCCAGATAGCAGCTCCATATTTCTTACTGTGTCTAGTTTTCAGCTGGCCACCACAAGATGGAGATGCTCCGCTAACTCCACCAAGCTGAGAAGCAACCTCCGCCTTCTCTAACCCACCTTTCTTCTCTGCTTGGTTTTACTCTGAAGCGATGGAAGCCATGGAATATAGATCCAACACCAAACCCGATACCCATGGTATGAATCTGTGTCCTGGAATTCTGGTCGGAGGATGAAATCAAGCCCTTTCAGTTCTAAGATTTTGAATCTTTATAGTTCAACCGAAGATGATGATTACGAAGCTCGCTTACTCATAGAATCCCTAACTGAAGAATCCATCGAATCAATAGCATCTCATGTTCATATGCCACAAGTGCATTATTTCAATATTCTAACTATTATAACGAATGAACAAACCCTAGATTACCGTAATGAAAAAAAAAATAATGAAGAAAAGAAACGAACCTCATGGGCAGAAAGCATATGATCAAAATTTTGCAAATGATATATGAAATTCAGTTATAGAAGAAACAGAAAGCATGTACCTTGCTACAGCAATTCAGAAGACAAAGAGTTTGTGGTGATGCCGGGATGGTGGGAGCGTCGATGGTGGACCGAGGAAGGTGAAAGTTCTCTTTTAAGTTTTGAATTTTGAATCCTCGGTAGAAGTCCCTCTTAAATTTCAAATCCTTCTTTTATTCTTTTATGCTTTAAGTGTTTGTACATTATGTTTTACAAGAGGTAAAACTCTTAGTTTAAGAGTTTTGGTCAAATGACCTTTCTACCCATCCAAGTATATATAGTAGTGTATATATATATATAGATATAGATATAGATATATATATATATACATACAAGATATAGATATAGATACAGATATATATACATATATAATATACACACACATATATATATATAGAGATATATATACATATATATATATATATATATATAATATACATATAGATATATATTTATATAATATATATATATATATATATAATATATATATATATATATATATATATACAAGGGCGTCTTAACGTTTTTAGAGGCCTAAAGCGAAAATGAAATCGGAGGCCTTTAAAACTTTATCTTTAAAAACTCTCATGTTTTGAAGCACAAGCACTAGTTGATTCATGATTCCTAAATCAGTTAATCAAAGCAAATCCTAATTGATTCAATCATTTTATATTCTAAAACTATAACAAGTAAAATGCTAAAACAAATAAACAATTAGCAATGTGCAAATCAATAAAAAGAAGCATATACAAACTAAAACAAATTTAGAACAATTATCAATTAACAACTTGTCCCTAGGACAAAGAATTAAAGAAAAACAATTAGCAATACATTAAGCAATTTATCTTATTTAGGGAGAGAATCAATCAATCAGAGAACATGTTTAGCCTAATACCTAATCGTGAGTCCGTTACTACACTAGATGTCCAGATGAAATCGAAGTTTTGAAGACTTCTTAATTACAACGAAATCAAAGAAGCAAATCGTGACTCCACCGGATGAAATTAGAGAAGCAAATGAACTTTGGGGGGGGGGGGTTTTTTTGATTCAGTAAAGAAATTGAAGTTTTGAGTGGCTTGATTCGTTTGGGGCAAGCAAAATCATAAGCGATCATGGGTGTGCGGTTGTTCATCTTAACCATTGGCTTGTTTGTCTCTTCCTTTCAACTCCCCCCACTCCAACCCCCAATCAGAAATTCACCAATAGCCTGTTGTTGGATCTAGAAAGACTGTTGCAACCAAAACCAAGTCACTTAGAAGATTTTGGTACAACAAACAAAGGACTTCCGAAGCTAAGTATGGAACTTCCGAAGGAAGAAGGAGCTCTTCCGAAGAAACAGTGTAAACACACTTCGAAGGAAAACTCCAACTTCCGAAGACAAAGAACCTACTTCCGAAGATCAAGACTTAGAAAGAAAGATCTGAAGTCAACTTCCGAAGTACAGAAGTCCTCAAAGCCTCGGAAGCATAGAAGCCTCTTCCGAAGTATAAGTGGCTTCGGAAGAACTTGTTCTTCCGAAGCCAATTAACCTTCGGAAGACACTCCTATTATCCAGTGGACATAAGTATGGCCTCTCTGACACTCGCTGCAAATCTCTGAGATACTGCATGGCGTTTTCTCAAAAGCCATGTAGTTGACCATACTTTAATCCACTGTTTACCTTTTTATGTTAGTACAGTTGCCATCTTTAGTTGGTGACAAAAGGTAAGTCATGGACATGTCATGACTACCATATCTAGATAATACTTTATCTAAGATACCTTAACTTAGCATTGTAGTATATGCTTTAGTCTTAGGTTTCCAGCTGGTATCAAAGTATATCCGGCTGTAGGATCTAGTATATATAGTTTCTCATTGTAACTCTTGTTTCATGCTTGTTAGAGTCTTGTATATCTTGAGTGAGAAGTAATATATACAAGTGCCTTGAAAATTATATTTCTGCTGTTCCTTTGCTACTTATTATATTATTATCAACTCTTGTAAAAGACATTACTTCATCTGATTTGAGTGTTTCCATAAGTGAGTTTGAGAGAAATACAAGTGTTTAAGTGACAAACCGATCCTGCAATTGGTATCAGAGCTTTTTAGGCTCTTGATTGTGAGATCTTACCATCCTAATCAACCAGTTTTTCACTCTCCTTATACCTCACTCAAAATGGCCCTCAACAAATCTGAAGTAGAGATGGGGACGATGACCAAAGCTCCCATCATCACCCCTGAAAACTTCAGGTCTTGGAGCAGAAGAATGGAAGGCTTCATCAGGTATCAAGACAGCAAGATGTGGCAATCCATTGTCAATGGCCCGTATAAGCCAAAAGTAGCTGGTGGAAGGGAACAATTGCCATGATTGAGAAAGCTGTTGAAGATTATTCTGATGAAGACAGGAAGAAGCTTGACATAGACAGCAATGCTATGACTGTTCTTATGACTGCAATTCCAAACTCTATCATGGTGGGGTTTGAGCATTGTAAGTCTGCCAAAGAACTCTTTGATGCGCTTGCTCAAATGTACTCAAGCTCAAATGGACTCCAAGAAGGACTCACTGAAGCACAGTTTGAGAACTCACCTATGTTGCTGGAGGAGACTCTTAGCCAGCAATATTTTCAGTACATGGACCTCATTTCTTCCCTTCAATTGTGGGAATTACTCATGAACTCAGAGACCTTACAAGAAAGTTCATGAGTGCTCTACCCAATGAGTGGACATTCTACTGTGTCTCTATCAAGAGAACAGAGAATCTGAATACACTCACCATGACCGAACTCTATGGGATCCTTGATGGATACCGTTTGGAAATGGAAAGTAAGAGGGGTCATCAGACAAGCAGACCCTTGAGTCTTCCTGCTAGCAACGCTTTAATGGTTGCTGAAGGCTCAGGAATCTCCCAGTCTCAGCAATACCTGACTTACACCCAACAACCATCTTGTTCTTCTGGGCCTTACATCACATTTCCTGAGACTCCAAGGTCTCAACAAGCTCAGCAAAGCTCCTTTCAGGACAGCTGTGCTTTTGTCTCAGAAGTGGACACTCAAATGACTATCAATACTGCTTTGATGATCTAGAGTGTTTTAGCCCGGATGACGTGGAATACGTGGACATAGTCCAACAAATGGCTCTTCTAACCTACAGAGCAAAGAAGTTCTTTAAGAGAACTGGAAGGCAATTCCCTCAGAACCCAATCAACAGCAAATTTGGGTTTGACAAAAGCAAGGCCAAATGTTACAACTGTAACCAACTTGGTCATTTTGCAAGGGAATGCAAGGCTCCCAAGTCCAACCCGGGAACCCCACAGCCTCCACACATCCCTCTACACCAAACCCCACCGGAAAGTCAACAAAGACTACTGCAATGGCTCAAGAAGTTGACTGGAGCTTTATGGTTCAGGATGTGACTCCTGCTCAAGCACTCATGGCCGGAACAGATGAAAACAAGGTATATGAACATCTCTGTACTCCTGCCTGTATTGCTAAGGTTAAACTGTATCAGGACTACAATATGGAAATTAAATCTGATATTGAGTCTTTAAATGTTTTAAAATCTGACTTTAAAAGGGCTGAATCTGACTACCAAAGAAAAATTGAGGAGTTAGAGAAACTGTGTCCCTCTTAAAACATGAACATACAAACTACAAGACTCAAATCAAGGATTTAATATCCAAATTGACTGAGGCTCAAGCCCAGCTTGTCACTGCTGAGGCTCAAGCCAGGAAGTATGCTATTTCCGAGCAAAACTTCCAAGCCATTCTTGCATCATCCTCTCACTCAAAACTTTGTTACCAAAACAAAGGTGGGTTGGGAACCAATGAAATTGCTCCACCACACTCTTATGAGTCTATAAGACAACCAAGGTGTGGTACTGAAGAGCAAGAGGTTCCATCTGCTGACCCACCTTCTCATGAGTCAAAGAATGATGCAACTATGGAGACCATCACAGGGAAGGACCAGGTAATTATGCCCTCCCCTGCCAATGATGATCAAAACCACCAAGGAAGCAGAGCTAAGGCAGCCAGAAAAACTGCCAAGAAAGTGGCTGAGTCCAAGCTAAAGATAGACCCAAAGCAAAAGGGTGTATTCATCTCAGCTGGATTCCAGGTGGTTGGAAATTCTGATTCAGGAAAGGAGTGCAGTACCAGTACTCCTATCCTACCAAAGGATCAGAAATTAAAGGGAAAGGTTGCTGATGAAGAGAAAAAGAACAAGAAACAGCAATCCTCTCATTCCCAAAAAGTTAACATTGCATGCATAATGTGTGGTCTGCAAAACCACATGGCCAAAGATTGTTACTACAATCCTGCTAGCACACATTATGCAAATAATGTTAAAAAGAAGGAGTCAAGGAAGGTTTCTCATTTGGACCATATCAAATGGTTCAAGTGATGAAAAAGGGAAAGCTTGTTTCCGAAGCAAGGCTTCTTTCGGAAGAAAATTCTTCTTCCGAAAGGAAAAAGGCTTCGGAAGTAAAGCTGTAAAGACTCAGAAAAGCAAAAGAGTCCCCTTGAAACCATCCCAAGAAGAAGACTGCTTCGGAAGAAAAGGTGGTGAAGGTTTCTTCCGAAAAGAAAGAAGCTTCGGAAGAATGCCAAGCTACAAAAGCTTCAACAAGCTCATCCTCTATGATCAACCAAGGGATGGAATGGAAGATCAAGGAAGATGCTGTAGCCCAAACCTCTTCTTCAAAGACATCCATTGAACCCCCATGCATAAATTTTGGTTCAATTATGTCATTATCATTGGAAGAACCCAAGACCAATAAGGCTTGGGTTTCCAATCAAAACTAATTATCTCACCTTATGTGCAGGGACATCCATATGACAAGAATAACAACATTTGGATTGTAGATAGTGGATGCTCCAGGCACATGACAGGGAACAGATCTCTCCTTCAACAATTTCAACATTATGATGGAGGTCTGTCCAGTTTGGAGGTGAGGCCGGAGGATATATTTCTGGCAGAGGAAGTATATCCAATGGAAAGTTAAAGGTTGACAAAGTTAATTTTGTCAAACAGCTTGAACACAACCTGTTAAGTGTTTCTCAATTCTGTGATCAAAAGCATCAAATGCTCTTCACAGAACATGAGTGCATTATCCTCAAACCCGGGATGACAATTCCTCAGAATTGGTGCTTCTTAGATCTCCCAGGAAAGGGGATATGTACAAGCTAGATATGAACAATGCTTCCCCAATGGGAGAAATATCATGCTTTCTTTCCAAAGCTGATGGTGATGAGTCAACACTATGGCATAAACGAATGTGTCATGTCAATTTTAAGACAATGAATAAATTGGCTAAAAATAACTTGGTACATGGTTTGCCTAAAAAGGAATTTTTCTGCAAAGATAACTGTGTTGCTTGCCTGAAAGGGAAACAACACAGGGCTTCTCATAAATCCAAAGTTGTTAACTCCATCACCACTCCATTATATTTGGTCCCACAAGTATAATGAGCATTGGAAGGAAATCATATTGCCTTGTGATTGTTGATGATTTTACTAGATTTACATGGGTATTCTTTTTAAGAACCAAAGATGAAACTGCTGAAACTTTAAAATATTTTATTCTTAAAATAGAAAATCAAGTTGATCACAAGGTTAAAATAATTAGAAGTGATCAAGGGACTGAGTTTAAGAACCTAGTTCTTGACTCATTTTGTAACTCAAAAGGGATTGCCAACAATATAGTGCTCCTAGAACTCCTCAACAAAATGGTGTTGCTGAGAGGAGAAATAGGACACTTATTGAGGCTGCTCGGACTATGTTAGCTGATTCAAAGCTGCCTCTAACATTCTGGGCAGAGGCAGTCAGCACTGCATGCTATGTGCAGAACAGAGTTCTTGTAGTAAAGCCACATGGAAAAACCCCTTATGAGTTATGGAACAAGAGGCCACCGTTCATTGGCTTTCTAAGGTCCTTTGGCAGCAGGTGTACCATACTTAACACAAAAGACAATTTGGTAAAATTTGCTGAAAAGTCGGATGATGCTATCTTTGTTGGATATTCCTCTTACTCTAAAGCTTATAGAGTTTATAATATTAAAAATCAACAATTTGAGGAATCTTCCAACATTGTAGTCAATGAGCACACTCCTTGTGTTAGGGGGAATGGCCCTGATCATATCTTTGATTTAGAATTGTTTCCAAACTATTCTAAACCATCTTGTGAGAATGTTTCAGCTGGAACAGGTGCTCAAAGTGATTCTGATGAAGATCAACTGTTTGAGCTTCCCAGACCTATTCCAAGTTCTCCAAGAGTTGCAGCAAATCAAGTTCCCACTATTGAAAGATCTGACAGTATAACCATTTCAAGAGATAGTGGTACTTCAACAAGGGATTCACCTGCTGACTTTCAAATCTCTTCAGGTGATCCTACAACACCAAGCTGATAAAAGCACCATCTTGAAGGAACAAGCAACTGTTAATGATGCTTCACAAGAAATGATGATGTTTCTCTTTCATTCAATCAGTCCTCATTGAATGAGTTTGAAACAACAGCTGGACCAAGTATTCAAGCTCCTGAGCAAAATATGTCCAATTTGGACTTATCTTTGCAACTGGAGGTGATTTCTAGACTCAGGATCATAACACTCATCCAGCTGAAAACATCATAGGGGAAGTCTCTGAAGGTGTGAGAACAAGAGGACAAACTCACAATGGGAATGTCTGCTTGTACTCATGCTTTTATCCCAAATGGAACCCAAGAAGGTGGAAGATGCCTTGAAAGATAGTAGCTGGGTTGAATCAATGCAAGAGGAGCTGCTTCAATTCAAAAGACAAAAGGTTTGGAACCTATGTCCGCTACCATCTGGTCAAGTACCTATAGGCACTAAATGGGTCTTTAGAAATAAGAGAGATGATAGAGGCTTGATTATCAAGAACAAGGCAAGACTGGTGGTTCAAGGATACACTCAAGAGGAGGGAATCGATTATACTGATGTCTTTGCACCTGTTGCAAGACTTGAGGCAGTTAGGATCTTCCTTTCTTATGCTGCATCCAAGAATTTCACTGTCTACCAGCTTGATGTCAAGTGTGCTTTCTATATGGGGATATAGATAGGGAAGTCCACGTATGCCAACCTCCAGGATTTGAAGATCCACAACATCCAAACTATGTGTGCAAGTTGGATAAAGCTCTATATGGGCTGCACCAAGCACCTAGGCTGTGGTATGAGACATTGTCTCAATTTCTCCTGAAGAATGGTTACACTAGAGGTACCATTGATAAGACTCTTTTCATAAGAAAGTCTGGGAAAGACATCTTGCTCGTTCAAGTCTATGTTGATGATAGCATATTTGGTTCCTCAAATGACCAAATGTGTAAAGACTTTGAGAGCATTATGAAGAAGAAGTTTGAGATGAGTTCCATGGGAAAAATGGACTTTTTCCTTGGAATTCAGGTAAAGCAATTGAAGGAAGGGTTCTTCATCAATCAATCTAAGTATGTCAATGATATCTTAGAACGATTTGATATGAAGGATTGTAAAGCAGCAAAAACACCTATACCCATAAACCACAATCTCTGGCCTGATTCTGAGGGGGAGGATACTGATCAACATCAGTATAGAGCAATTATTGGTTCTCTAATGTATCTCACAGCAAGCAGACCTGATATCATGTTTGCAACTTGCATTTGTGCAAGATATCAGGCTGCTCCAAAGGTGTCTCACCTAATAGCTGTCAAGAGAATTCTCAGATACCTCAAAGGAGCACCTAAACTAGGTCTCTGGTATCCAAGAAATAGTGATTTCAATCTCTATGTTTACTCTGACAGTGATTATGGTGGCTGCAACATCAACAAAAATCAACATCTGGTGGATGTCAATTTCGTGGTGGAAGGATCATCTCATGGCAATGCAAGAAGCAATCCTGTGTCTCTACATCAACTGCTGAAGCTGAATACATTGCTGCTGCTAGTTGCTGTGCTCAGCTGCTGTGGATTCAAAACCAGATGATAGACTACGGATTCAACTTCATGAGCACTCCTATCCACATTGACAACAACAGTGCTATATCCATTACTGAAAATCCAGTGAAGCACTCCAAGACTAAGCACATTGATATCAGGTATCATTTCATTAGAGATATTCATGAGCAAAATCTTATCAAACTAATCAAAGTTGACTCAAATGAACAATATGCTGATTTGTTCACCAAAGCCTTTGATGAACAAAGATTTAAATATCCATTACAGCTATTGGGATGATAAACATTGATTAGTTAATCTCATTTGAAAACCTTTTAATGTGTAAAGTCTCATGTCAAAACAATCTAAGCCCTGTTACAAAAGATCTTTTTCTAAATTTTATCTAAGTATGAATTCTTCCCAAGAGAAATCAACCCTCGGAAGATATTTTGCATATCTTCCAAAATTTCTCCTAGGATAATTTTCTTCTCGGAAGAGTGTTAAGTCTCGGAAGAAGCGATTTATTTCATATCAGATCTACTTCCGAAGCCTTTAACACACTCCACTTGAAAGGCAACATATACTCTCGGAAGTAATTAATTTACCTTCGGAAGTAAATTTGCCTTCGGAAGAATATTACCTTCGGAAATGCTTTATACTCGGAAGAAAGATTTTACTGTGTAACGGAAATCTTTTGGGCCCCACACTGTAAAAAGTAAAGATTTTGTTAATGATGTCGGATTATTTAAATGGTCTAACCTTACCGCCCATGTCACATCATCCATAGAAACCTCACATCGTCTTATCCAAAACCCCCTTTAAACCGCCATTCCACCCATTTAAATACTTCCGGTTAATCACTTACATCCTTTTTACCCAAATTACTGCCCTAAAAGCTTCCTTCTTCTCTAATTTACCTTATTCCGAACTATCTTTCTGTCATCTTCTTCAATGGCACTAAACCCTCAGCACAACCAAGTCGCACTCCTTGATTCTTCAAGGGATGTTGACTTATCAGACATCATTTCTTTTCTGACCCAATCTTCGTACTACACAGCTCTGACTGTAAAACCCACAATTTACTCAAACCAAATGTCTGAATTTTGGGCAAATGGTCGGATTGAAACCCTAAATGGGGTTCGTGTTATTGGTCGAGCATTGTGGCCAGGAGTTGGTCATATCTGAACAAATCATCAGGGAGCATCTCGAGCTTCATGATGAGGGCGCTCCAACGGAATTCCCCAAAACAGATTTGGACAATTCTTATCTTCGAATGGGATACGGTGGAGATGTCAGCAGGTCAACTGTCTACAAATTCAACTTCTCCTACAAATGGAAGTTCCTGCTGCATGTGGTTCTTCACTGCCTGTCTAATAAATCTGGGGGATGGGATCAAATCCCATATGAACTTGGGTGCCTAGTTCATGGGTTGGTACAAAGCCTCCGCTTCAACTATTCAAGGTTTGTGCTGACTAACCTAATGGGAAATCTTCAAAGGGACACATTCTTCATGTATCCCAGGTTTCTCCAGCACATAATCAACTGTGAGCTGGACCAGGGCAAGCTTGTCTGTGCAGCTGCTCTGACTGCTCCTCAAATGAGGCCGACCATCTTCAAGACCTTGAAGAGAGTGTCCACCAACTTCACTGGAAGAGATACTGCACTTCTTCCAGGTATGATTGAGCCAATGGCTCCTGGTGACATCCCTGTTAACCCCACAGGTGATGAACCCACACCAGCAACTACCCTCACTCTGCCAAATATACCTTCTCCTCCCATTACATTTACCTATCAGAGACGTCCCAAACGAACCCTTGTTCAATCTACTCTGATTGAACAAGCTCCTCCTGTTCTATCCAAAAAGGCTAGAGTGGAACAAAGGGCTCCCACTCAGCCTGAGGTCCAACCATCCTTCACAATTGACCTCAATATGGGTCTTGAGTCTCCTCAGTCTCAGACCCATGAGCCCGAAACCCAAGCTGATAGCCCTCAGGGAGAGTCTCTATACTCCCCTGAGCAGCCAAAAAGGGACAACCCTGTCACAGGCTCAATGCCTCTAGACATTGATCAAAGTCCCGGGTCATTAGGTTTCACTTTCATATCCTTTACTGACCTTTTGACTAGAGCTGGTGAAGAGATTATGTCTCTTAAAGGCAATGAAGTTGATCCACAACACCCTCTCAAGGATCAACAGAGCCTAGAGAGACCCCTTATCTCTAGCCCCCATCAGCAAAGCCTTACTGAGGTGAGTCACACTAATGTGGAGGGGACTCATGTAGATTCAGCTGCCACTACTGAAGGAGCCTCAATGGATACTCAGGACAGTGGTAACGGAACTGAGACTGAATCTAGGGCAACCATGCCATTTGATGACTCTGAAAGAGACATCATTGTGCAAGGGAAACCAGGGCGCCAAGAAACCACATCTGGTGGTGAGGATGAACATACCAGGTATGTTACCTCATCTCCCCATGATTCTTCAAAAGAAGATGAGGGAAGTATGCAACTCACCATTCAAGACCTACTTTCTAAAGTCTCAAACCTTGAATCTAAGGTTAGGACTTTAGAGGATAGGTTTGCCACTCAGCAACTTGAGATTGAAACTTTCAAGGCCAAACTAGCTGAGAAACAGATTGAGAGGTCTGTTAGGCATGTACCAATTAGGTCTCCTTGACCTCTTCCTCTAGCTCATCAAGCTCTCAGGATGATGCTACCAAAAAGGGGGAGAGTGTTCAGAGACAAAGTCTCAGACAGGGGAAACCCAAAGTCAAGCTCTCACTTCCTTGAGCTCAAAGTATCCTGTGCAACAAGCTGCAATTTTCCCTGAGTCTCCTCCAGTTGTTTTTCAAGTGGATCAAAGGATGATCCAAGATCTCAATAGGTTCTTTAACAAGTTCCTATTGGAATCCCTTATAGAACAGCCCAGCCCTGATATGTCTGTGATCTACTTCGGAGCTCAAGAGCTTCAGAGGTTGAATGCACCTTCTACCACTATCGAGGAAGTTGGTCAACCTAAGGTCCAAGTGGAACCTGAGATTAACTTCGAAGGGGAAACAAGGACTGATGGCCCAGCAACTGAAACAGTTGGGACAGAAAGTGTATTTTTACAAACTTCCGAAGCACAATTCAAAGCCTCGGAAGAACAATCTCAAACTTCCGAAGCTGAGATTGCTGCTGCGGAAGGACTATTCTCACTATCCGATGATCTAATAGTCACAGATGTAATTCTGGAACTCGCATCTGAGGTTAATAGGAAGGATTTTCTCACCCAACCTTTAGCTCTGACATCTGCATTAACTCCAGCTCCCATCTCTACTACCCAACCTGGATCTTCCATCCAAGAACCCCCAAAGTCTAGTACTTCCGAAGACATCAAAGGAAAGAGGAAGATGACTTCGGAAGAGCTTCAGGAGGAAGAGAGGTTGGAGAAGCTTAAAAGAAAAGGTAGGCTTCCAACTGGGAAACTGTTAGCTGCAAGTACCAAAGCAGCTGCAGCCAACCAGGAGGCAGTCAACAACCGAAGAAGAGTAGAGGTCATAGATAGACTTGTTGGTCTAGGGGCTGCAACTGAAGATGTACTCCTGCTATCATTAGAGGAGTTAATAGAGCTGGAAAAGGCAACCTTGCTGCTAAAACAGCAAAAAGAAGAAGCTGCAAGGTTGGCCTTAGAAGAAGAAATGGAGAGAAAGGAAAGAGAAGCTGATCTGCAGCTCAGGAGGGAAAGGATAACCTTCCTACTCTCCAGAGGTTTCTCTCAAGAAGAGTTGTCTCCACATAACAATGATACGATCTTATGGCTCTTCAACAAAGAGCAAGATCAAATGGAGAAAGAGAGAAAGAGAGCTGCAAGGAAAAAGCTTTTGCAAAAGAAGAAGAAGGAAGAGGAAGCAGGACTGACTGCTGCCAAGAAGATAGGTGAGAAGGCCTGGATGAAGAGTTATCTCAAAGCTCATGGCTTCTCTGGCAGGCAGGTGGGTCCCATGTCAGAAAAGACTCTCCAGCGACATGTCAGTGACATCAAGGTTGACATTCGCGCGGGAAGAGGAAGGAGATGTATAGAAGGGGACAGCGGATGACCTTCAAAGCAACCACTCAACCCAAACTCCAAACCCAACCTCAACCTGAACCTATACCCTTTTCCTTCCCAACCTGTGTTGAAGATCTACGACCTGCCGACCTATGTTTCCTTCTTTCTTTCATTCATTCTGTTTTTTGAATTTAGTTTATTTTGGGCTTAGATCGAGAATGAGCTATACAATAAAATATATTTTTTGGTGGCCTATTAGAATGAGTGGGCCTAAAGCTTTAGTTTATTTTTTAAGCTGTTGAGTATATATATATATATATATATATATATATATATATATATATATATATATATATATATATATATATATATATATATATATATATAAAACTGATGAGCAAACAGGAGCCTTTACAGATGACTCACATATGTGGTTGAGATCTCATTGATTTTAAATAACTGATTCTAGCAATATTTATATATTGTTTAGATTCTCTTGCATGCATGCGATGGTTGAAATGCATGCAATGTGTTGTTCTCAATGTTCGAAAGAAGTTTAAATGCTTAAGTTCCTAAGTTTTGTTGATATTTATTGAAATTCCATTCGAAAACAGCAATTAAGTTCAAGTGTTTGATAGGTCATAGGTATAGTATCTTTTTATGTATGTTATATTTAAATTAACTGAGTGTTTTACTTAATTTCTTTGTTAAAGGGCTTTTAAGCCAAACGATAGTAACGATTTTTATTATTAAAAAGTGATATTTAATCGTTGAAGATTAATGTGAATATATAAACCGAATAGTTACTAATAGTTGAGTTCTGAATTGGTTTTAGGTTTGGGGGCCGTGCCTTTAAGCAAATTGTCCAATATAAGACGTGTCATATAAGAAAAATACAGTTTAGTTTCATAGTTTTAACATATTTCGGTAATCAACACTTTATTTATTTTCTAAGAGTTCCTTAGATGCACAAATTAATTGATTAGTTATACCTAATTAAAATATCTAAAAAATGATATATATACTAATCTTATAGCCTGATCCGGTTCTATAAGATCAATTTTTTGTATAAACTATTAACCAAACTGTCTATTACTTTTTAATATTCTTGAGACCGATAGACTCAAAATTAAAGGAAAAACCGACTATAAAACAAAACGATGACATTTTGAACAACTTTGCGGTTTAAATCTTAAACCAAACCTTAAATAGCCTTACTTAATGATAGTAGGTTTTAATTACAGAATTCTTTTAGTGAGTTTGATAATAAGAGAAGTGAATAATAGATAAAAAAAAAGTGATATGACGAGTGAGATATACCATTTAACATTTTTGTTGTATTTCATGCCAACATTATGGGATCTCATATATTGCCTCCCTCGTATGTAACCTCAAAATTCAACCAACCAAAGCCTCAAGTCCAATGATACTCAGTGAGGCATGTTTCATTACATTATGCTTATATTGCAATGAGTATTCTCTTTAGGTCAACGGGTTATTAATATGTCATAAAGTGATATTTTATAAATCAATGATCCACTGCACAAATTAGTATCAACACAAATTAGTATCACCAATGAAGAATCACAGATGAGAAAACTCAACCTACGGATTTTTGACAATTATAAATAAAAGAGAAAACCAATTTAATTGTCTTCACATAATTTATGAACAAATTTCCGAACCAAATCCACGAACTCCAAAAATCTGTCGGGTATTAAACCTTTTTTCTTAATTTAAAAAAAATCCTTATATTTTTATCTTTACTACTATATAATACACTAGCTTTAGTAAACTATTGTATTACACGTGTTGAACAAATAAAATATTAAATAGAATAAAAACTATTATTTATAAAACGATATAATAAAACATGATATCATTAGAATTACGTATGGGTAATAAGTATAAGTAATAAAACAACAATATGAACTTTTTATTTTTTTCAAAGAAAATTTAAACATTTTGTTTCAAAATAACTTTTAAAATTTTTAATTTTTTAAAATACATTTTAGGAAGACAAGATAATAATTTTACTCAAATTATAAGACACCTAATACAATATTTTATTCATAGAGTACAAATGTCATATGCAATAGTTTTATTTTTTTCTCTTATGTTTCTTTTAATTAATACACTATTTAATACACAACATTAATACATTATTTAATAATATGATATTATTTAATTCAATAAAATAAAATATTATATTATTTGTAATACTTAAAACAAATACTACTTAAATAATTAAGTATATAACTCATATTTATAATAACCAATAGTTTTTAGGGGTATTTTAGGTAGTCGATAACTTTAGTATTTATTACTAAATTTGTTAGTAAATTACATATTATTTAATATATCTAAAAAGTATAATAATATTAATAGTAATGATAATTTTTATTAAAAGGTTAACAACAACAACAACAATATTATGTTAAAATTTAATACTTTTTTTTATGTTATTGTATATGTAACAATTTAATAATAACATATCATTAATCATGATACAATGTTCTGCATTTTATGATAGTTTTTATTCAAATACTTTTAACGTATTTGTTTTACTTGATATCTACGACTTATTAAATATCATATGTTCAGTAATAGTATAATGACGATATATTAACAAATCAATAAAGCATATGTAGATATTTATGAGAATCCGAGCGCTTATATCATTGAACTCACTAAAATTATGATAATCCCAAAATATAACTGCAATGTTCACATATACATTTAAAATCAAATCGTGGTGAAACGCGGCTGTCCACTATCCTACTATATAAAGCAAAACCTTAGGATACAGATGTAATTTTATAAAAAAATTAAGATACCTAATATAATTTTTTAAGCATTAGATACAAGTATTCAATGCAATCATTCTTATTTTGACCCTATAAATAAACTTCTTGTAATTAATACATTATTTAATATTATAAGATTATATAATTCACTACATTAAATAATATATAATTTTTAATATTAAAAAAATATATAAATTTATAAACAAGTATTATCTTATTTGAATACTTAACAAAATAATAATAGCAGCAACAGCAGCAGCAACAACAACAACAATAATAATAATAACATTTATAAATAAGTATTATTTTATTTGAATATTTACCTATATAATTACTAAATACTTTTATAATAATGATTATAATAATAATCTATATCTATATTATCTATTATTTATTACTATCTATAAAACATATCTTTAAGACAAGATTGTAATTTTGCAATAATTTTAACATAACATATAAAGTATTGCAAGCTTTAATCTTTAATATTATAAGAAATCTTTTTATTATACTCTCATTCTGGTTCAAAGATATATCTAATATCATAATAAATTTTTTTATTGTTGTATCAAAACAATTCAACCTATACTATATATGTTAAACGTGAATTATATCCAACACTTATGTTACTTAAAAGTTGAGTCATTCAACTATTCATGTTAACGCAAATTAGTTTTGTTACAATATGTTAGCTCTAACATATGATAATAATCATAAGCAGTGTAAGAAATTTAACCCAAAAAACAAAATAATTAATTAATTAAGTAAAATATAAAATGTATAGTATTGTAAATATTCACTATGCTGTAACACGCAGGTCACCTACTAGTATGTATAATACATCAGTTAGATTTTTTTAATTTTTTAAATAGTAGAGTTGTTAGAAAGCCAGTTGTAGAATCTGTCAATACCTTATTGAAAAAAAATCCCACGTCTTGATTTCCAAATGGCTATCACCGACGGACTTTCATGCTTTTTATAATTGGATTCCCAAGCATTGAACCCTCAATGATACCTATTCATTTTGTAGTGTAGTAATCGTTCTTTAAAAACGAAAGAATTACTATAACACATAGTTTATATAAATAAAAAAATAGTTGGAAAAAAAGAAGTTAAACAATAATATATTTTCTCCTTATATCCCCTTACTTATTCTACAATACTTATAATAATATGATGATTAATCATATTTAAATACGACCAATATACAATGAAAAACTAGTATCTTATTACATAAATTAACCTCCAAGTGCTCCTATATATTCCCATGCATGTTACATCTTTCAAACCACAACAAACATACCACTTAAGTACTACACAATGACTTATTCACTAGAATTGCTAGTGTTATCTCTTTCTTTGTCATTCGTGTTGTACCTCATATTCAGCAGTGTAACCAAGTGGAAATCTAAGCAAGGAGAAGCTCCGGAACTCGATGGAGCGTGGCCAATCATCGGTCACCTGCACCTACTCGGCGGGGGCCATCGCCTTCTTTACCGCACACTAGGTGCTATGGCTGACAAACACGGCCCCGCCTTTAACATCAGGCTAGGGACGCGACGTGCTTTTGTCGTTAGCAGTTGGGAAGTAGCAAAAGAATGCTTCACTGTCAACGACAAAGCACTCGCGTCCAGGCCCAAAACCGCGGCCGTGAAGCACATGGGCTACAACTACGCGGTTTTTGGGTTCGCGCCATACACGCCCTTTTGGCGCGAAATGAGGAAGATCGCCACGCATGAGCTCCTCTCCAACCACCGCCTCGAGATGTTGAAAGATGTCCGTTTGACGGAGATTAGTTTGGGGATTAAGGATCTCTACGGGCGATGGGTGGATAACTCTCGTCGTCCGGTGCTAGTCGAGTTGGGCAAATGGCTGGAACACATGATGTTAAACTTAGCTGTAATGATGGTGTCGGGAAAACGGTATTTTGGCGTAGGAGATGGTGGAGATGAGGCTATAAGGTGCCAAAAAGCCATTACCGAATTCTTTCGGTTGATCGGTATTTTCGTTGTGTCGGACGCGCTACCTTTCCTTTCGTGGTTGGATTTACAGGGATACGAGAAGGAGATGAAGAAGACCGCGAAAGAACTCGATTGGGTGCTCGAAGGGTGGCTCGATGAGCATCGACAAAAGATGAAAGTAAATTTAGCTCAAGGTAAAGAATATGTAAAAAGTTTTATAGATGTGATGTTATCACTTGAAAAGGAAGGACAACTCTCTAGTGACGAGCATGATTCGACTACAAGCATCAAGTCTACATGTTTGGTAAGTTAAGTTAGTTTTAAAGATTAAATTGTTAAAATGTAACTAGCTAGCTAGTAGTAGATTGCGCCGAACTTCAGGGTTCAAGTATCAGAGTGAACAATAGTTTGTTACTTTGTTTACATGAGTTATTAATATGTACTTCCTATATTACAGGCATTGATTCTAGGAGGTAGCAATACAATAGCGGGGACGCTAACTTGGGCGATCACGTTATTGCTAAATCATCCAGATGTTCTGAAAAAACTGCAACGTGAACTAGACGACCAGATAGGTAAAGACAGACTAGTTGAAGAATCAGACATCAAAAACCTCGTGTTTCTACAAGCTGTAATAAAAGAAACTTTGCGTCTGTATCCAGCGGGGCCGCTTCTAGGGCCTAGGGAGGCCCAGGAAGACTGCACTGTTGCTGGATACAATGTCAAAGCCGGGACTCGTTTAATTGTTAATGTTTGGAAGATTCATAGGGATGAGAGGGTGTGGAAAAATCCACATGAGTTTCAACCGGAGAGGTTTTTTAGTAAAGATCACGAACATGTCGAGATCAGAGGACAATTTGAGCTTATTCCTTTTGGATATGGTCGTCGTTCGTGCCCAGGCGCTACATTTGGGCTTAATGTTGTTCACTTGACATTGGCTCGTGTCGTTCATTTGTTTGATTTGGATAAACCTGGGGGGCTTCCGGTGGATATGGGCGAAAGCCCTGGAATGACTATTCCAAAAACGAAGCCGTTAGAGGTCGTCGTGACCCCACGATTTCCATCCGAGCTCTATGGTTGCTAAGTAGAATATAAGATGTGGGACTTGATGTGTTTTTGCTTCTTGTAATAAATCATATGTATGATAAGAAATAATGTAAGATCCATTGCATGGATCTCTACTTTTTGTAATTCAAATCCGTCAAGTCACCATTTACAATTATCTAAACTGATATTAAACAATCTTTATAAGCAGTGGCAAATTCAAGATCATTTATAGGTGTTAGTTCGTTACTTGCGAGAATGATTAGTTATGTGATGTAACTCGACTTTCAATTATTTAATAACATATGAATAATGAGTATCTAATTAAAACCATAAACATGTATTTTTATATTCACTAGGACCATGTCCTCTTGCTGCATTTTGACATGGACCATGACATGATTCACATTAATTTGTTAGTTAAATCACGAAATATTGTTCCAAAAGTGTTGCCAAAGCTTTTTGTCACAAAGATATTAATCACCATCATGGACTACTTGTGTTAAAGCTAACAATTTAGACCACTATTCGATACCTTCTGACATGCAAGCTATAAATTTGATTATAACGGTCAAACACAAAACTGGTTATTTTAAGCTATTTGAATGCATGATAACTCAATAGTTAAAGGAAGCAACTTTGAGTATTCGCCAACACTTCATATCGATGATGTTCGCTAATTGTCTGATATGAGATACTTAAGAAAGATCAATGAACACTTACATCACTGATGTTATCTGGAATAAGGTAAAGCACAACAACACGAATAGAGAAAACAACATCATTTGCTGCTGCATGTATCATCTGAATAAGGTAGAGGCCCACTTTGCTATCAAAACTATATATTAATACAGTATAGACCAATTCTTTTTACTCCATAATTACTCTCCAGCTTAACCAAGACGTCTTTCTAATAGGCTGCAAAATTAGCAACAACATTCAACCAATTTAACTATGTAGAAGTCTGGAATATTTGCACTTCAAAAAAATAATTATTATTGATAAATCACAGCTATTATAAAGAAAATTCAACTGACCCATTTAACAAAATTGTATTTCATCTAGAGAATTTACTTCACATTTTACTGCCAAATTTTCAATTTCATAAACATGTTATTGAACTTTATCATAACACCTTTTAGTATTAAAGATCTCGATATAAAAGATTATAAATCTGTGAAGTATAAAAGCCAAAACAAGTCTTCTTCCGAAGTTTGAGTATACTTCCGAAGCTTAGGTGATATCTTCCGAAGGTTATATTTGCTTCGGAAGGGATTTGATGTTTCGTTTGGATATCTTCCGAAGGGTAACTTCCGAAGGGTTATTTCCGTTCGGAAGTTATAGTATAGGGTCCTTAGTGTAATTTCTCAATATTTGTTGAGTGTGTCTGTTATAGTTAGTTAAACACTATAAATAGACATTTGATGTAATCGGTGGGATCTGATCCGAAGAATTCCATAATCACACTTGAATAACAAATCATTGGTTTACAAATTCATTCTTTCTTGTATCATCTTTATTGTATTGTTCATATTCTGTGTTCATATTCTCAATTAGTTTTAACAATTGGTATCAGAGCCTGGTTAGTGGCTCAATTGAGGATCAAGATTCAATTAAAGATCGATCAGCGGCAATGATGGTGTCAACAAAGTTCGAGGTTGAGAAATTCGACGGGAAGAACGACTTTGGGTTATGGCGATTGAAAATGAGGGCATTGCTCGTTCACCAACGAGTGGTAGATGCCTTAGCCGGAGAATCCTAGTTTCCGGATACGTTGTCATACAAGGAGAAGAAGGAGATGCTAGAACATGCACAAAGTTCAATCATCTTGAACTTGGGGGATCGAGTACTCAGAGAAGTATTGAAGGAGAAGTCGGCTGCAGGGGTCTGGTCAAAATTAGGAAGTTTGTACATGACGAAGTCTCTTGCGAACAGGTTGTATCTCAAGAAACGGTTGTACATATTCCAAATGTCACCTGGGAAGTCAATTGAAGATCATACTAATGAATTCAACAAATTGGTGTTAGATCTAGAGAACATCGAAGTTGTGTTGGAGGATGAAGACCGAGCAATCATATTCTTAACATCTTTGCCATCGTCCTATGAGCACTTTGTGGATACATTGATGTATGGTAGGGATACTCTTACCATGGAAGAAGTGCTGACAGCTCTCAATTCAAAGGAATTGAAGAATAGGACTGATTATAAGGAAGATGATGAAGAGGGCTTGGTAGTCAGGGTAAGATCTGGACAAAGGAACTTCAAGCCAAGAAGTGTCTCAAAGTCAAGATCCAAGTCTAAGAGGAGGTGTTATGTGTGTGGGTCAGAAAAGCACTTCAAGAAAGATTGTCCTGACTGGAAAAGGAAGAAGGGTGAATCAAGTGGGTCAAAGTCTCATTCAGGACACAATGCTCAAGATGGACTCGTCTGATGGGTATGAGAGTGCAGATGTGTTGGCTGTTACAAGCAGTGGAAAAGATGATGAGTGGGTGATGGATCAGGGTGCTCATACCATATGACACCAGTGAAGAAGTTCTTTAAAGATCTGAAGTTTGAAGATCTTGAATCAGTGAAGCTTGGGGATGATAGACCTTGCAAGATTGTGGGTCATGGTGTAGTGACTCTAAAGATGAAGAATGGAAGGGAAGTAGATCTTCATGATGTAAGGTATATTCCTAGTCTTAAGAGAAGTTTATTGTCTTTAGGGCTGTTGGAGAGTTCTGGTTACCATGTTAGTCTTAGAGATGGTAAGGCTAAGGTGATTAAGGGATCAATAGTGGTATTGTTTGGTAGTAGAAGGGAGAATAATATCTATCTACTAGATAGTGTTGGTATAGTAGAATCTCAGGTGGCAACTGCCTCAAGTGATTGTAGTTCAAAGGCTATGTTGTGGCACAAGAGGCTTGGTCATATCAGTCATCAAGGACTGCTGGAGTTGTAAAAGCAACAGATAATGACTGAGTTGAAGAGTTGTGACTTTGGTTTTTGTGAAACTTGTATTCTTGGGAAGCACAAGAGGGTAAAGTTTACAAGGGCTAAACATATCACAACAGGGGTATTGGATTACATTCATTCAGATTTATGGGGTCCTGCTAAGGTTGATTCTTTGGGTGGTGCTAGATACTTTATGATCTTGATTGATGATTTTTCAAGAAGAGTTTGGGTGGTTATCTTGAAGAATAAGAGTGATGCTTTGAGAAAGTTCAAGGAATGAAAAGTCCTTGTGGAAACTCAAACTGAAAGAAAAGTCAAGAAGCTAAGAACTGATAATGGGTTGGAGTTCTGCAATCATGAGTTTAATCAGTATTGTAAGACTCATGGTATTGCAAGACATAACACTATGCCAGGTAATCCACAGCAGAATGGTTTGGCTGAAAGGATGAATAGGACTTTGCTTGAAAAAGTAAGGTGCATGTTGGCTAGTTCAGGGTTACCTAAGATGTTCTGGGCTGAAGCTGTGACAACTGCAGCTTATTTGGTCAATAGATCTCCATCACCAGCAATAGACATGAATACACCTATGAAGGCATGGTCAGGTAGAAAGAATGACTATGGGGGACTAAAGGTGTTTGGATCTTTGGCTTATGCTCATGTTAGCCAAGGGAAATTAGAACTAGGGCCTGCAAGTGTGTATTTCTAGGCTACCCTGAGGGTGTAAAAGGGTATAGGTTGTGGAGATTAGATGGTGGTAGACCTAGGGTGATAGTGAGCAGAGATGTGATTTTCCAAGAGAATGTGTTGTATAAAGAGATTGAGGGGAAAAGGTGTTCAGAAGTTGAAGAGCATAGTGGGGTCGTTCAGATTGAGGTGGAGCAGAAAGATGTGAATGATAAAGGTGTTGATCAGGGTACCTCTGATAGCCAGTGTCACACCCCAACCTTGATGGCGGAAACGTCGAGGAGTGAGAGTTAAGATCGTTCACAGCCACATAACACTATTAATAACCCAAATATATATTAATCATAAGTTCCAATTGTACCATTACAATCATAAGTCTCAAAGAAAGTAAATGACATAACATAAGATGCAACAAGCCAATTTATTTCACTTATTTAACTAGGTCCATTCCTAGATGTGAAAGTACTTCAAAAATGGCGATCAAGCTTGAGTATTTCCTGAAACATGTTAAAAATAAAATGTCAACATAATGTTGGTGAGATTTCCGTAGTTTTCGATACATAAGTATATATAAGATGGCAATTCATGTTGTAAGTTAGAGAACAAAGTAACTAGGGATGTAAGACAGAATGCACAATCAAACCTCGACAAAGTTTTACAAGTCTCAAACGTTTAAAAGTATATACGATTAGCTAAGTGTACTTGGATCAACCAAGCAGGCTTGTCTGGCCCATAGATCTATGACTTCGCTAGGCTAGCAATAGTTAATGATTGTGCATATATTCGACATTACATGGTAGCCACAAAGTTCAACTAACCATAACATACAGGTGAAATGCCATGAGTTTACAAGAATCAAACGTGTTTACAAGTGCAAAGTTTATAAAGTAACATGTTTCACCCCAAAGTGTAAAAATATAAAAAGGGGTATAGAAATACTCACATGATCAAACAATATATAGTTGATGATTAATATGAATAATAAGCGTCGTTTCAACGTAGTTCTTCACAATGCACCTAGACTATATATATATATATATATATATAGAGATATATATATATATAGATATATATAGATATATATATATATATATATAGATATATATATATATATATATATATATATATAGATATATATATATATATATATATATATATATTATATATATATATATATATATATATATATATATATTTACAAGATTATTAAGTTTTATAATAAGTTTAACGGTTAAACGAGAATTAGGGTTTTAAGTGAATTTGGAGCTTGTCAAATAATTACATTTAACAATTGGAATTCATTCATATTTTCTTAAAAATATATATTTATATTTCATGCAAAAATGTAAAAGGAAACATTTTTAATAATTTAAAAGATCCTTAAATAAAGTTTGGCTAAAGTTTTATAGCTAAAAGAAATATTTAAGATTCAAGTAATTTAAATTGAAAAGAACGTTTGGGACCAATAATAATTTGTTAATTTTTATGTAATCCATGTAAAAATTTATTAAAAACAAACCTTGTTAAAATGTTTTATTAACAAGATATATATATATATAAAATTTGCAGAAAATATTTGGTGTCTTTTAAAATTACTTGAAGTTTATAATAATAATTTTTATATTTATTAAAAATTTTCTAAAATTGGCTTTTAGGCTAAAAAGCCTTAAAAAGAAAACATGAGGGTGCCCGGGTTCGAACCCGGGACCTCATGCTTAAGGGTAATGCAACTTAACCAGTGAACCAGGGCTACGGCCTTGGTTTGCTTTGGTTTTAAATTCTTTTAAAACATAATTAAAACAAACCCCAAATCCTAAGAACCCTAATTCAACAAAACCCAAAATTGAACATCAATTTAATGTTGTTACTCAGATAAATCGTGGGGCTTTTGATCCCCAAGTAAAACCGAGTGTATTACAGTGCTTAATTACCTGATTTTGAGTCGATTTGGTGTTAAGAATAGGTGATGAACAACCACGTCTAGGACTGGATTCGATTGATGAGCAAATGAATGAGGTAATCAAATTAACTTCTTGGATAGCTTCGAGTGATGATCTTGATGCAAAACCCTCTGTCAATTTTGGTTTAAAATGCCCGAAAGGTGGGTTTCGACGAAGTTGCAGGTTGCGAAGGAGATGATGATTCGAATTCGGTGTTTGGGTTTGTTTCAGGTGAGATTGAGATTGCGATTGCGATTAGTTCAGGGATGATTAAGTGATTATTCACGTTTGATTAATTGGATTATCATGGAGTCTTGAATGTCCAATGGTTAGAAAGTTATTGTCGAACGGTTACCGAGTGGAATCGACCCTTGTAAATCGAATTTAAACTCATCAAGTGTTCGAGACCGTTTCGGGAGGTGATTAGCATCGATTAGCCATAAATTTCAGTGGTTATGGGTCGGTTTGGGGGGGTCGCCAGACTTCGCCGGAGGTGTTGCCGGCGGTTCGCCGGATATGCGGGTTAAAAGAAAAGGGAGGGGGGTTTGGGTTTTGTAAATTTACATAAATGGTCCCTGAGGGTTTAGAAGTTGATATTTTATGTAAAAAAACTTTCTTTAAATTTTAATGAATTGACAAAACAAACCCTTTTACTTAAATACATTAGGCTTTAAATCATCTTTAAGTATAATAATTTTTATAAATCATTATTATTATTATCTTTACCATAATCTTAGTTATTATTAGTATTATTACTATTATTATCCTTATTATTATTATTATTATTAATTTTGTTAATTTTGTTATTATTATTATTAGTATGATTATTATAATTTGGTATTATTAAGAACATTGATTATTTATTAAATAATAATTAACATCATAAACTTTCAAGTTAAAGAATTAAAACAAGACAATAAGCATAAAAGGCTCATAAGTTTCGTATATGGCAACAATGGCCCTTACAAGATTAAGCAAAGTTAACACTTAGTTAACAAAAATTCAAGATGTTACAGCCTCCCCAACTTAAAGAATTTCGTCCCGAAATTAAGAATAAACTAGGCGAACAAATACGGGTACCTCTCCTTCATATGATCCTCTCGCTTCCAAGTGAACTCAGCTCCACACTTATTCTCCCAACAAACCTTAACGATTGGAGTAGTTGTGGTTCTCGTTTTCTTCATAATGCGGTCCATAATTTCAACTGGTTTCTCAACGAAGTGCAATGACTCGTCGATCTGGATGTCTTCCAATGGAACATGCAGACTCTCATCGGCCAAACACTTTCTCAAATTTGAGACATGGAATACAGGATGAACTCCACTAAGGTCGGAAGATAGTTCCAGTTTATAAGCCACTTTCCCAACCCTTTTTAGAATTTTGAAAGGTCCTACAAATCTTGGAGCTAGTTTACCCTTCTTTCCAAAGCGAACAACACCTTTCCACGGTGACACCTTAAGAAGAACCATGTCGCCAACTTGGAACTCCAATGGCTTACGACGCTTATCGGCGTAACTCTTTTGCCGACTTCTAGCCACTTCAAGGTTCTTGCGGATTGTGGAGACTTTATCGGTCGTTTCTTGTATAAGTTCAGGACCAGTGATGAAATTTTCACCAACGTCGGTCCAGCAGATCGGTGATCGGCATTTACGACCATACAAAGCCTCGAATGGTGCCATCTTGATACTTGAGTGATAACTATTGTTATACGAAAATTCCACGAGCGGTAAATGCGTATTCCAATCACCACCAAAGTCAAGGACACAAAGACGTAGCAGATCCTCGAGGGTTTGGATTGTTCGTTCGGTTTGACCATCGGTTTGAGGATGGTAAGCCGTACATAAATCCAATTGAGTACCCAAAAATTCTTGCATCGAAGACCAAAAGTGTGAAGTGAAGCGAGCATCTCGATCGGAAATAATGTGTAGAGGCACGCCATGACGGCTCACAATTTCGTCAATGTAGATTCGAGCCAGCCTTGAAACCTTGTAGGTATCTCGTATGGGTATGAAATGTGCTGTCTTGGTGAAACGGTCAACAATGACCCATATACTATCATGACCACGAGGTGTACGAGGTAACTTGGTTATGAAATCTATGGATATATGTTCCCATTTCCACATAGGGATTTCAGGTTGCTCAAGTAAACCACTTGGTCGTTGATGCTCGGCTTTGACCCTTGCACACGTGAGACACTTGGAAACGTAAGACGCAATATCTTTCTTCATTCTAGGCCACCAATATTGACCACGCAGGTCCATGTACATCTTATCGGAGCCAGGATGAATGGAATATCGGGTTTGATGAGCTTCGTTCATAATAAAATGTCGAAGGTTATCACGATTCGGGATCCAAAGTCGATTCAAGAAGTACCACATGCCATTCGGTTTTGTCTCCAGTTGTGACCGAACGTTAGACATCAAATATTCATCTTTCCCTTCATCGGTTAGTGCCGCTTGTTGAGCCTCGCGAATGCATAACTCGAGGTCACTATCGATCCTTATGTTTTGAAGCATGATAGTAGCCTCGTTGATATGCACATGAATCTCGGTATCAAATTCTCCTAGCGTATCAAACCATTGCCTTCGATCTCGGATTTCTTGGAGCGAGACAGTCTTGTTGTGGACCTTGCGACTTAGCGCGTCGGCTACAACATTTGCCTTTCTAGGATGGTAGCGAATGTCGCAGTCGTAGTCGCTAATAAACTTGATCCAACGTCTTTGTCTCATGTTGAGATCCTTTTGGTTGAACACGTGTTGGAGACTCTTATGATCGGTGTAGACTATGCATTGTGTCCCATAAAGATAATGTCGCCAAATCTTCAATGCAAAAACCACGGCACCAATGTAACACCCCGAAAAGTCGAAGCGAGTCATTAAGGATAATGGGCTTAATTAATGGGTATTTAATAAAAGAGGGAAATGGGTTATGGGCCAAATTGGGTTTATGGGCAAAAGCCTAAGTGATTAAGGCCCATAATCAGCCCTTAACCTACCTAAATCAACCTCCATCTCCATCATTTGAACCCTAGCTCCCAAAATTCGTAGAGAGAGAAAGTGAAGAAAACTCAAGATTTGAAGCTTTCAAGGTTAAGAGATTGAAGATCTGGGTGTTGGAGCATCAAGACCTAAAAAAGAAGCAACAAATCCAGGTAAGAATCGACCTCTAAACCCTTCTGTAGATCAAACCCGGATTCTAGGGTTTTGGGTTTTGAAAAGTTGCAAAGATTCGCATAAAGGTCACATTTTTACGTATGAAAACCTGTAAAAGCTTAGATTTAGCCTCATGGATGATAAACTAAGAGATTGGACGTAAAAAAGTTATGATTTTGGGTTAAAAACGGTCTGGTTCGTAATTTTTATGCGATCTGCGAAACTACATATGCATCCAGCGAAATTGCATATTCAATCAGCGAAACTATGAGGACTTCCTGCGAAACTATAGTTTCGCAGGTAGTTTCGCAGACATGGTTTTCCAACGAAAGTTGGGCGAAACTGGCAGTGAAGATGCCAGCGAAACTGCCAGCGAAGTTGCTAGCGAAACTAGCAGCGAAACTGCTGGTGAAACTAGCAGCGAAGCTGTTGGCGAATCTAGCTGCGAAATTGCTGATCTTGCAGCGAAATTAGCTGCGAATTTAGGCAGAACTTAACCCCTTTAAGTGTTAGCTTACCTGCAGGCTGTGTAGAGTGATCCTAGCCTTGTAAGCTTAGCCTAGAAGTTATTCGTGGTATACAGGTGAGTTCTAGATCCCCTATTTATAAGTTTTCCATGTTTTGGGGCTATTATGCATACTAAGTTTACGTTTTTAAATGACCAAGATTTTAAGGGGTTTTAACTATTATGCATACTGATTTTATGCTATGATTAACCAACTGTGAGGCTTTCCGGGAACGGGGCCTTACAAGTTGGTATCAGAGCCAAAGTTTAAGAGAATTAGGTAAACTGTTTTCAAAACCTAAACTGAAACTGAAAATGGGACCGAATGAAGGATGCCAATCCAAGTAGCTACGTGCCATCAGGTAAAAGTTTCAAGTAAACCAGAATAATGTGCGTGTGCTATTTGTTTTATGTGCTTGTAGTTTTGAATACTAATATGTGTTAGGATAGTGATTGCTTGGGACAGGAGGGTAAGGTAAGTGGTTAATCACACTTGGCCACTGTAATTAAGGACTTACCATACTTATAATGATCTGAGCAATTATCTTGAATAACCATTTTGGTGTTTGAATCTTATAGGAATTAGTTATGGCTGGTAGAAATCTAGGAAGGCAACCCGAGGAGGTGCTCGTGGCGGGCGTACTACTGAGCCACGTGTCACCCGGAGCAAAGCTAAGGCTCCCGAGACTGTTCACGAGGAGTTAGACCTCCATAGTCACCCGGAGGGGGAGGGATCAGCCACCCTCAAACCCACTGTGAAGGAGGCTATCGCTGACGAAGTCTACAATGTCATGCAAAATGTCTTACCCTCGGTGGTGACCGAGGTGATCAAAGCAGTCAAGGATGGAGAGAAAGCTGAGAAGAAGGGGAAGGAAAGTGAGAAGAATTCAGGAAAGTCCACTAGGAGGACTGAAGAATCTGAAGAGGAGCCATCAAACCCTAAGGTGGTAGTCCATGATGACGAAAGTGATGAGGAGTCCGAGAGAGAGACTGCTAGAGGGTGCAACTATGGGGCATTTCAAAGGTGCAAGCCCCCAACCTTTGACGGTAACGACAATGCTACTGCCGCTCATCGTTGGGTTAGAGAAATGGAAGCGGTACTGGAAATTAGTGAGTGCCGGGAAGATCAAAAAGTTAAGTTTGCCACTCATTCCTTCGTTGACTCAACATTGTGCTGGTGGGACAATATTGTCCAGGCTGAAGGAAAGCGATCGATAACCAAAATGAAGTGGTCTGAGTTGAAAGAATTAGTGCTGGAGGAGTATTGTCCCCATCGGGAATTAGACAAGATTGAAAAAGAGTTTTTGTATTTGAAGGCTGGGGACATGACTCATCAAGAGTATACCTCTAAGTTCAATGAACTTGCAAGACTTGTGCCAGACATGGCGACGCCTGCATCCAGGAAGATCAAAAGATACATACAGGGTTTGCCTGTGGATATCAGGAGGCACATGATTGCAGCCAGACCAGTCACGTTTAGGTCTGTGGTGGACTTAGCTGGGAGGTTGTACGATGAGAGAGACCCAATGCCTGTACAAAAGAAGGTGGAGAAATGGAACGGTCACAAGAATGGAAATGGGAAGATGCTCGGAGGTGGTAACTTCCGAAATGAAGAGAAGAGGGTGAGGGTTGAAGATCAGTCTGGGAGACAGGGAAATACTGGTGAAGGAGGTGATTGTAGAAAATGTGGAAAAGGTCATTCAGGGGAGTGTAGAGTTGGGACGGGAAAATGTTTCAAATGTGGAGGCGAGGGCCACTATGCTAGGGATTGCAAGGTGGGGAGGTGTTACCAGTGTGGTGAGATGGGTCATGTGGGAAGAGACTGTAAGAAAGGAAAACCAGAAGGATCATGAACAGTTAAAGCTGGAGATAAGGGAAGGGGTGACGGTTCAAAGGCGAAGGCGAGGGCATTCAACATAACTCGCGAGGAGGCCAGGGCAGACCCAGAAGTAATTTCAGGTATGTTTCTGGTAGACCATGAATATGCTTCTGTGCTCTTTGATTCTGGTGCTAGTAGAAGTTTTGTGTCTGCTGCCTTTTGTCGTTTGTTGCATGATAAGAGTAGAAAGTTAGATGAGCCTTTCTATGTAGAAACAGCCATTGATAAGTCCACTAAGGTAACTGAGGTGGTTGAGGATTGTGTGATTGAGTTAGAAGATTGTAAGTTCCCTGCTAGGTTGCATGTTATGGCCTTAGGAGGTTTCGATGTGGTGTTAGGCATGGAATGGTTAGCTAGCTATGAAGACAATATAGTATGTAGTAAAAAGATAATTCGTCTAACAGCGCCCGACGGTAGTTCTGTTACGGTTCGTGGAGATAAGGTGTGCTGTGTACCGAAGGTCGTGTCGATGATCACAGCCGAAAAGTACTTGAGGCGTGGGTGTAGCGCTTACTTGGCCTATGTAAAAGATGTGGATGCACCAGAGCCACAATTATCAGATGTGCCGGTAGTGCGCGAGTTTCCTGACGTCTTTCCTGAAGACCTGACCGATGTGCCGCCTGACCACGAAATCGAATTCCAGATTGATTTGCTACCGGGAGCACAACCTGTCGCTAAAGCACCGTATCGATTAGCTCCTTCAGAGATGGTAGAACTGAGGGACCAGTTGCAAGATTTACTGGATAAAGGCTTCATCCGACCGAGTATCTCTCCATGGGGTGCTCCGGTTTTATTCGTCAAGAAGAAAGATGGTAGCATGCAGATGTGCATTGACTATCGCGAGCTCAATAAGCTGACTGTAAAGAATCGGTATCCATTACCAAGGATCGACGACCTGTTCGATCAACTTCAGGGTGCCAGCTGGTTTTCAAGGATAGACCTACGGTCTGGTTACCACGAACTGAAGGTGAAAGAACAAGACATTCCTAAGACAACGTTCCGTACGCGTTATGGACATTACGAATTTCTCGTCATGTCCTTTGGTTTAACCAACGCGCCAGCTGCTTTCATGGATCTCATGAATCGGGTATGTCGACCGATGTTGGATAAATCGGTGATAGTATTCATCGACGACATTTTGATTTATTCAAAAAGTGAAGAGGAACATGCCGATCATATTCGAGAAGTATTGGAGACGCTTAGAAATGAGAAGTTATATGCTAAGTTCTCTAAATGCGCATTTTGGCTACGAGAAGTTCAATTTTTGGGTCATGTGGTTAATCCCGAGGGGATCAGGGTGGACCCTGCGAAGGTTGAAGCGGTGATGCAATGGGAACCTCCAAAGACGCCATCCGAGATTCGCAGTTTCTTAGGCCTGGCAGGCTACTATAGGAGGTTTATCCAGGATTTCTCCAAGATAGCTTCTCCTTTGACAAAATTGACCCGAAAGGACGTGAAGTATGAATGGGGTATTGATCAGGAGAGCGCCTTCCTAGAACTGAAGATGAGGTCGAGTCAAGCCCCTGTCTTGACGTTACCCGAAGGGAACGAGGATCTAGTAGTCTAATCGGATGCCTCGTATGCAGGATTGGGTTGCGTGTTGATGCAACGAGGGAAGGTGATAGCCTATGCTTCTAGACAATTAAAGGTCCACGAGGCCAATTATCCTACCCATGATTTAGAGTTGGCTGCGGTGGTGTTTGCATTGAAGATTTGGAGGCACTACCTGTATGGGGTGAAGTGCACCATCTTCACTGATCATAAAAGTCTGAAATATTTCTTTGAACAAAAGGAACTCAATATGAGGAAGAGGAGGTGGTTGGAACTGATCAAGGATTATGACTGCGAAATTCATTATCATCCAGGCAAAGCCAATGTGGTTGCTGACGCCCTTAGCCGAAAAGGACGACCCGAACCAATTCGGGTGAGGGCTTGCCAGATAATCATGACGCCTGATGTTATGAAACAAGTGAGGGAGTTCCAGGATGAGGCATTAAGAGAGGATAGAGTCAACTCTGAAAGGATGAAAGGACAAGTTTCAGACTTGGGGGAAAACACCCTGGGTGTTAGAACCCGATCTAGGAGAATGTGGATCCCTCTCTATGGGGATCTAAGGGAGAAAATCATGGATGAGGCTCACAAAACTCGATATTCCATACACCCCGGTGCCACGAAAATGTATCAGGATCTGAAGAAAGATTACTGGTGGCCGGGAATGAAGCGAGACGTGGCTAAGTACGTGAGCAAGTGTTTGACTTGCCTGCAAGTGAAGGCAGAGCACCAAAAGCCATATGGGAAGATCCAGCCTTTGGATATCCCTGAATGGAAATGGGAACACATCACAATGGACTTCATCACAAAGCTACCTCGCACGGCGAGGGGAAGCGACGCAATCTGGGTGGTTGTTGACCGTCTAACAAAGAGCGCCCATTTCCTACCAATTCGTGAGATGTATTCCTCTGAGAGGTTGGCAGAGCTATTTATCAAGGAGATCGTGGCTCGTCACGGCATGCCAGTGTCTATCGTTTCGGATAGGGCCACGCGGTTTATGTCCAAGTTCTGGAAGAGGTTTCACGACTCAATGGGGACTAGACTGCATATTAGTACGGCTTACCATCCCCAGACGGATGGTCAGTCGGAAAGGACGATCCAGACTTTAGAAGACATGCTACGAGCCTGTGTAATCGACTTTGGAGGAAGCTGGGATGGGCACTTACCGTTGGCAGAATTCTCATATAATAAAAGTTACCATGCCAGCATTGGTATGCCACCTTACGAAATGTTGTACGGTAGGAAGTGCAGAACGCCCGTGTGTTGGGGTGACATCGGGCAAAAGGAATTGGGGAGTCTTGAAGTGATTGAGATCACAACTGAGAAGTTAGATAAGATTAAGGCGTTCATGAAAGATGCAAAGGACCGCCAAAAATCTTATGCTGATAAGAGGCGTAGGCCGATAGAATTTGAGGTTGGTGACAAGGTTATGCTTAAGGTATCGCACTGGAAAGGGATCATCAGGTTTCGAAAAAGGGGAAAATTAAGCCCAAGATTCATAGGGCCATTCCGTATTATTGCAAGGGTAGGAGAAGTGGCCTACAGATTAGAACTACCTGATGAGTTGAGTGGAATTCACCCTACGTTCCATGTATCTCATCTCAGGAAATGTCTGGCAGATAATGATGCAGTTGTACCATTAGAACACATTGAAGTCGATGAACGGCTGAATTATGTAGAGCAGCCGGTGGCCATCCTTGATTAGAAAGAGAAGCACTTACAGAATAAGGTGGTTCCACTAGTACGAGTACAGTGGAGACACAGAAAAGGATCAGAATCTACGTGGGAGACTGAGGAGGAGATGAAAAAATTTTACCCTCAAATGTTTGATGACTGACAGGTTTCGAGGACGAAACCTAAATAAGTGGGGGAGACTTGTAACACCCCGAAAAGTCGAAGCGAGTCATTAAGGATAATGGGCTTAATTAATGGGTATTTATTAAAAGAGGGAAATGGGTTATGGGCCAAATTAGGTTTATGGGCAAGAGCCTAAGTGATTAAGGCCCATAATCAGCCCTTAACCTACCTAAATCAGCCTCCATCTCCATCATTTGAACCCTAGCTCCCAAAATTCATAGAGAGAGAAAGTAGAGAGAGAAAGTGAAGAAAACTCAAGATTTGAAGCTTCCAAGGTTAAGAGATTGAAGATCTGGGTGTTGGAGCATCAAGACCTAAGAAAGAAGCAACAAATCCAGGTAAGAATCGACCTCTAAACCCTTCTGTAGATCAAACCCGGATTCTAGGGTTTTGGGTTTTGAAAAGTTGCAAAGAATCGCATAAAGGTCACATTTTTACGTATGAAAACATGTATAAAGCTTAGATTTAGCCTCATGGATGATAAACTAAGAGATTGGACGTAAAAAGTTATGATTTTGGGTTAAAAACGGTCTGGTTCGTAATTTTTATGCGATCTGCGAAACTGCATATGCATCCAGCGAAATTGCATATTCAATCAGCGAAACTATGAGGACTTCCTGCGAAACTATAGTTTCGCAGGTAGTTTTGCAGACATGGTTTTCCAACAAAAGTTGGGCGAAACTGGCAGCGAAACTGGCAGTGAAGATGCCAGCGAAGTTGCTAGCGAAACTGCTGGTGAAACTAGCAGCGAAGCTGTTGGCGAATCTAGCTGCGAAATTGCTGATCTTGCAGCGAAATTAGCAGCGAATTTAGGCATAAATTAACCCCTTTAACTGTTAGCTTATCTGCAGGCTGTGTAGAGTGATCCTAGCCTTGTAAGCTTAGCCTAGAAGTTATTCGTGGTATCCAGGTGAGTTCTATATCCCCTATTTATAAGTTTTCCATGTTTTGGGGCTATTATGCATACTAAATTTACGTTTTTAAATGACCAAGATTTTAAGAGGTTTTAACCGGAAGAACGATTTTTCTATCATGCAGCCCGGCCCCAGCCAGGGGCGTTGCCCCTTGGACCCCACTAGGGGCTGCTGCCTCTAGGACCCCGCTGTCAGGGGCTGCCGCCCCCAAACCCCCGCTGTCCCGCGGAGGGTCGGTTATGTTTTATGATGACTAGTACTTGGTATGTTGTGTACTTAATAAGTTAAGTATTATATATTAAAGTGGAAGATGATATTAATGAAAAGCGAAACTTAATGAATGTTACCCCCGGGCCCGTTTGATGATTTAAAGTTTTGCAAGCACTATGATAGACGTCACTTATGTGAGTCTGATTTATGATGATGGATCCGTATTCATGAGCGGGCTATGTGCCTTGCAGTGTGGATCAACTGTCGGGGGTTAGCTATCGTATTCATGTGTACCGACAGGGATTGGCATTTGTTGTCAATCAACATGGAGCTCTTGCTTTGTGCAATCTCGTTTATGATGAAAGTGAAAGATAATGAAAGAATGAAAGATAATGAACATGCTTATTATGATGCAAGTTATGTTATGTACTATGATGTATGCATGGTCATTATATGAAGGATAAAGTTTATATTTTCTTATATTATTTAAAACTAGAACTCACTCAGCGAAGCTGACTTTTATGCATAATAGTTGGCACGTAAGTGCTGATGCTGAGGATGACACACGGAGCTACTTGGGGAGCTATGGATGGCATTCCTATTTATGAAATCTTTATTGTAATTTAAGAACAAGTAATATGTTTTGTTTGCAATTAAACGAAAAATGTATGAGTACGATATGGTTTCTAAGTTTTAAATGAATGTCTAGTTATTTCCACTGCAATGTTTTGTTATTAAACTGATTTTATGCTATGATTAACCAACTGTGAGGCTTTCCGGGAACGGGGCCTTACAACCAAGTTCAAGATCATGGGTTGTATAATTCACTTCATGAACCTTCAATTGCCTCGACGCGTATGCTATGACTTTGCCTCGTTGCATGAGAACACAACCAAGACCTTGATTAGAAGCATTGCAATACACGGTAAAGTCATCATTTCCATCGGAAAGTGCAAGAATAGGAGCGTTACACAACTTGCGTTTTAATGTCTTGAAAGCCTCTTCTTGCTTGGGTCCCCATTCAAAGAGTCAATTCTTTTGGGTTAGCGCCGTTAATGGTTTAGCAATCTTCGAGAAATTCGCTATGAACCTACGGTAATATCCCGCTAAGCCCAGAAAAGAACGAACCTCGGTTGGAGTTGTGGGAACACACCAATTCTTTACGACTTCAATTTTAGCAAGATCAACGTGAATTCTTTGGATATTCACCACATGCCCTAAGAATTGAACCTCTTCCAACCAAAATTCACACTTGGAAAACTTGGCGTATAATTGCTCCTTCTTCAAAAGTCCAAGAACTTGTCGCAAGTGTGTCTCGTGATCGATTTTCGTCTTGGAATAAATAAGAATGTCATCAATGAACACGATCACGAACTTATCCAAATACGGGTTACATACTCGAATCATGAGATCCATGAACACGGCAGGTGCATTGGTCAAGCCAAAAGGCATGACCATGAACTCGTAGTGTCCATATCGAGTACGAAAAGCGGTCTTTGGAATGTCATCATCATGAACACGTAGTTGATGATACCCAGAACGTAGATCGATCTTTGAGAATTGAGTTGCTCCTTGAAGTTGATCGAAGAGATCATCGATTCGAGGCACAGGATATCGGTTTTTGATAGTAAGCTTGTTGAGTTCTCGGTAATCGATGCACATATGAAATGAACCATCCTTCTTCTTCACAAACAGTACAGGCGCACCCCACGGTGATGAGCTAGGGCGAATGAAACCCTTATCGGTCAACTCTTGCAGTTGACTAGCTAGTTCTTGCATTTCAGACGGTGCAAGACGATAAGGTGATTTAGCTACAGGGTTTGCGCCAGGGATTAAGTCAATCTTGAACTCGACTTCTCGCACGGGAGGTAACCCTTTAAGATCTTCGGGAAAAACCTCGGGAAAGTCCCGCACAACAGGAATGTCCTTTAATTCCTTACCCTTGGCTTTCGTATTAACTACATATGCCATGAATGCCATGTAGTTTTTACTTAAGCACTTGCGGGCCTTGATGCAAGACATAAGTTTGAGTCTTTGGGATGATTTCTCCCCAAAGACCTTCAAAGTATCACCCGTCGGTAAAGGAATTCGAATACATTTCTCGAAGCATAGAATTTCCGCACGATGCTTGGCTAACCAATCCATACCAATGATAACATCAAAGCTTCCCAAATGCATAGGAATAAGGTCGACGAAGAACTCGTGTTCGTTAAGGCTCAAGGTGCAATCGCGTATTACGACATCAACGACAATAGATTTTCCATCGGCGACTTCGACCGTGAAAGATCTTTCCAGGTTAACACGCGGTTTAGAAAGTATAGGCTCGAATTCCAGGGACACGAAACTCCTATCGGCACCCGAATCAAACAATACGGAAGCATAAGGACTATTTACAAGATACATACCTGTTTGGTAACAACCTATTATTGATATGATGAACATAGATAGGAATTTTTACAAGACAAGAAAAGACCAAAAGAAGTTCAACGATGTACCATTTACCACGTCGTTGTTGGCTTGGGCTTGATTGGCATTGATGTTGAAAGTCCTTCCAGGAGCCGGTGGAACAGTTCCCGCATTGCGAGGACATTGCGGACGAATATGACCAGGCTCGCCACAGTTATAGCAGGTTCAGTTGGTAAGCATTGCAGTGTTGTTTGGCGCACGAAGGCAAGTAGTTACCAAGTGTCCATACTTCCCACACAACGAGCAGACTCAGCATGGAATGTTGCTTGAATGATGGTACTTGCACGTGTTACACATAATGTGGACCAGCATAAGCTTTAGCCATGGGAGCTTGATTCACACCACCATTTGTTTTTGAGGAGCATTTGGGGCGGTCACAACGTAGTTGCGTGTCGGGGTGAACTTACACTTCTTGTTTTGGGAAAAATGACTCGGCCTTTACCTCCTTTGTTGCCTCGAGTGTCACCTTCGCAGTAGACTTGGAACCCTTTGCTGACATAGTGCCAGCTCTTATATGATTCTCGGTGAGCTGTGCAGTGATAGTAATCGCCTCCTCCAAAGTTGTGGGCCTACTACCCACCACGGCATATTGAATTTGAGGTGGCACCCCTTGATGAATTTCTCAATGTTACGGGGCACGGTTTCCACCATGTGTGGTAGAAGCATACTCAACTCATGATGTCGGGTGGAATAAGCCAAGTGATTCCCACCATCTTGTTTGAGGTTCCAGAACTCCTCCTCTAGCTTTTGCAACTCGCTCCTCGGGCAAAACTTTGGATCATGATATCCTTAAATCCTCCCAGGGCAACGCCAAAGCAACTTCAGTTCCACGGTTTCTCTTTTCACTATTCCACCATGTTAGCGCCCGTTGTTGAAGAACACTTGTGGCATAGCAAACCTTGAACTCGTCGGGGCACTCACTAACAATGAATGTGTTCTCCATACTTTCAAACACTTGAGAAGTCCAGTGGCTCCTTCTTTTCCACTAAAGCTAGTGGGTTTTGCACGAGTTGAAGTGTTTGAAAGTGCAAGTACGATTGTTTCCTTGTTGATTGTTGCTATTCTCTCCATTTGCACCGCTATTGTTCCTATTGGTGTTGTTGTTGCTATTAGCCATTAGGGTGCTATTAAGTTCAGCAACCATAGTCGGGATGACGGCAGCCTATTTGCTGGGCAATCATGGCAGCTAGCTTACGGTCGGAACTTCCACGCTTTCCATGGTGACGAGACATGCTGGATATACAAAAATGAGTTAGTTACGGGAATGAGGATAACAAAGGATAGTAGTTTAGACAAAAACAAGCTAAGGGTTGTAAGGTACACGGAATGATTCCATTTGGTAACGCATTACCATTTGGAAATGTTAACACGTCAAGGTGAATTGACCCATTTACCTTAGAAACATGTGTATATTGACCATAGTTTATCACTCATCCCAGAAATCCCCAGGTAAGCATAACTAGTCCCGTAGGATTTATGCGATATGCTTGCCTTAGCCCGAGGACCTTTTGCCAGGAAAACCAGAATACAGGTGTCTATGTGTCATACAATATTTTTTAGGTTCATAGAATCAAAACCTTGATGAGATTTATATAGATTAGACATAACGTCTAAAGATCCAAGTCATAACATAAGCATAAGATTCCACGTGTCGTCGAGAATAAGATTAAGAGATTTCATGTTCGGGGGGAGTCAAAGAGTCAGGTTAAGTTTAGGGAGACATAACAATGTTTAGGCAATCCTATGCTAAGGCATAAAATTGCACATAGGAGGGCATAATATTATGTAGCATGCAAACTATATAATTTACAAGATAGAAATATAATTCTATAAGGTTCATGCATACTATAGTCTAGGTCACCATTTCTAATAACCTAAATCCCTATAGTTATGGGCTCTGATACCAATCTGTCACACCCCAACCTTGACGGCGGGAACGTCGAGGAGTGAGAGTTAAGATCGTTCACAGCCACATAGCACTATTAATAACCCAAATATATATTAATCATAAGTTCCAATTGTACCATTACAATCATAAGTCTCAAAGAAAGTAATACATAAGATGCAACAAGCCAATTTATTTCACTTATTTTACTAGGTCCATTCCTAGATGTGAAAGTACTTCAAAAATGACGATCAAGCTTGAGTATTTCCTAAAACATGTTAAAAATAAAATGTCAACATAATGTTGGTGAGATTTCCGTAGTTTTCGATACATAAGTATATATAAGATGGCAATTCATGTTGTAAGTTAGAGAACAAAGTAACTAAGGATGTATGACAGAATGCACAATCAAACCTCGACAAAGTTTTACAAGTCTCAAACGTTTAAAAGTATATACGATTAGCTAAGTGTACTTGGATCAACCAAGCAGGCTTGTCTGGCCCATAGATCTATGACTTCGCTAGGCTAGCAATAGTTAATGATTGTGCATATATTCGACATTACATGGTTGACACAAAGTTTAACTAACCACAACACATACAGGTGAAATTCCATGAGTTTACAAGAATCAAACGTGTTTACAAGGGCAAAGTTATAAAGTAACATGTTTCACCCCAAAGTGTAAAAATATAAAAAGGGGTATAGAAATACTCACATGATCAAAAATATATAGTTGATGATTAATATGAATAACAAGCGTCGTTTCAACAAGTAGTCTTCACAATGCACCTAGATTATATATATATATATTTACAAGATTATTAAGTTTTATAATAAGTTTAACGGTTAAACAAGAATTAGGGTTTTAAGTGAATTTGGAGCTTGTCAATAATTACATTTAACAATTGGAATTCATTTATATTTTCTTAAAAATATATATTATATTTCATGCAAAAATGTAAAAGAAAACATTTTTAATAATTTAAAAGATCCTTAAATAAAGTTTGGCTAAAGTTTAAGATTCAATTAATTTAATTGAAAAAAACGTTTGGGACCAATATTAATTTGTTAATTTTTATGTAATCCATGTAAAATTTATTAAAAACAAACCTTGTTAAAATGTTTTATTAACAAGATATATATATATATATATATATATATATATATATATATATATATATATATATATATATATATAATTTGCAGAAAATATTTGGTGTCTTTTAAAATTACTTGAAGTTTATAATAATTATTTTTATATTTATTAAAATTTTCTAAAATTGGCTTTTAGGCTAAAAAGCCTTAAAAAGAAAACATGATGGTGCCCAGGTTCGAACTCGGGACCTCATGCTTGAGGGTAATGCAACTTAACCAGTGAACCAGGGCTACGGCCTTGGTTTGCTTTGGTTTTAAATTCTTTTAAAACATAATTAAAACAAACCCCAAATCCTAAGAACCCTAATTCGACAAAACCCAAAATTGAACATCAATTTGATGTTGTTACTCAGATTAATCATGGGGCTTTTGATCCCCAGTAAAACTGAGTGTATTACAGTGCTTATGTTAGGATCAGAAAAACCATATTTGATGAAATCAATTAAATATGAACATTCAAAGGGTAGGAGATGTATAATCATTGAGTAAACAAAGGGAAAATTATTGTAGAAACAAGAGAAACAGGAAGAAAGAAGAAATTGCAATATCAAACTACAACCTCCATGGATGACGACTCCATGGAGGCTGCACACACATCAAGCTCACCAAATGATTACATTGTGAAAAGTCTCATTGAGATGGGGGCTATCCTATCTATTTATAGTACATGACCCAAAACCCTAGGATGATGATAGCAAAACTAATATTACATCATAAATACAATGAAATAATAAAATAGTTTCTATTTCTATAACTTGGGTCTTGAGTCTTCACAAATGGTGAACTTGAACCAGGTGGGCGTTTGCAAGGAAATATTTATCTTCTGCTCCCCCTCAGAAGATGCTTTGCACTTTTTTTATGATCAATATTAGAATATATTTCATCTTTACAAATCCTTGTTGTTTAGGTAAAAACACACCCCAACAAACTCCCCCTATTTGGTAAGATGAAATCAAATCCGTGAAGATGCAATAGCATATGATGGACACATGGAGATCATGTTCCTTTCACTTGCATCACACTGTAGTAGGCTCTTGTTTTACGGATTATCTTCAAAGCAAGCATCAAACTATTCCAAGAATTTAATCAAACCTTTCACACTTCTATGTAACTCCCCCTAAGATGCAGCATCACTTTCTTTGATTCTTACCCAAGGAGCCAAAAGAGTCTTCTATTCCCACCCAAAGGAATGTAAGAGCATAGGGTGTCTTTTCACTGTAAAGGGTAACCCAACCTCTACAATGAATGACATCTTCAAATAGTGATCAAAGCTTGAACAAATCCAAGGAACAATCATCAACATGCTTAGAAGTGTTAATCTTTGAAGAGATCCCACCAACCCACTCAAAATCATAGAAAATGAATTAGATTGAGAAACCATTGATTGTGAGTGTTACCACCGGCTGTTTTATGAAGGCATAGTCTCCTCCTCAATTAGTTCTTTTTGTGCACCCACTAGAACCATTGAATCATGCCTTTATTCATTGTTTTCCCTTTGTTTTCTTGCTGCTAACTGCTAGAGGTAGTTTGACAAGCATCTGCTGAAGGATGCAAAACAGATGAGAGTAACCACCCCTTTTACTGCTCTTGACTTTCTTCTGGTCTAACTCAGCATAGCATGCTAATATAAGCAAAATCATCTCAAACTATATATAATAGAACCATGTACTCAGCAAGAAAGATACCCAATAATAAGCGAATACCAATTCCAACTTCAGATACAAATCAGGCTCTGGCTTCTGCTGAAGTACTAAACACTATTGAGATAATTTGAAACCTTTTCTGATGATGTTTCAAAGCATCAGATTTAGGTATCTGCTAATTTGACACGGTTTGTCAGTGTCTGCTGATGATCAGAAACACAACTGCTGATGAGAAAAATTTGTGAAACTACCCATGAATAACATATCCCAACAGCTGATGTGAAAACATACATCTACTGATGTTTGAAAGTCTCAAGAGCTGATGAACAAAAGTACTGAAGAGCAAAAGTTCAAAAGTACTGAAGAACAAATGTTTACAAGTACTGAAGAACACCGTCTACAAGTACTGAAGAACAAATGTTCACAAGTACTGAAGAACACTGTCTACAAGTACTGAAGAACAAATGTCTCCATAACTACTGATGTGAACAGACAAGTGCTGAAGAACAACATTCTTCTAACTGCTGATGAACAAAATGAATAAACTACTGAAGATCAACGTTCCCAACTACTGATGAATAGAAAATCTCAACTACTGATGAGAAAACTTCTTTAGGCATTTCATCAAACAATTGGTGTGCAGACTTTGAGCAACAAATTTGTGTATGAAACTTGAACATTCAAGTTGTCCAAACGCACAATCAGCAAGACAGGTGTAGAACCAGATTGCACCACCATATTCAGTTCATTTGTACAAGAAACCCATTAAATGTAAACTATAATATTTACCTGGGTTCATCTTGTGTGGTCTGAGCTCATATAGAATATCCAACCATTAAGTCATACGCACCACAGACCCATGAACAATTCACCAAAGTTTGTAACATGGTTTTGATAAGAAGGGGAGTATCAAAACACACTAGATTTCTTCACAGGCAAAAGCCCTGCAGTAGCAGCAAAATGTATCTCCAAATTGATTTAACAAATAAGAAAAGAGCATAGGTGAATCATCGATTGTGAGATCGATCAATTCAGAGCCTTGCTCTGATACCAATTGTTAGGATCAGAAAAACCATATTTGATGAAATCAATTAGATATGAACATTCAAGGGTAGGAGATGTATAATCATTGAGTAAACAAAGGGAAATTTATTGTAGAAACAAGAGAATCATGAGGAAAGAAGAAATTGCAATAATCAAACTACAACCTCCATGGATGACGACTCCATGGAGGCTGCACACACATCAAGCTCACCAAATGATTACATTGTGAAAAGTCTCATTGAGATGGAGGCTATCCTATCTATTTATAGTACATGACCCAAAACCCTAGGATGATGATAGCAAAACTAAATATTACATCATAAATACAATGAAATAATAAAATATTCCTATTTCTATAACTTGGGTCTTGAGTCTTCACAAATGGTGAACTTGAACCAGGTGGGCGTTTGCAAGGAAATATTTATCTTCTGCTCCCCCTCAGAAGATGCTTTGCACTTCTTTTATGATCAATATTAGAATATATTTCATCTTTCCAAATCCTTGTTGTTTAGGTAAAAACACACCCCAACAGCTTAATTACTTGATTTTGAGTCGATTTGGTGTTAAGAATAGGTGATGAACAACCGCGTCTAGGACTGGATTCGATTGATGAGCAAATGAATGAGGTAATCAAATTAACTTCTTGGATAGCTTCGAGTGATGATCTTGATGCAAAACCCTCTGTCAATTTTGGTTTAAAATGCCCGAAAGGTGGGTTTCGACGAAGTTGCAGGTTGCGAAGGAGATGATGATTCGAATTCGGTGTTTGGGTTTGTTTCAGGTGAGATTGAGATTGCGATTAGTTCAGAGATGATTAAGTGATTATTCACGTTTGATTAATTGGATTATCATGGAGTCTTGAATGTCCAACGGTTAGAAAGTTATTGTCGAACGGTTACCGAGTGGAATCGACCCTTGTATATCGACTTAAAACTCATCAAGTGTTCGAGACCGTTTCGGGAGGTGATTAGCATCGACTAGCCATAAATTTCAGTGGTTATGGGTCGGTTTGGGGGGGTCGCCGGACTTGGCCGGAGGTGTTGCCGGCGGTTCGCCGAAAATGCGGGTTAAAAGAAAGGGGAGGGGGGTTTGGGTTTTGTAAATTTACATAAATAGTCCCTGAGGTTTAGAAGTTGATATTTTAGGTAAAAAACTTTCTTTCTTTAAAGTTTAATGAATTGACAAACAAACCCTTTTACTTAAATACATTAGGCTTTAAATCATCTTTAAGTTTAATAATTTTTATAAATCATTATTATTATTATCTTTACCATAATCTTAGTTATTATTAGTATTATTACTATTATTATCCTTATTATTATTATTATTATATATTAATTTTGTTAATTTTGTTATTATTATTATTAGTATGATTATTATAATTTGGTATTATTAAGAACATTAATTATTTATTAAATAATAATTAACATCATAAACTTTCAAGTTAAGAATTAAAACAAGACAATAAGCATAAAGGCCCATAAGTTTCGTATATGGCAACAATGACCCTTACAAGATTAAGCAAAGTTAACACTTAGTTAACGAAAATTCAAGATGTTACAGCCAGGGAGATGGTATGGATGATACCAGTTGGCTAGGGATAGGCAGAGGAGACAAGTGGTGCCTCCACTCAGGTATAGAGATGGGATGGATTTGTCAGCATTAGCCTTTGTTGCTGCGGAAGAAGAAAGCATCTATGAACCATTGTCATACTCTGAGGCAATTTTTATGAAAGAAAGCTCAAAATGGTGCAAGGCCATCGAGGAAGAGATGGAATCTCTTTATAAGAATGGTACATGAGAGCTGGTTGATAAACCTGAAGGTCACAAACCTATGTCATGTAAGTGGCTGTTCAAACTGAAAGATGGGATTTCTGAAGGTGAACCACCTAGGTAGAAGGCTAGATTAGTAGCTAAGGGGTTTACACAGAAGCCAGGGGTGGATTATAATGAGATATTCTCACCTGTGGTGAACATTCATCTATCAGGTTATGCTGTCATTGACTACTTCTATGGATATGGAGTTACATCAGTTGGATGTGAAAACTGCATTTTTGCATGGGAAGTTAGATGAAACCATCTATATGAAGTAGCCGGAGGGGTTTGAGGTTAAGGGGCAGGAAGAAAAAGTTTGCCTACTTAAGAAGTCTTTGTATGGACTAAAGCAATCTTCTAGCAGTGGTATAAAAGGTTTGATGAACATATGGTGACTAATGGGTTTAACAGGAGTAGCTATGATAGTTGTGTGTACTTTAAGAAATAAAGTTTGAACAAATTTGTGTATTTTTTGCTCTATATTGATGACATGTTAGTAGCTTGTCCTGACTTGGAAGAAGTTGATGCTACTAAGAAAATGTTGATGTCAGAATTTGAGATGAAAGATCTGGGTGAAGCCAAGAAGATATTGGGCATGGAGATCAAGAGAGATAGGGAACACAAGATGTTGAAGTTGTCTCAAAGGTCTTACTTGGAGAAGGTACTAAGTTGTAACATCTCGTATTTTCTTGTTAACTATTAGTTAATGTCGTTTATTCTTGTAAGGGCCTTTATTGCCTACATGAAACTTATGGGTTACTTATGTTAAATTTTTAATTTGTCTTTAAGTTCTAATGTAAAAGTTAATAACTTAACTATTAATTGAGCTATAATAATAATTGTAATAATAATAACAAAGATAATAATAATAATAAAGAGATAATAATAATAATAATAATAATAATAATAATAATAATAATATAATAATAATAATAATAATAATAATAATACTAGTAACAATAATAATAAGTCATAGTAATAATAATACTAATGTTTAAAAACTTAAATAATTAACTTAAGGGGGGTTAGTTGTCATTTTTAATACTTTAAATGAAGGTTTTAGCATAAAATAAAAAAGTATAAACAAAAGGGACCATTTGTGTAACTTTCGAAATCCCAAACCATTCCCCCGATTCACCCCGATTTTCCGGCTAAACTCTGGCGGAGCTCCGGCGAGCTCCGGGGAGCCCCAAAATCCATGAAAAACACCCGACTTTGTTACCCAAATCGTTCCAAATCCTTTCGCATACACGTTTCGAACTTTAATGGGCACCTTAAATTCGTTTAAACACCCGGTTATAAACATTAAAAAAATGCATAACCGAAGCCTTAAATCGTATATCCGTTTGAGCATTTACACCTAATAATAATCTAATTAAGCAACCCCGAACGATCATCTATCAATCACTAATCGAATGCAACTCACAATTCTACCTGAAACTAACTCAAACATCTCCTTTGATTCTCTCCATTAACCGCGACCTGCCACAATTCGAACACCATGATCAAGGCTTCAAAACTCGAAATTTACAGAGGGATTTTCATCCTTGATATCATTAGAAACTACTTGTGCAACGAATTTTATTAAAATTGGCGTCTGGGTACCAAACAATGCTACGTTAGTCGCGACATGGTCATCATATGTTCTTATCATTTTCTACATCAAATCAGGTAATTGAAGACATGTACTTACTCGATTTCAGTTGGAGAACGAAAGCCCTAACATTAATTTGATTGACAACAACGATTTGAGGCTCAATTTGATTCGGTTAAGGCTAGGGTTCATACGATTGGGGTTTTCTTTAATGTTTGTATTTATAAGAAATGGAAACCAACATAAACAAGGCCGCGACCCTGGTTCACTGGTTAAGACGTTTGCCCCACACACATGAGGTCCCGGTTTCGAACCCGGGCACCATCATGTATTTTTTTTTAGGGGTTTTAGCCCAAAATAAATTTCAGAAAATTTATAATGAATATACTAATTTCATTTAAAAACTTCAAATATTTTTAAAATCACCTAACTAATTTTCTGGAAATTTATTTCTTATAATATTTTGATATTTTTATTAATTATTTTAAACAAATGATATAATTAGTTCAATTTTTTTATAAATAGATTTTAAATATTGTTTAACTTATTAAATCATTATTTGTTCAAATAATATATTTAGATTATTTTTTTAAGTTAAACTTTAAATATTGTTTTAATTTTACTAAATAGTTATTTGCTCAAATAATATATTTAAATTATTTTTTTTATAAATAGACATTGAATATCTTTATAACTCACTAAATCATTATTTGTTCAAATAACAAGTATATATTATTGTTTAAAATGGGAGTTATTTAAAAGTTTAGTTTAAACTATATTTAGCTTTGTTACAAAGAATGGTTTTCTTTTATTTCTTAGTATTAAAATGATTAAATAGTATATTGACTCAAAACATAATCAAATTTATCATGTTAGTTGGATCTAATTATTAACATCCCAAATTCCACTTAAAACCCTAGTTCTCGTTAGTTAAAACGTTAAACTTATTATAATTAAACTTTAACCTTGTAAATATATATATAATTTTAAGTGCCTTGTGAAGAACTACATTGGATCACTGCTTATTACATTTTTATTAATCGTCATTCTATACTTATTTGATCAAGTGAGTATTTCTATACCCCTTTTTATATTTTTACACTTTGGGGTGAAACATGTTACATTATAAACATTGCACTTGTAAAACGTTTGATTCTTGTAAACTTATGGCATTTCACCTGTATGTTGTGGTTAGTTGACCTTTGTAGCTACCATGTAATATCGAATATATGTACAATCATTAACTATTGCTAGCCTGGCGACGTCATAGATCTATGGGCCTGACAAGCCTACTTTGTTGATCCAAGTAGACTTAGCTAATCGTATATACTTGTAAACGTTTGAGACTTATAAAACTTTGTCAAAGTTTGATTGTGCATTCTGTCTTACATCCCTAGTTACTTTGTTCTCTAACTTACAACATGAATTGTCATCTTTTATATACTTATGTATTGCAAACTATGGAAATCTCACCAACATTATGTTGACCTTTTATCATGTTTCAGAAAATACTCAAGTATGACTACTACTTTGAAGCTTATCACATTTAGGATTGCATCTGGAGAAATAAATGGATGAACTTGTCACATTTAACTTTTATATCATGATGTTATCATTGTTTGAGACTTATGCTTGTAACGTTGAAATTGAAACTTATGATTAATATATTTGGATTTAATAATAGCATTATGTGGCTGTGAATGATCTTAACTCTCACATCTCGACGTTTCCGCCGTCAAGGTTGGGGTGTGACATAAGTAACTATAGGATAGATGATGATGTGAAGTCAGTAACTGTTCCTATAGGTGCTCATATTAAACTATCAAGCTCTGATTGTCCTAAGTCAGATGCTGAAGTTAGATATATAGAGAGAAGGTACCCTATGCCAATGTTTTTGGGAGCTTGATGTACTTGATGGTTTGTACAAGGGCGAATATTGGGTATGCTGTGAGTTTAGTCAGCAGGTATTTGTCAAATCCGGGTAAAGCTTATTGGGTTGCTGTAAAATGGATCTTGAGGTATCTTAGGGGAACTAAGCACTATGGTTTAGTGTCTGGGTGTCATAGACATGGAGAGAATGAGAGGATTGTTGGTTATGTTGATTCAGATTTTGCCAAGGACCTGGATAGAGGTAGATCTATTACAGAGTATGTATTTCAAGTGCTGGGTAACTTAGTAAGTTGGAAAGCTCAGTTGCAGCATGTAGTGGCATTATCTACAACATAGGCTGAGTACATAGCATTGACTGAGGGAGTCAAGGAAGCTATGTGGTTGCGTGGTTTTGTTTCTAAGTTGGGAATCAAAGTTGTAGACTCAGTGGTATATTATGATAACCAGGGTGCAATCTAATTGTCAAAGAATAGCATGTTTCATGAGAGAACCAACCATATCAATGTGAAGTTACATTTCATAAGGGATGTGGTGAATGCTCGGAAGGTGAAAATAGAAGGTGTGTCTACTTTGGAGAATCCAGCGGATATGTTTACAAAGTCTCTACCTGGTATGAAGTTCAAGTTATGCTTGGATGCATTGGGAGTTGGTTAAAATCTTGTTTTGGATTTTAAGGTGGAGATTGTGAAGTATAAAAGCCAAAACAAGTGTTCTTCCGAAGTTTGAGTATACTTCCGAAGCTTAATATGATTCTTCCGAAGCTTAGGTGATATCTTCCGAAGAAAGTTATATTTGCTTCGGAAGGGATTTGATGTTTCCTTTGGATATCTTCCGAAGGGTAACTTCCAAAGGGTTATTTCCGTTCGGAAGTTATAGTATAGGGTCCTAGTGTAATTTCTCAATATTTGTTGAGTGTGTCTGTTATATTTAGTTAAACACTATAAATAGACATTTGATGTAATCAGTGGGATCTGATCCGAAGAATTCCATAATCACACTTGAATAACAAATCATTAGTTTACAAATTCATTCTTCTTGTATTATCTTTATTGTATTGTTCATATTCCGTGTTAATATTCTCAATTAGTTTTAACAAAATGATTGTGGAGGTTTAAATCGAAGAAAGATATTTTTAAGGTGGAAGAGGATCTATATAGACTAAATATAGATCTATATAGTATGCTAAGATGCAGATTAGGGAATGGGGAAGATGCGATGTTCTGGCTTGATAATTGGACTGGTTTGGGTCCTCTAAAAGACCTGTTTCCGCTCTTTTTCCTGCTAGAATCAGTCAAGACTTGTACTGTATCAAGTAGGACTAGCGTGACGTTAAACTCTAGGAGCTTCACATGGATGTGGCGTAGAGTGCCGACTCCATCGTCTGCAATATCTCAAATATTAAGCTATGAATCAATCATCTCCCATCTAAACTAAGTTTACGGTCTAGAGGGGTTAATGTTGACCCCACTTGCCCATCTTGTCAAGCTCATGAAGAATCATCTGACTATCTCTTAATTCGTTGCCCAAGGGCAAATGCCATGTAGGGACCAAGTATTGAGCTGGTGTAATGTAAGTGCGCAAAAGACCTATTTTTCACTGTCAAACACGTGCTAAAAATGCAGGATGAATGGCCAATCACCACTGGACATAAAAATCTTCTTCATGCAATTTTCTTATCCATTCTGGTGCATTTGGAAATCTAGAAACAATACAGCTTTTAATGGTCATGTAAAAGAAACAACATAAGTCTTGGCTGATATCAAATTGGTATCATTTTTGTGGATCATAAACAGAGGTAATCATAAACATTTGGATTGGGAATCATGGCGCTCTTTCTCATTCTAGTCACTCCTATCAACTTTATTCACCTTGGATGGTGTGCACTTAATCATCGTTGCATAGTTTAGATTGGTTCATCTTTGGTGTGTGTGAGTCTTGGTGTAAGGAAATCAATACCTAGGGTGGGGGAATTGGGTGTGTAATGTGTTTGGTGCGAGTCTTTTCTTACAGGGTATGTACAATGTGAGTTCAAATAGGGAAAAAAGAGCTGTGAAATATGGGTATTGATTCCTCATCTATTCGTGTTCATTTTTCGCGTACGTGGTGTGAGTCTTATTTTTCTTGGGGGGCATGGTGCGATTTTAAATTTTTTTATGCAGATTTGAGTATGCTGGAGTGAAGCAAAACTAAGGATACATGTCTGGAAGTAGAGCTCTACTCTATCTTGTCTCAAGGTCAAAATCGAAGTTTTCATGTGTGCTTTTCTTACCACATGTAAATTGTGCTGGACGACAAAGAAATTATTCTAAGTTCGTGACTAGATAACCAGTGAAGGGTGTGGGATCAAAGCTACTTCTACAATGGATTACCAAAGCTGAAACTCGAACCTATCATCCAATCTTCGTTGTATCATGTTTCTGTTCCAGCTTCCCGCTGGTTTAATAAATGATGTTCTCTGTTGGCTGTTCAAAAAAAAAATGTAATATACTTATATGCATACTTTATCAGAACGATCAGAAAACTTGGTTCATGCTCCTATTTGTATATATGTATGCGTTACAACACTAGTATGTATATAATATCTAATTTATTATCATATAGTTCTCAATAAAAGATAGCATTTTTTATAATGAAATTGTTTTATATATTATTCGAACCATTTACTTCAAATCTAAATAGTTATCATTTATTTTCTCAATGACTTAGTTTAGATGAACTTGGGTTTTGGGTAACACGACTTAGACTGTTCCCAACGCTACAACCCATCATTCCCACAAACAGTCTTAATCAGCATGGCACATCAGCTTTCTACTCACTTTCACCCATCCTTCCACACAAATACTTTTTACCCCCAACACTATCCTTACCACAAACACCTTTATTTTTCCACCTCATATTTTCTTTATTAATTTACTTTAATAAAGATATTTAAATTATTGTAAATATATTTAATTAAAATAAAAAAAACGACAACGTAAAACAATAAAATAAAAACGACGATACAAAATTAATAGATAGAAACAATAATAAACTACTCTCTAATCCCCTAGCCGTTAGAAAAAATACAAAAAAACTAGCCGTTAGAAATAAGACAAAAAACTAGCCGTTAGGAAAAATAAAAAAATTCATTAATTAACTAAAATTACATTAAGATAGAGAATTAAAATAATACAACATTAAACTAAACCACAACATAAATTAAACTAAAATTGTTACTTGCGACGAGGCATTCCATATTTCTCTCTTATCTCGTTACACAATTCTTCATGTTCGGCACGCTGGAATGGATCCATATGACTTGTGTCGATGAAAAGGATCTTCTTCTCTTCCAACTCAATGAATTTATCAATTTTTTTTATCAAAATGTTGGATAGCTTTCTTCTTTGCCGTTGTGGAAATTGGGATTGTTGAAGATATGAGAATCCCCCGACTTGTGGAAATTGGGAGAAGGCAAGTTGTTGAATATATGGGAATGCCGCAGGTTGTTGAACCTGTGGCAATCCCCCAGATTGTTGAAGATATGGGAATCCCCTGGGTTGTGGGAATTGAGAGAATCCAGGGTGTTGATTTTGAGAGAACCCGTGTTGCTGATGTGGGTATTCTTCATTGGTTTCATCGTTTAACATTTGTGTGAAAGAGAATGGAGCTCTTGGATCCATTGAGAATTGAATTTTAATTGTGTTTAGAAGAGAGTTATAATGTTTGAAAGATGATGAAGTGTGATTTGTGAAAAACTCTCAACTGAAGACCACATATTTATAATAGGTAAACTAGCCGTTATGAATAAAACAAAAAAACTAGCCGTTATGAATAAAACAAAAAAACTAGCCATTATTAATAAAACAAAAAACTAACCGTTATGAATAAAACAAAAAAACTATCCGTTATGAATAAAAAAAACTAGTGTTATGAAAAAAACAAAAAACTAGCCGTTATGAATAAAGAAAAAAAAACTAACCGTTATGAAATAAAACAAAAAAATTTTACCATTATGAAAATAAAGTAGCCGTTATAAATGTAAAAAAATATTTAAAATACTTTAATACTATAAATGTTAAAAAATTAAAAATTATAATTAAATTATTATTTAATTAACTCACTTTAAATTATTATTTAATTAACTCTAACTAATTACTTTAATACTAGAAATGTAAAAAAAATTAAAATATATTTTATTTAATTAACTCATTTTAATTAAATTTTATATTTAAATTATTATATTAATTAAAATTTTTTTAAATATTTTAATTAAAAACATTTTAAATTAATTATTTATGGTGGTGGGGCCCACCACTCCCATCTTTCTCCATTCTTTTCGGACGTGCACCCCACCCACAGGCGGGACACCCCATCGCCGCCTTTCGGCGGGCGCGGTCCACATCGGCGACAGACGCGGCCGCGGGCGCGCGATGAGGACAGTCTCATAGTATTGATTGTTTTAGTTTTGATTTTGATTCTAGATTCTATTAATTGTAGTTTTCTAGATGAAATTGGACTTTAGGTTTTAGTTTCTAATCATGAATATTAAGTTCGTTAATTGTTATTGTGTATTTACGTAAATGTGTAATTGATTATAGTTTCTACTTTGTTATAAAATTAGGGGATTTAACACTTGGTAGATGAAGTTTTATTCTAAAATGTTCTTATTTGCAATTTTTAACTTACCGAATGAATATATCCTTTTAGAAAAATCTTATATTGAATGAATGTACCATAATTATTTTTCATTTTACAAATAATGTATCACAAATTTTATTTATATATTAAATGAATGTGCCACATTTTTGTTTGGGATAAACTTGAATTTTTAGGCTAGATCCGACGTTTACTGTGCCAAGAAAATTACTCTTAAATGTCAAGTTAATGTTAAATTACAAGTTTATTCACAATTTATGCTCATTGTATAAATATAGATATATGCATTCTGCATCCACTAACAATTATCTTGGAGAACAAAAGTCATTAAAATTAGACAAATAGCAAAGTCAACAAGCCTTACTGGAGCAACGAGTGAACACCTGCTTAAAGGGTGGGATATATATAAATATGGAGTCGGTTACTATACAAAGTGTAATTTTCGTGCGAAGCCTACAAAGTCACAAGGATTTGACACATGTTTTATTGTGGATGAGTAGTCTCGTTCGCGTCATAATAACGCATATAATATACATAGTTACGCAAGTTTATTCATTATTACGCAAGATATATTTGATATTACGCAAAGTAAAATTACTCACGTTATAAAAAAATACGCAAGTTATATGATAATTACGCAAGTTATGTTGATAATTACGCAGTGAATAATCATGCAAGTTATACGCACAACACATAGACGTTTTAAAAAATATTGTTTTCATAATAAAAGTATACAATACTATAGTTATATTAAAGATGATAAAATGCTCGTTTTCATGGTTATTTTTTTAAAAAAAATAATGTCATTTGAAAAAGTTATGTGTTAAAAAAAACGGGGGGAATTTAAAAGAATTCAATAATTATAGACTATTTATAATTCTACTCCTCCAGACACATTCACTTACGTGATTGTTTTATTTTAAATCTAAACCATTTATCTTTTACATCAGTGGCTCTTGTTGATTTGTATCCTTCGCACGATTTATAGGTTTTGTACCGTAAACTTTACTTATAAATATGATACACATGTAATTCTACTCTATTAGTAATTAAACAGAATGTAGTAGTATTTGAAATCTGGTCCATCCATTTATGATCAATGGTTATCATTTTACCACTTAAGCTATTGTTTATACGTGTTACCCTTCTCCCCATCAATGCTACGTGTAAATGTTTTATGCCATCCACCAGCAAATAGAAAGACAAAAAAAATTAGGAGCTTATAAGGAGAAGAAGAAGAGAGACACATCTAAGGGACCTTTGATGGGTTGGTCCGGTCATGATACGGTTGTGGCGTGCTCTATCAAGTCCATATGTTTGCTGCTCCGATGAGGCACGCCGAAGCCGTCTATGGTGGCGCACGTATGTTTTGCGCTGCCTCCAGCAGGTCGGTTGGTCGGCGGCGCTGGTGATGGTGAGGACGTTGTAAGGCAGTTCGCTTCTTTGGAACCGATGTCATGTACCGGCGGTGGCCGTTCCTCTGTTTGATGTTGGTGGTGGCACATGAGTTGGGGTACCGGCGGGTGCCGTTCCTCTGTCTGATGCCGATTTTCGGGTACAGGTGGTGGCTACCGTTAAAAGTCGGTGGGTCGCATCCGACGGCGGCCCTACGGGCTGCCGAACCCTTTATTCAGTGCTCCGGAGAGAGGGATCGGTTTGGTCGCGGGCTTCACAGCGATGGTTAAATGGTCGTTGATGGAGTTTTGTGTCTATGTGTCCGCTAGATTTGGTAAGATTAATGTTCAATTCACCTTCTAAGTTCTCGAATGGTGGTTTTGGACCAAGAGTTAGCAATTTATCAATATTGCAGGTATATCTCCCATGGTTTGAATTCACTTGATTATGTGATTATAGTAGGTTGAATCAAAAGAGAATGAAAGGCTTTGGTCTAAGAAGTCGTAGTAAAGGCTTTCTATTATCTCAAGAGCTTAAAGGTGTTATTACGTTGATGATATGGTAGGATTGTTATTATCATTTGAACCATGTTTTTCTCAATGCAATAACATATATGCCATAGTTGATGCAGGTGTCTGTGATGCCCTCTGTCCGGTGATATGGATGTTATTTTCTGGTTCAATGCCCTACCCTGATGCAACTATTTTTCTTGAATGAGGCTGTGAGGAGACTATTGGTTTTCAATGCACTTGAATGAGGTTGTGAGGAGACTATTAAGGAGACTATTGGTTCAATGCCCTACCCTGATGCAACTATTTTTCTTGCAGGATCGGGTTTGTCACTTAAACACTTGGATTTCTCTCAAACTCACTTATAGAACACTCAAATCAGATGAAGTAGAGTCTTTTTATAAGAGTTGATAATAATATAATAAGAAACATAAGAACATAAGGAAATAATTTTCAAGGCATCTTGTATATACTTGTCATATATTACTTATCAACAAAGTATTACAAGACTCTTACAAGCATAGAACATGAGTTACAACGAGAAACTATATATACTAGATCCTACAGCGGATATACTTTGATACCAGCTGGAAACCTAAGACTAAAGCATATACTACAATGCTAAAGTTAAGTTATCTCAGATAAAGTATTATCTAAGATATGGTAGTCATGACATGTCCATGACTTACCTTTTGTTACCAACTAAAGATGACAACTGTACTAACTTATGAAGGTAAACAATGGAATAAAATATGGTCAACTATATGGATAAAGTATCTCAGAGGTCTGCAGCGGAGTGTCAGGGAGACCATACTTATGTCCACTGGATAATAGTAGTGTCTTCGAAGGTAAGTTGGCTTCGGAAGAACAAGTTCTTCCGAAGCCACTTATACTTCAGAAGAGGCTTCTATACTTCCGAGGCTTGAGGACTTCTATACTTCGGAAGTTGACTTGTGATCTATCATTCTAAGTGTTGATCTTCGGAAGTAAGTTCTTTGTCTTTGGAAGTTGGAGTTTTCCTTCGGAAGTTAGTTTACACTTTTGTCTTCAGAAGAGCTCCTTTTTCCTTTGGAAGTTCCACACTTAGCTTTGGAAGTCCTTTATTAGTTGTACCAAAATAGTCTAAGTGATTTGATTTTGGTTGCACCATCCTTTCTTGATCCAACAAACTCCCCCTAGGCTGATGCTACCAAAACCTCACTTGTTTCTGCTTCTCAAAGCTTTCAACACCAAGGACAGAAGTTGTCTGTTTCTTTGTTCTTCCCTGAAGTGGTACTGAGAAGCTTGTACAAGTTATTAGTGTATAGGAGATCTAGTCTATCACTCTGAATGACATGTACCCTCTATTGCGTCCCCTTGAAAAGAGTTAGTTGACGGGAGATAGTCATACTCCCATCTAACTATGGATTCAAGTTCAGGACCTTCAACCATTTGTAGAAAGGCTTTGCCTTTGGTTGTTGATCCCTTCCTTTTCTCCTCCTCTCTCAGTTTCAACTCTTCTTCAACCTTGGTCCTAGTGGTTAGCTCGACCATATGAAGACTGCCTAGATGATTTCTGATATGAGCAGCTACATCAGAGTTTGAAGGATTGGAGAATGGCTTCTCTACTAACTCAGCAATATCAAATCTGCTTAAGTGTAGCAGAGATGAAGCACTTAGCTTGTTGAGCTCTCCATTCTCTCTTTCAAAAACAAAGTTGTGAGAAGAGTCTTCAAACCTCCACTGGATGATCTTATTCCTAGGTGCAAGAGGTTGTCTTGGCACCCGGTCACCTTTCTTGGTATGAGTAACCAGCCTTCGAACCTCCACTGGATGATCTTCTTCCTAGGCACAATGGGCTGTCTTGGCACCGGTCACCTTTCTTGGTATCTAGCAGAGTCACCAGCCTTCTCCTTAACTTCTTTTCTTTCTCATTCAAAGTGTCTGAATTGAGGCCAAGGAGATTTGCAGCTTGGTCCAATGTTCCTCTGGGCAGATCAAGAAATTGATCTATAGTGAGGGAACATGAGGATCCATCAACATAAGTTAAATTGACTGAATCCTCCTCACAGGAGATATCGCTCAGGGTTGTGCAATTGATGAGCTTTGTCTTGATTGCCTTGAATTCTTCTAAGGAGAGATGTTTAGAAGGCTAAGGGGATGGTTTGAGGGGTTGTCGGGTAGGTTGAGGTGTTTGGGTTCTGGCTAGTGTTTTGGGTTGGAGGATGGGTAGTTTAGGTGGTTGAGGTGAAGAGGTTGGTAGGAGTGATGGTGTAGGTTCAGGGGTGTATGGTTCAGTGGTTGGTTCGGTTTTGATGGGGAATGGAAAGGGAATTGGTTCAGGTGTGGTTGGGTTTGAAGTCGGGGTTGAGTAGTTGATTTGAAGATCATCCCCTGTCCCCTTCTGTACATCTCCTTCCTCTTCCCCGAGCGAATGTCAGCCTTTATGTCACTGACATGTCGCTGGAGGGTCTTTTCAGACATAGGACCCACCTGTCTGCCAGAGAAGCCATGATTCCTGAGATAGCTCTTCATCCACGGCTTCTCACCTATCCTCTTGGCAGCATCTAGTCCTGCTTCCTCTTCCTTCTTCTTCTTCAGCATTAGCTTTTCCCTGGCAGCTTTCTTTCTCTCTTTCTCCATTTGATCTTGCTCTTTGTGAAGAGCCATAAGATCGTATCATTGTTGTGTGGAGATATATTCTTCTAGAGAGAAACCTCTTGAGGTTAGGAAAGTTATCATTTCCCTCCTGAGCTGCTGATCAGCTTCTCTTTCTTTTCTCTCCCTTTCTTCTTCTAAGGCCAACCTTGCTGCCTCTTCTCTTTGTTGTTTTTGCAGCAAAGTTGCCTTTTCCAGCTCAACTAACTCCTCTAATGGCTGCAGCTGCTTTGCTACTTGCAACTAGCAGTTTTCCAGTTGGAAGTCTACCTTTTCTTTTGAGTTTTTATAACCTTTCTTCCTCCTGAAGCTCTCCTTTGTCATCTTCCTCTTTCCTTTGATGTCTTCGGAAGTGCTAGACTTTTGGGTTTTGGATGGAAGGTTCAGGTTGAGTAGTAAAGATGAAAGCGGAGTTAATGCTGTGATTGAGCTATTATGAGGGGTTGGGCTGAGTTGAGGTTGTGTGAGAAAATCCTCCTATTAACCTCAAAAGCAAGTTCTAGGATTGCATCTGTGACTATTAGATCATGGATAAGGAGAATAGTCCTTACGCAGCTGCAATCTCAGCTTCAGAAGATTGAAATTGTTCTTCCGAGGCTTTGACTTGTGCTTCGGAAGTCTGTGAGATGCACTATCTGTGCCAACTGTCTCAGTTGCTGGGCCATCAGTCCTTGTTTCCCCTTCAAAGTTAATCTCAGGTTCCACTTGGACCTTAGATTGACCAACTTCCTCAATAGTGGTAGAAGGTGTAATTAACCTCTGAAGCTCTTGAGCTCCGAAGTAGATCACAGACAGATCAGGACTTGGTTGTTCAATAAGAGATTCCAACAGAAACTTGTTGAAGAACCTATTGAGATCTTGGAGCATCCTTTGATCCATTTGAATTACAACTGGAGGAGGCTCAGGAAAAACTGACGCTTGTAGCATAGGATATTTTGAGCTTAGGGAAGTGAGAGCTTGACTTTGGGGCTCCTCTTGTCTTTGGCTTTGTTCCTGAACACTCTCTCCTTTTTTGGTAGCATCATCCTGAGAGCTTGATGAGCTAGAGGAAGAGGTCAAAGAGACCTGAGTTGGTACATACCTAACAGACCTCTCAATCTGTTTCTCAGCTAGTTTGGCCTTGAGATTTTCAATATCAAGTTGCTAAGTGGCAGACATATCCTCTAAAGTCTAACCTTAGATTAAAGATTTGAGACTTTAGAAAGCAGGTCTTCAATGTTGAGTTGCAGTCTTCCCTCATCTTCTTTTGAAGAATCACGGGGAGATGAGGTAACATACCTTGTATGTTCATCCTCACTACCAGATGTGGTTCTTGGCGCCCTGGTTTCCCTTGCTCAATGATTTATCTTTCAGAGTCATCCAAGGGCATGGTTGCCGTAGATTCAGTCTCAGGCCCTGTTTGATGCGTCTGACCCGTCCACTAACCGCTGACTAGCTGACTCGGTCAGCCGGTCAGCGCGTTTGATGTTCACGACGAGGGGGTGTCTGACCCGGTCGAAGGCTTCTGACCGAGACCTAAAGATTTTGATGACTGACCCGGTCAAAGGCTTCTCAGGTGCGACTTCCCTGCGCGGACCACCTCCCCGCGCGACTTCCCCTGCGCGACCACCTCCCTGCGCGACGTAGCAGGTGCCGTGGAATGAGGTGGCGGAAGGTGATGGTGGTGGATTGGATGTCGCCAGAGCGACGACGGAGGGGTGGCGGAGGACGGTGATTGGGAGATTGGGGGTTTGAAAGTGGATGGAGGTTGGTTGGTGGAGTTTAATGTGGGTGAAGGTGGAGATTGATGGAGAGGGTGGTGACGGTGGCGACGGTGGGTTAAGGCGGTGGGGTTTGGTAGAGATGCGGGTGGTCGAATTGGTGGCGTTGTGGTGATGTGGAGGATGGGGTAGATTGTTATGTTGTTGAATGTTCAATCAAAATTAAGAGTATTGCTGCACTATAGTAGTGCATGATGGTGCGTGGTTTTTGACTTTTTGCTGAGGAACGGGAAGAGGGTGTGTGTGGTGACACAAGTGTGTATGTTTTTGTATGGTTTTTGAAATGAACGTGTCTTGTTTAACCGTAGTACTTGCATTCAATTTGGCTATTTTTATTGATTACATAACACCAGTTAAATCTTACTCAGTCAGCACAATCAAACAACATTCAGATGCAGACTCAGTCAGAACTTCTTACTGGGTCAGCTTCTGAATCAGTTAGATCTTACTCAGTCAGCACAATCAAACAGCCCCTCAGTAATGTTACCACTGTCCTGAGGATCCTTTAAGGCTCCTTCAGTATTGGCAGCTAAATCTACATGAGTCCCCTCCACATCAGTGGGACTCACCTCAGTAAAGGTTTGCTGATGGGGGCTAGAGATAAGAGATATCTTTGGGCTCTGTTGATCCTTGAGAGGGTGTTGTGGATCAACTTCATTGCCCTGAAGAGACATAATCTCTTCATCAGCTCCGATTAATAGGTCAGTATAGGATATGGAAGTAAAACCTAGTGACTGGGGACTTGATCAATGTCTAAAGGCATTAAGCCTGGATGGGGCTGTCCCTTTTTTTGCTGATCAGGGGAGTATTAGAGACTCTCCCTAAGGGTTCAGCTTGGGTTTTGGCTCATGGGTCTGAGACTGAGGAGAGCTCAAGACCCATATTGAGGTCAATTGTGAAGGAGGGTTGGACCTCAGGCTGAGTGGGAGCCCATTGTTCCACTCTAGCCTTTTTGGGTAGAACATGAGGAGCTTGTTCAATCAGAGAAGATTGAACAAGGGTTCGTTTGGGGCATCTTTGATAAGTGAAGGTAATGTGAGGAGGGTAGATTTGGCAAAGTGAGGGTAGTTGCTGGTGTGGGTTCATCACTTGTGGGGTTAACAGGGATTCAACCAGGAGCCTTGGCTCAATCAACCTGGAAGAAGTGTGGTATCTCTTCCGGTGAAGTTGGTGGACACTCTCTTCAAGGTTTTTAAGATGGTCGGCCTCATTTGAGGAACAGTCAGAGCAGCTGCGCAGACAAGCTTGCTCTGGTCCAACTCACAATTGATTATGTGCTGGAGAAACCTGGGATACATGAAGAATGTGTCCCTTTGAAGGTTTCCCACAGAGATTGGTCCAAGCATGAGATTGGTCAACAAAATCTTGAGTAGTTGAAGCGGAGGCTTCTCACACAAACCATGAACTAGGCACCCAAGTTCATATGGGATTTGATCCCATCCCCCAGATTTGTTGGACAAGCAGTGAAGAACTACATGCAGCAAGAACTTCCAGTTGTAAGAGAAGTTGAATTTGGAGACGGTTGACCTGCTAACATCTCCATCATATCCCATTTGGATATAAGTGTTGTCTAAATCTGCTTTGGGGAATTGTGTAGGAGCGCCCTCATCATGAAGCTCTAGATGCTCCCTGATGATTTGTTCAGAAATAACCAACTCCTGGCCACAGATGCTCGATCTAATGACACGAACCCCATTTAGGGTTTCAATCTGACCTTTTGTCCAAAATTCAGACATATGATTTGAGTAAACCATGGGGTTAACAGTCAGGACAGTGTAGTAAGAAGATTGGGTTAGAAAGGAGATGATATCTGAGAAGTCGGCATCCCTTGAAGAGTCAAGGAGTGCGACTTGGTTATGCTGAGGGTTTAGTGCCATTTGAGAAAGTTGCAAGTAGATAGTTTGGAATTGGGTAGATTGAAGGTGAAGAAAGCTTTTAAGGCAGTAACTTTGGTAAAAAAGATGAAAGTGATTATCATGAGGTATTTTAAACGGGTGGAATGGCGGTTTAAGGGGGTTTGGATAAGATGATGGGAGGTTTCAGTGGATTATGTGATATGGGCGGTAAGGTTAGGCCATTTAAATAATCCGACATCATTAACAAAATCTTTACCTTTTACAGAGTGGGCCCCAAAAGATTTCCGTTACACAGTAAAATTCTTTCTTCCGAGTATAAAGCATTTCCGAAGGTAATGTTCTTTCAAAGGCAAATTTACTTCCGAAGGTAAGTGATTACTTTCGCGAGAGTATATGTCGCTTTCCGAATGGAGAGTGTTACAAGCTTCGGAAGTAGATCTATGAAATCAATCGCTTCGCTTCTTCCGATACTTAACAACTCTTTCGAGAAGAAAATTATCTTGGAGAAATTTGCTTCGGAAGATAGTAAAATATCTTCCGAGGGTTAATTCCTCTTCGGAAGAATTCATACTTAGATAAAATTTTAGAGAAAGATCTTTTGTAACAGGGCTTAGATTGTTTTGACATAAGACTTTACACATTAAAGGTTTTCAAATGAGATAGACTAATCAAGGTTTATCATCCCAATAGCTGTAATGAGATATTTAAATCTTTGTTCATCAAAGGCTTTGGTGAACAAGTCAGCATATTGTTCATTTGAATCAACTTTGATTAGCTTGATAAGATTTTTCTCATGAATATCTCTAATGAAATAATACCTGTTATCGATGTGCTTAGTCTTGGAGTGCTTTACTGGATTTTCAATAATGGAGATAGCACTGTTGTTGTCAATGTGGAAAGGAGTGCTCATGAAGTTGAATCCGTAGTCTATCATCTGGTTTTGAATCCACAACAGCTGAGTCACAGCAACTACCAGCAACAATGTATTCAACTTCAGCAGTTGATGTAGAGACACAGGATAGTTTCTTGCATTGCCATGAGATGATCCTTCCACCAAGATATTGACATCCACCGGATGTTGATTTCTTGTTGATATTGCAGCCACCATAATCACTGTCAGAGTAACCATAGAGATTGAAATCACTATTTCTTGGATACCAGAGACCTAGTTTAGGTGCTCCTTTGAGGTATCTAAGGATTCTCTTTGCAAACATGATATCAGGTCTACTTGCTGTGAGATACATCAGAAACTAATAATCGCTCTATATACTGATGTTTATCAGTATCCTCCCCCTCCTTCTGAGTCAGGGCAAAGATTGTGGTTTCTGGATATAAATGTTTTTGCTGCCTTACAATCTTTCATGTCAAATCTTTCTAAGATGTCATTGACATAATTAGATTGACTGATGAAAAACCCTTCTTCATTTACTTCACCTGAATTCCAAGGAAAAAGTCCATTTTTTCCATGGAACTCATCTCAAACTTCTTCTTCATAATGCTCTCAAAGTCTTTACACATTTGGTCATTTGAGGAACCAAATATGATGTCATCAACATAGACTAGAACTAGCAAGATGTCTTTCCTAGACTTCCTTATGAACAGAGTCTTATCAATGGTACCTCTAGTGTACCATTCTTGCTTCAGGAGAAACTGAGACAATGTCTCATACCACAGCCTAGGTGCTTGGTGCAGCCCATATAGAGCTTTATCCAATTTGCACACATATTTGGGATGTTGTGTATCTTCAAATCCCGAGGTTGGCATACATAGACTTCCCTATCTATATCCCCATATAGAAAGGCACACTTGACATCAAGCTGGTAGACAATGAATTCTTGGATGCCAGCATAAGCAAGGAAGATCCTAACTGCCTCAAGTCTTGCAACAGGCGCAAAGACTCAGTATAATCGATTCCCTCCTCTTGAGTGTATCCTTGAACCACCATCTTGCCTTGTTCTTGATAATCAAGCCTCTATCATCTCTCTTGTTTCTGAAAACCCATTTAGTGCCTATAGGTACTTGACCAGATGGTAGCAGACATAGGTTCCAAACCTTTTGTCTTTTGAATTGAAGCAGCTCCTCTTGCATTGATTCAAACCCAGCTACTATCTTTCAAGGCATCTTCCACCTTCTTGGGTTCCATTTGGGATAAAAAGCACGAGTACAAGCAGACATTCCATTGTGAGTTTGTCCTCTTGTTCTCACGCCTTCAGAGACTTCCCTATGATGTTCTCAGCTGGATGCGTGTTGTGAATCCTAAGTCTAGGAAATCACCTTCAGTTGCAAAGATAAATCCAAATTGGACATATTTTGCTCAGGAGCTTGAATACTTGGTCCAGCTGCTGTTTCAAACTCATTCAATGAGCACCGATTGAATGAAAGAGAAACATCATCATTTGTTTGCTGTGAAACAACATCAACAGTTGCCTGTTCCTTCAAGATGTTGCTTTCATTAGCTTGGTGTTGTGCAAGGTCACCTGAAGAGGTTTGAGAGTCAATAGGTGAACTGCTTGTTGAAGCTCCACTATCTCTTGAGATGGTTATACTATCAGATCTTCCAATAGTGGGAACTTGATTTGCTGCAGCTCTTGGAGAACTTGGAATAGGTCTGGGAAGCTCAAATAGTTGATCATTATCTGAGTCACTTTGAGCACCTGTTCCAGCTGAAACATTCTCACAAGATGGTTTAGAATAGTTGGAAACTATTCTAAATCAAATATATGATCAGGACCATTTCCCCTAACACAAGAAGTGTGCTCATTAACTACAATGTTGAAAGATTCCTCAAATTGTTGATTTTTAATGTTATAAACTCTATATAAGCTTTAGAGTTAGAGGAATATCCAACAAAGATGACATCATCCGACTTTTCAGCAATTTTGCCAAATTGTCTTTTGTGTTAAGTATGGTACACCTGCTGCCAAAGGACCTTAGAAAGCCAATGAACGGTGGCCTCTTGTTCCATAGCTCATAAGGGATTTTTCCATGTGGCTTAACTACAAGGACCCTGTTCTGCACATAGCATGCAGTGCTGACTGCCTCTGCCCAGAATGTTAGAGGTAGCTTTGAATCAACTAACATAGTCCGAGCAGCCTCAATAAGTGTTCTATTCCTCCTCCTCTCAGCAACACCATTTTGTTGAGGAGTTCTAGGAGCACTATATTGTCTGGCAATCCCTTTTGAGTTACAAAATGAGTCAAGAAAGTGGTTCTTAAACTCAGTCCCTTGATCACTTCTAATTATTTAACCTTGTGATCAATTTGATTTTCTATTTTAAGAATAAAAGATTTCAAAGTTTCAGCAGTTTCAGCATCTTAGTTCTTAAAAAGAATACCCATGTAAATCTAGTAAAATCATCAACAATCACAAGGCAATATGATTTCCTTCCAATGCTCATTATACTTGTGGGACCAAATAGATCCATGTGCAATAAGTGTAATGGAGTGGTGATGGAGTTAACAACTTTGTATTTATGAGATGCCCTGTGTTGTTTCCCTTTCAGGCATGCGCAACACAGTTATCTTTGCAGAAAAATTCCTTTTTAGGCAAACCATATACCAAGTTATTTTTAGCCAATTTATTCATTGTCTTAAAATTTACATGACACATTCGTTTATGCCATAGTGTTGACTCATCACCATCAGCTTTGGAAAGAAAGCATGATACTTCTCCCATTGGGGAAACATTGTTCATATCCAGCTTGTACATATCCCCTTTCCTGGGAGATCTAAGAAGCACCAATTCCTGAGAATTGTCATCCCAGGTTTGAGGATTATGCACTCATGTTCTGTGTGAAGAGTATTTGATGCTTTTGATCACAAAACTGAGAAACACTTAACAGGTTGTGTTCAAGCTGCTTGACAAAGTTAACTTTGTCAACCTTTAATTTCCATTGGATATACTTCCTCTGCCAGAAATATATCCTCCGGCCTCACCTCCAAACTGGACAGGACCTCAATCATAATGTTGGATTGTTGAAGGAGTGATTTGTTCCCTGTCATGTGCCTGGAGCATCCACTATCCACAATCCAAACATTGTTATTCTTGTCATATGGATGTCCCTACACATAAGATAGATGATTAGTTTTAATTAGAAACCCAAGCCTTGTTGGTCTTGGGTTCTTCCAATGATAGTGATAAAATTGAACCAAAATTTATGCATGGGGGTTCAATGGATGTCTTTGAAGAAGAGGTTTGGGCTACAGCATCTTCCTTGATCTTCCATTCCATCCTCATGGTTGATCATGGAGGATGAGCTTGTTGAAGCTTTGTAGCTTGGCATTCTTCCGAAGCTTCTTTCTTTTCGGAAGAAGCCTTCACCACCTTTTCTTCCGAAGTAGTCTTCTTCTGGGATGGTCTCAAGGGAACTCTTTTATTCTTTTGAGTCTTGTAGCTTTAGCTTCCGAAGCCTTTTTCCTTTCGGAAGAGGTCCTTCTTCCGAAGCAGCCTTGCTTCGGAAACAAGCTTTTCTTTTTTTAGATCACTTGAACCATTTGATATGGTCCAAATAAGAAACCTTTCCTGACTTCTTCCTTTTTAACATTATTTGCATAATGTGTGCTAGTAGGATTGTAGTAACAATCTTTGGCCATGTGGTTTTGCAGACCACATATTATGCATGCAATATTAATCTTTTGGGAATTTGAGGATTGCTGTTTCTTGTTCTTTTTCTCTTCATCAGCAACCTTTCCCTTAAACTTCTGATCTTTTGGTAGGACAAGAGTGCTGGTATTACACCCTTTTCCTGAATTAGAGTTTCCAACCACTTGGAATCCAGCTGAGATTCTTGTCACACCCAACCTTGACGGCGGAAACGTCGAGGAGTGAGAGTTAAGATCGTTCACAGCACATAACGCTTTAATAATAATCCAAATATAATTTAAACATAAGTTTCAATTGTATCATTACAAACATAAGTTTCAAAGAAATTAAAAGTATAACATAGAATGTAACAATCATTCTTATTTCATTTATTTAACTAGGTCCATTCCTAGATGTGCAAGCTTCAAAGAGTAGATCACACACTTGAGGTATTCCTGAAACATGTTAAAAATAAAAGGGTCAACATAAAAATGTTGGTGAGCATTCCATAGTTTCAATACATAAGTATATAAAAGATGGCAATTCAAGTCATAAGTTAGTGAATAAAGTGATTAGGGATGTTATGAACAATGCAACAATCAAACCTCGACAATGTTTTACAAGTCTCAAACGTTTAAAAGTATATACGATCAGCTAAGTGTGCTTGGATCAACCAAAGCAGGCTTGTCTCCCATAGATCTATGACTTCGCTGGGCTAGCAATAGTTAATGATTGTACATATAACGCCATAACATGGTAACCACAAAAGTTCAACTAACCACAACTTTGCATGATGAATTGCCATAAAGATTACAAGTCTCAAATAAGTTTACAAGTGCAATGATAATAAATTAACATGTTTCACCCCAAAGTGTGAAAATAAGCAAAAAGGGGTATGGAAATACTCACATTGATATAAGCATTACAAGATGTTAAATAAAGATTTAAAGGATGATCCAAAGTAATCCCAAGTATTCATTACAAGGCACCTAAATATGTCATACAAGATGTAGATAAATAATATGATTAACGTTCAATAATGATTAGGGTTTCTATAGTTTTAAGGGGTTTTTGATAAGTAACAATTTACAAAGTAATTATTTTACATTTTTAATTCATTAGAAGAATTATATATGTAAACATTTAGAAATGAATCAATATATATCAAAGTTGATGTTCAATAAGTAATTATATTTTCTTGGTAACAATATATTTGTATTTTCTATAAGACGTGAAATAAGAATAATATTTATAATAAGTTTGTAATATTTATATAAAAATAAAGTCTCATAGCTAAATAAATAAGCACGTTTCAAACAATAATTTATACTTGTTACTTGAACAAATAATGATTTAGTGAGTTATAACGATATCAATGTCTATTTTATAAGTAAAATAATTTAAATATATTATTTGAACGATTAATGATTAGTAAGTTAAAACAATATTTTTAGTCTAACTTATAAGAAAATAATAAAAATGTATTATTTGAACGAATAATGATTAGTAAATTAAAACAATATTTTAAGTCTAACTTATAAGAAAATATTCTAAATATATTATTTGAACCAATAATGATTTAGTAATGAAACAATATTTAAAGTCTATTTTATAAGAAAATAGTTTAAACATATTATTTGAACAAACAACTAGTTAGTAGATTAAAACTATATTTTAAGTTTAACTTATATGAAATAATCTAAATATATCGTTTGAGCAAATAATAATTTAAATAGTTAGTCAACATAAAATTCCATTTTTTATAAAAATTTAACTAATTATATTCTTTTTTTAACAAAATTAAATAACATGTTAGGTTATTATAAGAAAATAAATTTTCAGAAAATAATTGTTAGCCTTAAAATAACTAGAATTTATAGAATGGATTTTTAGAATTTTTAAAATTTTTATATAATTTTGTATAGGCTGAAAAACTTCTAAAAAAAATTAATGAGGTTACCCGGGGTCGAACCCGGACCTCAATGTTGGAGATGGACATGGAACCGGTGAACCAGGCATACAGCCGCGGTTATCAACGGTTTCGATTAAATTTAAACCTAATTCCAAAGACTCCCCCCCCCCCAACCAAGAACCCTAGATCGGTGTAACCCAAAATCAAACATCAGATTGTTGTTAGTATTGAAATTAAGCATGGCTTTTTAATCCCTGAATGAAATCGAATGAGTGTGTGATCTTAATTACCTGAATTGATGTCAATCGATTAGAACAAGATCAAAGAACATCACGACTGCCTTGAAGTCAATTCAATATTCAAATGTTGTTTTTAATCCATTAACTTTGCAGGTAGAATCCAAGGACGATGGTAAGCAAAAGCCCTCTATCAATTCGATTTAATAGAGTTCCGAACATGAATTCCCGTTGAGTTGCAGGTCGCGAGTTGTATTGTTGCTCGTTGGTGTTGGATTTGGGTTTTCCAGGTGAAATTGGGAGTTGTAAGCGTTTAGGAATAGATAGGTCGATCGTTTAGGTTCGATTAATTGGGTTATCATGTGGATTAAATGTTCGAACGTCCATAGGGTTTATGGCATCGGTTATGCTCTCGGTGGAGCTTCGTAACCGATGCTTTAACTCGTTTATTTGATGATTAACGGTTCTAATCAAGTTTCAAAAGAGTTTGGTAACGGTTTTGGACTAAAAATCGATTAAATTTAAAGGTTTTTGGGGTCGCCGGAGCCGCCGGAGCTCCGCTGGCTAATGCTAATGGCCGGAAAACGGGGTTTAAAAGGGGGAAAGGGGTTTGGTTTTAATAATTTACACAACAATCCCTGTAGTTTAGAAGTTAAACATCTTATATCTTAAACTTTGTTTAAGGTTTATAAATTAACAAAAACTAACCCTTGACTTTTAATTAAAGTTTAATGCATTTTAAGTTTAATAATTTTTATAGAATTATTATTATTAATAACAATATCATTATTATTGTTATTATTCTTTGTTATTGTTATAATCATTATTATTATGATTATTATTATTGTTTATATCATTATCATTAATATTATTATTAATAGTGTCATTATTATAACAACAATAATAGTTATTATTTTATTTAAGATTATTAACACCTTAAATTTTATAATAATAAACAAACATTATAACACTTATAATGTTATTATTATTATATTAATTTGTTAATCACCAAATATGTATAACAAACCCTAAGGTTTCAAAATGGCATAAAAGGCCCTTTTAAGATTTAATAAAGTTTACTTTTAATTTAAGACGAAATTAAGAGATGTCACAGTCTCCCCAACTTAAAAGAATTTCGTCCCGAAATTAAAATGAACTTAGAGGAACAAAGGATTTATAATGAAAGGTAAGTGTTCAACGAACAGTGTTTGACGTTTGATTACAAATGGAACGTTTCCCTATATTGAATCTTACAAGATTCTTAACATAATAAACGCGAGACGTTTTGAGATGAAACGTTGGAAAACGATGACAAGTTATCGTGGTTCCTTGGATTTATAAGTCACAACTTCTAGAATAATGATGTCTAGAAATCAATAAAAGGCCAACAATGATAAGAAAGGTTAACCGTCAGGATTTAAGAATCCCAAACGTCACTATATGAAACGATCTTAACGCATACCTTGTGAATATGTATCTCCCCTTTGACCAATCATCGGTCTAAGAATAATACGATATGCGAAGATTTTGGAATAAGTTCGCGACGATGGTTAGGAACATTATTAAAAGCAAAAAAAAAATGAATTGATCATCAAGATTAATGAGCGATGTTTAACGACATACCACGGTATACGACTATTTGAGATAGATACAATCCAATGTCTCGACCCGTTAACCCACATGAGTCAATATGAAATCAGTTAATCGATCTATATTGCACCATTTGTCATCATGGCTTCTAAGATAAGAGGCACTTAGTGATGAAACGTTAAACAGGAGATTCATAGGAACACGAATGTTAGGCTTTGTCATAAGTGAAGGTAAGACACTTGGACATATACCAGGTTATGTCTTTTCTTTTATGCCAAACCCTTGACTACAAGTTACGAAGTTTATGAACCTCCACGTTACAATGTAAGTAATAACGAGTCTCGTTAGTCGAAACCAAGATAGAGTTTTAAAGATTTCTAAGGTTGAGGGTTCAAAAGCGATTCAAGAAATAACGCAAACAATAAGACATGCATTTGTAACCATGTTTTGCAAGGTAACAAATTTCCAAATATAGTTTGCATACGTAATTCATCAAACCCATAAGTACAGTCGAGAACATTAGTATGACTAGAAAGACATAATCACAAGTTGATAACGTCTTTATTTAGTAGAAAGATTGTTTAAGAAGGCTACCATCACACAATCATATGTTGATGACTACTCAAAATGGAAGTTGATAAGTAAGGAATAAATGGTTCGATGTAGCTAGATCGAGTTAAAACATGAAGATAAAGGGAAATAATCGTTTTAAAAATTTTAAATGCTCCAAGCTCGGAATCAAAATCAACCTAGAGTGATCGGGTCTCTTTTCAAGTTCAAAATCATGCTTTGGCTTGATAGGTCCAAACACTAACATTGGTTCACCCTTCAAGTTTCTACATATTTCTTGTCACTTGATTAAAACCTTGGTAAGTTGGAGATCAAGAAATGAGAATAGTCATCAAGGTGTGGTTTTCACTCCTAACTTGATAGTGTATTCCCAAGGTATGACCACTAACTTACCAATCAAAAAGTTCATCCCAACTCCTTGTTGAGGATCCACAGAAAAAGACGAGGTAACTCACCATTAAGGTAAGGGAAATCACTCCTATCTTAACGGTGAAGTTTTACAAAAACAAAATATAACAAGATGAACTTCTTCATCAAAATCCAGAATCACTCCTACTTTGATGAAGTCGTCTCATTTGAGCAAATACAATTCATAAGATGATATTATCATCAAGGTATGGAATTCACGCCTATCTTGATGATTGAATTTCATATAGCAAGAAAACAATCGAAGATTGACATTTGTCACCAAAGTACGGGTTTCAATCCTATTTTGGTGAGATCATGTCATTTGTGAAATGCCATTCCAAAGAAAATAATTGAAGTCAATCCTCGGGATAAGGAAATCACCCCGATCCAGAGGATGAAATTTTATAAATCACAATTGGAACCCATTTATCGAAACGAATAGAGAATCATCAAAGTAAGGGAATCACCCCTGTTTTGATGAGTTAGAATCATTTAGAAGATACGGGTGTTCTTAGTCATAGGTTGACTTGCAAACACTTGCATCTCTCACGGTGCAGACGGTACGGAGTTTGACTTAACGAAGAAAGGAAAATAATATCAATTAGAAATTCGGGAAGATTTCAAGTTACATCAATGTAACAAAGAAAAAAAATCATGCTTACAAGCTTAAGATCAAAGTTCAAGATAACAGAAGTTGTTGTGGTGTTCAAATCTTGGATGGTTACAATCGGGAAGACGAAATCAAGAGCAGGAAATTATTCAACACCACAATGAGATGTGAACATTCGATTCACAATCGAAAGGAGTACATGGACTTCTCAAGATATGAGGTCAACCATAGCCTTATTGAAGACACGCGTACTTATAAGTGATCACTCATCTCAAGGGTTTCGAGTCAAGTAAATGGATTCAATGATCGAGTCAAATCGCCATTTACACTTTGCCTAGACAAAGTATCCCGAGATGTAAGAATTCCACCTATAGCATTGCATGTTCTTGGTTATGGGACACATCCTTAAGAAGACTTGAGAATCATAAGTAACGGTTTAAAGTTTTTGATGACCATTCGGTTTAGATTCCCAATATCTTTGGTATATTAAGATCCATGTTCACGTTGGTCAAGATATAGAAATAGTCACATGAAACGCTCAACGTGTAACGGTGTTTAAACGTAAGAGTTGAAATGTAGGTTGGGTTCAATATTAACAGGAACATTGTGTATAATAAGAATGAAGAGATACCAGTTCAAGGAATCAAAGATTTTTAAGATACAAGAGGATGGTTCCATTTGGTAACGCATTACCATTTGGAATCGTTGACACGTCAAGGTAAATTGACCCATTTGCCATAGAGACTTGTGTATGTTGACCATAGTTTATCACTCATCCCAGAAATCCCCAGGTAAGCATAACTGGTCTCACAATGAGATTTATACGATATGCTTGCCTTAGCCCGAAGGCCTTTTGCCAGGAAATCCAGAATACAGGTGTCTATGTGTCACACAAATTTCTTTGGTTTATGAAATCAAAACCTTGATGAGATTTTCATAGATTAGACATAGAGTCTAAGGATCTAAACCCACGATGATAGTGTAGATTCTACATGTCGCCGAGAATAGGTTTAAGAAGTTCATTTGTCGGGAGAGTCAAAGAGTTAAAATTAAGTAGGGAGACAAGTAACTAAGTTTAAACATACATAAGGTAATCTTAAGCTAAGGCATCAAGTTGCACAAAAGACATAGCATTATGTAGCATGTAACAATATATATATTTCCAAGAATATAAATATTATTCTATGAGGTTCATGCATAAGCTATAGTCTAGGTCACCATTTCTAATAACCTAAATCCCTATAGTTATGGGCTCTGATACCAATCTGTCACACCCCAACCTTGACGGCGGAAACGTCGAGGAGTGAGAGTTAAGATCGTTCACAGCCACATAACGCTATTAATAATCCAAATATAATTTAAACATAAGTTTCAATTGTATCATTACAAACATAAGTTTCAAAGAAATTAAAAAATAACATAGAATGTAACAAATCATTCTTATTTCATTTATTTAACTAGGTCCATTCCTAGATGTGCAAGCTTCAAAGAGTAGATCACACACTTGAGGTATTCCTGAAACATGTTAAAAATAAAAGGTCAACATAAAAATGTTGGTGAGCATTCCATAGTTTCAATACATAAGTATATAAAAGATGGCAATTCAAGTCATAAGTTAGTGAATAAAGTGATTAGGGATGTTATGAACAATGCAACAATCAAACCTCGACAATGTTTTACAAGTCTTAAAGTTTAAAAGTATATACGATCAGCTAAGTGTGCTTGGATCAACCAAAGCAGGCTTGTCTTACCCATAGATCTATGACTTCGCTGGGCTAGCAATAGTTAATGATTGTACATATAACGCCATAACATGGTAACCACAAAAGTTCAACTAACCACAACTTTGCATGATGAATTGCCATAAAGATTACAAGTCTCAAATAAGTTTACAAGTGCAATGATAATAAATTAACATGTTTCACCCCAAAGTGTGAAAATAAGCAAAAAGGGGTATGGAAATAGTCACATTGATATAAGCATTACAAGATGTTAAATAAAGATTTAAAGGATGATCCAAAGTAATCCCAAGTATTCATTACAAGGCACCTAAAATATGTCATACAAGATGTAGATTAATAATATGATTAACGTTCAAATAATGATTAGGGTTTCAATAGTTTTAAGGGGTTTTTGATAAGTAACAATTTACAAAGTAATTATTTTACATTTTTAATTCATTAGAAGAATTATATATGTAAACATTTTAGAAATGAATCAATATATATATCAAAGTTGATGTTCAGTAAGTAATTATATTTTCTTGGTAACAATATATTTGTATTTTATATAAAGACGTGAAATAAAAATAATATTTATAATAAAGTTTGTAATATTTATATAAAAATAAAGTCTCATAGCTAAATAAAATAAGCACGTTTGAAACAATAATTTATACTTGTTACTTGAACAAATAATGATTTAGTGAGTTATAACGATATTCAATGTCTATTTTATAAGTAAAATAATTTAAATATATTATTTGAACGATTAATGATTAGTAAGTTAAAACAATATTTTTAGTCTAACTTATAAGAAAATAATAAAATGTATTATTTGAACGAATAATGATTAGTAAATAAAACAATATTTTAAGTCTAACTTATAAGAAAATATTCTAAATATATTATTTGAACCAATAATGATTTAGTAATGAAACAATATTTAAAGTCTATTTTATAAGAAAAATAGTTTAAACATATTATTTGAACAAACAACTAGTTAGTAGATTAAAACTATATTTAAGTTTAACTTATATGAAATAATCTAAATATATCATTTGAGCAAATAATAATTTAAATAGTTAGTCAACATTAAAATTCTATTTTTTTTATAAAAATTTAACTAATTATATTCTTTGTCTTAACAAAATTAAATAACATGTTAGGTTATTATAACAAAATAAATTTCAGAAAATAATTGTTAGCCTTTAAAATAACTAGAATTTATAGAATGGATTTTTAGAATTTTTAGAAATTTTTATATAATTTTGTATAGGCTGAAAAACTTCTAAAAAAATTAATGAGGTTACCGGGGTCGAACCCGGGACCTCAATGTTGGAAGATGGACATGGAACCGGTGAACCAAGGCATACAGCCGCGGTTATCAACGGTTTCGATTAAATTTAAACCTAATTCCAAAGACTTCCCCCCCCCAACCAAGAACCCTAGATCGGTGTAACCCAAAATTAAACATCAGATTGTTGTTAGTATTGAAATTAAGCATGGGGCTTTTAATCCCTGAATGAAATCGAATGAGTATGTGATCTTAATTACCTGAATTGATGTCAAATCGATTAGAACAAGATCAAAGAACATCGCGACTGCCTTGAAGTCGATTCAATATTCAAATGTTGTTTTTAATCCAATTAACTTTGTAGGTAGAATCCAAGGACGATGGTAAGCAAAAGCCCTCTATCAATTCGATTTAATAGAGTTCCGAACATGAATTCCCGTTGAGTTGCAGGTCGCGAGTTGTATTGTTGCTCGTTGGTGTTGGATTTGGGTTTTCCAGGTGAAATTGGGAGTTGTAAGCGTCTAGGAATAGATAGGTCGATCGTTTAGGTTCGATTAATTGGGTTATCATGTGGATTAAATGTTCGAACGTCCATAGGGTTTATGGCATCGGTTTTGCTCTCGGTGGAGCTTCGTAACCGATGCTTTAACTCGTTTATTTGATGACTAACGGTTCTAATCAAGTTTCAAAAGAGTTTGGTAACGGTTTTGGACTAAAAATCGATTAGATTTAAAGGTTTTTGGGGTCGCCGGAGCCGCCGGAGCTCCGCCGACTAATGGCCGAAAAAACAGGGTTTAAAAGGGGGAAAGGGGTTTGGTTTTAATAATTTACACAACAAGTCCCTATAGTTTAGAAGTTAACATCTTATATCTTAAACTTTGTTTTAAGGTTTATAAATTAACAAAACTAACCCTTGACTTTTAAATTAAAGTTTAATGCATTTTAAGTTTAATAATTTTACAAATTATTATTATTAATAATAATATCATTATTATTGTTATTATTCTTTGTTATTGTTATAATCATTATTATTATGATTATTATTGTTGTTTATATCATTATCATTAATATTATTATTAATAGTGTCATTATTATAATAACAATAATAGTTATTATTTTATTTAAGATTATTAACACCTTAAATTTTATAAATAAACAAACATTATAACACTTATAATGTTATTATTATTATATTAATTTGTTAATCACCAAATGTATAACAAACCCTAAGGTTTCAAAATGGCATAAAAGGCCCTTTTAAGATTTAATAAAGTTTACTTTTAGTTTAACGAAATTAAGAGATGTCACAATTCTATCTTCAGCTTAGACTCAGCCACTTTCTTGGCATTTTTCTGGCTGCCTTAGCTCTGCTTCTTCTGGCTTTGGTGGTCAGGGTTTGATCATCATTGGTAGGAGAGGGTATAATTACCTGGTTCTTCCCTGTGATGGTCTCCATGGTTGCATCATTCTTTGACTCATAAGAAGCTAGGTCAGCAGATGGAACCTCTTTCTCTTCAGTACCACACCTTGGTTGTCTTATAGACTCATAGGAGTGTGGTGGAGCAATTTCATTGGTTCCCAACCCATCTTTGTTTTGGTAACAATTTTTTAAGTGAGAGGATGATGCAAGAATGGCTTGGAAGTTTTGCTCGGAAATAGCATACTTCTTGGCTTGAGCCTCACCTGTGACAAGCTGGGCTTGAGCCTCAGTCAATTTGGATATTAAATCCTTTATTTGAGTCTTATAGTTTGTGTGTTCGTGTTTTAATAGGGACACAATTTTCTCTAACTCTTCAATTTATCTTTAATAGTCAGATTCTGCCCTTTTAAAATCAGATTTTAAAACATTTAAAGACTCAATATCGGATTTAATCTCTATATTGTAGTCCTGATACAATTTAACCTTAGCAATACATGCAGGAGTACATAGATGTTCATATACCTTATTTTCATCTGTTCCGGCCATGAGTGCTTGAGCAGGAGTCACATCATGTACCATGAAGCTCCAGTCAACTTCTTGAGCCATTGCAGCTGTTTCTGATGACTTTCCGGTGGGCTTTGGTAGATGGATGTGTGGAGGCCTGTGGGGTTCCCAAATTAGACTTGGGAGCCTTGCATTCCCTTGCAAAATGACCAAGTTGGTTACAGTTGTAACATTTGGCCTTAGTTTTGTCAAACCCAAATTTGCTGTTGATTGGGTTCTGGGGAAACTGCCTTCCAGTTCTCTTAAAGAACTTCTTTACCCTGTAGGTTAACAGAGCCATTTGTTGGACTATGTCCATGTATTCCACGTCATCCGAGCTGAAGCACTCTAGATCATCAAAGCAATATTGATAATCATTTGAGTGTCCACTTCCTGAGACAAAAGCACAGCTGTCCTGAAAGGAGCTTTGTTGAGCTTGTTGAGACCTTAGAGTCTCAAGAAATGTGATGTATGGCCCAGAAGAACAAGATGGCTGCTGGGTGTAAGTGAGGTATTGTTGAGGCTGGGAGGTTCCTGAGCCTTCAGCAACCATTAAAGCGTTGCTAGCAGGAAGACTCAAGGGTCTGCTTGTCACTCTCCATTTCCAAACGGTATCCATCAAGGATCCCATAGAGTTTAGTCATGGTGAATGTATTCACGTTCTCTGTTCTCTTGATAGAGACACAGTAGAATGTCCACTCATTGGGTAATGCACTCATGAACTTTCTTGTAATGTCTCTAAGTTCATTAGCAATTCCCACAGATTGAAGGGAAGAAATGAGATCCATGTACCTGAAGTATTGCTGGCTAAGTGTCTCTCCAGCAACGTAGGTGAAGTTCTCGAACTGCTGCTTCAGTGAGTCCTCCTTGGAGTCATTTGAGCTTGAATACATTTGAGCAAGCGCATCAAATAGTTCTTTGGCAGACTTGCAATGCTCAAACCCCACCATGATGGAGTTGGGAATTGCAGTCATGAGAACGGTCATAGCATTGCTGTCACTGTCCAGCTTCTTCCGGTCCTCATCAGAATAATCTTCAACAGCTTTCTCAATCATGGCACCGTTTCCACTAGCTACCTTTGGCTTATACGGGCCATTGACAATGGATTGCCACATCTTATTGTCTTGATACCTGATGAAGCCTTCCATTCGTCTGCTCCATGACCTGAAGTTTTCAGGGGTGATGATGGGTGCTTTGGTCATCGTCCCCATCTCTACTTCAGATTTGTTGAGGGCCATTTTGAGTGTGGTATAAGGATGAGTGAAAACAAGTTGATTAGGATGTTAAGATCTCACAATCAAGAGCCTAAAAGCTCTGATGCCAATTGCAGGATCGGGTTTGTCACTTAAACACTTGGATTTCTCTTAAACTCACTTATAGAACACTCAAATCAGATGAAGTGGAGTCTTTTTAAAGAGTTGATAATAATATAATAAGTAACAAAGAACACAAAGAAATAATTTTCAAGGCACTTGTATATATTACTTCTCAACTCAAAGTATTACAAGACTCTTACAAGCATAGAACATGAGTTACAATGAGAACTATATATACTAGATCCTACAGCCGGATATACTTTGATACCAGCTGGAAACCTAAGACTAAAGCATATACTACAATGCTAAAGTTAAGGTATCTTAGATAAAGTATTATCTAAGATATGGTAGTCATGACATGTCCATGACTTACCTTTTGTCACCAACTAAAGATGACAACTGTACTAACTTATAAAGGTAAACAGTGGAATAAAGTATGGTCAACTACATGGCTTTTGAGAAAACGCCATGCAGTATCTCAGAGGTTGTAGCGGAGTGTCAGGGAGACCATACTTATGTCCACTGGTTAATAGTAGTGTCTTCCGAAGTAAGTTGGCTTCGGAGAACAAGTTCTTCCGAAGCCACTTATACTTCGGAAGAGGCTTCTATACTTTCAGGCTTGAGGACTTCTATACTTCGGAAGTTGACTTCTGATCTGTCATTCTAAGTCTTGATCTTCGGAGTAAGTTCTTTGTCTTCGGAAGTTGGAGTTTTCCTTCGGAAGTTAGTTTACACTTTTGTCTTCGGAAGAGCTCCTTTTTTCTTCGGAAGTTCCACACTTAGCTTTGGAAGTCCTTTATTAGTTGTACAAAATAGTCTAAGTGATTTGGTTTTGGTTGCACCAGCCTTTCTAGATCCAATAGCTTTGGTCTAAGAAGTTGTAGTAAAGGCTTTCTATTATCTCAAGAGCTTAAAGGTGTTATTATGCTGATGATATGGTAGGATTGTTATGATCATTTGAACCATGTTTTTCTCAATGCAATGACATATATGCCATAGTTGATGCAGGTGTCTGTGATGCCCCTCTGTCCGGTGATATGGATGTTATTTTCTGGTTCAATGCCCTACCCTGATGCAACTATTTTTCTTGAATGAGGCTGTGAGGAGACTATTGGTTTTTTCCGCATGTGATTTCAAACAATTGCATAAGTTAACTGTTTCTTTGAATATGTTGAAGAGGTTATGATGATTAAAATCTGAATACTCAATTTGGCGTGGCAGAATTGGATGGGGCAGGTCATTTCTAAACTTGCATCCTCCATTGCAGCCAATTGTGTTACATATCTGAGCCTATTGTTTGTTTATGTGTTAGGTTATTGCAAAATCTTGGTGGTGTTTTCAAATGATGGTGTATCTGATAAGTTACATGTTCTTTAGAATTGTTTTATTATGTTAATTCATTTTGAGGTTTCAGAAATGGTTTGAAATGACAATGGTTTTTCATTGTTGGCCATTTCAAACAACTTTCTAAAGGGTAATAGATTCGCTGAATGTCGGGAAGGCTGTTAATATGTTATTCGAGATGAATCTAAATAGACTTCATATGAATAGAAATTGGTCTTGTTGTTGAAACTTGATTTGTTCTTGATGGGAGTTAAATTCGGTTGGGTTGTTCAATTTGGCATAAAAGTTGTGATGGCATTGATGTAATGATACTAAATCTGTTATTCGGTTATTTTAGATTTACAGAACACATAGCAGCTTTGTTAACAAATAAAAGTTGTGATGTGTGACACCCTACACATATCCCACATCGGTCATGGACAGGAGAGATTCCTGGTTCATAAGGAATGTCCTGCCTCTAACATCAACAACGCGTTTTGGGCGTATTGGCTGTGGATGAGAGGAGAACTCCACAGTTAAGCGTGCTCAGGTGGGAGCAATCTAGGGATGGGTGACCTCCCTGGGAAGTTTTCACCCGGGCAACCAAAAGCAAATCCGTGAGCTTCTTGTGGGCAAAGCGGACAATATTGTTGGTGTGAGGGGCCGGGTGTTACAGAATGGTATCAGAGCCACTCCTTTGCCGTTCGGGATGTGGGACATACCTCACCAAGGATGGTGACTTCTCAGGCTCATCGAGGACGATGAGTCCAAACAGGGGGTGCTTGTGACACCCTACACATATCCCACATCGGTCGTGGACAGGAGAGATTCCTGGTTCATAAGGAATGTCCTGCCTCTAACATCAACAACGCGTTTTGGGCGTATTGGCTGTGGATGAGAGGAGAACTCCACAGTTAAGCGTGCTCAGGTGGGAGAAATCTAGGGATGGGTGACCTCCCTGGGAAGTTTTCACCCGGGCAACCAAAAGCAAATCCGTGAGCTTCTTGTGGGCAAAGCGGACAATATTGTTGGTGTGAGGGGTCGGGTGTTACATGATGGCATTGACGTGATGATCAGACAATGTGCGTTTATTTGAGCTTTGTTTTAACTGGTCTAACACGCGCGCAACGCACGCATGGGTTCCAACTAGTTATCCTGAAGAACAAAAAATATAAAGTAAATAAAGTTTGAAGATTTGGATAAAGAACCATACCAAGAGCAAAGTAAACAAGCTATTACTTCCTCTACTTAACATAATTCCGTTGACTTGAATTAGTCAAATAAAACAAGCTGCTCAATATTATTAATATAAACACGTGTTAATTAAAGATTCAAACGGAGGGACAGGAGACACCATAAACTAGAGTTGTACAAAAAGTTCGTGGCTCGAAGTTCGCTCGAGAAAAGCTCGAAAAAGATCGATCGGAAAAACTCGTATTTAAACGAGCCGGCTCGGCTCGGCTCGAATTCTAAACGAGCCGAACTCGAGCCAGGGTTAGCTCGGTTCGAGCTCGGCTCGCTCGTGGCTCGTTCGTTGGCTCGGCTCGTGACTCGGTGCATATAATATATGTATATATATATTTATATTTATATAGTATTATTATTATTATTACTACTTACTATTATTATGATAATTATTTTATATTAAAATTTTAAAAAGGTGTCCTTAAAATAAAAATAGATTTTTTTAGAAACATTAAGTATTTGTGATTAAAAATACATAACTTGATAGTAAATTTTTTATATTCAAAATAATGATCTTTGTTCTCTTATGTACTGAGTACCCAACAAAATGTAAAAGTCATCATATATTTTTTTTGTGTTTTTTTTATCAATTAATGTGAAAAAATAAAAAATAAAAAATTTAAATCGAGCCGGCTCGAATGAGCCACGAGCTGGCTCGAGCTTTTTTCACGAGCCGAACTCGAGCCGGTGTTTTGAGCTCGTTAAATTTTCGAGCCGGCTCGGCTCGATAAGCTTCGAGCTCGAGCTCGAACACATCCTGGCTCAGCTCGGCTCGTTTACAGCCCTACATCAAACCACCCATCATATCCTCCCACTAGGCAAGTTTATTATAGAAACTCAACAACCCCTCCTCACCATTCTTCATCATGTTATCATTAGTGACCGACAATGTTACTAGCCTCGGATCGAATCGGCGAATCTGACTGGCCGAACCAGGAATCAGATGGGCCATCGGTCCGCTCCACCCAACTCGTTTCTTTTCAAAAAAACCGGCAGTTCGAACCGGTTTGGCGGTTAGACCGGAAACCGGGTCGGAGAAGATTTTCAATTTTTATTTTTTATTTTTAATATTTGTGGATTTTAATGTGTTTAACGAGTAGGTCGTATGATGAATTACAGTGTAGGATATATAATTATTGTTAGTTTTATTTATAACTATAAAATATACATATGAAATACTTATATTGAATCTTTCTACTCTAATAAAAAATTATCTAAGAGAACACATGTCAACACCATATTCTTCCTTATATTTTTTTCCGGCTTCTATCTCTTATTTAATAATTACATTAATTACTAATAATATAATTTAGATTTTCTTATATTTTTTAATAAATTAAGCAAGAAATTTTTACTGATGTAATTTCTAATTAAGGAAATAATTTTTCATAAAATTAGAAAACTTTTTAGAATATCAAACTTTTTAAAAAATACAAAATATTATATAATTGTGTTTTTAAAAAGTAAATATTTATAAACAAAAAATAATTAAAATGAGAGTTATAGAAGAAAGTTTTTAGTATGATATTTTTTAACGTTTGTATTAAAATTAAAAAATTTTATTTTATTTATTATAAGAAGATTTCATCATATCTTATTTTCAAATTTGATTTATAATTAATAAATTTCATTCTATTTAATATTTATTTATTCAACCCGTGTAATCCACGGGGTTTAATAGAGCTAGTTGTATATAAAAACTGTATATATACATAGATGATGGATCCTAAGAAAACCAATATTATATGAAAACTAAAGAAAACCATGAAAACGGTCACATAACTTATAAATATTTTATCACTACCCTTTATTTTGTGTGTATATATAATTTGGGTATGGATCAAATAAAAAACCGTAGCATGGTTTTACATATGCGTCACATATAGGTTACAATATAGGTTACGTATACGTAACCATTTTTCATTCAACATATAATTTAGGAATTATGTTATTGGTTTTAGTGGTTTTTTTTAGTTTTCATATAACTATTCGTTTTCTCAGGACCATCCCCTATATATATATACATATATATATATATATATATACACAAATATATATATTATACATATATATATGTATATATATGTATGTATATATATATATACATATATGTTATATGTTATATATGTATGTATATATATATATATACATATGTGTATATATATAATATATAGATTATATATCTATATATCTCTATCCTCTCTTCTCGATCTTATATATACTCTCTGTCCTCTCTATCTCCCCCATCTACGTCACATCTATCTATCTATACATCTCTATCTATCCGTATATCTCCCCCCCCCCCACATTATCTCTCTCTATCTCTCTCTATCTCTACTCTCTCTCCTCTCTCTCTCTCTATCTCTCTCTCTCTCTCATCTCTCTCCTCTCTCTCTCTCCTCTCTCTCTCTCTCTCTCTCTTCTCTCCCACGTTCTATATCTACGTATATATCTATATATATCTCCGTCTCTCTCTCCCTCTCTCTCTCTATATCCTCCCTATCTCTATCTTATAATCCATATCTATCTATCTCTCTCTCTACATACATCTATCTCTCTATCTCTACTATCTCTCTCATCTCTGTCTCTATCTCTCTCCCCTCCTCTCTTCTCTCTCTCTTCTCCTCTCTCTATCTCTCTCTATCTATGTAGTTATCTATATCTCCATACATATATCTATATATGTATGTATCTCTATTCATCCATATCTATATATATCTGTATATCTTATTATACATACAATATATATATATATACGTATATCCATACATAATATATATATATATATGTCTATATATCTATATATACTACATATATATATATATACGTATATACATACAATATTAAATTATAAATGTAGATCTATATATATATATCTATAGATATATATATTATATAGTATCATATATATATATATATCTATATACCTCTATCCTATATATATTATCTATATATCTATAATATATCAGATAATATATATATTATTATATACGTATCTATATATATATATATTACTATATTCTACGATCTATATATATATAATCTATATCACGTATATATATACATATATATAATACATTCTATTATATCATATGTATATTATATATGTACATATATCTATGTATATATACTCACATATATATATATAATGTAATATATATGATCTCTCCTTCTATCTCTCTCTCTATCTCTCTCTCTCTCTCTCTCTCTCTCTCTGTCTCTCTCCTCTGTCTATCTCTCTTTCCTTGTACTCTATCTATCTCGTCCTCTTATCTCCCTATAGCTCTACCTCTCGTCTCTCTCCTCTTCTCTCTCTCCGATTCTCTCTATATATGTAATAATATATATATTATATATATATATTTATATATATATAAGGATTGGGTTCAAATGAAAACCCTAAGTAATTGTGACATCGGTGGTAAATTTCCGTTACCAAACTCCGTTAGTTCCGTTAAGTCTTGTGTACACGTGTCGTGAGCACACACTAGTTGTCGTTTAACGTTGGTGACCTAATAATAATGAATAATGTTAAATTAATGTGAATCTAATTGATTATGTGATTATTGTGTTATGTTTATGTGTTTGCATGTTTGAAAATGTTAATTAGTGAAAAATTATGCGTTAATGCGAAAACATTAGCCTATTATTTATTCGTATGTCTTGTGTTTTGTAAGGATAAGAATATAATGAATTTATAAGTTTATATCTTTATATTATGAAGTTAAAAACACTTTACAAAGAGTTTAAAGCTTAGTTTTTATAAAATACAAATTACAAGGGCTAAAAGGGTAAATATGTAAATTAAAATTTAATAAAACAAAACCCTAGCCCCCAAGCCACCCCTTCGGCCGCGATCTCCCATCTAAACCCTCTCCATCATCGAAAATCAGCCAAGAACAAGTAATTTTGTGGGGTTTTTGGTTCGATTACATCAATATAACACTTAGGAAGCATCGATTTCAAGCAATTACAAGTTTAAAGGTTAGTTTTTTCACGTTTTTGTGAGTTTTCATAGTGGCCGAACCCTAATTCGTGAATTGGCATTCATGGAGTCGAAATTGATGTTGTATGCTGATGTTTATATGTTAGTTAGATTGTATACATGTTAGTTAACGTCGATTATGCAATGAATTATATGTTTCTAGGGATTTGATCATGAATTTTGGTGTTAAGCAAACCCTAATTCGAAAATGGCTTGATTATGGGTGAATGATGATTGTTTGATGAATGTGTGGTGATTAGTAAGTTGTATGAATGTTAGGAATCATGAATCTTGCAAGAAATTGATGATTTAGGGTTGATGTTCATAGGTTACTAATAATAGTAACTTTATTTGCATGAAATGTTGAATTATTGATGGATTGATGTTATGGATGTGTTCATGATGATGTATAGGTACTAGATTGTTGTTATGAATGCTAGAAATCTTTGAATGCATGTTGTTGGTTCATAGCTTGCCAAAAGTAGAAACTTTTGTGTATGAAGATGGTTAGATTATGGTGTTTAGGTGATGTTAGTCATGTTTAGATATTGTATGGAGCTTGAGATGGTATAATTATGTTGAATTCATGTATGCTTTGGATGTTTGATAGATTTTGGGATGTTCTTTCCCAAAAGGGAAACTTTATTTGTGTAAAGTTTGATGTATGATGATATGAACATGTTTGGGATATTAGGAGCATGTTAGTATGATCATGGATGAATTCTAAGGTGATGAATCATGTTGAATTAGTTGTATGGGATGTTTTGATTAATCATGGATGATATTTGGATTTTGGTGATCATGTATGAAGTTGGTGTGATTAGTTGCTAGGATATCATGTTTGGGTTTGGTGAGTAATGATTATGGTGTATGTTGAATGCTATGAGCATGGCTAAGATTTAAGTGTTATGTATGGATAATGTAGCATGTGTATGATACTATTGTATGTTAACCATGTATGTTATATGTTCTCATTGGCTTTATTTGAATTATAACTCATAATGTCACCAACGGGTCAAACGGGTCAACTAGGTCAAACGTGTCTATTTGTCTGGAAGCTTGAGTCTTTGGTTTTGGTATGATTAGGGTTTCACATGTCTTTTATTTACACGTACTTATGTACTCGCATGATCTAGGTAACCTTGAAGGTTGGCTATCCACTCGTTTCTCAAATAAACCCTAAGTACTCTTTGCATACATCAGGTGAGTTCATGCCCCACGCTTTATTTAATCTCTTTTGGGGGAGATAGCATACTGGTATTTACGAACGCTTTTAATATTTAAGTTGTGTATAATATTGATATAGTGCTATTTATCATGGGAAAAGTCCTCACACTTTCGAATTGTTAATATTTAATAGCGGGGAAACTTGGGTAGTACTACTGGGTCTGACGAGCCCCACCTGTGTGACTCGAGGTCAACCGGGTGCAATTTGTCCTATTGAACATTGTCACGACATGGTAAGTCGTGACAGGAGGCAACAACTATCACAGTCAGCTTCAATTGCGAAATCACTATGTATTAATATTTGATGTTAATAGACTAGCTATCTATTGCAATACACTGCTTATATATATATCACAACTGTTTATATGTTTACTGAACTCAAACTCTTGAACTCACCAACCTATGTGTTGACATTTTAGTATGCTTTTCTCAGGTCATTAAGCTGCTTGCCTCTAGGAGCACTCCACGGTTCACTTGCATACTAAGACTCGGTTTTCAAGACATTAGCATTTTAATGATTGTGGTTTACTATTTTGGGTTGGCACTTGTTTTGCCATATTTATACTTTTATTTGTTGAGTTGTTTTCAAAACGCTTCCGCACTGTTTCAAACTAAATCTTTGGTTGTTTTATTTACTTGTGGCATATAGAGTCGTTCTATGTAACTACTGACTGTGATCCTGGTTTGTTCACACGCCTCGCGGTAAAACCCCGCACGTGGATTTTGAGGGTGTGACAGATTGGTATCAGAGCCATTGGTTATAGGGAACTAGGTTGCATACACACTAGACTATAACCGCACACAGTTAGTTAGTTACCTGTACTTTATTTTCATCTACTGTATACTCATTGGCATACACGTCACACTATCTGCAGCATGGCATCGTCATCAAGAGCTTCTGGAAAACGACCTGCATCACCTGCGCGATCCGAGTCCCCACCTCCTGCACCTGTACCTGATGATGGACTCGACTGGCCTCGTTTTGATTATCCTCGAGGGGAGTTTGACTGGGATCAACCTTTCGCGTTGATGAAGCGTGACCCCCCAAGGGACTGGAGCTTTTATCCTAGGTTTGTCAACCACCTCATGTATAGGGAACGCGTGCCCGAGCCGAGACCCAGAACGAGAGGTAGCTCTGATTCAGCAGTGCCTTCACTACCCCGGACGGTGCAGTCTAACGAGCAGTTGATTGGTGCATTGGTGGCAGCATTAGACACAGAACAGCATCGAGTCAGGCGACTCATTAGCGACGTTTGTACACTACAGACCGAGGTGTACAACCTAAGGCATGGGATGGATGAGCTTGATGGGCGTCATGGAGAGACCCTAGACGGGTGCTACCAAATGAGGGACGGGATTGTAACCCTCAGTGGACGCGTGACTACTTGCGAGCAGAGGGATGCTGTGGTTGATGATAGGATTGCTGCTTTGGAGGCATAGCTAGCAGCACTCCAGATTGCTATGGCTCCTGCACCTGCAGAGGAACCTGAGGAGGAAGAACCTGAGGAGGAGGAGGAACCTGAGGAGGAGGAACCTGAAGAGGAGGAGGATGAGAGTGATGGATCTGATATTGTCGATTGATTTTCTTACATGACTTGGACTACCTAGTGTTTTCTTTGAAACCTATGTGGGAAGGGTTGTTTCCCACACGAACGACAAACTTAAATTTTGACATTGATGAATACATTGTGACTTATTTGCAATTTATTTACTTTGGTTATTATTTTTGTTATGAATGTTGTGGTTGTGATGATTTATTATTCCTTTATTGTTTATTGTACTTCAATGAGATAAATGTGTTTGATGTTACTCATTATTGTATTTGTGGATGTAAAGTGAACAATGGACGCACGTGGACGTGGTCGTGGACGTGGTCGTGGGCGCGGTCGTGGACGTGGCGCCGGAGACCATGGCGCCGGAGATCATGGCGCTGGTGCCGTTAATATGACCCCTGCTGAGTTAACTGCCCTGATTCAGGCAGCGGTGGCTGCTGCCCAAGCGGGACAGCCAGCAGGTAAACAATGATTGGAAAAATTAAACCGAATATCTTGCATAACCGTATAGGTTGTCTGATCAATAATTGTTGTGTTAAAGCAGGACCACCAGTATGTACTTATAAGTCCTTCATGGACTGTAAGCCCCATACCTACAGCGGCACTGAAGGCGCTGTGGGACTAGTACGCTGGTTCGAGAAGACGGAGTCCGTATTCTCCAAGTGCAACTGTCCACCTGCTGATCAGGTGAAATATGCCACCGGGACCCTGGAGGGTGCCGCCTTATCCTGGTGGAATGCCCAAGTTCAGATGTTGGGGCAAGCATTGGCTAATGGACTGCCGTGGGCCGAGTTCAAAACCATGATGACCGAGGAGTACTGTCCTCGCAACGAGGTGCAAAAGTTGGAGATAGAGTTCTGGCAACTGAAAATGCAGGGCTCAGAAATCGAGGCTTACACCACAGAACTCACGAGCTAGCAACATTATGCCCGGGAATGGTAAATGAGATGCACAAGAGGATCGAGCACTACATACGGGGACTTGTACCCGAAATACAGAGTATGGTAACTGCTTCTAATCCAGCCACCATACAGCAAGCCATTCAGTTAGCCCATAAGCTAACTGACCAAGCAGTGGAACAGGGTCGTCTACCCAAGCAGGGCGCCGTGGCAAGCGTGCCCGATAACAAAAGAAAGTGGGATGGTAGTAGTAACACCAAAGCATCATCATCTACAGGCGGTCAACCTCAGCCTCAGCAGCAACAACAACCGGTCCAACAACAACGGAGGTTCGACAACAATCGTAACTTCAACCAAACGACTGCAACTAATCAAGGACCCAGTGGTTATGGTGGAAGACACCCGAAGTGCAACCGGTGCAACTACCATCACGTGGGACGATGTGATAGCTTCAAATGTCAGCGATGTGGTAAAATTGGACACGCTGCGAAGGATTGCCGTGGTGAACTGGTTAGGAGGACGCAACAACCCCAGGAAACTCCTAAGGGTTGTTTTGAATGTGGAAAAGAGGGGCACTACAAGCGAAATTGCCCACAACTAAGGAGAAATGGAAATGGAACAATGGAAATGGACACAACAACAACAACAATAACAACAACAACAATGGTAACAACAACGGTGGAACTGGCAACGGTAATGGCGGTAATAAGGATGGAGCAAAAGGGAGAGCCTTCGTCATTGGCTCAGGTGAGGCTCTAAATGATCCTACAACTGTTACTGGTAGATTCTCTGTTAATGGTTGCTTTGCTACGGTACTATTCGATACTGGAGCTGATAGGAGTTTCGTGTCCTTAAAATTCTGTAGTCTTTTAAGTGATATACCCTCCGCCCTAGAATCTAAATACACCGTAGAGTTGGCTGACGGTAAACAGATTCACGTAACTCATATCCTTAAAGACTGTAAGATAGAGCTTGCTTGTCATACTTTCGTTATAGATCTTATGCCTGTTACTCTGGGGAGTTTTGATGTTGTGATAGGCATGGATTGGCTTTCTAGCAAGCAAGCAGAAGTTATATGTCATGAAAAGATCATACGAATTCCTGTTGATGACACAATTCTGACAGTCCGAGGTGATAAGAGTGGTGCTGTGATAGGCATCATCTCGTTCATGAAAGCTCAAAAGTTACTACGAAAGGGTCGTGTGGCTATTCTAGCACTTGTAACTGATAAGCAGGCGAAGGAAAGGAGAATGGAGGATATTCCCATAGTGCGCGACTTTCCAGAGGTGTTTCCAGAGGATCTTCCTGGATTACCACCTCATCGTCAAGTGGAATTCCAAATTGAGCTAACTCCCGGCGCAGCCCCGATTGCTAGAGCACCTTATCGATTAGCACCGAACGAACTACAGGAGTTGTCGTCACAACTCCAGGAGCTATTAGATAAGGGTTTTATTCGCCCTAGTACATCACCCTGGGGAGCCCCTGTCCTGTTTGTTAAGAAGAAGGATGGCACGTTTCGGATGTGTATTGACTATAGGGAGCTAAATAAAGTAACAGTCAAGAACCGATACCCTCTACCCCGTATCGATGACTTGTTTGACCAACTCCAGGGATCAAGTTACTATTCGAAGATTGACTTGAGAACTGGCTATCATCAACTCAGAGTACGCGAAGAAGACATTTCCAAAACCGCGTTTCGTACCCGCTACGGTCATTATGAGTTCTTGGTCATGCCTTTTGGGTTGACAAATGCACCTGCTGTGTTCATGGACCTCATGAACCGTGTGTGCAAACCCTACCTCGATCAGTTTGTCATTGTGTTTATCGATGATATACTGATATATTCCAGGATGAAGGAAGACCATGAGGAGCATTTGCGGATGATCTTAGAGCTACTGAAAAGGGAACAGCTGTACGCCAAATTCTCTAAGTGTGACTTTTGGATACGAGAAGTGCAATTCTTAGGTCATATTGTTAATGAGAAAGGGATACATGTTGATCCTGCCAAAATTGAGGCGATCAAGAATTGGACCACACCTAAAACGCCGAGTGAAATAAGACAATTCTTGGGATCAGCAGGTTACTATCGGCGATTCATAGAGGGATTCTCTAAGATTGCACAACCTCTCACAGCTTTGACTCACAAAGGGACCACATACAAATGGGGTGAAAGCCAAGAATCGGCTTTTCAATCGCTAAAGCAGAAGCTATGTACCGCGCCGATACTAGCACTGCCAGAGGGGACGGATGACTTCGTGGTGTATTGTGATGCATCCATTCAAGGCTTGGGTTGTGTCTTAATGCAGCGAGACAAAGTGATAGCCTACGCCTCGAGACAATTAAAAGTTCATGAGAAGAACTATACTACTCATGACTTAGAGTTGGGTGCAGTAGTCTTTGCCTTAAAGATTTGGAGACATTACTTGTACGGTACCAAGTGCACAATCTACACCGATCACAAGAGTCTTCAACATATCTTTGAGCAAAAGGAATTGAATATGAGGCAACGACGTTGGGTGGAGCTGCTAAACGACTATGATTGCGCTATTAAATACCATCCGGGAAAGGCGAATGTGGTTGCTGATGCCTTAAGCCGGAAGGAAACAGCTAAACCCAGACGGGTGCGAGCCTTACAGCTCACTATCAGTACTCAACTGGCTGAACAAGTTAAGGAGGCACAGGTAGAAGCTTTGAAAGCAGAAAACATTGGTTCTGAGTCGTTGAGGGGAATGGATAAACAGCTGGTCATGAAGGAAGATGGAATTCGATATTTCATGGATAGACTTTGGGTGCCTGCCTATGGAAATCTGAGAGACCTGGTTATGAGTGAGGCACACAAATCTAAGTATTCTATACATCCTGGATCCGACAAAATGTATCATGATCTGAAGGCGCACTATTGGTGGCCTAATATGAAAGCGGATGTGGCTACGTATGTGAGCAAGTGCTTGACCTGCTCGAAGGTAAAGGTGGAGTATCAAAAACCATCCGGACTATTGCAGCAACCCGAGATACCGATGTGGAAGTGGGAACAAATCTCCATGGATTTTATTACCAAGCTGCCCAGGACTAGTAATGGTTGTGATACAATATGGGTTATTGTGGATCGATTGACAAAATCTGCTCATTTTCTTGCTATAAAGGAAACTGACAAGATGGAGAAGTTAACCCGCCTGTACCTCAAGGAAATCGTTTCCAGACACGGTGTACCGATCTCCATTATCTCTGATCGTGACGCTCGTTTCACGTCACACTTCTGGCAATCATTGCAGAAATCTTTGGGAACACGATTAGATATGAGTACTGCTTATCACCCGCAAACGGATGGCCAGAGTGAGCGTACCATACAGACGTTGGAAGATATGCTACGTGCTTGTGTAATTGATTTCGGGAATAACTGGGAAGTTCACCTGCCATTGGTGGAATTTTCTTATAACAACAGTTATCACACTAGCATACAAGCAGCACCTTTCGAGGCTTTGTATGGGAGAAAATGTAGATCACCTGTTTGTTGGGCGGAAATTGGCGATAGTCAGCTAACTGGTCCCGAGTTGATTCATGAAACAACTGAGAAGATCGTACAGATACGGAACCGTATGGCAGCAGCGCGAGACCGACAAAAGAGTTATGCTGATAAAAGACGGAAACCTTTAGAGTTTCAGGTTGGTGACAAGGTTTTGTTGAAAGTTTCACCGTGGAAAGGCGTAGTACGGTTTGGCAAGCGAGGGAAGCTAAACCCGAGGTACGTTGGACCATTTGAAATAGTGGAAAGAATAGGTCCAGTGGCCTATCGTCTAGCCCTACCTGATTCGCTAAGTGGAATCCATGATGTATTTCATGTATCAAACTTGAAGAAATGCATAACTGATGAAACGATGGTCGTACCACTAGAAGAGGTTCAAGTGGATGAGCAACTACGTTTTATTGAAGAACCAGTTGAGGTGATGGACCGTGAGGTGAAAACACTTAAGCAGAGCAAGATACCTATTGTCAAAATCCGTTGGAATTCGCGACGTGGACCGGAATTCACATGGGAACGGGAAGATCAAATGAAGCTTAAGTATCCTCATCTATTCGAGAAGACGATGTCTGCAGACGAAGGTATTGATTTAAATTTCGGGACGAAATTTCTTTCAACATGGGGATGATGTGACAACTCATCCAAAACTCACTCGATTTCGATTTCTGTGTGCCAATGCAGTAGACCAGTGATGGAACACTCTCACCATGTAACGCAATTTTCGGGACGAAAATTCTTTCAACATGGGGATAATGTGACATCCGGTAAATTTCCGTTACCAAACTCCGTTAGTTCCGTTAAGTCTTGTGTACACGTGTCGTGAGCACACACTAGTTGTCGTTTAACGTTGGTGACCTAATAATAATGAATAATGTTAAATTAATGTGAATCTAATTGATTATGTGATTATTGTGTTATGTTTATGTGTTTGCATGTTTTTAAAATGTTAATTAGAAAATTAATCGCGTAACGCGAAAACATGCCTATTTATTCGTATGTCTTGTGTTTTTGTAAGGATAAGATATATAATGAATTTTATAAGTTTATATCTTTATATTATGAAGTTAAAAACACTTTACAAAGAGTTTAAAGCTTAGTTTTTATAAAATACAAATTACAAGGGCTAAAAGGGTAAATATGTAAATTAAAATTTAATAAAACAAAACCCTAGCCCCCAAGCCACCCCTTCGGCCGCGATCTCCCATCTAAACCCTCTCCATCATCGAAAATCAGCCAAGAACAAGTAATTTTGTGGGGTTTTGGTTCGATTACATCTATATAACACTTAGGAAGCATCGATTTCAAGCAATTACAAGTTTAAAGGTTAGTTTTTTTCACGTTTTTGTGAGTTGTTCATAGTGGCCGAACCCTAATTCGTGAATTGGCATTCATGGAGTCGAAATTGATGTTGTATGATGATGTTTATATGTTAGTTAGATTGTATACATGTTAGTTAACGTCGATTATGCAAGAATTATATGTTTCTAGGGATTTGATCATGAATTTTGGTGTTAAGCAAACCCTAATTCGAAAATGGCTTGATTATGGGTGAATGATGATTGTTTGATGAATGTGTGGTGATTAGTAAGTTGTATGAATGTTAGGAATCATGAATCTTGCAAGAAATTGATGATTTAGGGTTGATGTTCATAGGTTACTAATAATAGTAACTTTATTAGCATGAAATGTTGAATTATTGATGGATTGATGTTATGAATGTGTTCATGATGATGTATAGGTACTAGATTGTTGTTATGAATGCTAGAAATCTTTGAATGCATGTTGTTGGTTCATAGCTTGCCAAAAGTAGAAACTTTTGTGTATGAAGATGGTTAGATTATGGTGTTTAGGTGATGTTAATCATGTTTAGATATTGTATGGAGCTTGAGATGGTATAATTATGTTGAATTCATGTATGCTTTGGATGCTTGATAGAGTTTGGGATGTTCTTTCCCAAAAGGGAAACTTTATTTGTGTAAAGTTTGATGTATGATGATATGAACATGTTTGGGATATTAGGAGCATGTTAGTATGATCATGGATGAATTCTAAGGTGATGAATCATGTTGAATTAGTTGTATGGGATGTTTTGATTAATCATGGATGATAATTGGATCTTTGGTGATCATGTATGAAGTTGGTGTGGATTAGTTGCTAGGATATCATGTTTGGGTTTGGTGAGTAATGATTATGGTGTATGTTGAATGCTATGAGCATGGCTAAGATTTAAGTGTTATGTATGGATAATGTAGCATGTGTATGATACTATTGTATGTTAACCATGTATGTTATATGTTCTCATTGGCTTTATTTGAATTATAACTCATAATGTCACCAACGGGTCAAACGGGTCAACTAGGTCAAACGTGTCTATTTGTCTGGAAGCTTGAGTCTTTGGTTTTGGTATGATTAGGGTTTCACATGTCTTTTATTTACACGTACTTATGTACTCGCATGATCTAGGTAACCTTTGAAGGTTGGCTATCCACTCGTTTCTCAAATAAACCCTAAGTACTCTTTGCATACATCAGGTGAGTTCATGCCCCACGCTTTATTTAATCTCTTTTGGGGGAGATAGCATACTGGTATTTACGAACGCTTTTAATATTTAAGTTGTGTATAATATTGATATAGTGCTATTTATCATGGGAAAAGTCCTCACACTTTCGAATTGTTAATATTTAATAGCGGGGAAACTTGGGTAGTACTACTGGGTCTGACGAGCCCCACCTGTGTGACTCGAGGTCAACCGGGTGCAATTTGTCCTATTGAACATTGTCACGACATGGTAAGTCGTGACAGGAGGCAACAACTATCACAGTCAGCTTCAATTGCGAAATCACTATGTATTAATATTTGATGTTAATAGACTAGCTATCTATTGCAATACACTGCTTATATATATATCACAACTGTTTATATGTTTACTGAACTCAAACTCTTGAACTCACCAACCTATGTGTTGACATTTTAGTATGCTTTTCTCAGGTCATTAAGCTGCTTGCCTCTAGGAGCACTCCACGGTTCACTTGCATACTAAGACTCGGTTTTCAAGACATTAGCATTTTAATGATTGTGGTTTACTATTTTGGGTTGGCACTTGTTTTGCCATATTTATACTTTTATTTGTTGAGTTGTTTTCAAAACGCTTCCGCACTGTTTCAAACTAAATCTTTGGTTGTTTTATTTACTTGTGGCATATAGAGTCGTTCTATGTAACTACTGACTGTGATCCTGGTTTGTTCACACGCCTCGCGGTAAAACCCCGCACGTGGATTTTGAGGGTGTGACAGTAATTGTGAGAACCATTTAACCCAATCACAACCATTGATTTAATATTAAAAAATCTAGATTCCCATTGAATGGTTAAGATGACATCAAGGGCATTTGTGTCATTTTGTAATCTGACTTTTCTTTCTTGGGAATCAAATACAACCACCCACCCCAACCCAACACACTCACACCAACAACCCTCACCACTATCACCCCACTGTCAGCCAACCCCTCGACACCCCACTGTCATCGACGGTGGCGCCTGTGAACGAGCGGAGAGGGTATTCTCCGATAGCGAGCGATGTCGAAGCTGGAGAGGGTGGCGCCTGTGAACGAGCGGTGGCGTCGGTGAGCCGTTGTCGAAGAGCTCGTCGCCGTAGGATGAATCGCCTTACAACGAACGATGTCGAAGCTGTAGAGGGTCGGACCATTTCGCTGTTGAGGGTCGGACCAACCGTTAGCAGTAACTCTAGCTCATCTGGGTCGGTTTTGAGTTGAACTTAAAATGGGTTTCAAGTGGGTTCCGGTGGGACTACCAACAGTTACTCCGGTGAGTTGTCGGTTGATAGCTCACTGACATTCTCCGTTGGTGGATCTCTCGTGGGGCTAAATCGGGTCACCGACGGTCGGAATCGGGTATGTCGAAATTTTCCGGTAGAGCTCCACTACATATCCGACGATTAACGTGCTTCCGACCGGCAATATTTGCCACTCCGGCAGGGTACTCAAGTCGGGTATGATGGCTCACCACTATTTCAAGATCTTGAAAATGGGTTCTGGTATGATGTTTTTACTTGAATTATAAACTTTAATGGTTGCTGCATTGTATGATTTCTTGATCTTCTAATGTTGATTTAGATCTTGGTTTTCCTTGTGGGTGTTGTTGTGAAGATGTTCTTGATTGTAATTGAAGATTCGATTACAGTTCATAAAAGTGGTATAGCATATTTTTTTAACATATGCTAGTTGTGTAGCATTTGATTACTAGTTGTGCCATTAAATTTTTTTTACAAAATCTGTACTATACCATTTTACATTGAAGTTTCAGATTGGTTTACATTAGTTTACATTGGTTTACATTAGTTTACAATAGGTTACATTGGTTTACAGTCTGTTTTTCGTGACAGTTTTGCTATAAGTTACAGCAGTATAACAATGTAACTTGATGTAATTGTGTACGAGTAATACTTTTTTTGATTTACATTGGTTAATATTTTGGGTTGTTTCGTTCCAGATGTAGTGCTAAATCATTAGGACTTGGTGTAATGTCATATGGTTTACATTTAAAAAACGTTTGTTTTACATTGGTTAATGATTCGTTTGTGTTTAAAGATCGTTTTACATTAGTTATATTGGTTTACATTGGTTTATATTAATGTAATGTCGTTTGGTTGTTGTAATGATTATACTAGTTTTAGTTGGAGTGGTGTAATATTATGTATTTAACAGTGTAACTAGATTTTTTTGTAACAACTTTGCTAAAGATTACATGAGTATAACATGTTGTAATGTCGTTTGGTTGTTCGGTTGTCGTAATGAGAATGTTGTTGTTAGTTGGAGTGGTGTAACACACGGTTGTAAAAGTTTGGTATAGTAGTGCAAGATTATATGATCTATTGTCGTTTGCAAGATAACATGAGAATTAACATTGTAATATGATGTAACTACATACGGTCCATATGGATGAAACTTTTTTTTGCAATACTATAGTAGAATTAAAGAGAAAAATATGATAAGTTTAATGATGAAATATTTATAAAGAAATTACAATTTATAAAAAAGTTATAAGTGTTTAAATAAAAAGGGGGTAAAGTTTTTAAATATAAAGAAAAGAGATATAGGGGGATATAGGGAGGACACTTGTCATGTTGTTGTTAAATCTGAATTTGATGGATTTGTTAAATTACATTTATGCCCTTTTCTATTAAAAAAAGAGAAGAAACACTTGGCATCATCTCATGGCACAAGAGTTTCATCAAGGGTCCACATTTGGTTAAATAGTTCTTACAATAACCATGAGTTCTCAATAGAACTTCACCCTATATATATATATATATATATATATATATATATATATATATATATATATATATATATATATATATATATATATATATATATATATACATATATATATATATATGTATATATGTGTATATATATATGTATATATATATGTATATATATATATATGTGTGTGTGTGTGTGTGTGTGTATATATATATGGTTTTGAGAACATCGGTGACTGCGACTCCTTCCAACAATTTCATTTCTCCGACAATCCTCCCACTCCGGCGTCGATGGTAAAAAAGAAAAGTAATCAGAACAAAACTTGAAAATATGTGTGGTGTGTGAAATTGATAGCTACATAATTTCCCCACACGTTAGAGATAAGTGATCACCAAATTCACCACCTTACTGTTTTTTTCTCTAGTGTTTCTATTTTGATCTTAGTGACACCCACACTACAAGAAAGGTTGCCATTAGCGGCGACACCTTTAGCGGCGACAACCATTAGCGGCGACACCTTTAGCGGCGAAACGGGTTTAAATTTAAGTGTATCATTGTTGGTTTATCTTAAACGGGTCAAATGGGTAAATTTAAGTTGAATTATGTACATTTCGGTTGAAATGGGTCAAAATGATACAAACACACTTGATATGGTTAAAACCACGTTAATTTGACTTAAAACGGGTCAAAATGGGTAAAAATAAACTTTAATTGCTTAAACTTGAAGGTGTTAAGTGTATCATTGTTAGTTTATCTTAAACGGGTCAAAATGGGTAAATTTAAGTTGAATTATGTACATTTTGGTTGAAATGGGTCAAAATGATACAAACACACTTGATATAGTTAAAACCACGTTAATTTGACTTAAAACGGGTCAAAATGGATAAAAATAAACTTAAAGTGCTTAAACTTGAAGGTGTTAAGTGTATCATTGTTGGTTTATCTTAAATGGGTCAAAATGGGTAAATTTAAGTTGAATTATGTACATTTTGGTTGAAATGGGTCAAAATGATACAAACACACTTGATATGGTTAAAACCAGGTTAATTTGACTTAAAACGGGTCAAAATGGGTAAAAATGACTTAAAACCACGTCAAAATGATACAAATACACTTGATACAACAACTTATAATGTATGTTTTGTTTTGTAGGCTCAAATCGCAAGTCTGTTTCAAAATGCGAACTTTATGTCTCAAATGACTCAACTTATTGCCTCTCAAAAAGCTACACAACAAACTGATGAAGATGATTTGGACGAGGAAGATGAATAAGATAGCGGTTTAAGTAGTTTAAGTTTGTGTTAACGACAATTAATGTTGAAGTTAAACAATGTATTATCATACTTAATTAGTTAACAATCGTAGTGGACTTTTTAATATTATTTGTATGTGTATGTTGTTATTTGTATTATTGGAAAATCTGGGTTTATTTTTATATACAGGTTTATTCGGTTATTAAAAATGGAAATTAAAAAATAAAAAAAAACAAAAAATGGACTATTAGCGGCGACAAATGTCGCCGCTAATAGTCATTTTCCCGGAATTCCTAACAAACACAAATAGCGGCGAGAAAGTCGCCGCTAATAACATTAATAGCAGCGAATTAACAGCGGCGACTTATTACTAATAGCGACGACAAACCCCACTAATAGCAGCGAAATCTGTCACCGCTATTAGTCTCCCTTCTTATAGTGCCACAATTGATTTCGGTGATCTGCAACGTTTTCAATCTTGGCTAGATAAACACGAACGTAAAGAGAGACAAAAAGTTTAGATCAAGGGGGCGGTGAGTGTTAGAAAATAGTAAAATCTTTGCCCCTGAATTGAATACTAAAAATATATTCTTTATTTTTTTTATCTTTTATGATTTTATTTGTTCTATAAATCTTGTTTTTCATTTTCGTGTTGGTCTTGTGAGAAGCACTGCTGCTGGTAAGGGGGTTTGCTAGGCTCAAGACAGATTATGGGCTACTGGATCATTGGACCAGTTGCTGATCCAAAGAGGACCCGCTTTGTCTCTAATAGACGTGCGGATCATATTGCTAGTGGGTAATCCGATCTTGATCTTGGATAGCCTGAGATAGTGTGTTCGTGTATTCTAAGGTTAACACCCAATCATTTTTTCACGTGCTCTGATCACATTGTCTCTCTTTGAAGCTCTCTGTGTTCGACTAGGATTTCATCATCTTGATGAACCTTTTTGTTTTGTTGAGTTTTTGTTTGGTTCAGCCAATCACATTGATGATTTGATATTTCTTATGTCGAGGTTCATATGGTATTCTTGTTTTGTGTCCGTGACTGTTAATTAGTTTGTCTTCTTGATTTGAGATTCTAATGTTATATTGTTCATTTGTGCTGGATACATAAGAGAGAGAGAGAGAGAGAGAGAGAGAGAGAGAGAGCGAGAGAAAGAGAGAGGAGGAGAGAGTAAGGTGGATTGATGGGCTCAAGATAAATGATGGGCTGTAGGACCATTGACCCGTTGCTATCCAAAGAGGACCTGCTTTGTCTTTAGTAGATGTGTGGATCATATTGCTAGTGGGTAATCAGATTTGGATCTTGGATAGTATTAAGACAGTGTATTCATGTGTTCTAGGGTTAACACCCAATCATATATTCACACGCTCTAATAATATTATCTCTCTTTGAAGCTCTCTGTGTTCGATCTGGATTTCATCATCTTGACGAACCTTTTTGTTTTGTTAAGTTCTTGTTCAGTTCAGTCAATCACATTGATGATTTGATTTTTTGTGTGTTGAGATTCATATAGTATTCTTTTTTTGTCTCCATGACTATTAATAAGTTTGTGTTCTTGCTTTGAGATTATGATGTTATATTGTTCATTTGTGTTGGATACATGAGAGAGAGAAACAATGACTGGGAGAGAGAGAGGGAGAGGAGGGAGGGGAGAAGGAGAGAGAAGGAGGGAGAAGGAGAGAGGAGGGAGGGAGGGAGAGAAGGGGATGGGAAGGTAGAGAGGGAGGAGAGAATGAGCAGAGAGAGAGAGAGAGGGAGGGAGAAAGAGATGTGATTTCATTGTTGTGGTGTGTGTGGCGGTGGTGTTAGTCAGAAAAAACAACTTGATCGCAAATTCGCCGAGTCTGCATTACGGGAATAGTGGTCGTTAGATATTTGTAGATAGGCCAAAAAATGAGCGGCGGGGGGTTGGCTAGGATTGACCAGTTAAAGAAAGAGGCGGGTCATGAGAACTTTTTTTTTATAGTAATTTTAGGGATATGAGTATAATGGTAATTTTAAAAAAGTTAACCTAAAAACATTAATTGACATGCATCAAATTCAGGTACAAAATGTGAAATTTGGTTTCGTTTATCGAAACTTTTACAATTTGTGATTCTAGATACAAAATGTGAAATTTAGTTAAACCTTAGGGACCATCCGTGTAATTACTCTAAATTTTATAATAAACTTCAATTATCTATTTAAATATAACTTAAAGATTTGAAAGTAATACAAATCCTAATCACTCAGTCAAACTTCATCATCTTGTCATCCACTCGAGATGTATATAGGGTTGGGTTATACAAACACCCATTTATGTTATTGAGACCAATGTTTTCAGAACCGGATCGGACGTCGAACCGGACGCCTTACTGGTTTGGTGGTCGGACCGGTCGGACCGGTTGGACCGGATTTAACTATATTTTAATTATATTTATATATGTAATTAAATATTTGTTGGAAATAACTAATAAGGGTGTGAAAGTGAGTCTCTCTAACACCCTTGTCCCACATTGGTGTGACAAATGAACCATTATGTGTTTATATGTGATAACAAGGTGAAAGGTATTGAATGTCTTTATGATACCTTTTACACCATGATCTACCCGCGCGCAGGGGGGGTGCAAAAACGGGTTTCTGGCTGGAAAATTTGGGTCGCCCACGCACGACATGCGGACACGAATGCCGTTCGAAATAAACCGGGTCCGCGTGAAGCCGGTTTTTTGCTTTTTTTGCTCTTAATTTATGGTTTAACACCTCGTTTTTACCCATTAAAAAAAACCAAAAAAAAAAAAGGAAATCCGGCCAGAACCGGTCCGGTTCTCCCGGTCCGACCACCAACTCGGGACGAACCGGCCGGTTCAATGTCCCAAAAACGAATCACCCTTGACCGGACCGGACCAGGCACCGAATCCCGGTCGGACCGGCCGGTCCGATCCGGTCTTAACAACAATGATTGAGACGTCCTATTGTCTCTATCTCTCTCCATGTATCTATATGTATGTATAGAAATATATAGAGATGATAAAATAAATTGGGTGTATCAATAACATACCCCTATATATATATATCGAACCAAACACCTAGCATTTTTGGAATGAATAGAAATCAAATCATCAACTAGAGACATATAGAGAACCAAAACCTGTAAGATCTCAAGAGATCGTAAACAAATAGCAAAAAAGAAAAAAAAAACTCAAAATCAAACCTTGTAGATAAGAGACGAGCAGCGGTTGAAAAGCATAGATGAGCAATTGTCTTCTCGAAGTTCAAAGGAGCAACAGAGAATTATCAAACTGAAATAGTGATCTCAATGTACTGGATCATTATTTTAATAGTTTTTCTTAACATATTCTTATTTTAAAAAGGAAAATCTAGGAAACGACCAACGAAACCTCTAATTGATTGTTAAGTATAACCTAACGATACCCCCACTTGCTAATAATTTACACAGTCTAACATAATAAATCATCTCACCTATAATTATTTTATTTAACTCAACGACTTTAAATATAGCCTCCCATTTTGTAAATTAAGCACTAATCTCAAATCTTTCAATCTAACCAAACCAATAATTGTCTCATGGATCTTATCTATCTGCAAGAGAATTACATACTCATACTTCTAACTTTTGCTACGATTGCAGTCATGTACTACTTATCATTCTTCTCCAGAACCACTAAAGCTCCACCTGCAGCAAGTGGTGCATGGCCTATAATAGGCAACTTCAAAGTGTTTAGCGGTTCTGATCTTCCACATGCAACCTTGGCGTCCATGGCTGACCGATATGGACCTATCTTCACAATACGGCTTGGCATACATAAAGTCTTGGTGGTGAGTAACTGGGAGATAGTTAGAGAAATCTATACCACCTATGATGTGCATGTTTTGGATCGTCCTATTTACATCGCTGCAAAGATCTTAGGACATAATGGTGCTTCTTTTCCGTTCGCTCCTTATGGTCCGTATTGGCGTGGAATACGTAGAATCATCTCCCAAGAGCTACTATCTAATAGTCGGCTCGAGAAGCTTAAGCATGTTCGACTGATTGAACTAGAAAGCGCGATTAAAAACATGCATGAGGTTTGGAGGGAGAAGAGAGATGGGCAAGGGAAAGTGTTGGTGGAAATGAAGAAATGGTTTGGGGAACTGAGTATGAATACAATGCTTAAACTTGTTGTAGGAAAACGGTACACTGGAGGTGAAGGTGAAGATGAGGAGGAGATGATTAGTTGTCGTAAAGTAATAAGGGAGTGGTTTCGGTACTTGGGGCAGTTTTTGGTGGCTGACGCTCTTCCTTTTCTAGGTTGGTTGGATTTGGGTGGATACGAGAAAACTATGAAACGAGTTGCAAGGGAACTCGATTCCATGGTTGGGAAATGGTTACAAGAGCATCGCGTTAAAATGTCATCTGGAAATGTTACAGAAGTAAACGACTTCATGGATGTGATGATCCAGGTAGTAGAAAACGATGACTTAGCGGGTTACAACGTTGATACTGTCATTAAAGCCACTTGTGAGGTTTGTTGCTCTAGAAAACTTTGAAATTAACCATTCTGTGTTAAGCAATCTAACTAGTTTGAATTTCGCTACCCCTTCACGTTAATTATAAAGTTCTACATATAATTAATTAGTTTTCCACCTAGAAGTCCAGATGGTATTTATCCATTTACCACCTAAACATAAAAAAAAATCTCTACTTTTGTTTAGACATGCAACTAATTACTGGTTTGGCTAGACGATTTAGGACTCATTTTCTTTCTTGATATATATACAAACATATATTTATTCATTTGTTCTTGTTCATATATATATTTGCATTCTAATAGTAGGTTTTCAGTCACTTATTGCAGGTGGAGCAGATACAACTACTGTCATGCTAACGTGGACACTCTCGTTACTACTAAACAATCGTTATGCTCTCATAAAGGTCCAAGAAGAACTAGACACCCAAGTGGGAAAAGATAGGCAAGTAAATGAATCAGATATCAAAAACTTGGTCTATCTCCAAGCTGTGGTAAAAGAAACTTTACGACTATACCCGGCCGCATTCCTAAATGCTCCAAGAACCTTCGCAAAAGATTGCACCATAGCTGGCTTCCATGTCCCAAAAGGCACATGGTTGATAGTCAACACGTGGAAGCTCCAACGTGATCCAAAGATATGGTCGAAACCACTTGAGTTTAGACCTGAGAGGTTCCTAAGCCCAAACCATAAGGGTGTAGATGTAAAAGGGACAGATTTTGAGTTGGTCCCTTATGGGACGGGAAGAAGGTGTTGTCCTGGAATTGGTTTGGCAACTCAAATGCTACATATGGTTTTAGCTACTTTTCTACAAAACTTCGAGATTTCAACTCCAAATGATGCACCGGTTGATATGATTGCGAATGCTGGACTATCAAACGCCAAGGCGAGCCTACTTGAAGTCCTAGTTTCCCCACGCATGCAACGATAGATGCATGAGCATGTGAAAATGTAAAAAAACTAAAGGCTGTAAGAATTTGGGCTAAAGTATTGAGACTTGTTTATCATATCGTTTTGTAAATCTTTTAAAACTCCGGTATATGTAAACCGGTTTAATTGTTTTAAATTATAAATTTCATGTAATAATGCAACTTCAACTTCTAGGTGCATCATATATAATGACCACAATCAATGAGGTGATATGGAGATGAAAATGTTTACATCTTAAACATGTATATTTGTTTTACAAAACGGACATACATCATGAATATTGAATCTAGCTAATTCTAACTAAATGTTACTAACCTTTACAATAACAAAAGTGATTAACTAATAATTATATATCCTTACTACTATATAATCACTTTAGGAGAACAAGATGGTAATTTTACTCAAATTGTAAGACACCAAATAAATATTTTAAGCATAGAGTACAAGTGACTTATGCAATAGTTCTATTTTTACCTCCATTTAATAAAATCTTTTAATAAATACACTATTTAATACACATTGTTAATATATTATTTAATAATATGATATTATTTAATTCACTATAATAATTATTATATTATTTATAATACCTGAAAATGACATTTAAATTTATTAAATACTATCAAATACTATTTAACTAATAGTTATATTTTCTAGGGGTAATTTCGGTAGTCAATAACTTAGTATTTATGACTAAATTTGTTAGTAAGTTAGTTATTATTTAATATGTCTAAAAAATAACATAATAAAAATATAATAATATTAGTAATAATGATTATTTTTATTAAAAGGTTAACAACAATAATATTTTGTTAAATTTAATACTGTGTTTCTGTTATGTTATTGTATCTGTAACAATTTAATAATAACATATAATAATCATGATACAATGTTCTACATTTTATGATAGTTTTTATTCAAATATTTTTAACGTATATGTTTTACTTGATATCCACGACTTATTCAATATCATATGTTCAATAATAGTATCATAACGATATAATAACGAATCACTAAAGCATGTGTACATATCCATGAGAATACGAGCGCTTATATAATTGAACTTACTAAAATCGTGATAATCCCAAAAACTATCATTGCGACGTTCACATATACATTTATAATCAAATCGTGGCGAATCGCGGGTGTTCACTATACTACTATATAAAGCAAAAACTTAGGATACAAATGTAATTTTAAGCAAAAAAATTAAGGCATCTAATATAATTTTTTAAGCATTAGGTACAAGTGTTCAAGGCAATCATTCTTATTTTACCCTTTATTAATAAACTTCTTGTAATTAATACATTGATTAATACATTATTTAATATTATAAGATTATTTAATTCACTACATTAAATATCATATAATTTTTAATATTCTAAAGTAACATATAAATTTATAAATAAGTATTATCTTATATGAATAATTAACTAAATACTTCTATAATAATAACAACAACAACAACAACAATAATAATAATAATAATAATAATAATAATAATAATAATAATAATAATAATAATAATAATAATAATAATAATAATAATAATAATAATAATAATAATAATAATAATAATAATAATAATAATAATAATAATAATAATAATAATAATAATAATAATAAAATTTATAAATAAGTATTTTTTATATGAATACTCAAATATATAATTAATAAATACTTTGATAATAATGATGATAATAATAATCTATATCTATATCATCTATTATTTATTACTATCTATAAAACATCTATTTAATGCAAGATTATAATTTTGCAATAATTTTAAGATGATATATAAAGGATTGCAAGCTTAATCTTTAATATTATAAGAAATCTTCCTATTACACTCTCATTCTACTTCAAAAAAATATGCCAAATGGTCTTCTATTAATATATCTATATTTTTTACCTAAAGTCATAACAAATCTTTTTATTGTTGTATTAAAACAATTCAACCTATACTATGTCGAATGTGAATTTTCTTAAAAATATCCGTTAAACTTTAATCATGTTCAACACTTATGTTTGCTTAAAAGTTGAGTCATTCAATTATTTTTATTAATACTAATTAGTTTTGTAACAATGTGTTAGCTCTAACATATGATAATAATCATAATCCGTATAAGAGATTTAAAGCATAAAACAAAACAATTGATAAATTAAATGAAATATAACAAGTATAGACTTGTAAATTGTTCACTCCGCCGCAACACGCGGGTTACCCATTAGTCTATTAAAAATAAGGAAGTGATATCAACATCTTATCGTTTGAATTTTCTCTTAACATTTACTCAATATTAGATTAAATTACATGCACCTTTCTATTGTAGTTTGAATCAATTTCCTTTTATATTTTAGAAAAACTGAACAAGCTTTTTTCCTTCTCTCACCTCTGCTTGAGTACAAAAACAAAGTATCAGAGAATTTCACACAGGTAACACAACCTTTCTCAAGCGAATTAGATAATCAAGTCCTTTTTCATAGTCTTCATTTAAACCAAGAATGAGTTAGAAAATTTGTTAGTCATTTTGTAAGGTGGTTCAAGCGAATTGTGTAATTGGTAAAAATAGATGAACATTTTAATAAGCATATGCAACACAAATTAAAAAAGTATACCGTATGAAACCTATATATATTGTTGCAGACCATCGAGAAGCTTAAGCATGTTTGATTAACTAAACTAGAAAGTGTAATTAAAAATATATGTGTGCTTTAAACGGAAATGATACATAGGGCAATGGAAAGTTGTAACACCCGGTTATTTATTTATTTTGAAGCCGACGAAAGAAGAAAAGAAATAAAGTCCAAAGTCGAGGGACCAAAATCGTCAACGAGAGAAACTTGAGTGAGTGGAGGTATTTAAAGGGAGAAGGCAGCCCTTACCCTCTCCCCACACCCACATTTCAGCCAAGAATAGAGAGAAAGAAGACAGAAAAAGGGAGAAAGTTGGTTCGGGTAGATTCAAGCGGACAAAATCATCGTGTAGCGAGTCCAATCGAAGCTCTTCTCGTTGTGGTCGTTTGTGTGAGTTCTAGGACCCCTCTTTTACTTGTTTTCAAACGATTTTGGGGCTAGAAAGCATAGAAAACCCGTTTTTGTAAGTGTGTGTGTTTGACCCATTTGTATGTGTTGCGTGTGATGCGTTTGAGGTTGTTTTCGGGCTTGTGTGTGCTTGAATGGTGTTGTGGTATGCATTCCTAAGGTTTAGGATGGTTGATTTAGGCTTTGAATGGGTTTGGATGAGCTTGGAGGTCGAAAATGGCAGATTGGGTTCGGGATGAACTCCATTCTGCATCAGCTAGGGCTATGCGATCGAATGGAGGCCATACGGCCGATTGAGATGCGATTGAGGTTCATTCGCACGATTGAGGGTTCATTCGCACGATTGAGGGTTCATTCACACGATTAAGGATTCATTCGTACGATTAGGGGCCAGTCGCATGGGGAGTCATACGACTAAGGGTCCAGTCGCATAGGTGCTTAGTCGCATTAGTTGCAATCGCATGGGACTCATTCGCATTGAGTCCATTCCATGAGGTCAGTCGCATAGGTGCTCATTCGCATTAGTTCCATCCGCATAAGGTCCATACGCACGACTAAGTGTCCATCCGCATAGATGTTCATCCGCATGGGTCCATTCGCATGATGTTCAGTCGCCTGGAGGCCATGCGACTGAAGGGTGTCCATACGCCCAAGTAGGGCTGTTGTACCCGGGGAAATGTGTAGTTTAATTATTGACTTTCAGGGGAAAGCGCAGATGTAAGTTTTGACATGGAAATTCCCATAAGTTCATGTTAGATGACTGTTGAGGCCTTAGAGGGTATGTTGGGCATGATGATGATGATGTTGCGTATTTATGCATGATGTATGTTATGCATGTGTGATGTTGCCCTGTATAATGATGGTGACTGTATATGTTGATGTTCCTGATTATGATGAATGTTTATCTTTCCTGTGGCTTTACGTGTTATGTTAATGAATGAATTGAAAGTATTATGTAACGTAAAGTGAAAGATGATGAAAGAAGAACATGATGAATGCATGCATTAATAAAAGAAGAAATTAAAGAAAGTCTTGAAAGCCTTGTGTGTCGGGACACGCCATTAAAAGGTGTTAGCCCAACGGTGTGTGGGTTCGCTACCCCGGGAGGATGCACATCGGGGTCTTTCTTTGTGATTGACCATTGGTATAGAACCATTGTTGCATACCTTAGGTACTGTGACCATGAGGTGCGGTGCACCGTTATAGAAGGTCTATGATAGGCCTAGGTCCAGAACCATGAACAAAAAGGTATTGCATATGGCAATGGTACACCTAAACTTTACCTTAGGTGCTGTGGCCATGAGGTGCGGTGCACCGTTATAGAAGGTCTATGATAGGCCTAGGTCCAGTACCATGAACAGAAGGATAAGGTTTATGGTTTGATGGAAAGGAAAAGTTGTAATGATGAAAGAATGTAAAAGTTAAAGAATGAATGAATGATGAAGATAATAATGATATTGTCTATGTGTACGTATGATGTGTGATCATGCAAAAGTAACGAACGGTTTTAATGAAAGTAAAGTATGTTTTATTATAAAACTAGAACTCACTCAGCAACGCTGACTTTTTATGTGTTTCCAGTTGGCAGGTAATGTTGCTGAGGATGGCGCTGCGAGGCTACTCAGCTCTTTTGGATTCTTTTGGATGGCATCCATTTATATAAGGCTTTTTGTGATGTAATGCAACAATGTATTTTGTAACTAGTTAATGATGTATTATTTGGCAAAAGCTTTTATAATGAAATGAAATGTCATTTTTAAATGTTTCCGCTGCGATGCATTATGAAATGCAAATGTAATTATACGTTTTATGTGCGATGAGGATCCAACTGTAAGCGTCCTGGGAATGGGGCCTTACAAAAGTGTTGGTGGAGATGAGGAAATGATTTAGGGGATAGAAATCTGAATACAATCTTTATGTCGTCGCATAAAAAGAGTAAACCAGAGGGACAGTGAAGATACGAAGGAGATAATGAGTTGTCGTGAAGTGATAAGAAAGTAAGTTTTTGGTGGGGTAATTACTTAAACAAGTTTCATGGGAAATCGATTCCATGGTTGGGAAATGGTTACAAGAGCATCGTCGGGAATTTTTTTTACTTGATGCTACTGAGGTAAATGACTTCATGGATGTAAGGATCGAATTAATATAAAATGATGACTTAGAGGGTCACAATGTTAATACCACAAGTAAAGCCAATGTGTGGAGGTGTGCCTCACTAGAAGACTCTCATATCTATCCTAATGTTGTCGTCCTAACTTTGGAATTTTTTGTAATGTCACACTCTATTAAGGATTAGAGCAATGAGTTACCAATCGATACACACTTAATTAGTAGAAAGTAGAACTAAAACACTAACACCATATAATACATAGACAAAATGTCCTTAATGATACTACAAGTACAAAAGCCTTAAGGCCCGTTTGGTTCATGGAATTCTCAGAAATTAGAACTGGAAAATTTTCCATTTAAAATCATGTTTGGTTGGCACATATGGAATTAGAATCGGAAAACTTTCTCTCATTCAATGGAAATCAACAATCCTTCTCATACGTGATGGAATTTAAAACATTCCATTGGAAATTTTAAACTTAACTAATATGCCCTCATCATTCTCAGCCAAGATCAACAAATTCCATTAAAACCAAAATCAATATCTATCATGAAATCAAAATGAATCCAAATTGAAACCATCCAAAATGAAACCAGATCGATACTATAAAAAAATCAACAGATTCATTTTCCTAATAATTGAAGAACAATGATAGAAGATCAATATGCAACACCCTGAAATTTTTAAAGAAAACCAAAGAAGGCAGATCTCGCGTGAATGAAAGGTTCTCGCGCGAGAAGTGCTGCGCATGATGGGAAAACACTATAAATAGGCCCAAGCACTCAATTTTCTCCACCTCATGCGACAACTCCTGCTGTTGTGCTGAGAGAGAGAGAGAAATCGGTGCTAGGTGGTGTTTAAGGTATGTATTTAATGATACTTGATGTATTAATGCATTTATGAATAGTATGTAATGATATTGCGCATGATTATGTAGTTTCTGATCGAAAGACTCTCGGTTCAGTGTTGTTCTTGTGCAAAATATCATAAGGTGAGTTCTAGATCCCTCTTTTTACATGATTTTTCCATGATTTAGGGCTAATACACATACCTTAAAGAATGTTTTAATAAAGTATAATAGTATAGACTGTTATAGCATGTTTTTGGGCGTTAAAATAGTTAAAGAATCGATAACTTGGGGATGAAGTTTCGAACAACCGAATAATTCTCACGCGGAGAGTAATTTTTCGAGTGAATGGTTTGGTTCTCGCGACAGACGATTATCTTTCATAGTTCTCGTGCGTTGTGATAACTTGAATAGTAAGTTGTCGCGCCTTGAAGAGTTCTCGCGTGATGAGTTCTCACATGAGGTATAGTGTTATGGTGTTGATGTTCTTGCACGAGATATAGTGTTTTGGTGTTGATGTTCTCGCACGAACCCATAGAGATACGTGTACATATATCCCCGTATAGCATGCGATAAAAATAGTGTTAACAGAGAACTTATAGCTAAATAAATAAAGTATATGTATTACTACATTTAAAGATTTAAGAAAGATAGTAAAGTCACATGTGAAACGTTAAAGAACTTAAATAATAATTCAAGAACAGTTATCCGCTAAAGCACAGATGTGAAAACGATAATGTATGCTAAAGAAGTCTTGCATGTGTTGCAAGCGAAACAGGAGTCTTGCGTAATGGCAAGCGACTGGAGACTTGTATATGTTGTAGGTCTCGACACAAAAGTCTTGCATGTGTTGCAAGCTAAACATGAGTCTTGCTAATGGCAAGCGACAGTAAAGTCTCGTGTTTACACGAGCAAAAGCTAAAGGAGTGTTGTACGAAGTACATGCTCATGATAAAGTAAAGATAAAGAAAGATAAATAATGATAAAGTAACGATAAAGACATTAAAGTAAATTTAAAGTATGGTTAAAGAATACGTGTAATAGTAGTTAAAGAAGTCTTACCTTAACATAAGTATAAAGCTAAAGTATATGTATTGTTAAAGAATAGAAAAGTGTATGTTTATGATAAAGTTCTCTTATCGTAATTTAATAAAGTAAACCTAGAGCTGACTTGGTGTCGCTGAATTTTATATGCATATTAGATTGACAAGTATGCTAGTGAAATAAGAGATTAGCTTGGCATGGATTGGGAAGCTACCTTGCATATGGTCAAGACTGACATCATTGCATAGATTAATGATAGATAGTTAAAGTTATCTTTTATGATGTAAATTTTTAAATGATGACAATATTTTATGTTCCGCTGCTTATAGTAATGAAATTTTGATGTTCGAGAACTTGTGTTTCTGTTGTCCAAACCCAACTTTGAGGTTGCCGGGAAACAAGGCCTTACACACTGTAACCTTAAACATTAACATCATTGATTTGCAGATGAACATCAATTTAAAACGAACTTGGAAAATGAGCATGAACAAAACTATTGTCATCGATTGAAGCCAAAGATGCAGGAAAAACGATGTAACCTTGAATCGCCTTGAAGCCACTGGAAAAACGATGAAACGTACAATCGATGGGCTCATCGATTTCACATGGGTCTTCGATTTCACAATGTTTCAGGTGTCTTTGATTTCACAGGGTCTTCGATCTCACAATCTTTCATTCGCCTTGTTATAGGAGTATTCGATTTCAGAGGGGTTTTCGTTTTTGTTGTCATTGAAACAGATTTGATGGTGTTGATGAACAAACTTTGAGTAGATTTGGTGGTGTCGAGTTCTTCACAATGAACCAGATCAGGGTTCTGTAAAAAATGGAGTTGGTGTGGATTTGAAAGAGTTGGGGGCACTTATGTAATTTTAACTTTTACAATTTTTAATTCCATTCACAGATTTGCAAACCAAACATAATACAATTTTTGGTTGGAAATAATTCCTGTTCATAGAATAATGTAAGTATAATATAAACATATAATCTTATTGTTCCTGATATGGTATTATGGCAATTTAGAGACGTACAAACTAGTTTGTTTGAAAAGCCAGTTCACACTGAAAACAAGTTCGATTTGATCAATGGAAAATCAAAACGAAATTGAGTTTCAAACGGATTCATGTTGAAACTGTTTTGTTAACTAGGTTTTAATTAGTTTAGAAGCTTTTCTATTTTTAAGCGGCTTGGTTTAGGTTTAATCGATTTCAATGGATAAACAGGTCCATAACTTATACTTTCTATTAGCTCCAAACCGGTTACTAGTATATCAGCTTCAAGTCTCGACTTCGATTCGAAAACCACTTTCAATTATATGTGCATCTCTATCAATTGTTTGCGAGACTTAGAGGAAATATAGTTAATGTTAATGTCAACAGTGGTGGAGCTTGAGGAAAGGTGTAGGGGGGAAGGGGCGAAAGTCACGAGAATCTAATCAGGGGGCGAACTCAATACATATATAATTTTCGGTTGAAATACGTACAAATTTTCAGAAAAACAGGGGTCGGGGGCCCAACAAAGCTCCGCCCATGAATGTCAATACGTACATGGAGAGTCTTATGGCTCGGTCCATTTAACCTTGATATCTGAAGAATAAAAGATAAGAAGGAAATTAGTGAGTCTCTATCAGATGTCATGCGCACAAAGGTGAGACCTATTGTAAAAACATTGTGTGTGTGTGTGTGTGTGTGTGTGTGTTAAAGATAATAAAAGGGTGGGTGGGAAAGTTGGATGATATAGGCTATGGAGGCAGGAGAGAGCTATAGAAGACCATAACCGGAAGACTGGTAGGAAGTCTGCTGGATAAAAAAGAAACGTCCAACCAAAGCAATACAACATTGAGAAACAACAAATGTCTTCTTGGGTGACTTCAAATACATCTCAAACCTACAGGTTGATTGCAACTCTGAAGCTCTATACATGGAATTCAGGAAGTTTGGAGAGGTGATGAACTGATATGTGGCATTAAAGAATGACAAATATAGATGATACAAGCTACTACTGTTTAGAGGTCTTGGTTTACAAAGTCGAACATGTGGACGGGGCAATCCATGTCTTATGAGAGAATTAACTTGAAAGTTGTACAATTCTAGGCAACATATGTTTTTCGTACTATAGATGGCTCCATATGGAAAGTTATACAACCATCCAAAGACCGACTCCATAAATGATGAGGTATTGAAATACATTTATATGGGCCTCCTGGATGATGAGTAAAGCATATAAGGTTTATAAGGAAATTCGCTTGACGTGGAACAAGTCGTTCAGGGTACGGATCGCGGAAGATGTTGAAAAGTGGTTTTTGGATTTCCTAATAAACAAACTACAGCTTCGATCCCGGTAAAACCCAGGTTGCCGGAATTCTCGGCCTCCTAACCAGTGTATCTAATGTCAAAAAAGTTGGGTTCAGGGGCGAACCTAGGTTAAGGGTTGGGGGTAGCCGCCCCATGTAAATTTTTTTGAGTGTTATATGTATGTGATCCCAAACGCCCTCCCTAAATTATGCAATTGTTTACTTTTGCCCCCCAATGAAAAATAACCTGGGCCACTGGTTGAGGTTTCCAAAAATAATGTTAGGAAAGAAAATTTGCATTGGTGTTTCAGAAGAGTCACGCATGAGGAGGTTCAAAAATAGGTCAAAGAATGTTACAACTAACATTCCATCTATAAAATCTGAATTCTTGGAAATTGGGCCTCCTAAGATCATCAGATACATTGGTCAGCCTAGTCTAAAAGCTGTTGTATATAATCGTAAGCAAAAGTCCTAGAGCACAAGACTAAAAATCGAAGAGGGTATTTTTGATGATGGAGTTGTTGCCAAATTTAATATGGGTCTGTCTAACCCACAAACGACTATTTGATTTGTTATCCTGAATCTTAACTCTCCCCTAACTTTGGGAAAGCGTTTGAACTCAATCTCAAGCTAAGTAGTGTTTGGTATGCATGAATGTAAGTTAAAATGAAATGAGTCATTCTGCTGGAATTAAAAAAAAAACATATTTGCTAAACACATAGTAATGAAATGAGTCATTATATAAGAAACTAGGTTAGATACCCGTGTGTTACACGAGTTGACATAGAAAAACTATATAATAGATATAATATATGTATAATCAAATATACGTTATAGATAAGACATCGATGAAAATATTATATATAACAGGCATATATAATTATAAACAATAATATACGAAAAACGATAATTATTCTTTCTAAATATTCATAAACTTCTTTATATATAACATTTGATGCTTGGTACGTAAGTTTTTCATTCTTGTCTAATATTAGTAATTTTAGTCTCTATCTACTTTTAACTTTAGATAATACAACATATAATTAACCATGTGTGAAAATACATTACCTAAAAAATAAATCAACTTTGGATAATGATTGTTTTTTACTTTTGTTTATCGTCATTGCAAAAGGAAAGTGAATATAAACTATCTTCTTTGTAACTTGAAAAGAATCCTACTATCCGAAAGTGTCAAACTAAGGTGTGGAATAAAAGTCTGATTTCCTATGTTACTTCAGAATATGATATAACCAGCTTAGATAGCATGATTAAGCAATGCTATCATTTTTAGTCTTGTTCCATTACATAAACCATCTATATAATCAAAATTATGCAATGTAAGACACTAATTAACATAATATGCAATTAAAACAATTTACTTTTGCTTACCAAAATTAAGATAATCAATTACCGAAATGATATTATGGAAGTTTTGAAAAGATATATAAATATAAATTCAAAATTAATTTGAGAGTTAATTAGTCAATTATAGATGAATGAGTCTAAATTATCCACTTTTGCTATATTGATTGATAATAAGACAAAATTATGCTATTAAGAGTTAATATGGACGAAAGTTATTCATAAGTTATAGATGCGATTGCTTCACTTTTAATGATTTTCATTCCTTGGAGGTGGGGTGTTTTTTTCATTCCTTCAAGGAATGGAATGTTTTATTATTAATTCATGATCTGAACCATGTATCGAACAATGACCCGTCACATATTCTGACCCAATGACTCGACCACCACCACCACCAACCACCATTATCACCATCACCACCATCACCACAACCACCACCCACCACCACCAACCGCACCACAACACCGTATTTAATTCATTTGTCTTTTTATGTCCACTTAATAACATAAGGTATTGATTGATTTTATTGCCACAAGGTTACCAAACATGACTATGGAATAGTAATAAACCATTTTATTCCATAGTCCATTCCATTACCTTGTCCATTCTAATCTCTTGTTCATTCTATTACCTCATACCAAACACACTCCATGATCTCTTACATACAGTTGACTCTCAATAGAACAATTGGGTATATGCTGCTTGTACCTGGGATGATCACAGAGGCATTGGGTCACCTCATGTTCATGAGGTGCAGTTAGAGGAAATTTTGGCAATGATTATGGGAGCGTAGGTGGGGCTTTATTGTCACTAAATTAGGGGGTTGGAGGCTTGCATAAAGTCTATTGAATCAAAATACTCTAAATAAAACATAACTTTTAGTTTATCTGTACAAGAAACAAAGCTGGTTCACATAGATAAAATCCTTTCTCTCCTCAATAAGGTGATTCCATCTGGACTCTATCGCCTCTCCATCTACTTGAGATCAGGTGGTTGATGTGTCTTTAGAACATGATCTCTTCACTCAAACTCGAGTTCACTCCTTCAAAGCCTTTATTTTAGTCTCTGGTAGTTGGAAGGCTTTGAGGAGCCTATTAATTTGGTAAATGTCTACGCGCCTCATTTAATAACTCATGGCTCTCGAACATCAGCCCACAAGATGTTGTTAGAAGTCTTGGTCGCCCTGACTACGTTCGTGGGAGAAAGCTTAACTTGCTTAAGGAGGCTTTGAAAATGTGTCATTCTACCAAAACGGAGAGGAACCAATCAAGTTAAAGAAGCTTGGAGCTAATAAACGGAGAGGCACATCATTAGTACTATAGGCTACAATCCTTCCTTGTGCTTATCCCTAAATATCTGACTCGAATCATCCTAATGATTGTCACCCAATTTGGTTGATACATCTTATAATGGGCGCCTTTGTTGAAGGTCGTAACATTTTTGATGGTAATATTCTGAAACGAACTCCAAGATTGGATTCGTAGGTCGAGCAAGAAGATGATACTTCTAAGGATTAACTTTGCCAAAGCCTATGATACCGTTAACTGGAACTATCTGAAGTCAATTATGTTACCGATGGGGAAACAGATTATTAATCTAAAACATATTCTTAAGTGCTTCTATTTGGCCTCTTAACTAGAGATTAATTATTAGAAGAGCATACTTAATATATGGAGTTTGGCGCAAATATGAAACTACCAAAGAATTAGGGACCAATCGTTAATAAGTTTAAAGAAAAACTTAACTCATGGAAAACTCACAATCTCTCGCTCGGAGGAAGACTTACCCTCGTTGAAGCGGTGTGGAGGAGTCTCCCCTTATACTACTTCTTGATGTTTAAAGGACCTAAGAAAAAATTGCGAAGGGGTCTGATAACTCGATAATATTCTCATGGCAGTGGTAGAGTTCTAGGAGACTAGAGTTGGTTACTCAAGGTAATGATTTTTTTTGTGTTTTTTGACATGTTTGGAGTTATCGGATAATTTGATCTTTGCAACAAAAGGATGTGGATTGGTTCTTTGGTTGAAGATATCAAGACTCAAGCTTTCACATGAGTATAACATACAGCTAATGGGCTTGATTCTAATTGGTAAAAATGGATTTATGCACTGTTTACAAATTAAACTATGATAAGGGCTGTTTTGGTGTTGTATGCTCTGTTTGGGTTTGTATTTTGCTAGCTCTTCACCAGCTTTCTTTAAATATATACACATTCGTTGTTGCTACTAAAAACAGAAACAAAAAAAGGAAAAAAAAAGGTGACATCTTTTTCAACATTTTTTTTTATAATTATCACGTGGAAAAAATATGCAATTATTATAATTCAATCATTAATTAATATATAATCACTTTTCGTGCAGGTCTGCCTATGGATTTGGATTTTGGTTTTAAATATTAACTAGGAATTGATGAACCCGCGCGTTGTCGCGGGGTTTACTTTCTCATAAAGTACGTCATGAAAACGATATTAACACCTTAGCAGGAGTGCCTGCGCGTTGCGGCAGGTCGTAGTAGCTGTCATTTGTTCAACAGATTTGTTGCATTGTCATGAGGAAAATTGTGGTTTAATCGTTTGCAATTAACTCTTCTTGTTTCATTTGGTTCTAACTATCAACCAAAATTTTTTTAATTGGCACAATTGTTATTTTAATACATTCTGAATGCAATATAAAATTAGAAGATTTAATTGAATTTTTTTGAAATACATTCTAAATGCATTATACAATTAGAAGACTTAATTGAAAACTGAAAGCAGTCGGATACTAGAATGAAAAATTATAAGGACTTATTTGCAAGATTTGGTGATAAGACCAAGATGCCCCCACCAGCCATCGTTCATGTTCTCGTTTTTCACCGGAACTACACCATCAATCTCTAGTTTGTTTTCTTTCTTTTTTGAGTAAATTTCTGTTTTGGTTCCTATGCTTTGACCAGTTTAACCATTTCAGTCCAAAAAAGAATCTTTGATCATATCATACCCTGTAGTTTTACTTTTGTAACGGTTTTGGTCCCTAACACTAACTCTGTTAGTTTATACAGTTAAATGTAAGGGTACTTTGTTCATTTTACATTTGGAGGACTACTTATGTAAATTATATTAGATTAGGATAATTGTTGTAATTTTTTAAAACCACAGGAGATGATATGATCAGTGATTGTTATCACTTCGTATATTTTGCACAAATTTATCACTTTGTACCGTAAACTACTCCTATATATATGTATATATGTTGGGTACTATGGTTATCTTGAGAACCACATCTTTTTGTGAGAACTCTAGAAAGCAATATGAGTCACACAATTAATATCACATGCAAGTCACATCTCATTTCCACTTTTTTAAAAAAATATTTATAAATTTTTTTCACGATAATATTATTTTCAAAAATGTTTCACCATTAGTTTGAGTTTTTTTTATCTTTCCAACACGTACCATATTGATATATATATTTTTTAAAAATCATCCACTCATTATTTACACTTTTGCAAATTTGATTATACACATATGTAAATCCGATATTACATATGTATAAAACGAATTTCATAAAAAAAGAGTTTTTTTTAATTTTTCATATTTTTTTAATTGTTTATGAAAAAGAGAAACAAGAAAAACATTGTTCTGTTTTTATTTTTTTATTTTTATGCTATTTTTTATTTTACAATTTTTTATTATGTTTTCGTTAATTACCATTTTACCATTAAAAACTAGTAGCTCAAATAGATTTTAGAGTTCTCACAAAAAATGAGTTCTCATTTGAACCCTCCACTATATATATTGGCACGTATACATATATATACATACATAGAAGAGGGATCATTTGAAAACCATGTTATAAATAAAAAACTATAAAAACTAGGGGTTACATATATGTAAGTATGTGTTACAAAGTGTACAACTAAAAGTTACGTACATATAGGGGTTATGTATATGTAAGTACGTGTTACCATGTATAAAACTAATAGTTACGTAAATGTAACTCATACAAGTGACGTATATGTAAGTTGTTTTGTCATCATTGTCGTTCCTTCGAGTTTAAATTAAAAAATATATATAATGAGCTCAAAAAACAAATTTAAAGTTTACTCAAATATACTTTAAAAATAAAAAGGTTAAATAAATTATAAACTATGTGATTGAGTAGTGATGGTTTTTATGGTTTTCAATTATAAAAATGATTTTCATTTGATACATCTCCTACATACATAAACATATATATATATATATATATATATATATATATATATATATATATAATCGAATGAAAGAAAAATCAAAGGAAATAAAAAACTGATCAGAAAAACAAAATAAGAGCAAAAGAATGTCAAACATCATATAGTAATATTAGATGGCCATGTGCACACAAAAATAAAATATATGTTAAAGAGGATACGTACTTTATGGTTATATTTTCTTTTTTAAGAATATGTTCTGAAATGGGAGGCGAATTTAAAATATTGGGCTTTTAATACCGAATCGGCGTGCAAGACCTAAATATATTGAGATGGCAATGTAAGACAAGGATGAATACATATAATAAATGATATAAAATATATAACACAATTAACGTATAAGACAAAATTAGCTACGTATTTGATACAATTACTACAATGCTATTCTCTTTAAAATAATAGAAATACGCGTGTCAAGACCACAATTATTATTAGGTTTTTAATTATATACATTTTTTTACTATAACTCTACCTTTTATTTTATATATAATTTTTCTAAACTATTTATTTTATACTAGTTATCAACTTGCTTATGCATCATGGGTTGTACCATATGCTTGGTGGGTTGTATCATCTTTTGTCTTTATCTTTACTTTAATCTTTAACTTTTATATTTTAAACCAATATTTATATATCTTTTTACAATTTAGCCCCCAACAATTGTTTACTTTCAATTTTGATCCCCTATACTTTTTATCTTTTACAAAAATTTTCATGACGGTGTAAATTTTACGAGTTAACACGTTGTGACTTGCACGTATGGTTCAACGTTTTTTTACGTCTATCTTTTCCCGTTTAACGGCTCTTTCACAACACACGTGTTTTAGATTGACTTAATTATTGTTTTTAATGTTTTATATCTCACATGTGTGGTTCAATTATTAAGGTATACTTTTCGTTTGGTTTTGTTATTATTTATTTTTAATACGAGTTTTACCAGTGTTAATAGTCGTTGACACTGATGTGACATTGATGCTATTTGCTACGATTTTACGTCACCGCTACAATGCAAAAGGCTTAATTACTAGTTTTTAATAATTATCGCGTGGAATACAATTATTTAGAATTCTATCATTATAATATTTAATCACCTGTCCCTGGCATCATCATAGATTTAACGTTTTGTACGTATCCTCTTGTAGGCTTCCTTTTGATTTGGATTTTAAGTTTAAAAATTAGTCATTACTTAAACGTGTTAAAAACCATTACAATATTTTTGAAGATTTTCTTTTAACTATAACTAATATAAAGACATATTAAAGATACCTAGTTCAAAATATTGAATTTATGTGTACGAAAATGTATATTAATTTTTTTAACGTTAATAATCATTATGTATGGCATTATATATTCATAAATATTAAAATCGAATGGGCTACAATGTTGTTATATAAAATAATAATAATTTTTTTATGTTTTTAAACTCATATCTCGTCATTATGTCTTTAGTTTAGTTAATTGTGTCTTTTTAGTTATTTTGTTTTTCTTAATACCATTATGTTTTTCTAAAATTGTGAATTTAAAAAATTATAATGATTAAATAACATTGTTGTGTATCTCTAATATGTAAAACACAATAATAAATTAACTAGTTAATCTAATACATTAAAAATAATGATACAACACAATGTCTCATTGTGTTTTTTTTGTTATCATTGTATTATCTTGAACATTATGAGTTTTAAAAAATACATTATTAAAATAATATTATTGTGTACCTTTAAATGTAATACAAAATGATATATAACAACAAGCTTATATAATCTATAAAAATATTAAAAAAATAACACATTATGTTATTTTCAACACTATATGTTATGAAAAATACATTGGTGAAAGTATAACATTGTTGTAAGGCCCCGTTCCGGGACGCTTACAGTTGGTCATTCATCGCGCATAAAACATATAATTACATTTGCCTTAAGAAGATATTGCAGCGGAAACATTTAAAAAGGACATCTCATTTCATTATAAAAACTTTTGCCAAATAATACAGCGTCAATCGGTTACGAAATACATTGTTGCATTACATCACAAAAGCATTAAATGAATGGATGCCATCCCAAAAGAGCTGAGTAGCCACCTCGTGCCATCCTCAGCAATCATTACCTGCCAACTGGAAACACATCAAAGTCAGCGTTGCTGAGTGAGTTCTAGTTTTATAATAAAACATACTTTACTTTCATTAAAACCATTCTTTTCTTTCACGCGATCATACATCATACGTACACATAGATAATATCTTTATTATCTCTTTCGTTCATTCATTCATGCGTTGATTATATCTTTACTTGCGCATCGGATATCTCCCGTACCAATACCATATGCTACACCCCGAACTATTTAGCTACTGGGCCGAAGTCAATAAATGAACAGCTGAGCGTATGCCGCAGTACTAGAGGTAAGCGGTAGAGGTTCTATATAAATGGTCGATCACAAAGAAGGACCCTGATATCCAATGCTTGCAAGACTTTCATTACTTTTCTCGTTCCATAATGCATGCATTCTTCATGTTCCATTTTTCATTATCTTCCACTTTACGTTACATAATACTTCATTTCATTCATTATCATAACACGAAAGCCACAGGAAAGATAAACATACATCATAATAAGGAACATTAACATGCACAGTCATCACGTCAAACAAAGCAACATCGATCATACATAACATGCATCATGCATAAACATGCAACATCATCATCATCATGCCCTACATGCACTCTAAAGCCTCAATCGTCACCCTACATGAACTTACGGGAACCTTCACGTCCAAACTTACATCTGCACTTTCCCCCGAAAGTCAGAAGTTAAACTACACTTCTCCTCGGGTGCAACAGCCCTATTCGGGCGTATGGACACCCTTCAGTCGCATGACCTCCATACGACTGAACATCATGCGATTGGACTCATGCGGATGAACATCTATTCGAATGGACACCCAATCGTGCGAATGGACTAACACGGATGGACCTCATGCGAATGGGACTGATGCGGATGAACACTTATGCGACTGGACCTTCAATCGCATGACCTCCATGCGACTGGCCTTTTAATCGTGCGAATGAACCTCCATTCGTGCGAATGGACCTCAATCATGCGGATGGGCATCAATCGCACCTCATACAGCCGTATGGCCTCCATTCAGCCTCCAGTCGGTCGCCTAGCCCTAGCTGATGCAGAATGCAGTCCATCCCGACTGCAGCCGAGGGTTTTCGGCCTCCAAACTCATCTACACCCATTTTAAGCCCAAATCGACCATCCTAGACCTTAGGGATGCATACCACAACACCATTCAAGCACACCTAAGCTCACAATCAAGACTCAAACGCATCATTCACACACATACACATACACAAACGGGTCAAACATGTATACACTCAAAAACCCAATTTTCAGATGTTTTCCAGCCCCAAATCATTCAAAAACGTTTAAAGGAGGGGTCCTAGAACTCACACAAACGAGCACTACGACAAGGGCTTCGATTTGACTCGCTCCTCAACGATTTTGGCCACTCGAACCAACACTTCTTCCTCTCTTTCTCTTCTCTCTTCTTTGGCTGATTTTGGTGGGTGTGGGGAGAGGGTAAGGGTTGCCCTCTCCCTTAAATACTCCCACTTCCCCAACTTTTCCTCGTTGGCGAGTTTGGTCCCTCGACTTTGGACTTTATTTCTTTTCTTCTTTCGTCGGCTTCAAAATAGACAAATAACCGGGTGTTACAATTGTGTATATTTAAAACTTATAGTATTAAAGATAACACATGAAAAAAACTAATGAACTAAAACGTGAACCCAAAGATGATTACATATAATAAATGATGTAAAATATAAGACACAATGAACTGACATGATAAACGTATAAGACACAATGAGCTACGTATTTGACACAATAACTAAAATGCTCTCATCTTTAAAATAATAGAAAGACGCGTGTTAAAACCACAATTATTATAGCGTTTTTAAATTATATACATTTTTACTATAACCACACCCTCTATTTATATATCCTTTTTCTAAACTTCTTTTAATAATTATCATGTGCACTACTAGAAAAAAAATTTGCTACACGTTTTTTCTGTCGCAATTGTGTAGGAAAACGTAGTTAGTGTTTTTAATGTTTTTATTATGTTATTATTTCTAATACTACTACTATTATTATTATTATTATCATTATTATTATTATAATTATTATTATTGCTATTGTTACTAATAATTTATTTTAATTATGTTATTGTTATAAATTATTATAAAACACTTAACATGAAAAAAAACAAAACACTGAAAGAAACGTGTAACAAATGTGTAACAACTTACTACACATTTGCGACAGGCTTATTAGTATGTAAGTATTTTGGTTTTTATATTATCAATATTATTTTTCGTCGTAAATGTGTCGCATTCTTCTACACATTTATGACACACTTTTTAAATATTAATTATTAAAATTACTTTCATCGTAAATGTGTCATAAAATTCTACACATTTGTGACACACATTTTAGCTTCATTTATAAATATTACTTAAATTAAATATTGTTTTGAGTGATATTAATAATATAGTTAATTTGAATTTATTATTGTTAATGACTATTATTATCTATATTATTATTATATTAGTTATTATTTTCAAAACAACAATACATTTTTGTGTGTGTATAGAAATATGTGGCACATGCGTTTTGTGTATGTATTTAACATCTGTATTTGTATGTGTATGTTTTATGAGTGTCATAGTGTTGGTGTGTGTGTGTTTATGTTAGTGTGTGTGTTGTATGTGTCTCAATGTGTACACAAATAGATTCATTCATGCTTATATAATCATAGAATTGAATTGAAGGATATTCAAGGCAATGGGACGTGATAGTGTACGCGAAGGTACGTAAGTGTGTAATACGTCTAAACTTGTGAAATAAACAAAATTAGTGTATAATAAAGTTATATGAAAAAGAGGAGAAAATAAACAACATTTATGTCTCAAAAAATGAAAATCGACATAGCATTATCAGAAATGTGTATGAAATGTGAAGCAATTTGCTACACATTTGTGCAAAAATGTGTCGCTTAGTGCGACACCTTTGCGACATAAGGCAATTGTGAAGGATATACAAAGCATCTTACTACATCTTACCAATGTCTACGTTTCGTCATAAGTGGGTTGCTTATTATGACACATTTGTGACGCACTCACTAATAATTATAAAAATGACAATATTAATATAATAAGAATAATATTATGATAACAAAAACATAATAACTATTACTAAAATTATAATAATAATAATAATAATAATAATAATAATAATGATAATAATAATAATAATTTATTATTATTATTATTATTATTATTATTATTATTAATAGTAGTAGTAGTAGTATTATAAGTATTATGTTGTTATTATTATCTACTATAATTATTTACTTTATATTTGTATGTTTATATGTATTTGTCGCACATGTGTCGGAAGTTTTGACACATTTGCGACGCAATGTTATTTTCATTTACTAATAATAATAACTAACGCTAATAATTATACTACATATTATTATTATTACTAATACGCAATGTAAATAGTAATATTATTATTTTATTATTATAATAATAATATTATTTTATTATTATAATAATAATCATAATAATGATAATATATATATATATATATATATATATATATACATATATACATATATATATACATGTATACGTATATATATACATGTATACGTATATATATACATGTATACATATATATATACATATATACGTATATATATACATATATACGTATATATATACATATATACGTATATATATATACACGTATATATATATATATATGTTTATGTATATGTATATATATACATATAAATATATATGTATATATATACATATACATATAAATATATATGTATATATATACATATATATATATATACATATGTATATATACATATATGTATATATATACATATATATATATATACTATATATATATATATATATATATATATATATATCTATATATATATATATATATATATATATATGTGTGTGTGTGTGTGAGAGAGAGAGAGAGAAAAAAAAGAACAATTTTAATAATAACATGATAAAAACAATAAACCAATTTATAGCGTCATAAACTTATAGAAAATCTTGTTACGCATTTGCGATGCAATTTATGATTATTAGTGTTTTTATTTTGTTTTTTCATAGTAATAATAACAACAACAACAAAAACAAACAAAATAGAGTTAATAAGCATTCTTGATTTTATTTTACTACCCATTTGCGACGATATCGTTAAGTAATTAGATTTTAGTTAACTTGGGTCAGCATTGTGTCGCAATTTGCTACGCATTTGCGACAAAAGCTGGAGTTAATAAAGTTTTGTTGCTTTCTTGTGGAAAGTTTGATGAAAATATAGGGTTTTAATTTTTGTAAAATATGTGTCACAATTGTGTTGGAAATACAACACAAAATTTAGCATCGCAAATTTGCGTAGCAAAGTATTCTACCAGTGGTGGAATACAATTATTTAAAATTCGATCATTATAATATTTAATCACCTGCCACTGGCTTCATCATAGATTTAAGGTTATGTACGTGTCCTCTTGTAGGTTTCCTTTTGATTTGGGTGTTTAAGTTTGAAAATTAGTCATTAGTTGAACGTGTTAAAAACCATTACAATATTTTTGAAGATTTTCATTAAAATATCACTAATATAAAGACATATTTAAGATAACTAGTTCAAAATATTGCATTTATGTGTACGAAATGTATTTTAACTTATTTAGGTAAATCGCCAAAGAAAGAAGATAAAAATCAGAATAAACAAAATATCACCTAAGATTTCTTTAATTATTGTTCAAAACAACTATTTGAAATATTTAATTTTTATTGAGCGGCAAATATGTGACCCTGATTCGGAGAATAGGTATTATCTTAATCGGGCCCAACTATTCGTTTTTCAGGTGTGACGACACCCCCAACCACCTCAGTAGGAAACCCATTGCTGATAAAACCCCCTGGTTCAACTCAGAGCATGTTTGATCAGAGTGAGACTTGAACCCAGACCTCCCAATATTTACATGTCATAGGTAACTCACCTTAACCAGTGGGCTAAAGATCGTTGGTAATTTTTCTAGCGAAAGGCCACCCATGTTCACGAACACAGACAGCGCTGGTGACCCAGCTTGCCCACCATTCTAAGGGAAAACCACCACCCAAATGCGCACTGTGGTAAAACATCTGGCACACTGTCACACCCCCGCTAAAAGCGGAAACACGGGGATGTAAAGAGACCGGGATCGTCATAACACATGGTAAGCGATAGAGAGCAATATAAATAAATGATGACTTGCGTGTCATGACGACACCCGACAACAAGGGGACTTGTGTCGTGTTTAGTCAATGTTCACGACAACATAGCCATAAGCATAACATGATGATGATAACACATATTCTCATATGATGAAATTGTAAATGTTAATTCCCACAACCCGGGAACAAGTTTCAAAAGTTGATAATTGTTTACATGCGATAACATTGTTCAAAAAGATTGTTTATCAAACATGAGCTAAGTCCCAAAAATGCATCCTAGGGTCTCCACTAAGGCAGCACACCTAGATTCCTGGACTTGCATGATCACCTGAAAAGATATGCTTAAAACGGTCAACATAATTGTTGGTGAGCTCGCAGGTTTATGTAATAAAAAATGTAAGTGATGTTGTAATAAATAAGCGCGTCGGAATACCGTGAATACAGTTATTACACAAGTAAATATCACATGACATGAGCTTTGCAACCAAACCTAGCGACTTACACAAAGAAATTGTCGGCATATATTCACCCAAGGCCCGTTCCTGGCCACTGATGGTACCAACTAGTATACCATCGAATGAGGGTGGGGGTGTCAACCCAGTAGTACTACCAATACCTAACCGTCGGTTCCCACACTGGAATTAAATAGTTGCAAAGATAGAACCACACAGCAGACCCAAGCATGTATCAAATAGTACTTGCAACACAGTATCACGTTGATTCCTTGTATGTAAAATGTATGTAAGTTGTACAGCATAAAAATTGTGTAAGCATACTTTTCCCCCAATTTGTAAATAATTGAAATATTGTATAAGCGTAAAAAGGGGCCATGAAACTCACTTGTTAGGTGGTAAGTATGTATGATCGATGTATCCCAAATGTTGAATGCAAATAAACAGTCAAACACCTATTGACAGTTATTGTATAGCATTAATGATATGATATATGTATAAGCGCGCAATAATGATGTGTCGGTTCGGGTCGTATCGGATGGGTCACGTACAACACACACAGACTGACACACGTACTAGATCCTATGTAGATCCAAGTACAAGACATTGTCGCCACTAATGATGATGTTTTAGTAAAAGTCTCGTTGTTTATTGAAGAAATATTGAATAAGTGTCAATAGTTATAAGTCAATTTGATCGTTGCAAAACGTTAGTTCAATTTGCTCAAAATAGTTTCTGTGCCGTTTCTCGCGTTGACTTTAATATTTGTGGCCAAACAATGGCATTATTGTGTTAGTGTTACCTCGACACCACACGACATACTCACACCACGCACAAGGGGTCAAACACAACAATTCCAGTCGCATAACAAGGTCAGACGCATGACTCAACCTCCATTCGTGCGAATCAACCCTCAATCGTGCGAATCAGCTTCATTCGTACGATTAAGCCTTCATTCGTATGATTGGCCTTCAGTCGTACCACACAGCACCCAATCGCACGACTCAACTTCCATGCGCACGAATCAACCTTCAATCGTGCGAATTAGCTACTTTCGTACGACCGAACCTTCATTCGTGCGATTGGACCCCAGTCGTGCGAATCACATTCATTCGCACACATTCAGTCGGTCACCTGACTCAATCGCACACAATCACTCAATCGCATGACTCAATCGCATACACTCATTCGCACGCATGACTCAATCGCACACAAACACTCAGTCGCACAACTCAGTCGCACGACATGCCTAGTCGCACAACTCAGTCGCGCGATTGACTCAGACGCATGATCCAGTCGCACGACCTACTCAGTCGCACGGCTCAATCGCATGGATGACCCAGTCGCCTGATCTGCAGAATCGCGACTGTGGTCGGGAGGAGCAGCCCCCGAGCTGCTCTAAACAAGGGTTTTACACCACAAGGACCTCCAGAAACACTCAACAAACATACACAAGCATGAAACACAAGCAAAGAGACCTCACACGCACCCATACGACCTTGTGTGTTCGGGTTGAACCCGAACACCCGAAACCCTAGTTTGGACAGCCGTGAAAAGGCTAGAAAATGGACAACCAAAGACAACTACCTGCTAGAAAGAAGTAATCTAGGCTGTAGACGGTGTCAAGACGAAGAAAACAAGACCTCTCGGGTTGGATTTGGTGCTAAAATGGAGATTTGGTGTGTGAAGAGGAGATGAAGATGAAGAAGATGGTGAAATGGGGATTAGGGCTGGTATGAGGGTATTTATACCCAGCCCAAGTTTGCAAAATTACAAGTTTAGTCCCTGCACTTAACCCCCGAGTTTTCCCAAATTTTGTTCGGTTGAAAAACGACTTTGTTAGGTGTTTCATATTAATTGTAAAAGTTCATTTAATGTTGTCATGACTTAAGAAATGGTTATATTAAAACATTTATTATATCTATAAAATGGTATATTTGACGTTTTCAAAAATGAAAGTTTTAAAGGTCTTTTTAAGGTCAACACAAGGTTGTAACGAATCACACACAACGATAATATTGCACACATGATATCCACATAAAGAGTCAAATAATGATGAGGAATGACCAAATATAGAATAGATGACGGACAAACACGTCAATTGACGGACCTTAAAGTGACGGATGTCACAGTATCCCCCAGTTGAGAGAATTTCGTCCCGAAATTCAGCTGGAGTTAGGTCCAAGAGTGTCATCCTCGAAAAGATGTGGATATTTGAGTTTCATCAGATCTTCACGTTCCCATGTAAACTCTGGCCCTCGCTTTGAATTCCACCTTACGCGAACAATAGGTATTCTACTGCGCTTCAGTTGCTTGACCTTTCGATCCATGATCTCAATGGGTTCTTCAACAAAATGAAGCTTGTCATCAATCTTGATTTCCTCGATTGGCACGTGAAGGGATTCATCGGCCAAACATTTCTTGAGGGTTGACACGTGAAAAGTATCATGTACACCGCTAAGCTCTTGTGGCAACCTTAACCGGTAAGCCACTGGACCGATCCTTTCAGTGATCTCAAATGGTCCAACGTATCTTGGGGCTAACTTCCCTTTCTTTCCGAATCGAACGACTCCTTTCCAAGGGGAAACTTTAAGTAACACACGATCCCCAACATTGAATTCTAGAGGCTTCCGACGATTGTCGGCATAGCTCTTTTGGCGATCTCGCGCGGCTTTGAGTCGATCTTTGATTTGGAAAATCCTGTCTGTTGTTTCTTGGATGATCTCTGGGCCTGTCAGCTGACTTTCACCAATTTCGGCCCAACAAACGGGAGATCTGCATTTTCTTCCATACAACGCTTCAAATGGAGCACATCCAATGCTTGTATGGTAGCTATTATTGTAGGAGAACTCAATCAACGGCAGATGAGCATCCCAACTACCACCAAAATCGATTACACACGCTCTCAACATGTCTTCTAGCGTCTGTATAGTGCGTTCACTTTGGCCATCTGTTTGAGGGTGATAGGCTGTACTCATGTCTAACCGAGTGCCCATCGCTTTCTGTAGCGTCTGCCAAAATCGTGAAGTGAATCGGCTATCACGGTCGGATATGATTGACACCGGCACCCCGTGCGGTGTCACGACCTCTTTGATGTACAATCTCGCCAACTTATCCATCTTGTAATCTTCTCGGATAGGCAAGAAATGTGCTGATTTCGTCATTCGATCAATAATGACCCATATCGAGTCATGACCGCTGTTTGTTCTAGGGAGTTTGGTGATGAAATCCATAGCTATGTTCTCCCATTTCCACTCGGTAATTTCAGGTTGCTGTAATAATCCCGATGGCTTTTGATGTTCAGCTTTGACTTTCGAACACGTCAAGCATCGGCTGACGTATAAGGCAATGTCTTTCTTCATGCCTGGCCACCAGTATAGATCCTTAAGATCATGATACATCTTGTCTGCACCAGGATGAATAGAATATCGCGTCTTGTGGGCTTCATCCATGACTAAGGTACGAACACCTCCCCATTTGGGTACCCATATGCGATCCATGAAGTACTGAATACCGTCATCCTTGCGAATCATCTGTTTATCTAACCCCCGGAACTCTTCTCCCGCAAGGTTTTCTTCTTTTAATGCCTTGTCACACCCCAACCTTGACGGCGGAAACGTCGAGATGTGAGGGTTAAGATTGTTCACAGCCACATAACGCTATTATTAAATCCAAATATATTATACATAAGTTTCAAAATTACATTACAAGCATAAATCTCAATAAGTTTCAACATGAAATAACAAACATAATCATTTTGTTTATTATCTAGGTCCAAGTCCTAGAATATGCCAGCAACATAAGTTCACTTCAAAACTTGGGGGTTTTCCTGAAACATGATAAAAATAAAAGGTCAACTATAAATAGTTGGTGAGTTTCCAAGGTTTTCATACATAATATGAAAATGGTTACAAGTAGCAATTCATGTCATAGGTTATAAGCTAGTAAGGTTATAGAACACATATCGTTACAACCAAACCTCGACTGATTACAAGTATAAAAGATTGGCTAAGTGTATTTGGTTCCCTAGTGCACAAGCGTACGGCCCCTAGGAGTCGGCAATACCTCGACTTTAGCACCAAATAGGCTTGTCAGGCCCAAAGATCTAAGACGTCGCCAGGCTAGCAATAGTTAATGATTGTAAACAAACTATGTATCTCATATAATCACTTACATTACACAAATAACCATGACAAAATAATAAGTTGAATTGCATGTGATTTACAAGTCTCAAACGTTTATAAGTGTATGATGTATAAGTATCATGTTTCACCCCAAAATAGTGTGAAATAAAGTAAAAAGGGACAAGGAAAACTCACATGGAAATAAGCATTTCAAGATGATATAAAAAGATTACAAGATAAATCCCAAGTGTCCATTTCAAGCACCTAAATATATAATTTACAAGATGAAGATTAAGGTTAATATATAGATTAATGTTCAATTAAGGATTAGGGTTTCAATAGTTTTAGGGTTTTGATGAGTAATTATGTTTATAATGATGATGATAATAATTTAAACGAGGTTCCAAATGGTTCCTTTTACAAGTTGTTTAAACGTATAGATTCCAAGATTAGGTTTGGTAATAAGATTAACAATAAAACATGAACTAGGGTTTCAAATGGAATTTGGGAGTTTAATAATAAATCTTTTAGGTTTAATAAAGATAATTTAAATCAATTAAGACCAATAATAATTGAAAATGTCTTAACAATTTAAGTTATTGGTTTATAGAAATAAGTATAATAAAAGAAATTAATTAATTTAATAATTAATTATTTAATAAAGAGAATTTATTAAATACTTATTTAAGTGACTTTAAAATTATTTAAAATCATTTTATAAAATGATTTATTATAAAGATCTTATAATACAAGATTTTAATAATAAAAATAAAGTATCATATATTATTTTATTAGTTCCAAGAATTTAAATAAAAGTTTAATAATAAGTTTATTAAGTATAACATGGTTACATGATTAATTATTTAAAAATTATTTGAATAGTTAATATGTAAATAAATAAGGTTTTGAACTAATTCTAATTTGAACCATATTATATATATAACATATAATGACTAAATAGAATTTTTATAATCTTTTTTTTATTCTTTTAAAAGAAAAATAAGTTGGATATTATAAGTTTAACAATCTTTAATATTTAGCTTAATAATTTCAGAAATATTTTAGTTAACAAAATACTTTTTATTTAGATTTAACAATATAATACTATTTTTGCTAAATTATAAAAATATTAAAAAAAACTATTAAAACAAAATATGGCGGAGGCAGGGTTCGAACCCCTGACCTCCTGCCTATATTGATGTTATGTTACCAGTTGGGCTAGAGCCCGTTCCTTGTTAACAACCCACTTATAAAGTTTAAAAACACTGATTTCAAAAACCCCCAATTTCAACATGAACCCTAGTTTGTTTATGATTCAAATTGAACATGAAATCGATGTTGATTACGGAATCCAACTTAGGGCTTTTGTTTCCCAAATGATAACGAGTATAAAGATGTGTAAAACTTACCTGATTATGTTCGATTTGATGCACACGAGTTTATATTCGGGTCGCGACTGGGTTGAGCATTGATCAAGGCATAAACGTTGATAATACTCGAATTAATCTTGTGTGAAGCTTGTAAAGGTTATGATGATCGAAAGCCCTCAAACAATTTCAAGTTAGATAGGTCGAAACAGGGCCCTCGGTTGTGTTGCAGGTTCGATGTAGATGTTGTAGTCGTTCGAGTGGTTTAAGTGCATTTCAGGTGAAATTGGATGTGATAATCAGTTAGGGATAGATAACCGATCGTTTTTGTCGAGTTAATTTGATTATTATTGTGTTTTAATGCTCAAACGGATTGAGATTGAAGGCCGACGGTTACTCGAGCCCAAACACTTTGGTAACCGTCGTTAAACCCGATTAAATGACTAATAATGGTTCGAATCATCCTCGATTACGGCTGGGGAACAGTTTTGGATCGAGAAACAAGTGAAACGATGGTCGCCGGGCTTGGCCGGAAGGCCCACCGGCGCCTCGCCGGATTTGCGGGGAAGAAAGAATGGGGGGGGTTTTGGGTTTGGTAAAATACATCTTTGGTCCCTGTGGTTTTCAATGTTGCCACTTGGGTTTTAAAGTTTTGATTTAGTTACAATTAATTACAAATTAGTCCCTGAAGTTCTAAAAGGTTATTATTTTATGTAATAAACATGTTAATTACAAGTTTAAAGTTATACAACTTTATTATTTTTAATATTATTATCATTTACATTATTGTTATTAATAATATTATTAGTAATATTAATATTATTATGGTTATTGATATTATTAGAGGAAAATTATTTTATTTTAGGTTATCATCATCTAAAATAAATGAACATTATAATACTTATAATATTATCATTATTATATTAATTTGTTAATCACCAATTTAACTATTAGGTATAACAAACCTCAAAGTTTCAAAATGGCATAAAAGGCCCTTTTAGGATTTAACAAAATTAACTTCCAAGTTAACGAAATTACGAGATGTCACAGTCTCCCCAACTTAAAAGAATTTCGTCCCGAAATTAAAAATGAACTTAAATGAAACAAAGGAATTGTAATGAAAGGTGAGTGTTCAACGAACAGTGTTTGACGTTTGATTACAGGTGGAACGCTTCTCTTCATGGAATCTTACAAGATTCCTAACATAATAAGCGCGAGATGTTTTGAGATGAAACGCTGGGAAACGATGACGAGTTACCGTGGTACCTTAAATTATAAATCACAACTTCAAGAATATAACTTCGTAGTATAATGATGTCTAGAAATGACTAACAATGATAAGAAAGGTTAACCGTCCGGATTTAAGAATCTCAAACGTCACTATATGAAATGATCTTAACGCATATCTTGTGAATATGTATCTCTCCTTTGACCAATCATCGGGTCTAAGAATAATACGATATGCGAAGATTTTGAAATAAGTTCACGACGATGGTTAGGAACATTATTAAAAGTAGAAAATGAATTGATCATCCAAATTAATGATCAATGTTTAACGACATACCATGGTATACGACTATTTGAGATACGAGCCAATTTCTCAACCCGTTAACACACATGAGTCAGTATGAAATTAGTTAATTGGTCTATAATGCACCATTTATCGTCATAGCATCTAAGATAAGAGGCACTTAATGATGAAAAGTTAAACAGAAGATCCATAGGATCACGAATGTTAGGTCTTGTCATATGTGAAGGTAAGACACTTGAATACATACCAAGTTACGTCTTTTCCTTTATGCCAAGCCCATGACTACAAGTTACGAAGGTTTATGAACCTTTATATCCGCGTCGCAATGTAAATAATAACGAGTCTCGTTGATCGAAGTCAAGATAGTGTTTTAATGATTTTCAATGGTTAAGGATTCAAGACGATTTAAGAAATGACATGAACAATAGGAAATGTACTTATATTTTGCAAGGTAGCAAATTTCCAAGTATAGTTTGCATACACAGTTCATCAAACTCATGAACACAGTCGAGAACATTCGTATGTCTAGAAAGACACAATCACAAGTTGATAATGCCTTGTTTAGTAGAAAGATTGTTTAAGAAGGCTACCATCACACAATCATGCGTTGATGATAACCCAGAATGAAAGTTGATAAGTAGGGAATAAATGGTTCGATATAGCTAGATCAAATCAAAACATAAGGATAAAGGGAAAGAAATCAATTTAAAAATTTAAATGCTCCAAGCTCAGAATCAAAATCAACCTAGAGTGATCGGGTCTCTTTTCAAGTTCAGAAATCATGCTTTGGCTTGATAGGTCCAAACACTAATATTGGTTCACCCTTCAAGTTACTACATGTTTCTTGTCACTTGATTAAAACCTTGGTAAGTTGGAGATCAAGAAATGAGAATAGTCATCAAGGTGTGGTTTTCACTCCTAGCTTGATGGTGCATTCCCAAGATATGATCACTAACTTACCAATCAAAAAGCTCGATCCCAACTCATTGTTGAGGATCCACGGAGATAAAACGAGGTAACTCACCATTAAGGTAAGGGAAATCACTCCTAACTTAACGGTGAAGTTTTACAAAATCAAAATATAACAAAATGAACTTCTTCATCAAAATCCAGAATTCACTCTTACTTTGATGCAGTCGTCTCATTTGAACAAATACAATTCAATAAGATGATATTATCATCAAGGTATGGAATTCACGCCTATCTTGATGATTGAATTTCATAATAGCAAGAAAAACAATCGAAGATTGACATTCGTCACCAAAGTACGGGTTTCAATCCTATTTTGGTGAGATCATGTCATTTGTGAAATGCCATTCCAAAGAAAATAATTGAAGTCAATCCTCAAGATAAGGTAATCACCCCAATCCAGAGGGTTAAATTTCATAAAACAGGCGATTGGAAACCATTTATCGAAACGAATAGAGAATCATCAAAGTAAGAGAATCACCCCTGTTTTGATGAGTTAGAATTTAGGAAATGCAAGTGTTCTTAGTCATAGGTTGACTTGCAACTCGTGCATCTCCCACGGTGCAAACGGTATGAAGTTCGACTTATCAACGAAAGGAAGAGAGTATCCATTAAAAATTCAGAAAATTTCTAGTTACATTAATGTAACAAAAGGGAAATCATCCTTACAAAGTTTAAGGTCAAAGTTCGAGGTAACAGAATTAGTTATGATGGTGTTCAAATCTTGAATGGTTTAAATCAGGAAGACTAAATCAATGACAAGAGTGATTCAACACCACGACGAGATGTGAACATTCGATTCACAATTGAAAGAAATACATGAACTCCTCAAGTCATGAGGTCAACCATAACCTTATTAAGGACATGCGTACTTATAAGTGATCACTCATCTCAAGGGTTTCGAGTCAAGTAAATGGATTCAATGATCGAGTCAAATCACCATTTACACTTTGCCTAGACAAAGTATCTCGAGACATAGGAATTCCACCTATAGCATTGCATGTTCTTAGTTAGGGGACACATCCTTAAGGAGACTTGAGAACCATAAGTAGCGGTTTAAAGTTTTTGATGACCATTTGATTTAGATTCCCAATATCTTTGGGTATATATTAAGATTCATGTTCACGTTGGTCAAGATATAGAAATAGTTACATAATACGCTCGACGTGTAACGATGTTTAAAAGTTGAAATGTAAGATGGGTTCAATTTTAACAGGAACCTTATGTATGATAAGAACGAGAAGATATTAAAACTTTGGTGATAGACCAGATCAAAGAATCAAGGACTTTTAAGACACAAAGAGAATGGTTCCATTTGGTAACGCATTACCATTTGGAATCGTTGACACGTCAAGGTAAATTGACCCATTTGCCTTAGAGACTTGTGTATGTTGACCATAGTTTATCACTCATCCCAGAAATCCCCAGGTAAGCATAACTGGTCTCGTAATGAGATTTATACGATATGCTTGCCTTAGCCCGAAGGCCTTTTGCCAGGAAATCCAGAATACATGTGTCTATGTGTCACACAAATTTCTTTGGTTTATGAAATCAAAACCTTGATGAGATTTTCATAGATTAGACATAGAGTCTAAGGAACTAAACCCACGATGATAAGTGTAGATTCCACACGTCGTTGAGAATAGATTTAGGAAGTTCATTTGTCGGGGAGGATCAAAGAGTCAAAGTTAAGTTTAGGGGACAGGTAACTAAGTTTAAGCATACATAAGGCAATCCTATGCTAAGGCATCAAGTTGCACAAAAAGCATAGCATTATGTAGCATGCAAACAACATGTAAGCTTAAAGGTATAATGATCTTTCTATGAGGTTCATGCAACTATAGTCTAGGTCACTATTTCTAATAACCTAAATCCCTATAGTTATGGGCTCTGATACCAATCTGTCACACCCCAACCTTGACGGCGGAAACGTCGAGATGTGAGGGTTAAGATTGTTCACAGCCACATAACGCTATTATTAAATCCAAATATATTATACATAAGTTTCAAAATTACATTACAAGCATAAATCTCAATAAGTTTCAACATGAAATAACAAACATAATCATTTTGTTTATTATCTAGGTCCAAGTCCTAGAATATGCCAGCAACATAAGTTCACTTCAAAACTTGGGGGTTTTCCTGAAACATGATAAAAATAAAAGGTCAACTATAAATAGTTGGTGAGTTTCCAAGGTTTTCATACATAATATGAAAATGGTTACAAGTAGCAATTCATGTCATAGGTTATAAGCTAGTAAGGTTATAGAACACATATCGTTACAACCAAACCTCGACTTGATTACAAGTATAAAAGATTGGCTAAGTGTATTTGGTTCCCTAGTGCACAAGCGTACGGCCCCTAGGAGTCGGCAATACCTCGACTTTAGCACCAAATAGGCTTGTCAGGCCCAAAGATCTAAGACGTCGCCAGGCTAGCAATAGTTAATGATTGTAAACAAACTATGTATCTCATATAATCACTTACGTTACACAAATAACCATGACAAAATAATAAGTTGAATTGCATGTGATTTACAAGTCTCAAACGTTTATAAGTGTATGATGTATAAGTATCATGTTTCACCCCAAAATAGTGTGAAATAAAGTAAAAAGGGGACAAGGAAAACTCACATGGAAATAAGCATTTCAAGATGATATAAAAAGATTACAAGATAAATCCCAAGTGTCCATTACAAGCACCTAAATATATAATTTACAAGATGAAGATTAAGGTTAATATATAGATTAATGTTCAATTAAGGATTAGGGTTTCAATAGTTTTAGGGTTTTGATGAGTAATTATGTTTATAATGATGATGATAATAATTTAAACGAGGTTCCAAATGGTTCCTTTTACAAGTTGTTTAAACGTATAGATTCCAAGATTAGGTTTGGTAATAAGATTAACAATAAAACATAAACTAGGGTTTCAAATGGAATTTGGGAGTTTAATAATAAATCTTTTAGGTTTAATAAAGATAATTTAAATCAATTAAGACCAATAATAATTGAAAATGTCTTAACAATTTAAGTTATTGGTTTTATAGAAATAAGTATAATAAAAGAAATTAATTAATTTAATAATTAATTATTTAATAAAGAGAATTTATTAAATACTTATTTAAGTGACTTTAAAATTATTTAAAATCATTTTATAAAATGATTTATTATAAAGATCTTATAATACAAGATTTTAATAATAAAAATAAAGTATCATATATTATTTTATTAGTTCCAAGAATTTAAATAAAAGTTTAATAATAAGTTTATTAAGTATAACATGGTTACATGATTAATTATTTAAAAATTATTTGAATAGTTAATATGTAAATAAATAAGGTTTTGAACTAATTCTAATTTGAACCATATTATATATATAACATATAATGACTAAATAGAATTTTTATAATCTTTTTTTTATTCTTTTAAAAGAAAAATAAGTTGGATATTATAAGTTTAACAATCTTTAATATTTAGCTTAATAATTTCAGAAATATTTTAGTTAACAAAATACTTTTTATTTAGATTTAACAATATAATACTATTTTTGCTAAATTATAAAAATATTAAAAAAACTATTAAAACAAAATATGGCGGAGGCAGGGTTCGAACCCCTGACCTCCTGCCTATATTGATGTTATGTTACCAGTTGGGCTAGAGCCCGTTCCTTGTTAACAACCCACTTATAAAGTTTAAAAACACTGATTTCAAAAACCCCCAATTTCAACATGAACCCTAGTTTGTTTATGATTCAAATTGAACATGAAATCGATGTTGATTACGGAATCCAACTTAGGGCTTTTGTTTCCCAAATGATACCGAGTATAAAGATGTGTAAAACTTACCTGATTATGTTCGATTTGATGCACACGAGTTTATATTCGGGTCGCGACTGGGTTGAGCATTGATCAAGGCATAAACGTTGATAATACTCGAATTAATCTTGTGTGAAGCTTGTAAAGGTTATGATGATCGAAAGCCCTCAAACAATTTCAAGTTAGATAGGTCGAAACAGGGCCCTCGGTTGTGTTGCAGGTTCGATGTAGATGTTGTAGTCGTTCGAGTGGTTTAAGTGCATTTCAGGTGAAATTGGATGTGATAATCAGTTAGGGATAGATAACCGATCGTTTTTGTCGAGTTAATTTGATTATTATTGTGTTTTAATGCTCAAACGGATTGAGATTGAAGGCCGACGGTTACTCGAGCCCAAACACTTTGGTAACCGTCGTTAAACCCGATTAAATGACTAATAATGGTTCGAATCATCCTCGATTATGGCTGGGGAACAGTTTTGGATCGAGAAACAAGTGAAACGATGGTCGCCGGGCTTGGCCGGAAGGCCCACCGGCGCCTCGCCGGATTTGCGGGGAAGAAAGAATGGGGGGGGTTTTGGGTTTGGTAAAATACATCTTTGGTCCCTGTGGTTTTCAATGTTGCCACTTGGGTTTTAAAGTTTTGATTTAGTTACAATTAATTACAAATTAGTCCCTGAAGTTCTAAAAGGTTATTATTTATGTAATAAACATGTTAATTACAAGTTTAAAGTTATACAACTTTATTATTTTTAATATTATTATCATTTACATTATTGTTATTAATAATATTATTAGTAATATTAATATTATTATGGTTATTGATATTATTAGAGGAAAATTATTTTCTTTTAGGTTATCATCATCTAAAATAAATGAACATTATAATACTTATAATATTATTATTATTATATTAATTTGTTAATCACCAATTTAACTATTAGGTATAACAAACCTCAAAGTTTTAAAATGGCATAAAAGGCCCTTTTAGGATTTAACAAAATTAACTTCCAAGTTAACGAAATTACGAGATGTCACATGCCTCACTCTGTGCAATTTGAATCTGAGCTTTCAAGTTGGTTTGAATGGTCAATCCCAACGCTCGTGCATGCAGTGGTTTCACACGTTCTTTACGGCTTAAGGCATCAGCCATCACGTTAGCTTTCCCCGGATGATACCGGATTTCACAGTCGTAGTCGCTAAGAAGCTCTACCCAACGTCGTTGGCGCATGTTGAGTTCCTTCTGATCCAGAATATGTTGAAGACTCTTATGATCGGTGAAGATGATGCATTTGGTGCCATACAAGTAATGCCTCCAAATCTTGAGTGCAAATACTACAGCGCCCAACTCAAGATCATGAGTGGTGTAGTTCTTTTCGTGCACTTTAAGTTGTCGCGAAGCGTAGGCAATCACCTTGTCCTTTTGCATTAGTACACATCCCAAGTCCTTGATGTGACGCATCGCAGTAAACCACAAAATCATCTGTTCCGTCTGGGAGAGACAATATAGGCGCGTTGCACAACTTCTCTTTCAACGTTTGGAACGCTTGCTCTTGTGCATATCCCCAGTCAAACTTCTTGTCTTTCTGAGTAAGCAGGGTTAACGGTTGCGCAATCTTTGAAAAGTTCGCGATGAAGCGACGATAATAACCGGCCAATCCCAAGAATTGCCGTATCTCTGATGGCGTCTGGGGCGTATCCCACTTCTTCACCGCTTCGATCTTGCCGGGATCTACGTGAATCCCGTCCTCATTAACCACATGACCCAAAAACTTCACTTCTCGCAGCCAAAACTCGCACTTTGAGAATTTGGCGAAAAGTTTCTCTTCGCGTAGCAGCTCCAGAATAGCCCGAAGATGTTCTACATGATCCTCTTTTGATCGGGAATAGATAAGTATATCGTCTATGAACACGATCACGAACTTATCCAAGTAAGGTTTGCACACCCGATTCATTAGATCCATGAACACAGCTGGTGCGTTAGTCAATCCGAACGGCATGACCAAGAACTCATAATGCCCATAACGAGTCCTGAACGCAGTCTTCGGTATGTCGTCCTCAAAAACCCTTAGCTGATGATAACCGGAACGTAGATCGATCTTTGAAAAATACGAAGCTCCTTGCAGCTGATCAAATAAATCGTCGATCCTGGGGAGAGGATATCGGTTCTTTACCGTCAACTTGTTCAGTTCACGGTAATCGATGCACATGCGGAACGATCCGTCTTTCTTCTTGACAAATAGTACCGGCGCTCCCCACGGTGAATGACTCGGTCGAATAAAACCCTTCTCCAGTAGTTCCTGTAATTGACTAGACAACTCTTGCATCTCGGATGGCGCTAGTCGATAAGGCGTTTTCGCTACCAGCGTAGCTCCAGGAACCAACTCAATACGGAATTCCACCTGTCGTGGAGGAGGTAAACCAGACAAGTCATCTGGAAATACTTCTGGGTAATCCCGTACCACTGGAATATCCACCAGTTTCCTTTCCTCGTCTTTCTTTTCAACCACATGAGCCAGAAAAGCGTAGCACTGCTTTCGTAGACTCTGGCGTGCTTTCATGCAGGAAATAAGCTTTAAACTCTTACCCGGTCGTTCTCCCTGAACCTTGAGTACTTCCCCGTTTGGCATAGGGATACGTACCACTTTGTCTCGACAGACAATCTCTGCTCCATTCTGCGACAACCAATCCATACCCACGATCACGTCGAAGCTTCCTAACTCGAAGGGTATCAAATCTATCTCAAAGGTATGATCCTCCAGCGTCAACGAACACTTTCTAATAATCTCATCGGCCTGAGCAACCCTACCATTGGCCATTTCTACGGAGTAGCTAGTTTCTAGCCTACTAGGACTCAAATCAAGCAATTGCACAAACTCAGAAGATATGAAACTATTGTCTGCTCCAGTATCAAATAATATAGATGCGAAGTGATGATTGAGTAAGTGCGTACCCGTGACAACATTCGGGTCCTGACGAGCATCATTAGCTCCAATGACGAATGCGCGTCCCCGAGCTGCATTCCCCTGAGTAGCCGGGCCTTGATTCCCAGCGATAGCCAACACCTGCTGCTGGTTGTTCCCATGTTGACTCGGTGCCCGATTCAGCCTGGGGCACATATTCCTGTAGTGATCGGGGCTCCCACACTCAAAGCAAGCCCTTGCATTCCCGGCGGGGTTAACCGCGTTGACGGGTGCTACAAGATTCGGTGCCGTTCTGCAATCTCTTGCCAAATGACCCGGGCGCTTACAGTTAGCGCACACCCGGCACTGTGTCCCTGGGGGATGATGATAATTGCACCTGTCACATTTGGGGTGCGGCCCCACATACTCTCTTCTTGCCTGAGACACGGCCACAAAATTCCTGGTCGGCTTAGACCTCTTCTCATACCTTCCGGCACTCGACCGGCTCGATTCCCCAACATCCTTCCTCTTCTCGGCCCCTCGGCCCAAAACCCCTGTTCTAACCATCTCATCAGTCAAAGCGCCAGCTTTCAGAATTGCGATCTGAATAGTAGGAGGAGCGGCTGCTGTAACCATCGCTCTAATTTGAGGCGCGAGTCCCCAAATGTACCTCTCGATCCTCTTTGATTCCGGCGTAACCAGATGCGGAACCAATCTAGCCAGCTCATGAAAACGATCAGTATAAGCTGCATGCCCTGCCCCAACCATAGCATGATTCCAGAACTCATGCTCCAGCTTCTGCATCTCGTTGAGAGGGCAGTATTCCTCGGTAATCAAGGCTTTGAACTCGTCCCGCGACATTTGCATCGCAGACTCTCTTCCTCGTGCTTGAATTTGGGTGTTCCACCAGGTTAGGGCTTTACCCTGTAGAGAACAAGTGGCATACTTGATCCTCTGGCTGTCGAGGCATTCACTGATGTCAATTACTGCCTCCATCTTTTCCAACCACCTGGTTAGGGCTATCGCCCCACCTTTCCCATCGAATTCCCTTGGCTTACAAGCCACGAACTCCTTGTACGAACATCCCCGACGAGCATTAACCACTCCAGTTTCAATACCGGCAGTACCACCATTTCCGGTTTCCTGGTTGCTCTCGTTTCCAGTCGGGTTTCCGTTTCCCGTTTCAGTTTCTACCCCCACCTTGGGCTCCCTCATCGTTGCCACCATCCCCGTGAGGGTGGTGTTGTTGAAGTGCGTCGCTCACTTGGGCCACGATAGTAGGAATCAGCGCGGCCAATTGCTGAGCGATCAGGGCTGCCATGTCGGCGTTCCCTGTTCCTTGACTGTTACTGGCAGGAGCATCGTTTGCTCTTGGTGCCCTGCCTCTGCCTCGGCCTCTGCCCCTTGGGGCTTCACTCCCGCCACTACTGCTACGGGTGACTCTTCGAGGCCGCATGTTCTAATCATAAAAGAGGTAACATATCAGCTTTAGTCACCATAAGATACAAAAGTATTCCACTTATCAAATTCCAATGTTCATGTTCCGGTCAGCCAGACCACCATGCAGCCCATTTCAAGCATATTCTCGGTATACCGGTGGTGTTTATATATAGGGTTCCCCGCAGCGTTCCCACCACACCCACGATGTACCGAGAATGATGCCCGATCCGGTTACATGACATCCGACTTTCCTTTACATCATATCCATAATAATTCATCATAACAGTTGTAAGTCCATGTATACAATCACGTTTAGTCTAGCGGAGGTTGTCTATTTCCTCATCTCTCGAGGTTTCAGACATAATCCTCCTCAGAGTTAATCTCAATGTCCAAGGTCAAGCGCAATAACATGATCTGTGATGATCTCTTCGGGTTTGATACCCAGATCTGATAACTAACTCGGCGCGCAGAGGGAACGGAAGATCCAATAGAAGCATCCCCATAAAAGAGTGAGCACAAGGGCTCTCTCATAGGGTAGAAAGATCACATAACAAATAGATGAACCAATCAAGCAGCGAGGAACACATACACGAGATATAATATGCATACAGAGTCCTAGCATGCAAATCTACATGAAGGTTCCTAGGTTATAGTCTAGGTCAAGCGTATTGCTTAATTCTCAATAACCAATGGCTCTGATACCAATCTGTCACACCCCCGCTAAAAGCGGAAACACGGGGATGTAACGAGACCGGGATCGTCATAACACATGGTAAGCGATAGAGAGCAATATAAATAAATGATGACTTGCGTGTCATGACGACACCCGACAACAAGGGGACTTGTGTCGTGTTTAGTCAATGTTCACGACAACATAGCCATAAGCATAACATGATGATGATAACACATATTCTCATATGATGAAATTGTAAATGTTAATTCCCACAACCCGGGAACAAGTTTCAAAAGTTGATAATTGTTTACATGCGATAACATTGTTCAAAAAGATTGTTTATCAAACATGAGCTAAGTCCCAAAAATGCATCCTAGGGTCTCCACTAAGGCAGCACACCTAGATTCCTGGACTTGCATGATCACCTGAAAAGATATGCTTAAAACGGTCAACATAATTGTTGGTGAGCTCGCAAGTTTATGTAATAAAAATGTAAGTGATGCTGTAATAAATAAGCGCGTCGGAATACCGTGAATACAGTTATTACACAAGTAAATATCACATGACATGAGCTTTGCAACCAAACCTAGCGACGTACACAAAGAAATTGTCGGCATATATTCACCCAAGGGCCCATTCCTGGCCACTGATGGTACCAACTAGTATACCATCGAACGAGGGTGGGGGTGTCAACCCAGTAGTACTACCAATACCTAACCGTCGGTTCCCACACTGGAATTAAATAGTTGCAAAGATAGAACCACACAGCAGACCCAAGCATGTATCAAATAGTACTTGCAACACAGTATCACGTTGATTCCTTGTATATAAAATGTATGTAAGTTGTACAGCATAAAAATTGTGTAAGCATACTTTTACCCCAATTTGTAAATGATTGAAATATTGTATAAGCGTAAAAAGGGGCCACGAAACTCACTTGTTAGGTGGTAAGTATGTATGATCGATGTATGCCAAATGTTGAATGCAAATAAACAGTCAAACACCTATTGACAGTTATTGTATAGCATTAATGATATGATATATGTATAAGCGCGCAATAATGATGGGTCGGTTCGGGTCGTATCGGATGGGTCACGTACAACACACACAGACTGACACACGTACTAGATCCTATGTAGATCCAAGTACAAGACATTGTCGCCACTAATGATGATGTTTAAGTAAAAGTCTCGTTGTTTATTGAAGAAATATTGAATAAGTGTCAATAGTTATAAGTCAATTTGATCGTTGCAAAACGTTAGTTCAATTTGCTCAAAATAGTTTCTGTGCCCTTTCTCGCGTTGACTTTAATATTTGTGGCCATGTAACACCCGGGAATTTATTATTTTTGAAGCCGGCGAAGAAAGAAAAGAAATAAAGTCCAAAGTCGAGGGACCAAACTCGCCAACGAAGAAAAGTCGGGAAATGAGATGGTATTAGTGGGGAAAGGGCAGCCAACCCTCCCCATTTCCCCCACATTTCAGCCACCTTAGAGAAGAGAAGAGAGAAAGAGGAGAAAAAGGAGAAAAAGTGGTGTTTCGGGTGATTCGAGTGTCCAAATCCGTCGAGTAGCAAGCCAAATCGAAGCCCTTGACGTTGTGCTTGATTGTGTGAGTTCTAGGACCCCACTTTTACTTGTTTTCAACCGATTTTGGGGCTGGAAAGTGTGCAAAACCCGTTTTTATGTGTGTGTGTGTTTGACCCATTTGGGTGTGATGTGTATGATGTGTTTAGAGTATGATTTCGGGCTTGGGTGTGCTTGTATGGTGTTAAGGTATGCATTCCTAAGGTCCAGGAGGGTTAATTTAGGCTTAGAATGGGTTTGGATGAGCTTGGAGGCCGAAAATGGCAGATTGGGTTCGGGATGAACTCCATTCTGCATCAGCTAGGGCTAGGCGACCGAATGAAGGCCATACGGCCGAATGAGGGCGATTGAAGGTCATTCGCACGATTGGGACTCAGTCGCACGACTGGGAGTCCAGTCGCATGAGGGTTGTACGACTGAGGGTTCAGTCGCATAGATGCTTAGTCGCACAAGGTCCATACGCATGAGGTTAGTCGCATAGGTGCCCATTCGCAGTAATCCCATTCGCATAAGGTCCATACGCACGATTGGATGTTCATTCGCATAGATGACCATCCGCATGAGTCCAGTCGCATGAGGTTCAGTCGCATGGAGGCCATGCGACTGAAGAGTGTCCATACGCCCGAATGGGGCTGTTGCACTCGAAGGAACGTGTAGTTTGACTTCTGGCCTTCGGGGAAAGGTGCAGATGTAAGTTTTGACGTAAAGTAACCCGTAAGAGCATGTAAGAGAATGGTTATGGCCTTAGAGAGCATATAGGGCATGATGATGATGATGTTGATGATGATGTTGCATGTTTATGCATATTATGAATGTGTGATACTGCCCTATATGATGATATGATGAATGTGTATGATATGTTCCTGATTATGATGTATGCTTATCTTTCTTGTGGCTTTACATGTCATGCTAATGAATGAATGAATGAATGAATGAAGGAATGAAGTATTATGTAATGTAAAGCGAAAGATAATGAAAGAGGAACATGAAGTAAGAATGCATGCATTAATGAACGATGAACGAACGAAAGAAAGGCTTGCAAGCATATTTATTGGGGTGAGCGACTTTGTGTTGCAAAAGACTCGGATGAAGTGCAATCATTGAGATTGCCTATGAGGTGAGCAACCTTGTCGTTGCAAAAGACTCGAGTAAGAGCTATCGTGATGTTGCCTTGGGGTGAGCAACCTTGTTGTTGCAAAAGACTCGGATAGCTTGCTATCGTGATGGGCAATTGGGGTGAGCAACCTTAGGGGTGCAAAAGACTCGGATAGCGAGCAATCATTGAGATTGCCATTGAGGTGAGCGACCTTGTTGTCGCAAAAGACTCGGAAGACAGAATGAACGAAAAGAATGGAAGATAATGAATGAGATGAAAGATAATAATGAAATTATCTGTGTATACGTATGTTGCATGATCGCATGATAAAGGAATGGTTTTAACGAAAGTAAAGTATGTTTTATTATTAAAACTAGAACTCACTCAGCAACGCTGACTTTTATTGCATTTTCCAGTTGGCAGGTAAATGATTGCTGAGGATGGCATGGCGAAGCTACTCAGCTCTTTTGGGATGGCATCCAATTATATAGCTTTTGTGATGTAATGCAAACATGAATTTTGTAACCAGATAATGATGTATTATTTGGCAAAAGTATTTATAATGAAATGTGATGTCATTTTTGAATGTTTCCGCTGCAATGTTTTCTTAATGAAATTGTAATTATACGTTTTATGTGCGATGAATGACCAACTGTAGGCGTCCCGGGAACGGGGCCTTACAAGTTGGTATCAGAGCCAAAGTTTAAGTGAAATGGGTAAATTTTCAAAATAAACCTTAACTTAAACTGAGAATGGGACAGAAGGGGAATGGGATGCCAAACTGAGTAGCTGCGTGCCATCAGGTATTTTCTTAAAGTTAACCGGTTTACGTGCGCATGGTATATGTTATGTGTTGTATGTAGATTTGAATACTGATGTAGTCAGGACAGGTAATACTTGGGGTATGAAGAGTACAGTAAGTGGCTAATCACAACTGGCCACTGTAATTAGGGACTTACTATACTTGACATAAACTGAGTTGTTTCCTTGAATGACCGTGTTGGTGTTTGAATCTTTCAGTGTGATAGAGAATGGCTGGTGGTAGATCTTCTAGAGCTTCTAGGGGTGGAGGCCGTGATGGCCCTGTTGCTGAACCACGCCCTAAAAGAGGAAGGCCTAGAGCTGAGAAAGAGGTTCCTGCAGAACCTGAGACTCCTCATCCAGAAGCTGGGGATGAGAGCGCGAACTTAAGGGCCTCAGTAAAGGAGGCTGTTGTCGAGGAAGTGCATCAGGTCATGCAGACGATCTTACCGTCTGTGGTGACCGAAGTCATCAAGGCTGTGAAGGAAGGGGAAAGGAAGGAGAGAAACCGGGCCTCGGGGGAGCAACGGGAGCCTGAAACGATTTTCTCCGATAATGAGGAGGAAGAGGAAGAGGAGCCTGTGCGGGAGGTGGCACGAGGCTGTAACTACGGGGTGTTCATGAGATGCAAGCCCCCTACTTTTGACGGTAATGGCAATGCTGCCGCTGCTCACCGATGGGTGAGAGAAATGGAGGCTGTTCTCGACATCAGCGAGTGCCGAGAAGATCAGAAAGTAAAGTTTGCCACCCACTCCTTCGTGGACTCGGCACTATGCTGGTGGGACAACATTGTCCAAGCAGAGGGTAATCGGGCGATCGGGCGAATGAGGTGGCCCGAACTGAAGAAGATGGTGATCGAGGAGTTTTGTCCTCATCGGGAAATGGATAAGGTTGAGAGGGAATTTCTGCAACTGGAGGCGGGAACCATGACACACCAACAGTACACCACGAAGTTCAACGAGATGGCACGTCTGGTGCCGGATCAGGTGACACCTCTGTCCCGAAAGATCAAGAGGTATATACAAGGTTTGCCGGCGGATATTCGCAGGCACATGATCGCCGCCCGGCCGAGCACGTTTAGGTCGGCGGTGGATTTGGCGGGAAGATTGTATGATGAGAGGACGGTGGTGGTGACTGATGGTGGCAGGAAGAGTGGTGGTGACCGGAATTGGCAGGGGAAGAGGTTTGGTCGGGGTAATGCCTCGACGGGTAATAAGAAGGCACGAGTGGATGATCGCCGTGTGGTCACGTCAGGTACGGGGTCGAGAAGGTGTGGTAAATGTGGACGGGAGCACAGCGGGGAGTGCAGGTTTGGGTCGAACTTGTGCTTCAGGTGTGGAAAGGCGGGGCACATGGCAAAGGACTGTCGTGCGGTCCGATGCTTTAACTGTGGCGAAGAGGGTCACATGCTCAAAGATTGTAAGAAGCCGAGGGCTGAGAGTTCAGGGGCAAAGAAGACGGGGGGTGACGGACCGAGGGCGAGCGCCAGGGCATTCACCATGACACAGGAGGAAGCTAGAACGGACCCTGATGTCGTGTCCGGTACGTTTCTGGTGAACCAAACTTTAGCTTCTGTGTTATTTGATTCGGGTGCTAGTAAGAGTTTTATTTCTGCTGCTTTTTGTGCTAAGCTGCCTGTTAGTAGTAGATGTGTTGACGCGCCCTTCGATGTAGAAACTGCCATAGGTAAGTCTACCAGGATTTCTGAGATGATAGAGAATTGTGATGTGGAGCTCGAGGGTCATAAGTTTCCTGTTAGACCGTTTGTGATGACCTTAGGTGGTTTTGACTTGGTTCTTGGGATGGATTGGTTAGCGGACTTCGAGGCGAACATTGTGTGTCGCAAGAAGATGATTCGGTTGTTGACGCCTGACGGTAGCTCAGTGACAGTGTATGGTGATCGGGTTACTACGATTCCGAAAGTGATCTCGATGGCGGTGGCGGGAAAGTGTATGAGGCGTGGGTGTAGTGCCTACTTGGCCTATGTAAAGGATGTGGATACGCCAACACCACAACTAGCCGATGTACCGGTTGTGTGTGACTTTCCAGATGTGTTTCCAGAAGACTTATCAGGAGTGCCACCTGACAGGGAGATCGAGTTTCAGATTGATCTGATACCGGGTGCCCAACCTGTTGCCAAGGCACCGTATCGGTTGGCTCCGACCGAGATGAAAGAGCTGATGGGGCAGTTGCAGGAGTTGCTTGATAAGGGGTTCATTAGACCGAGTATCTCTCCTTGGGGTGCTCCGGTCCTGTTTGTAAAGAAGAAGGACGGTAGTATGAGGATGTGCATCGACTACCGCGAGCTAAACAAGTTGACAGTGAAGAACCGATACCCCTTACCGAGGATAGATGATTTGTTCGATCAGCTTCAGGGTGCCAGTTGGTTTTCAAGGATAGATCTTCGATCTGGGTACCATCAGTTGAAGGTGAAGGAGCAAGACATTCCTAAAACAGCTTTCCGTACGCGCTATGGTCACTACGAGTTTCTTGTCATGTCCTTTGGCTTGACCAACGCGCCAGCTGCTTTTATGGATTTGATGAACCGTGTGTGTCGGCCTATGTTGGATAAATCAGTGATTGTGTTTATTGATGATATCCTGATTTACTCGAGGAGCGAAGCAGAGCATGCCGGTCACATTCGGGAGGTTCTAGAGACGTTGAGAAGGGAGAAGTTGTATGCAAAATTCTCCAAGTGCGCGTTCTGGTTGCGCGAAGTTCAGTTCTTGGGTCACGTGGTGAATCCCGACGGGATTATGGTGGACCCGGCAAAAGTGGAGGCGGTTATGCAATGGAAGTCACCAAAGACGCCATCCGAGATTCGTAGCTTCTTGGGTTTGGCGGGTTACTACAGAAGATTTATCCAAGACTTCTCTAAGATTGCTTCTCCACTGACTAAGTTGACCCGAAAAGATGTGAAGTTCGTATGGGGTCAAGCTCAAGAGAAGGCATTTGAAGAATTGAAGGCGAGATTGACTCAAGCTCCTGTTCTGTCGTTACCCGATGGAAGTGAAGATCTGGTAGTTTATTCCGATGCTTCTTACTCGGGATTGGGATGTGTGTTAATGCAGAGAGGAAAGGTTATAGCCTATGCATCCCGACAGTTGAAGGTTCATGAGGTCAATTATCCTACTCATGACTTGGAGCTGGCAGCCGTGGTCTTTGCTTTAAAGATTTGGAGGCACTACCTCTACGGGACGAAGTGCACCATATTCACTGACCACAAGAGTCTGAAGTACTTCTTTGAGCAGAAGGATTTGAACATGAGGCAGAGGCGGTGGTTGGAACTTATAAAGGATTATGATTGTGAGATCCATTACCATCCGGGCAAGGCCAACGTGGTGGCCGATGCCCTTAGCCGGAAGGAGAGGCCCGAGCCGATTCGGGTGAAAGCCTATCAGTTGATCATGACCTCCGATGTGATGAAGCAGGTTAAAGAGTTTCAAGATGAGGCACTGAAAGAAGATCATCTTAACTCTGAAAGAATGAGAGGTCTGGTTGGAGAATTGGGTGAAAACACGCTCGGTGTTAGAACTCGATTTGATCGTGTGTGGATTCCTCGCTTTGGGGATCTACGGGGGAAGATAATGGATGAAGCTCACAAGACTCGGTACTCCATTCATCCTGGTGCCACAAAGATGTACCATGATATGAAGAAAGATTATTGGTGGCCGGGTATGAAGCGCGATGTGGTGGAGTACGTGAGTAAGTGCCTTACTTGCTTACAGGTGAAGGCCGAGCATCAAAAGCCGTATGGGAAGATACAACCTTTGGATATACCGGAATGGAAGTGGGAGCACATCACCATGGATTTCATTACAAAGCTGCCGCGTACCCCGAAAGGGTATGATGCCATATGGGTGATAGTTGACCGTTTGACGAAGAGTGCTCACTTCCTACCGATCCGCGAAACATATTCATCTGAGAGGTTGGCTGATCTGTTCATCAAGGAGATTGTGACTCGTCATGGTGTGCCGGTGTCTATTGTGTCGGATCGCGACACTCGGTTTACATCTAAATTCTGGAAGAAGTTCCACGATGCTATGGGGACGAGGTTACATATTAGCACGGCTTATCATCCCCAGACTGATGGTCAGTCAGAAAGGACCATTCAGACGCTGGAAGACATGCTTCGGGCATGTGTGATTGATTTTGGTGGAAGTTGGGATGACCACCTACCGTTAGCTGAATTCTCATACAACAACAGTTATCACGCCAGCATTGGCATGCCTCCATATGAGATGTATACGGTAGGAGATGCAGAACACCCGTTTGTTGGGGTGATATTGGTCAGAAGGAATTGGGGAGCGTCGAGGTAATCGAGGCTACGACTGAGAAGCTTGAGAAGATCAAAGCCTTCATGAAGGCAGCCAAAGACAGACAGAAGTCGTATGCTGATAAACGACGCAGGCCGATTGAGTTCCAGGTGGGTGACCGGGTTATGTTGAAGGTCTCACCTTGGAAGGGTATCATTCACTTCCGAAAGCGGGGCAAGTTGAGCCCAAGGTATATAGGCCCTTTCCGAATCATTGCTCGAGTGGGAGAGGTGGCCTATAGATTGGAGTTGCCAGATGAGTTAAGTGGAATTCACCCGACATTCCATGTATCTCATCTAAGGAAGTGCTTAGCAGATGAAGATATGATTGTCCCATTGGAAGATATCGAGATAGATGAACGGCTCAATTATGTGGAGCAACCAGTGGCAATCATCGACCGAAAGGAGAAAAGGCTAAGGAATAAAGTGGTTCCTCTTGTGCGTGTACAGTGGAAGCACAGGAAGGGATCCGAGTCAACGTGGGAGACTGAGGAAGAAATGAGACAGCATTATCCACGTTTGTTCGAGGAATAACAGGTTTCGGGGACGAAACCTATTTAAGGGGGGTGGACTTGTAACACCCGGGAATTTATTATTTTGAAGCCGGCGAAGAAAGAAAAGAAATAAAGTCCAAAGTCGAGGGACCAAACTCGCCAACGAAGAAAAGTCGGGAAATGAGATGGTATTAGTGGGGAAGGGCAGCCAACCCTCCCCATTTCCCCCACATTTCAGCCACCTTAGAGAAGAGAAGAGAGAAAGAGGAGAAAAAGGAGAAAAAGTGGTGTTTCGGGTGATTCGAGTGTCCAAATCCGTCGAGTAGCAAGCCAAATCGAAGCCCTTGACGTTGTGCTTGATTGTGTGAGTTCTAGGACCCCACTTTTACTTGTTTTCAACCGATTTTGGGGCTGGAAAGTGTGCAAAACCCGTTTTTATGTGTGTGTGTTTGACCCATTTGGGTGTGATGTGTATGATGTGTTTAGAGTATGATTTCGGGCTTGGGTGTGCTTGTATGGTGTTAAGGTATGCATTCCTAAGGTCCAGGAGGGTTAATTTAGGCTTAGAATGGGTTTGGATGAGCTTGGAGGCCGAAAATGGCAGATTGGGTTCGGGATGAACTCCATTCTGCATCAGCTAGGGCTAGGCGACCGAATGAAGGCCATACGGCCGAATGAGGGCGATTGAAGGTCATTCGCACGATTGGGACTCAGTCGCACGACTGGGAGTCCAGTCGCATGAGGGTTGTACGACTGAGGGTTCAGTCGCATAGATGCTTAGTCGCACAAGGTCCATACGCATGAGGTTAGTCGCATAGGTGCCCATTCGCAGTAATCCCATTCGCATAAGGTCCATACGCACGATTGGATGTTCATTCGCATAGATGACCATCCGCATGAGTCCAGTCGCATGAGGTTCAGTCGCATGGAGGCCATGCGACTGAAGAGTGTCCATACGCCCGAATGGGGCTGTTGCACTCGAAGGAACGTGTAGTTTGACTTCTGGCCTTCGGGGAAAGGTGCAGATGTAAGTTTTGACGTAAAGTAACCCGTAAGAGCATGTAAGAGAATGGTTATGGCCTTAGAGAGCATATAGGGCATGATGATGATGATGTTGATGATGATGTTGCATGTTTATGCATATTATGAATGTGTGATACTGCCCTATATGATGATATGATGAATGTGTATGATATGTTCCTGATTATGATGTATGCTTATCTTTCTTGTGGCTTTACATGTCATGCTAATGAATGAATGAATGAATGAATGAAGGAATGAAGTATTATGTAATGTAAAGCGAAAGATAATGAAAGAGGAACATGAAGTAAGAATGCATGCATTAATGAACGATGAACGAACGAAAGAAAGGCTTGCAAGCATATTTATTGGGGTGAGCGACTTTGTGTTGCAAAAGACTCGGATGAAGTGCAATCATTGAGATTGCCTATGAGGTGAGCAACCTTGTCGTTGCAAAAGACTCGAGTAAGAGCTATCGTGATGTTGCCTTGGGGTGAGCAACCTTGTTGTTGCAAAAGACTCGGATAGCTTGCTATCGTGATGGGCAATTGGGGTGAGCAACCTTAGGGGTGCAAAAGACTCGGATAGCGAGCAATCATTGAGATTGCCATTGAGGTGAGCGACCTTGTTGTCGCAAAAGACTCGGAAGACAGAATGAACGAAAAGAATGGAAGATAATGAATGAGATGAAAGATAATAATGAAATTATCTGTGTATACGTATGTTGCATGATCGCATGATAAAGGAATGGTTTTAACGAAAGTAAAGTATGTTTTATTATTAAAACTAGAACTCACTCAGCAACGCTGACTTTTATTGCATTTTCCAGTTGGCAGGTAAATGATTGCTGAGGATGGCATGGCGAAGCTACTCAGCTCTTTTGGGATGGCATCCAATTATATAGCTTTTGTGATGTAATGCAAACATGAATTTTGTAACCAGATAATGATGTATTATTTGGCAAAAGTATTTATAATGAAATGTGATGTCATTTTTGAATGTTTCCGCTGCAATGTTTTCTTAATGAAATTGTAATTATACGTTTTATGTGCGATGAATGACCAACTGTAGGCGTCCCGGGAACGGGGCCTTACAGGCCAAACAATGGCATTATTGTGTTAGTGTTACCTCGACACCACACGACATACTCACACCACGCACAAGGGGTCAAACACAACAATTGCAGTCGCATAACAAGGTCAGACGCACGACTCAACCTCCATTCGTGCGAATCAACCCTCAATTGTGCGAATCAGCTTCATTCGTACGATTGAGCCTTCATTCGTATGATTGGCCTTCAGTCGTACCACACAGCACCCAATCGCACGACTCAACTTCCATGCGCACGAATCAACCTTCAATAGAATTAGCTACTTTCGTACGACTGAACCTTCATTCGCGCGATTGGACCCCAGTCGTGCGAATCACATTCATTCGCACACATTCAGTCGGTCACCTGACTCAATCGCACACAATCACTCAATCGCATGACTCAATCGCATGACTCAATCGCATACACTCATTCGCACGCATGACTCAATCGCACACAGACACTCAGTCGCACAACTCAGTCGCACGACATGCCTAGTCGCACAACTCAGTCGCGGGATTGACTCAGACGCATGATCCAGTCGCACGGCTCAATCGCATGGATGACCCAGTCGCCTGATCTGCAGAATCGCGACTGTGGTCGGGAGGAGCAGCCCCCGAGCTGCTCTAAACACGGGTTTTACACCACAAGGACCTCCAGAAACACTCAACAAACATACACAAGCATGAAACACAAGCAAAGAGACCTCACACGCACCCATACGACCTTGTGTGTTCGGGTTGAACCCGAACACCCGAAACCCTAGTTTGGACAGCCGTGAAAAGGCTAGAAAATGGACAACCAAAGACAACTACCTGCTAGAAAGAAGTAATCTAGGCTGTAGACGGTGTCAAGACGAAGAAAACAAGACCTCTCGGGTTGGATTTGGTGCTAAAATGGAGATTTGGTGTGTGAAGAGGAGATGAAGATGAAGAAGATGGTGAAATGGGGATTAGGGCTGGTATGAGGGTATTTATACCCAGCCCAAGTTTGCAAAATTACAAGTTTAGTCCCTGCACTTAACCCCCGAGTTTTCTCAAATTTTGTTCGGTTGAAAAACGACTTTGTTAGGTGTTTCATATTAATTGTAAAAGTTCATTTAATGTTGTCATGACTTAAGAAATGGTTATATTAAAACATTTATTATATCTATAAAATGGTATATTTGACGTTTTCAAAAATGAAAGTTTTAAAGGTCTTTTTAAGGTCAACACAAGGTTGTAACGAATCACACACAACGATAATATTGCACACATGATATCCACATAAAGAGTCAAATAATGATGAGGAATGACCAAATATAGAATAGATGACGGACAAACACGTCAATTGACGGACCTTAAAGTGACGGATGTCACACACACTTTAAAGAATATTGCAACAAGTGAGACTCGAACCCATTTGGAAGATGGGGCACGAATGAAAACGACGAAAAGAATCTCCCACACCTTTCTTTGATTTGATTTGGTTCTCTCAGTGTTTCGTATAAATAAGAGGCATTGTGCGTTCTGTTCGTTCAGGCGCGTAATGCAAGAACGAGTAAGATATCTGCTATCTAGCTTAGCTGATCGGGGGCTGTTGTTTGCTCACCACTGGGAGATGGAACCATATCCAATCAATAGACACTTTGAAAAGTCATAGGATGCATACTACCAAACCAGTTGATCTAGACTAGACTTATTGGCATTTGAAATATTAAATACCAAAACATGCTCTTCACTCATTTTTGGAGTAATCTACCTGATTAACCGTAACAGTTTGTAATAGAAATATAAAGATACAAGAGAGTTGATAACTTAGAGCAAATCACAATTTCTTCTCTCTCATTTCAATTAAATAATATATTTTTATATATTTTTCATTATCTTTTTTCTTTTTTCACTCAGAACTATTTTAAAAAATATTACAAAATTTATAAGATTTGAATAGTGAATCATTAAATTTACAGATAAACAGTAACATTTTCCATTTTTTACTGCACTCACAACCACGTAAAGCCATTATATATATATATATATATATATATATATATATATATATATATATATATATATATATATATATATATATATATATATATATATATATATATATATATATATATATATATATATGTATATAGGGATGAGTTCATATAAGAACTCTTTCTTTTTGTCAAAACCCTTTAACCCAATTAATCACCATTGATTTAGCATCAAAATGGAATATTCTATTTAGATGGTTAGGATTAGATAAAGGGTAAATTTGTAATCTCTTATTATGTACTTGTTCTGATAAAACATGCAAGATTTACTTTACCAATGTACTATCTCTATATTATTGTACTATCTATCAATTACAACCATAAGTTAAATATTTTACCTAAAAAAACCAAATCATTTGTAACTCCATCACCACCACACTCCTTCTACAACCATAAAACCTCCAGATTACACTCCCACCACCTTCAAGAATCGCCTCTAATCCGTCGCTAGTCCTTTATTCACGAGCACAAAAAAGGAAGGGATATGTGATGTAATCACCTCTAACCACCACACGCCACCCCATCGCAACATCAACCGCCACCACATCGCCCCCGCCGCCACACACCAACCACCATTCACCATCGATTCTTTGTTGTAATGTTGTATCAAATACTAAAATCTCCACTTTACAAATCCACCACCACGACACTGCCATTCAGATCTGGGTTCATAATACGGTTTAAATCTGGCACCACGAGCACACCACCACCACTTCTGGCCGATACCATGAGCAACCAGAAGTGGGTTCACACTATGGTCCGGATTTGGGTTTATCAACCAAAGTGGATTTTCCCTCAAAAGAAGAAGATGGTTTTTGTTAAAACTGAAGGAAAAAGAAAACCTAGAAGTGGGTTTTCTATCAAAAGTAAGTCTCTCTCTCAAAACACAAACCCAAATGAGTTTTCAATCTCTCGTTCAAGCTTTTCAAGCATGTTTACAGAGTAGTAGAAGACACACAAGAGAAAATTTTGTTTTTCTTTAGTTACAATGGTTTACGTGTGTTTACATTAAAAAATTATAAGTGGTGTAATTACAATAGTGTACAGATTGGTTTACATTGTTTTATAGATTGTTTTACATTAGTTTGTTTTTGTTATAGTGGTGTAGTTTTGTTTATTTGATTTCTTTATAGCTTTAAAATTTGGTTACAGTGGCGTAGTTACATGATTTAATGTCGTTTGATTGTAAGGTTGTTGTAATGATGGTATACTATAAGTTTGAATGGTGTAATATTAGGTGTAATGGTGATTAGTTTGTTGGAGTGTTGTTTTACAGATTGTTTTACATTTGTTAATATTGGTTTACATTAGTTTACATTATTTTACATTGATGTAATGTCGTTTGGTTTGTTGAAATGATTGTGCTACTTTTAGTTGGAGTGCTGAAATCTCATGTATTTAACAATGTAACTAGATGTTTTCGTTACAACTTTGCTATGGATGTATTTAACATTTGTTTACATTTAAAAATGTAAGTGGTGTAATTACAATAGTGTACAGATTGGTTTACATTGTTTTATAGATTGTTTTACATTAGGTTATTTTTGTTACAGTGGTGTAGTATTGTTTATTTGATTTCTTTATAGTTTTAAAATTTGATTACATTGGCGTAGTTACATGATTTAATGTTGTTTGATTGTAAATTTGTTGTAATGACGGTATTATTGTAAGTTTAAATGGTGTAATATCGGGTGTAATGGCGATTACTTTATTGGAGTGTTCTTTTACAGATTGTTTAACATTTGTTAATATTGGTTTATATTAGTTTACATTGTTTTACATTGATGTAGTGTCGTTTGGTTTGTTGTAATGATTGTGCTACTTTTAGTTGGAGCGTTGTAATCTCATGTATTTAATATTGTAACTAGATGTTTTTGTTACAACTTTGCTAAAGATTACATTAGTATGATATGGTGTAATGTCATTTGACTGTTAGGTTGTTGTAATGTAGATGTTATTGTTAATTGGAGGGTTTAATATCGGGTGTAAAAGTTTGGTACAGTAGTGTAACATTATATGATCTAATGTCGTTTGCAAGAGCACATGGGAATTAACATTGTAATATGATGTAACTACTTCATATCCGTATGGACGAAACTTTTTTTGCAATACTATAGTAGAATTAAAGAGAAAAATATGATAAGTTTAATGGTGAATTTTTTATAAAAAAATTACAATTTATAAAAAAGTTATACATGTTTAAATAAAAAGGGGGGTAAAGTTTTTAAATATAAAGAAAAGAGATATAGGGGGATATAAGGAGGACACTTGTCATGTTTTTGTTAAATCTGAATTTGGTGGATTTGTTAAATTACATTTATGCCCTTTTCTATTAAAAAAGGAGAAGAGACACTTGGCACCATCTCATGCCACAAGGGTTTCATCAAGGGTCCACATTTGGTTAAATGGTTCTTACAATAACCAAGGGTTCTTAATAGAACTTCACCCTATGTATATATATATATATATATATATATATATATATATATATATATATATATATATATATATAATATAAGGATTTCCACTCACATATTTTTAAGACATGGATTGTGAATTCTCTTAGCTCCTAAACTTATTACAATTAGGCTAATGTAGTCCCTCTCGGCACTCTCTAATTTTCGGTTTAACATTTGGATCATTTTTTAGTAGTTTTTATAAATATACATTATATTTTATCTAAGAAATCTATACAAAATCTTTTTGATGGATAAGTAGAACCTAACCATACACCCGCTTATAAATAAGTTTATTAATTAACACAACCACTATAAACAATACGCTCACATTTGATCAATTTAAGACCAATTTCCAATCTTTCAATTACCAACAAAAGTTGTCTCATGGATCTTTCCTCTATCCAAGAAAATTACGTACTTATACTTGTAACTTTTGCCATAATTATAGTCCTCTATTACTTATCATTCTCACGTAAAACCACTACAGCTCCACCCGAAGCAAGTGGTGCATGGCCTATAATAGGTCACTTCAAAGTGTTTAGCAGTTCTGATCTTCCACATTCAACCTTGGCATCTCTGGCTGACCAATATGGACCTATCTTCATGGTACGGCTTGGCATACGCAAAGTCTTGGTGGTGAGTAACTGGGAGATAGCTAAAGAGATCTTTACGAACCATGATGTGATCGTTTCTAACCGTCCTAACTATATCGCTGCAAATATCCTGGGACGTGACGGTGCTTCTGTTGCGTTCTCTCCTTATGGTTCATATTGGCGTGGAATGCGTAGAACCATCTCCCAAGAGCTATTGTGTGCAAGTCGGCTCGATAAGCTTAAGCATGTTCGACTGATTGAACTAGAAAACGCGATAAAAAACATGCATGAGGTTTGGAGGGAGAAGAGAGATGGGCAAGGGAAAGTGTTGGTGGAAATGAAGAAATGGTTTGGGGAATTGAATATGAATACAATGCTTAAAGTTGTCGTTGGAAAACGGTACACCGGAGGTGAAGGTGAAGGTGAGGAGGAGATGATGAGTTTTCGTAAAGTAATAAGGGGGTGGTTTCTATACTTGGGGCAGTTTTTGATGGCTGACGCTCTTCCTTTTCTTGGTTGGTTGGATCTGGGTGGATATGATAAAACAATAAGGCGAGTCGCAAAGGAACTCGATTGTATGGTTGGAAAATGGTTACAAGAGCACCACCAGAAAATGTCCTCTAGCAATGCTAAAGAGGTGAATGACTTCATGGATGTGCTGATCCAAGTGGTAAAAAAGGATGACTTAGCAGGTTACAGCGTTGATACCATCATTAAAGCCACATGTGAGGTGTGTTGCTCTTAATAACTTTGAGATCTATCCTTAAGTGGTTGTCTAAGTTTTAGAATTTCTTTTACGTCTAGGTGGTATTGTTGATTACATGTAGAACTAGGGAATTCGCTTGAAAGTGAGCAAATTCAAACCAATTCATTCGAAACCACCTTTTTTTTTTAAATTTAATTATTCTTTTATAAACTATCTAACTAATTTGAATTCTCTCATTTAATTAAACAATCTAATTAAGTAATTTGAATTCGTTCCTCCCCCTATTGAATTTTCATGTTCTTCAACTAATTAGCTACACCACCTAGACGTCAAATGTATTCCTACCTACCCTTTAGTGGTGGGGTTCCTGATAAAATTTTGAGATTGACTAAAAAGATATATAGACACCGATCCCCCATTAAAAAATTCTAAAATCGACCCCATAAAGTATTAACAAATAAGAAAAATAGTTTGGATGATGAAGTCGAGTTTAGATATTTTCAATAACTAAAGTCTTAGTGAATTAAATCCATAACTTATTTAATTTTTGACTTGTTAAGATTATTTAATTGAACCCAACTGAACAAATAATAAAACATTAAAAACAAATTTGCATTTATCTTAATAATTATTGATTATTTGATAAATTAATTTTTGCATTGTTGACTAATAGATTCTTAGATTAAATTAATTAATTTATTAGTTGAATATTTTCTTGTATATAAATATATATTTAATGGATTAAATTAAAATTATATAAATAAAAAGGCTTACTAGGCTTGCGAGCTGGCTCAAGCTCTATACGTGAATCTCCTACTCGAGCTAGTTTATTATATGAGCCATAATATGAGCTTGAGCTTGTTTAAGCTCGGCTCGAGCCAAGCTTTTGGTGAGCCGATCCCGAGTACGTCACGAGCCGGCTTTTACTCTTGTACGCTCATAATTAGTGTTAAATGTTTACCTAGTACTAGCAGCTTTATCGGGGAATTTCTCATCTTAGTAGGAGCTTTCCAAAGAAATAGCTTAGTAGCCACATTAGCAGCGCTTGGGATGATTTTAGGCGCGGCGTATTCCCTTTGGCTATATATTGTTAGTGTGAAAAGTAAAACATGTTGGTAGATCAATTATTATGGTTTTTTATATTGTTATAATTTAATCTGACCCAACCCAAATCGAACCGTAAGAATAAAAAAATTATTTAAAGATACATAATTGACCCTTATAATTTCCAACCCCCATAAAAAAAAGTTTTGGGTCCGTCACTGTAAACATAAAAAAATTATGTGAATTTATCTAGACACGCAACAATTATGGGGTTTAGCTAGGCACAATAAAACTAAATTTTCTTGATTACATGTATTTTCTCTTGTTCATGTGTACATACATTCTACATGTTTCTAGGCTCTTATTGCGGGTGGAGCAGATTCAACCACCGTCATGCTAACGTGGACCCTATCATTACTACTAAACAATCGCTATGCTCTCAGAAAGGTCCAAGAAGAACTAGACACACACGTGGGAAAAGGCAGACAAGTAAATGAATTAGATATAAAAAACCTGATCTACCTCCAAGCTGTAGTAAAAGAAACTTTGCGACTGTACCCGGCTGCATTCTTAAACGCTCCAAGAACATTTACAAAAGATTGCATCATAGCTGGCTACCATGTCCCAAAAGGCACGTGGCTAATAATCAACACGTGGAAGCTCCATCGTGATCCAAATATATGGTCAGAACCACTTGAGTTTAGACCAGAGAGGTTTCTATCCCCGAAACATAAGGGCGTAGATGTAAAGGGAACAAATTTTGAGTTGATCCCTTATGGGGCGGGAAGAAGATGTTGTCCTGGAATTGGTTTGGCAACTCAAATGTTACATATGGTTTTAGCCACTTTCCTACAAAATTTTGAGATATCAACTTTAAATGATGCACCGGTTGATATGACCGCGATTGCTGGACTAACAAACGCTAAGGCAAGTCCGCTTGAAGTACTAGTTTCCCCACGCATGCAACAATAGATGCACGAACGTGTGCACATGTGTAAAGACTAAAGGCAGTCTTGAATTTTGCCATCATATCGTTTTATACATGTTTCAAAACCCTTGCATATGTAAATTGTAATATATTGTTCTAAAACTATATATTTTATGTAATAATGCAGTTAGTTCAAGACCTTGGTGTTTATTGTTATTGTTAAGCTTCCTGAAGTCAATATACACCCGTCCCACATCTTGAATATTGAATCCATCTATTTCTGCACGTTTTATGGTAATAAAAGGCTTTAAATAAAAATTTTATAACTACAGTAAATAAGGAAGTGATATCAATAATATATTGTCTTTTGGACATTCTCATAATATACAATTAATATTAAATTAAATTATGTGCACCTTTCTTTTGAAGTTTGGATCGATTTCCTTTTAGTTTCAAAGAAACTGAATTAATGTCTCTCTTCCTTCTCTCCTCTACTTGAGTAAAAAAAAATAGTACTAGAGAACTTACAAAACAGAATGGGGTCTAAAGCGAATTAGAAAATTGAAGCTTTTTCTACGTTTCTTTTAACCTAGAGTGAGTTGGGTAGTATGTTGGATATCTCGTAGAGATGGTTCAAGTGGGTGTTGTGTAATGGACAGAACAAATGAATATTTTACTAACTATGAATATTGCATGTGTAACGTGTGTACGTCCAACTCCAAAAACTAAAAATGATAAATAATAGATTTCATATTAACAATAATTAAGAAAAGAAACATTAATTGATTTCATATTACTTACGTCTATAATTCGGTCGCCCATTGCAACCATACTTCGAATGATGTCTCCACTCTGCAAGAGAAGCTTGTAGCTTTTGCGATAATTCTAGTCATCTACTGCATATTATTTCTCTACAAAACAACTCGGCTTACTGAAGCAAGTGGTGCAAGGGTCATAATAGGCCACTTCAAAGTGTTTCGCGATTCCAATGTTCAACATGCAACCTTGGTATCCATGGCAGACCGATATAGATCCATCTTCACGGTATAGCTTGGCCTAAATAAATTCCTCATAGTGAGTTATAGGGATTAGGGAGATAGCTAAAGACATCTTTTTACCACTCACGATGTGATTATTTCCAATCGTACGTCCTAATCACATTGTTGCAAACATCTTGGGATGCAATAGTGCTTCTTTTTTATTCACTCATTATGGTTCATATTGGCTTGGAATCCGTACGTAAAATTATCTCACAAGAGTTTCCATCTAATGATAAGCACAAAAAACCTAAGCATGTTCGAATGATTAAACAAGAAAGTGCAATTTAAAACATGAATGAGCTTGGGAGGGAAAGAGGGATAGGGCAATGGAAACACTACTACAAAAACGATCATTTGCGACCATCAAAAGGGTCGCCAAAACGGTCGCAAATGTCTTTTTGCGACTGTTTTGCGACCACTTTTGTTGGTTGGTTAAAGCCTGGTTGGTAAATCCTTTTGCGACTAATTTTTGCGACCAAAATTTTGTTGGGACTATTTTTGTGACCAGATATTCTATCGCAAATTTAGCAACCTTTTTTGCGACTAAATCCTTCTTGCGACCGACTTTGCAACCGAAGTTTTAGTGATTGAGATTCTTACTATAATTGTGACCGAACTATCTAACGACGGATTTAGTGACTAAACTATTGGTGACCAGAACTGTGACCGAAACTCCTTGCGACCAAACCTTTTTGCGACCAAATATGTGGATGAACGTTTAGTGACTAAAGTTGCGACCGAACATATTTGCGACTGATTATGCCACAAATATTAGCGACCAATTTCAATATTGCGACAAGATATGTGATCGATATTCCGGTTGTAAAAGTATGTATAATAATAATTGTTCTAGCTTTTCACTAATTATACCTAAATTCAAAAATTTAATTTCACAAAAAAGAAACAATTCATAAAACTATCCAAATATTTTTACACCAAATATGATCAAAGTATCCAAAGCTAAGAAACATAATATAAGAAAGATTCAAAGCTAAGCACGAAAACAAACATTGAAAATGTATAAAAGATCACATGCTTAACTAGTTTATGATTTTAGTATGTTCTTCAACAAGAATTCAATTTGTTGTTTCATTTCGTTGTTTGCCATTTGATTTTCCTTGATTTGCTCCATCATTGCTAGTTTTTCTACATTTTCTTTTTCTTTCTCTAGTCTTTCGGTTTCTTTCTCTTGTCACAGTTTTTCTATTTTCTCATTCAACCGTTTTACCTATAAGTCATAAAACATAGTATTAGAAAAACATTATTCAATAGGTGCTAAAAGTAAGTAAAATAAGCTTACATAAAAAAGGATGAACAAGAAAATTCATTAAATATAATATCAAACAGTAAATAATAACCATGTGGTATTTAAAGTTTAATTAGTAGTACTTATTTTGTAGTTGAGTGGGGGCGTAACCACCCCCTCCTAATAATACACTACACCCGCCCTTGCATAGAACTATAAAATGATTCTATGTAAATGAGATTCAACTAATTTTTTGTTCTAATTTTCGCTCATTATGCTATAAATAAGCTTCTGGCAATTTTCTTAATGCTACCCACACATTCACACATTTATTTTTAAACCTTAAAATAAAAAACACAAAGTGACCCATTATATCATAAATTAGTTCTAATATATTTTTCTCCGACTCATTGATAAAATAGGAACTGCAATTATATATGAATCTCTATAGCCTTTTGATCAATTAAATCATAATCTAAAATTTTGATTAAAATAAGTTAAACATACTTCTTCATTTCTTGCAGGTTGATATGAAGTACTAGTACCCGATGTTGATGTTGCACCCGTCATCAAAACATGTGGATCACTAATATCAAACAATTTGCCTTTTTTCTTGCCCCCTTTAACCAATATATATAGATTTCCCAAAGAAGAGGGGTCAGATCGGTGAATCTTTTCACCAAGATACCTTGAAATTCTTGTTTAATGAGGGTTGGGTCTAAGACCCATTCACTATCAATTTGAAACTCAATCCGATTCTTTTTTTTGGTTGATCAAACCAAACTGTTTTTTTTTAAACCAGTTTATACATCTCTAAGTTGGCATAATACAATATTAGGCACAATAGAATTATATGTTTAATATTATTTAGTACTTATATTAGACTATTATCCATCGAATATTTTTTTTTTAATTCAAAAGTAGCTTAATACCTTAATACTTTTGTACTTATACGGTTTAAGACATTTGGTCTATGCATTATATGGTGTTAACTTTTAAGTTAAAGTTTCAAATCTACTACTTAGGTGTATATTAACTAGTCACTCTCTTTTCTTTAATCCTGAGTGGGATATGACATTACAAATAATTCCAAAGTTAGGATGACAACGTTTAGATCTCAAAGTCTTCTAGAGCGGCACACCTCATGTATTGGCTTTACTCATGGTATTAATATTGTAACCCGTTAAGTCATTGTCTTATTGGATCATTACATTTATGAAGTCGTTTACCTTAGTAGCATCATTGGAATTTTTTTTTTCCTGACGATGCTCTAGTAACTATTCCCTGACCATGGATGAGTTCCCTTGCGACTTGTTCAATATTATTTTTGTATCCATGCAAATCCAACCAACCTAGTAAAGGAAGAGCGTTAATCACAAAAAAACTTAGTTTCTTATAACTTCACAATAAATCACCATCTCCTCATCTTCACCCTACCGTTTCTAGTGACGACTTAAAGATTGGATTCATATACTACATATTCTTCAAATCATTTTCTTGACTCCACCAACACTTTCCATTGCCTTATCTCTGATTTCCCCTCCTAAAGCTCATGCATTTTTTTATTGCACTTTCTAGTTTAATTAGTCAGGATCATTACAAAATTATTATTATTTTCAAAATAAAAAAAAAACAATTGAATAATATATTTCAGTTTACCAAATTCAAATTAGCAACAATTGAGGTCAAGACATGAATATTCCAAATCACTAAATAAGAACTGTTATTAGATCCTCACTGCCTAGAAATTAGGAATCTAGAATTATCTAATTTCCCTTGTTCGTAAATTATGATTAATATTAAGTAAAAAGAATAAAAAAATTTTGATTGGCTAATAATAGTTCCTTTTGTTCAATAAAATTTCCATATATATATATATATATATATATATATATATATATATATATATATATATATATATATATATATATATATATATATATATATATATATATATAGGATAAGGTTCAAATGAGAACCCTGTGTTATTGCGAGAACTCGTCAAAATCAATATAAATCAGACTTTTTTTTATTGCAATAACATTATTGCACATATACAAGATTATGATATTTTATATATATGTGTGAATTCATAAGTGTAAATAAGGTTACATCAGTGTAAGTTTTACTTGAAACTTTAAATACATGTGTTTTTTTGCAAAACTTACATCAATGTAAACTCTGTTACACTTATGAATTTACACATATACATAAAAGATCATAATCTTTTATATGTGTAATAATGTTATTTAAACATAAAAAATAATGATATTCATTGATCTTGATGAGTTTTCGCAAGTTCTCGCAATAAAAGAGGGTTCTCGCTTGAACCTTTTCCTATATATATATATATATATATATATATATATATATATATATATATATATATATATATATATATATATATATATATCTATATATATATATATATAGATATATCTATATATATATATATATATATATCTATATATATATAGATATATATATATATATATATCTATATCTCTATATATATATATATATATATATATATATATATATATATGTCGTAAATTCTTTATGGTTACATTCTGTAGAATACTTGAAATCAAATTTGGATAATCTGAGAGTCGTGAAGATCACTTTCAGATCAAAATTATTCGGTGGTTCACCCGAATAAATCAATCGGATATAACTCAGACGAGATCAAAAATTTGTATGTTGTGTGTGTGAATTTTTGTGAACTAGAAGATGAACAATTCGAGAGAAAAGTGACCAACTTTTTCCATCCAATTCGATTTTGGAGAGAAAGAAACGGGAATAACTGCCATTTGGCGGTTTTAGATTTTTATTTTTTATTTTAAATAATCATTAAAAAATACGTATTTTCCACTCGAATTTCACATGTGAAATTCTGGAAAATCGATTCGGAATGCATTTTTTAATGATGTCATTTTTTACCAAAATAAAAAATTTCCAAGCTGACCTGGCAGCTCGACCCCAGTCCATTGTTTAGGGGCTTCGCCCCTAAGAAGGTTTTAATATCGAAGATCATAATACACTAAACACAAGTGTGCACTCCGCACCTCCTAACTTGTTTGATGGATATTATGATCACATTGGTCATTAGCCAATCCAATTACACTAAAATATCTAACACATTCTGCTAAATGAACTCCAAAACTAGATTCATAGGACGAGCAAGAAGTTGATGCTTCTAAAGATTGAGTTTGTGAAATCCTTTGATACTGTTAATGATGATGTAAGTTGGTTACTATTCAAATTATATAGACTCGCCTAAAGAACAATAAAAGTTTAGCCTTGCCATTGCCTTACTACAGATCATTTCCCCAAGGCTCCATCCCTTGTCACCAATCCCTTGGGCTAAGACAACAGCCAGAAAATAAAAGATAGTTTGGGACAAGGAAACTCATGAGCCTCGAGACCACATAAACACATAATGATAGAAGAAAGAATATCAAGATAAGGTAGTGCGGAATATCAAGATAAGGTAGCGCTAATTTAAATATCACTGTTTCTCCTTTATCACGATAAGGGATTATTCAACAACTACGATAAAAGTAGAAAGCTGGCACATGCAAAAAGGGGTCAAGGATCCGCATAGCACTCGATTTATGTGTTATTTATATATTCCTACTTTTTTATGCCAATGTTGGTGAATGTAGATAACTTTATTCAATTATTCATGGGATAGGAAGGAGAAGGTCTTGCTTCATATTTGTTCATTCATTTCTGGTTTACAAGACTTTAGGGAGATAAAGCAGCTTTAAAAGCTATGCTTGTCAATCGAGTAGGTGATTTCGGATTAGCTCCTAGGATTTCAAGTTGTTTTACTCTCTTTCAAATAGTAGACTTTTCCATAATTTTTACTTGTGCTATGCCACAAAAAGTTCTTGGATTTCTTGCAATATTAGATTAAATGCCATAACATTTATTTGTATTTCACTTCTTATTGGTGCTACCAAAAAATCTGCACAGATAGGATCGCATACTTGATCACCCAATGCTATGGAAATTCCAACTCCAGTATTTGCTTTGATTCATACAACTACTATGGTAACAACTAGCGTTTTCATGATAGCAAGGTGCCCCCCTTTATTTGAATACCCACCCATGGAAGGTCCCACTCCATAATTTACTTTTGAAGGAGCTATGACATCATTCCTTGCGACAACCACTTGAATATTAGAGAACGATCTAAAGAGGGTCATAGCTTATTCAACTTGCAGTCAGTTAGGTTATATGACCTCTGCCTGTAGCATGTCTAACTATTCGGTTAGCGTCTTTCATTTAATAAATCACGCCTTTTTCAAAGCTTTACTCAACTTGAGTGCAGGTTCGATGATTTATGTCATGTCGGATGAGAAAGATATGCGGAAGATGGGGGGCTTGCCTCCTCATTCCCTTTTACCTATGACATGATGCTCATGGGCGGCTTATCTATAGTTGTATTTCATTTTCCAACTAGATTTTATTCCGAATATGGGTATGAATGAAGTGACGGGTCATTTTAAAAATAGGGGGTGGCTTTCTTGTGATAGTCATTGCTAACAACTCTCCTCTTCTCTTAGACACCCTTGGGTAATCCAAGGAAGAAGGGACACCCGGTGAGTCTTAGATACCAAAAGAGGAAGGAAGGGTATCCTAACCAAATCTTCTATCAAGGACGTCCTCTAATATAAATAGAGGAGCATACCATTAGGTTCTGGATCTAAACCTAACTTGCTCTTACTCTAAGGAAACCTTACTGATTCTTAAACCGGAGTCCGATCGTAGGAGATCATCTCTTGGGGGTGAGGCTAACGATTATTTTTTTCTCTTAATAGATTAGTATGGGCTCACGCAATTTATATTGTTGGCCAGATCCGAGTCTTGTAATAGTGAAGAAGTTTGTCGCTAGATACTCTTGTAGCAACAAGTCGCGCTCATCGTGGGGCCAACTTTGTGTTAGCCACATAAAGTTGTGCCTCATTGATTCTCCTCTTGATAGCTTAGATTGGTTGTTTTCTTTGTTTTGTTGTTATTGTTTCAAAGGTGATGTCTGGCGAAAATACCCCCGTCGCTGGGGATGCTTTGTCATCCTAGTCCCCAAATTCCACACCAATCATCTCAGATATAATTAAGCTGACTCCAGAAAATGTTAGAGAAAACCTCTGTCGCCTTCAAGAACTCAAGAATGAATGTGCATGTCGAGCAACTGAAAGGCGTTAGGGTGTGACTTGTTTATGAGGAAGAACCTAACATTACGTTACCCCTGCTCCTAGCCTCATACAGACAATGCTCAAATCTCCCACATCAGGAGGTCTCCCCAGGCATTCAATAACCTTGTCGTTTAGGCAATTGTTCCTTGTCTCACTACTACACCCTTTGCGGTAATCCCTGGTATACCTAGAGTACTACCAGACTAGATTATAATGGGTTCTCAATGGGTAAACATTGGTTTAGTCAGTCAACACCCACCCGAAGGCTAATCCACCAATGGACCCATTCTAGGGCTTTCAACCTCCCTTTTACCTAGGATATTCATAAGGTTTCCTACAACCAGCCTTGATCATGCTCCCACGAAATACAATTTCCTACCGGTACCCATTTAACCAAGTACCACCTCAGTTCATTGACAACCAAATACCACCATCAATAGTACATGTCACTAGTGAGACACATCTTGAGGATGATTTCTCGCGGCCGTATACCTAAATCCCACTCGAAATTCTCCATTAGAATCGCCAATTTCATAATCCCACATTAAATAATGATATGTTAATATGAAAACAGATGATGGTTTGGGAGATCCAGATGATCATTTGGAACTATTCATCGGAGCGCCAAAGTAGAGAAATGGTCGCTGGTTATATTATGTCATATGTTTGCCCAAACATTAGTTGGGCGAGCCCAACTATGGCTTAACAACTTGCTTACGGGAAGCATAGGTTCCTTCGAAGACCTAAGTCGTGGCTTTCTTTCAAACTTCATGCAATAGAAAGATACATTAAAGATACTAGAGAGCTGCATAATATTAAACAAAAGGATGATGAAAATTTGTGGCCTTTTATGGAAAGATACAAACTAGAAGGTCTGAACATAAGTGGAGCTATTGAGGAAATGAGCATTTTGGGTTTTATACATGGTGTAAGACCACGCTAGTTCATTGAAGACCTCAATCAAAATATTTTGAAAACAATAGAAGAAGATATGGATCGGGCTATGGCATTTCTTAGAGGCAAGAAAGAATCGCGAAGTTTAGATGCTGCTAAGAAAGGAAAAAGCTCGAGTTGGAAAAATTCACCGCTTCCATCAAGAAGCTCTCACTCATGATTCTAGCCTTTCATAGAAAGATACCGACTCACCACTCACACGATTCTCGAAAACCCTATGGCAAAACAACTCACTATAGTCCACGGCACCGAGATCATGATGAGAAATCTAAACAAGTTCAATTCACATCCCCCACCAAATCGCCCCAAAAATATTAGCAACAATGGAAGCAAGATTTAACTTTAGACCACCTAAACCAATGGTGAAAACATCTTAAGGGGAAAAGCTTCCATAAGTATTGTGATTTTTATGGAGAAATAAGTCATTACACCAATGACTATTTCTAGTTAAAAAAGAGAATCGAAGCTGTTATGTGTAAGGATTCCTGAAGTCTGATGCAACCCAAAACAGCCTAAGTGTCTCAGCAACATGCACTAAGTACTGAAGTGAAGAATGCTTCGGAAGTTTTACACAAAGCATTAGAAAATACTCTAAGTGTAAAATCTTCCGAAGCCAAGACCAATATCTTCCGAAGCCAAACATGAAGTCTTCCGAAGCTTCAGAGACAAAGTCTTCCGAAGCTTCAACCTATGAAGACAGATTTCTTCCGAAGACTTTTAGTACACATGCTTTATCTGATGTACTGTTCCATAAAGCACCTTTTCCGCTGCATCTCTGTAAAGTCACCAACTTACATGAGTTGGTGAAAAGGGCCTTGCTTTTGGTAACTGTACATTGAGGTCTTGAGTCTGTAACTTTTCACTTCATGTACTTTATCCTTTTTGTAATGTATAAGGATGTGAGCTATGGCATGTCATAGTCACAAGGTCAAAAGGCAGATATGCCTTTTGATCCTACAATTGATTTTGTTAGTGTCTAGTCAATTGTATCCAGCTGGCTTTCAAAGTATAGCCGGCTGTAGGTTGTAGTATAAGTATTCCAAGTTCTTGTATCTTTCTTTATGCTTTGTAACACTTGTAAAAGAACTTGAGAAAGCAATATACTGCCTCCTTGAAACCCATACTCTCTTGTTCTGTCTCTTGCTTTACTTGTGTTCTTTGTATCACCTTTGGTTACCCAGTTCACTGTTTGATTAAAGTTTAGTTAATCTCCTCATTGTGTTGTTGTGTTGTAATTGTGTTTAAGCCCTTAAACGGTCCTGCAATTGGTATCAGAGCTTTCCAGGCTCTTGATATAAGATCTAACCATCTTAAGATCCCTCACACACACAAAAGCTAAACTCTTCAAATGGCTTCCATCTCAAAGACTGATATGGAGACTGGAACCATGAACAAATCCCCACTGATCACTCTTGATGATTTTGACACCTGGTGCATGAGGATGGAAGGCTTCATCAGGTCTCTTGATTCAAGAATGTGGGAATCTGTTGAGAATGGACCTTTCATACCCAGCACCCCCTCTGCTACTGGTGCTGGTATGATTCCTAAAGATGTGGCCAACTACTCAGATGAAGATAGAAAAAGAGTAGAGATTGACAGGAAGGCCATGACTGCTCTTCAGACTGCTCTCCCAAACTCTGTATACAGAGGTTTTAAGAAGTGCAAGACAGCCAAACAGCTGTGGGATGCACTGAAGCTGATGTATGAAGGCTCCTCTGAAGCCAAGGAGAACAAGAAAGATCTTCTGAAGCAGCAGTTTGAGAATTTCACCTTCAAAGCAGGTGAAACCATGACTCAACAATACTTCAGGTATGTTGAGATTGTGGATACCCTAGTGGATGGAGGAGTTCCTCTTGAGAACAGGGACATTGTAAGGAAGTTCATGTCCTCACTTCCTAGGCAATGGACACACTATTGTGTGGTGATCAAGAGGACTGAGAACCTTAAGACTCTTACTCTTACAGAGTTGTATGGGATTCTCAGTGGATACCAGATGGAGATGAACATGCAAGGTTCATCTGGCAACTCCAACAATCAAATGGGTTCAGCCCTTCATGTGGTTGAAAGGGACAGCATAGAACCCCAACATCATCTCATATGCTACCCTGACAACTCACAAAAGGGTCCTTTCATCACCTTCCCGGAGACACCAAGGGAGAACTTTACTCAAGGAAGCCCATTCCAAGAGACAAGTTCTTCTCAAGCCTTTGTGTCTGCAGATGAAAGCTGTGGGAATTATCTTTTCACTCTTGAAGACCTGGACTGTATCCATCCAGATGACCTGGAATACATGGAGATAGTTCAGCAGATGGCTCTCCTCACTCACAGAGCCAAGAAGTTCTACAAGAGGACAGGAAGAAGATTTCCAAGCAATGCTACCAGTGGTAAGTTTGGGCTGGATAAAAGCAAAGTTAAGTGTTACAACTGTAACCTTATGGGTCACTTTGCTAGGGAGTGTAAGGCACCTAAAGCAAATGGGGGCCAAACACAACCCAGACCAAACTACACTGACAAAGCCCCTCAGGCTGAGAAGACAAAGCAACATGCTGCTGTTGCTGTTGAAGAGGGAGGCTTTGACTGGAGTTTTCAGGTGGAGGATGCTTCTCCAAACCAAGCACTGATGGCTGACCATGATGAAGCCAAGGTATTGGAACATCTTTGCTCCCCTGAATGCATTGCTAAAGTAAATAGATACAGGTCCTACAACCTAGAGATGAGATCTGATCTTGAGTCATTAAACATATTAAAATCTGATTTTAGAAAGTCTGAAAATGATTACAAGTTAAAGATAGAGGACTTGGAGAAAACCATTTCAGTACTAAAACATGAACATACAGATTTTAGAACTCAGATCCAAGATCTCATCACTAAGTTGACTGAGTGCCAGGCTGAGCTTGTGATCAGCAAAGCCAAGGCAGAGAAGAGTGTTCTTGAAGAAGAGACCTTCAAGAACATGATATCCTCATCCCTGCACAACAAGGTTTGTTATCAAAATAGACAGGGACTGGGATCAAATGAGATAGCTCCTCCACACACAATCTTGTCTGTAAGATCTCCTAGGTGTGGAACTTGTGAAGATGAGCTTCCTCTCATAGATCCTGTAAGTGAGGATGATGAAGAAGTGATAGTGAAGAATTCCTCTGAGAAGAGTGAAGAAGAGGATTCTTCCAAGGGCCACTATCCTTCTGAGGAGAAGAAATCAACTGTGATGACCAAGTCCAAGAGAAAGAACTTGATCAGGAAGAGCAAAAGGAAAGCAAAGAAGGCTCAAGAAATCAAGGCTACTTTTGATGCTAAGCAGAAACAAGTTTTTATCTCTGCAGGTTTCAAAGTAGTAAGGACTGAAGACATCAACCAAGACTCCTCAGCTAAGAGTCATGGTTCTTGTTCAAATCATCTCAGTACAAGAAGAAGACTGAGCTGCTGTGTACCACTGCTGCACAGCCTGGACCATCAAACTCCAAGAACAGTTCACAGCCCAAAGGAACTGTCTCAGCATCTACCAAGATGAAGGTGGAGAAGGGATGTGACCAAAGCCAGTCTTGCTCTCAAAAGGAGACTTCTTTGAAGAAGAAAATGTTGTGTGTTATGTGTGAAAGTACTTCTCACATTGCTAAGGATTGCCCATACAATCCTAAAAGTACTGTCCACATGACCAAAACAAAGACTTCAAAGAGTCTCAAGAAGTCTCAAGCTTCGGAAGGAAAGTCTGTTTCCTTCGGAAGCTCCAAATCAAAGAAGAAGGTAAATGGAAAATTACCTTCGGAAGCAAAGTTGGTCTCGGAAGAAAGGAGTTCTTCCGAAGCACTGAAGTCTGCTGCAGTGACTGTAGATTCTTCCGAAGGATCAGTCATCAAAACTTGTGAAGTTCCAAAAGCTTCTAAGGTTTTGAAGGTCAAGTCCAAGACTCCAAAGGTGGTGTGGAAGTCTAAGAAAGACCAAATGACTGAGGTTTCTCCATCAACAACAGCTGAAGATCCCCATAGTACAACCATAGGATCTATTACTGTTGCATTACCTTCTATTACACTTAATGAGCCCAAGACAAGTAAGGCTTGGGTTTCCAAATGTAACTAATCATTTTCTTTGTGCAGGAACAGCTCAAGACAAACAGGAATGTCTGGATAATTGACAGTGGCTGTTCCAGGCACATGACAGGCAATAGGTCTCTACTCCATAATTTTGAGAGAATTGATGGAGGACCAGTTGCTTTTGGAGGAGATGAAGGTGGTTACATTTCTGGAAGGGGCAAGGTCACAAATGGTAAGCTCAGCATTGAGAAGGTAAACTTTGTTAAGGAGCTTGGGTACAATCTTCTGAGTGTATCCCATTTTGTGATCAGAGTCATAACATGCTCTTTACTGAGCATGAGTGCATTGTTCTCAAGCCTGGTGTGGTCATTCCTCATGAGCATATCCTGCTCAGAGCCCCCAGGAAAGGGAACATGTACAAGATGGATTTGCAAGAAACATCTCCCTCTGGAGAAGTTTCATGCTTTCTATCTAAAGCAAATAGTGATGAGTCTTTCCTATGGCATAAAAGAATGTGCCATGTAAACTTTAAGAACATGAATAAATTAATTAAACATGATCTGGTAACTGGAATGCCAAAGAAAGAGTTTACAAGTGATGATCATTGTGTTGCATGCCTGAAAGGGAAGCAACACAAGGTATCTCACAAGCCTAAGGAAAAGAACTCCATCACTACTCCCCTACACTTGTTACATATGGATCTCTTTGGCCCCACCAGTGTAATGAGTTTAGGAAGGACCTCTTACTGTCTGGTGATCACAGATGATTTTACAAGATTCACTTGGGTCTTCTTCCTTAGAACTAAGGATGAAACCCCTGAGATTCTGAAGAATTTCATCTTAAAAGTTGAGAATCAATGTGATCACAAGGTCAAAACCATAAGATGTGATCAAGGAACTGAATTCAAGAACCAAATCCTTGATACATTTTGTGATGAAAAAGGTATTACAAGACAATATAGTGCTCCCAGGACTCCTCAGCAAAACGGAGTTGCTGAGAGGAGAAACAGGACACTTATTGAAGCTGCAAGAACTATGTTGTCTGACTCTAAACTGCCTATCACCTTCTGGGCAGAGGCAGTTAATACTGCTTGCTATGTGCAAAACAGAGTTTTAGTAGTTAAGACACATGGTAAGACTCCTTATGAACTTTGGCACAAGAGGAAACCTTTCATTGGTTTTCTCAGGTCATTTGGATGTCCCTGCACCATCTTGAATACCAAAGATCAAATTGCCAAGTTTGCTGAGAAATCAGATGATGGACACTTCATTGGATACTCTTCTCAAGCTAAAGCTTATAGAGTATACAATCTCAGAACTAGAATTGTTGAGGAGTCAGCCAATGTGACTTTCAATGAGCACACTCCTTGTGTGGCTGGTTCTGGTCCGGATTGGCTGTTTGATCTTGATTTAGTTACCAACTGTTTTAACAAATCTTGTGAGCATGTTTCAGGATCTGCAGAAAATCTAAATACAGGTGATCCTGATCCAAGATTTGAGCTAGGAAGACCTTCAACTCATACATCTTCAGCTCCAGTTGGAACTACTTCAGCAAATGAGGTTTCTATCAGCACAACAATGACAAATTCAGCTGATACATCTGGCATGCCTTCAAATTCCAGCTCAGAGGCCTCTCAACCAGATAAAGACACCTCACTTGTAGAAGACAACAATGGTGATGGTGATAGTGATCAGGAATTTCTTGATGCTAATAACCATACCATAGATGACAACATCAATGATGTCTCACACTCATTGGATCAAGTTAATCTTGATAAGTGTGATAATGTGGAGGGTGAATCTTCCAGACCAGATCTAAATTTCTCAAATTTAGATCTTTCTCAACAACTTGCTGTGATCCCTCAGCTAAGGATCCACAAGTCTCACCCCACCACAAACATCATTGGAGATGTTGTCACAGGGGTAAGAACAAGAGGACAAACCCATGAAGCAAATGTTTGTCTTCACTCTTGTTTCTTATCTCAGATAGAGCCCAAGAAAGTTGATGAAGCTCTAAAGGATGGAAGTTGGGTTGAAGCTATGCAACAAGAGCTGCTTCAATTCAAAAGGCAGAAAGTTTGGAACCTTTGTCCTCTTCCTCATGGGAAGACTACCATTGGAACCAAATGGGTTTTTAGAAATAAGAAGGATGATAGAGGAATCATCATCAAGAACAAGGCAAGACTAGTTGTTCAAGGATACACACAAGAAGAAGGGATTGACTACACTGATGTCTTTGCTCCTGTAGCAAGACTAGAAGCTGTTAGGATATTCCTGGCATTTGCTGCATCCAAGAACTTCAAGGTCTACCAACTTGATGTAAAGTGTGCTTTCTTATATGGAGTGATTGATGAGGAGGTTTATGTCAAACAGCCACCTGGTTTTGTAGACCCTGATCATCCTGATTATGTCTGCAAGCTTGACAAAGCTCTTTATGGGCTGCATCAGGCACCCAGGAAGTGGTATGAGACACTATCTGAGTATCTTTGTAAACATGGATACAGGAGAGGTACTATAGATGGAACTCTCTTCATCAAAGGACAGGGAAATGACTTATTGCTGGTTCAAGTATATGTAGATGACATCATCTTTGGTTCAACTAATCCAAAGCTCTGCAAAGACTTTGAGAAGCTGATGAAAGACAGATTTGAGATGAGTTCAATGGGAGAACTCAACTTCTTTCTGGGAATTCAAGTGAAGCAGGTTGAAGATGGCATCTTCATAAGTCAGTCAAAGTATGTTCAAGACATACTCAAGAGGTTCAACATGACTGATTGTAAGATTGCTAAGACACCCATAGCCAGAAACCACTCCCTTGGTCCAGATCTTGAGGGGGAGTGTGTAGATGAGCACTTATACAGGGCTATGATTGGGTCTCTTATGTATCTTACAGCTAGCAGGCCTGATATCATGTTTGCTACATGTATTTGTGCAAGATATCAAGCCAACCCTAAGATGTCTCACTTAATCACTGTGAAAAGGATTTTAAGATACCTCAAAGGTGCTTCAACACTTGGTCTATGGTATCCAAAGAATCCAAATTTCAATCTGTATGCCTATACAGATAGTGATTATGGTGGTTGCAATATGACTGCAAAGTCTACATCTGGGGGATGTCAATTCCTTGGTGGAAGGGTGGTCTCATGGCAATGCAAGAAACAATCCTGTGTGTCTGCATCAACTGCTGAGGCTGAATACATTGCTGCTGCAAGCTGCTGTGCTCAAGTGCTTTGGATTCAAAATCAGATGCTGGACTATGGATTTAACTTCAAAGAGACTCCTATCCACATAGACAACAATAGTGCTATCTCTATCACTGAGAACCCTGTGCAGCACTCAAGGACCAAACACATCAACATCAGGTATCATTTAATAAGAGATAACTATGAAAAAGGATTAATTAAACTAGTCAAAGTTCATACAGATGAACAATATGCTGATCTGTTCACAAAAGCTTTTGATGAACAGAGATTTAAGTATCTGATATCAGCTATTGGGATGATTAACTTTGAGTAGACTTTTTCTTAAAACTAATTCTAATTATTTCTTCTTAAAATATGTGTGTCCTAAGTTGTCTAGTTCATCACTTTCATAAGCTCATGTTTTCTTTGGATGTAAAATTCTTTTTGAAGACTTTCCTTAGATTCTTGAAAATTTTTGATACTTCGGAAGATAAAATTTTATCTTCGGAAGAAAAACATGTCTTCAAAATACATAACTGTCTAAGAGATTTTACCTTCGGAAGAAGTCAAATTCATCTTCCGAAGCTTAAAATTCTTATCTCAGACACTTATTATTTTTAAGAACCTTTTCTTCCGAAGCAAAATTAACCTTCGGAAGCTTTGTTTATTCCTATACAAAGCATTCAAGGGTTTATTTCTCTTCCGAAGCATAAATCTTCAAGACTCTCAGGAAAATCTTCCGAAGCCATTTTAGCTTCGGAAGCTTTTTAATCAAAACTTCCGAAGACAAATAAACTTCGGAAGCTTTTCGAATTCCAAGAAAACTACTTTTGAGCAAAAGTAAACTACCTTTTCAGAGGTGGGACCGACTTTCGGATTTCAAAGTTTATCCTCTTTCATTAACTTTGGTTCAAATCCCTTTTCATATAAATACCCAACGGTTCCCCCTCTTTCCCACTATCTTCCTCAATTCTACTATTTCTCTAACCTAATTCTCTAAACCGCCTTTGCTTTCTACCTTTCTTCACCCTTAAGCTTCTGAAATGGCCAACCTTAACCGCAGAAACAACCCTGATTTCTCCATGCAACTTCACAGGCAACATAATCAAGTTGCTCTGTTAAGCTCTGAGAAAGATGCAAGTTTCTCAGAGATTTGCCAATTCTTGACTCTGTCAAACTACTTCACCTCCCTGACCATTGATCCTACTCTATATGAGGATCACTTGCTTGAATTCTGGAAGACCTGCCAAGAGGTCATTATGGATGGGGAGAAGGCACTGTCTGCCACAGTGCAAGGGAGGACAATCTTCATCACTCCGGCCATCATTAATCAACATTTGCAGCTGGATGATGAAGAAGGTGAGGTGTCCTTCCCAAAAGAAGCTGTTAATCATTCTTTTGAGCAGATGGGCTATGAGGGAGATTTCTCTGTAAAGACCTTTAGGAAAGGGAAGGTCTCATCCCAATGGAAATTCCTGCTCCATGTGGTTATCCACAGCTTGTCAAACAAGCATGGTGGATGGGACCAGATTCCTGAGGATCTCTCCTTTATAGTTCATGGAATGGTTCAGGGGGTCAAGTTCAGGTATTCACAATTTGTTTATACTAATTTACTTGCAAACTTAGACTCCTTAGAGTATTACATGTTTCCTAGATATGTTCAACACATTCTCAACTGTGAACTGGGCTCACAGTTGAGGGAAACAAGTAATATTCTTAAATTGGGACAGATGAAGCCCGGCATCTTTAAAATAATGAAGAAGCCAACTGTAGGCTTCTCAGGGGTAGAAACAGCCCTAGTCCCAAAAATGTTAGAGCTCATTGCTCAAGGTGACAACCTAGCAACACAAGCTAGTGTTGAACCCACACCTCTTTTGTCCTTACCTTAAAAAGACCAGAAATCACCCTCACCTACCAAAGAAAATCCAAACGAACCCCTGCTCAGGCTATTGAGTCTGTGCAGGCCCCCAAATACTCAACCTTACAGGAAGAAGTGGACACTAGAGCTCCCACTTCTCCTGAGGAGCAAACCACTCCCATTACTTCACCTATCAGGGCTGAGGTTCCTCAAGCTCACCCTGATGAGCTCACTAGCCCAACAACCTTAAGCCTTCACTCTGAGTCTCAACACTCAAGTGAACAACCTTCAGGGGACAGCTACCATCCCCAGCCTTTGGATCTCAACCAACCAATTCCCAACCTATCCTTTTACACTGATGAAGACTTAGGATTCAGTGAGTACCATGAGTCTCTCTTCTCCTCCCCTACTCAAAGAGAGATGAGTACCTCTGACTCTCCTCAGTCTATCCCCCATCAGTCACCTATTACTGAGGTGGACACTTCTGAACCTGTTCAGGATGTCCATATGGAAGAGGCTCTCACTTTTGAAAGTGATTACATCATTAAGACCTCAACCATGGCAACTCAGCCCATTGGCATCTCAACTGAGGCTGCCAGTGAGCAGAGGAAAACCAGCAGCCAAGAAACTCAAGCTGGTGGTGAGAGAGAGGACTTTGGTCCAATCATCTCATCCCCCAATGAATCTTCTGATGAAGATGAGGGGAATTTGAGACTAAAGGTGCAAAAACTGTCAAAAACATGCACCTATTTAGTCTCTAAGGTTAGTCACTTGGAATCTCAGGTGACTACCTTACAAAACAGGGTCAATGATCAGCAACTCAGATTTCATATCTGCAGGAAAAACTAGCTGGGAGACCTTTAAGGAGAGCTCAACCAGGAACACAAGAACCTGTGGAAGTGATTGACTTATCCTCCAGCTCACCTATGCAAGTGGGTGATGCTACCAAAAAGGGGGAGAAAGTTGTTACAACCACAGAACCTGGGAGTTCTTCAGAGAGAATGGACATAGAGGACTCACCATCCTCACTTGCTGTTGTGCATTCTCAGCAACTTCCTCAAGTTCACATTAATGTGGACTCTATAGACTCTCTCATCAGGAGTCTCTTTGAGGAAGGTATACCAAGGGCTGTCTCATCTCCACCACAAGGAACTGCAACTACATCATAAGGTGGAGGTATGATGATGACAGGAGAGCCCTTATACTTCAAGAGTTCAAGGCCAACAAGAAGTTTTTCAATTCCAAAGCCTGAGCTTCTATGAAAGACTGGATTTAGTCAACTTGCCACTTGTCAATCCAAGCAATTCAAGACAAGCTGACAGGCTGGCTCAAAGAATCCAAGACAGGATCCTTGCAGAGTTTACTCTAAGAAGGAGACTTAGGGAATCAGGCAATGTCATCGGTCAACTGGATGTTGAGGTGGACCCTAAGATTAGTTTCATAGGGGAAACCTTGACTGAAGGCCCAGTGGCAGAACCTGAGACCCCTGTCTCATCATCAACAACTGCTGCAGAGGTCCAAACTCCATCTGAGACACCTGCTGGTGAAGGTGTTTCTCAGCCTCTCTCTGGCCAGAGCATGGAAGCTACTCCAAGCAATGAAGGCCAAGCCTCAATCCACCCTGAGTCACAAAGGTCTGTTGGTGACAAAGGGAAAAGGATAATGACTCCTGAGGAAATTGAGGAGGAAGAGAGAGAGAGGAAAAGGAGACTAAGGGGAGAAAGTTCTACTGGGTCATCTAGCTTCATGCAAGCTGCAATCAGGGCTGCTCCCAGACCAAATACTCAAGATGATGAGTTAAGGGCAGTCAGGATTACCTACTTACAGACCAGGAACTATGACATTGATGAAATCATCTCCCTCCCCTTAGAAGAATTAAATGAACTGGCTGACATAGAAGTGTCAAGAGAGTTGAAGGAGAAAGAGGATGCAATGATACTTCTCCAACTCAAAGAGGAGAAGAGACAGAAAAGACTTTACAAGCATGCTCCCACTCTCTCACCAGTTCAAGAAAGTCCTGCACAGGAAGATGTGGCTCCACAAGAACCTCAGGTAGATAAAGAAGAAGATAGGATCAAAATGATCAACTACCTGAGTGCCACAGGCTTCTATCAGGCAGATGCACTTCTTCCCTTGTCCTATGACTTCATTGAGTTCGAGTATCTAAAGCAACTTGAGCTTGAGTTAGTCAAGAAAAGAAAGACAACTAAAAGGAAGCTAAGGGAAGAAGCTGCAAAGTCAAGAGCCATCATTCAAAAGAATGCAAAGAAGTCTGCTGACAGACAAAGAATGGTGAGCTTCTTGAAGCTGTATGGATTCTCCGGAAGGAGACTTGGCCCCATGTCTCTATCCACTATGGATGAGCATATTAGGGTGATCAAGCAGAAGATTAAAAGTGGAGAACTCATTGACTTGCACTCTCTTCCAAGTCAAGTCCCACCTGAAGTGGAGGTCAAGTTTGAACAACCAGAGACACCTCAACCAGCACCTCCAGCTGAGCCTCAGCAAGCTTCATCTTCTGATCCTAGGCAGGGTCAAACTCCCTCTCCTTCTGAACCTGTGAGGGAGGAACACCCAACTGAGAAAGACATTGATGATCAACATGGTGCTGCAGACCAGTCTTCTCAGTTAAAGACATCCAAGAGGAAGAAGAGGATGGCTTCTAAACCAAAGACTAAAAAGAAGAAGCCAAAGTCATCTACCTCTGCACCTCAGGCTGAATCAGATCAACCTGAGGAAGTGCATGATGAGGCAGCCCAATCAACTCCTATTCAAGTGGCTCCTCTAACTAGTGAGACACCCATCTTGTCCTGGACTTACTCTACCAATCCAGAGAGATGGAATGTTATCAGAGATCAAGGTGTTGAGAATGTCTACTCATGGCAAGACATAATCAACTTACCTCTGCATGATCTCTTTGAGATGAGAAGATACTATGAGAGTCTTGATGATCCTGACCATCTCATGAAGAAAGGAATGGTCCTGATTGTACTGAAGACTACCAACATTTGAAGATCTTCTAAGTGTTTTGGTAGCATCAGCCTAGGGGGAGTTTGTAAGGATTCCTGAAGTCTGATGCAACCCAAAACAGCCTAAGTGTCTCAGCAACATGCACTAAGTACTGAAGTGAAGAATGCTTCGGAAGTTTTACACAAAGCATTAGAAAATACTCTAAGTGTAAAATATTCCGAAGCCAAGACCAATATCTTCCGAAGCCAAACATGAAGTCTTCCGAAGCTTCAGAGACAAAGTCTTCCGAAGCTTCAACCTACGAAGACAGATTTCTTCCGAAGACTTTTAGTACACATGCTTTATCTGATGTATTGTTCCATAAAGCACCTTTTCCGCTGCATCTCTGTAAAGTCACCAACTTACATGAGTTGGTGAAAAGGGCCTTGCTTTTGGTAACTGTACATTGAGGTCTTGAGTCTGTAACTTTCCACTTCATGTACTTTATCCTTTTTGTAATGTATAAGGATATTGAGCTATGGCATGTCATAGTCACAAGGTCAAAAGGCAGATATGCCTTTTGATCCTACAATTGATTTTGTTAGTGTCTAGTCAATTGTATCCAGCTGGCTTTCAAAGTATAGCCGGCTGTAGGTTGTAGTATAAGTATTCCAAGTTCTTGTATCTTTCTTTATGCTTTGTAACACTTGTAAAAGAACTTGAGAAAGCAATATACTGCCTCCTTGAAACCCATACTCTCTTGTTCTGTCTCTTGCTTTACTTGTGTTCTTTGTATCACCTTTGGTTACCCAGTTCACTGTTTGATTAAAGTTTAGTTAATCTCCTCATTGTGTTGTTGTGTTGTAATTGTGTTTAAGCCCTTAAACAATCCTGCATTATGAAATCAGGATTATTAGCTTACTTGATAAAAGATATTAAATATAAAAAAGACAGGCCTTGGGAAGCAATAGAAAAAGAGGGAAAAAGGCTCGGGCAAGGAGATCCTTATGGTGGTATCAAACTCGAATAAAAACATAGCCCATCATATCTCCAAGTGGGCTGGGAAAGGAATTAATTTCCCTCCCATTTGCCAGGGAAAAGTGCTAACCTTGCCAGTGGTCATTGAACAGATATCGAACAAAGAATGGTCAAGAGGGTGTACGTTGAGGGGGAAGCACCAGTGAAATAATATATGAACAATGTTTCTTACAATTAGATGAACAAACACGTAAAAGATTAGTCCCATCTCACACCCCATTAGTAGGATTTTCCAGAGAAAAAGTTCATCTGATTAGATAAATCGATCTGTCAGTGCGACTTGGTTGGCGAAAGTTCACTAGACAAGAGACTCTAACGTTCCTGGTCATAAGATCGCCCTCGCGATACAACATGCTCATAGGAAGATTAGAAATTAAATGCATTCTTTTCTATCATCTCTACGGCCTATGCAATGATGAAGATCCTAACGATTGCACGAATCTCTACGATTTGGTCCTTGGGGCATAATTACATGGTCGCTACAGTAGAAGCTAAGGAAGGCACGATAAGAGAATGAAAGATAGTGACAATACAGACTATCCTGATTATACTGCCAGCATTGGCCAAGACTTGACGAGGCAAGGGCAACAAAGGCTAAGTGCATGTAGATGTGTTTGCCTGGAGCCCGACAGATATGACCAGGGTGCCCAGACACGTGGTTGAACACGCGCTGCGTATCACCCTAGGCAGACTCCTAGTGGTACAAAAGAAAAGGGGTCTGGCCCCGGATATAAGCATGGCGTTATGTGTAGAGGTAGACAAAATATTCAAAGCAAGGATCCTCAAATAGGTGAAATATCACACATGGGTTGCTAACTCGATGATAGTAAAAAGTCAAATGACACATGAAGAATGTGTGTGGATTTTAAAAACCTTGATAAATCATGTCCAAAGGGTTGTTACTCTTTATAAGATTTTACCTAAAAGTCAACTCTTTAACAAGTTTTTTCATCTAAAGTGCTTTCTTGATGCCTTTAAAGGAAAACACTAGGTATAAATGAAGAAAGAAAATGAGGAGAAGACCGTGTTTCATACGCCAAAGGAATTTTTTTTAAATAAAAAAGCCTTTCGGCTTAAAATAGACAGGGCTAACATATCAAAGACTAATCGATGGAGCATTCAATACCAGCTGAGGAAGAACATGGAAGCCTATATTGACAACCAGCTGGTGATAAAAATTAAGGACGAGGAAGGCATGATAGCTGACATTTAAGAAACATTTGGGAACATAAGAAGGATCAACATGAAGTTTAACCCTGGCAAGGGCTCATTTGTGTTCAAGGAAGGAAAGTTACTAGGCTGACAAACGGGCTAACCTAGATAAAGGTAAAGCAGTAAGAGAAATGCAATCCCCCAAGACCATGAAAGATGTTCAAAGCTAAAAAGAAAAGTTAGTAGCTCTCTATCATTTTTTTATCTAAATCTGCAAAACGTTCTCCTCCTTTTTTCAAAACATTAAAGGGATGTTCCTTCGAACAATATTTCTAGTGGACTGAGGATGTTGAATGATCTTTTAATGACTTGAAAGAATATATTGCTAGCATCCCCATGATGGTCTCCCCTATGTAAAAGGAACAACTCTCCTTGTGCTTAGCTCTAGGGGAGGGTGCAGTGAGCATAGTGTTGGTGGTGGACATGAAACAAGGTCAATTTTTAATGTACTTCATGAGCCTAATGGTTATTTTTTCCTTTTAGCAGTTTAGCTTGGGCTCACGCAGTTTATACCCTTGGCCGAGTCTCCTAGTGGAGAAGAAGCTTGTCACCAGATACCTTGTAGCAACAATTAACTAAAACTATTTGAGTATTGACCTCCCACACAATGGGCATGTCATTACATAGTCAGTGTATGCAGATGACTTAGCAACCTGTGAGAAATGGGTCGAGATCAATATTATTAATCTAAAACATATTCTTAGGTCCTTCTAGTTGGCCTCTTGACTATAAATCAGTTATTAGAAAAGCAGACTAAATGGGTCGAGATTAACATTATCATTCTAAAACATATTCTTAGGTGCTTCTAGTTGGCTTCTTGACTACATATCAGTTAATTAGAAAAGCACAATCAATGGAGTTTTGGTCATGGATCCAAAAGGGTTGGGAAAAAGACTCGCTACCAATAACTCACCTTGGGATGCCTATTGGTGCAAATATGAAACTATCAAAGTATTAGGGACCAATCATTATACTACAACATAATGAAGCTAATGCAACACTTGTAATATGTTGCATTAGATCTTGAAAACGTTGCATTAGGGCTGCAAACGAACCTTACGTTCAGCGAACAGTTCGTGAACTATTCGGCAGGAAGTTCTTTTATGTTCGTGCGTTTAGAAATGAACGAACGAACAAGAAAATTTTGTTCGTTTAGTTAAACGAACAAACATGAACACAAGCCATGTTCATTCATTTATGTTCGTGAACGTCGATAATGTGTTCGTTTATATTCGTTAATGTCCGTTCGTGAATGTTCGATAATGTGTTCGTTTATGTTCGTTAATGTGCTCGATTATGTTATTAATTTTTGTGTTAGTTATTTTTCTTGACAAGTATGTCAAGTGTTTTTGGATATTTATGTTACGTGTTTATTTATTTTTAGTAAATTTGATGATGAAAATGTTGTTTAATTCTAAAATAAATATGTTATCATTTGTATTCGTTAGTGTTCATGGAATTCTTTGTGTTCGTCATGTTCATGAACATTTTTTTTGTTTTCATTTGATTTTGTTTGTGTTCGTTTGCGTTCGATAAGTGTTCGTGAACTGTTTATGAACATTTTCATTTCCTTAATGAACGAACACAAACAAGGAAACCCGTTTGGTAAGCGTTCGTGAATAGTTCATGAACAAGTTTATTTTTTAATGAACGAACACGAACAAGGCCTTGTTCTTATTCGTTCGGTTTGTTTGCAGCCATAGTTGCATTAGTCTAAAGCAATCTTTTTGTCAAAAGTTGCACTAGATCTAAAGCAAGCTTTTAATTAGATAATGCAACCCTTTTTAAAGGAAATGTAACTATTTTATTGGCAAATGCAATCTTTTTGAAAAAGTTTCTTATAAAAGAGTGCATTGGGGTCATTTTTCTAGTAGTATTAATAAGTTTAAAGAAATACTTAACTTATAGAAAGCTCACAATATCTCGTTTGGAGGAAGACTTACCATTGTTAAAGCAGTGTTGGGGAGTCTCCCCTTATACTACTTCTTGATGTTTAAAGGACCTAAGAAAATAATTAATGAGTTAGAAGACGGTCAATAATGTTCTCAAGGGAGTGGAATAGTTCTAGGAGACCAGAGTTGGCTAACTTACATGGGTAGAACACTCGGGTAGTGGGCTTAATTGTAGTTGGTAAAAATGGATTGATAAATGATAATCCTTGTGATTGCACTACAAGAAACGCAAGCAATAGCGACGACACTATTAGCGGCGACAGGAGCATTAGCGTCGACATCTTTAGCGGCGACATCTTTAGCAACGACATGTCACAAATAAAATCGTTTATATTGATCACCGTCGGTTTTCAAATGCAAACCATGAATGGAGAACAAGTTTGGACTTCAACGGGGAACCCGAGATAAGAGCCCCTCCGAAACAATTTAGTGATACTGACATAGAAACTCAACTTAGTCGGCTACGCCACTGTTTACCGGGTAAGCATCCCGATTTTGGAGGTGTTAAATCAAAGCGGGAGGAGTATGAGTTAAATTGGTCCAAACGAAGCATATTTTTTGAACTTGAGTACTGGTCTTCTCTACAGTTAAAACACAACTTAGATGTGATGCATATAGAGAAAAATGTGTGTGATAGTTTGCTAGGTACTCTTCTAATGAATGAAAAGAGCAAAGATACACCAAACGCACGGGTTGACTTGAAAAATCTAAATATTCGGAGTAGGCAATGGTTAGAGAAAAAAAATGGCAAGTGGTATAGCCCCCACCCAAAATACTCATTGAAGACCAGTGATCAAAAGTTATTTTGTGAGTTTATCAAAAATGTAAAACTGCCTGATGGGTTCGGATCTAATATCAGCAAGAGAGTGATAGATAACAATACTAACATTACTGGGTTGAAATATCATGACTGTCATATTCTCATGCAACTTTTGATACCGATTGGTGTTAGAGGTTTTTGGCCAAAGTTACTTATATACCAATAGTTGATTTGTGTACATTTTTAAGCAACTTTGCTACAGAACACTATTAATAGACGATATGAAGAAACCTAAGGAGGCCATTCTTATAATATTGTGCAAGTTAGAATTGATCTATCCTCCAGCGTTTTTTGACATTATGGTTCATTTAGTTTTGCATTTACCTGATGAAGCGATTCGTGGTTGTCCGGTGTGTATGAGATGGATGTATCCATTTGAAAGGTATATGAAAAAAATAAAAAATTATGTCAGAAACAAGGCAAGACCAGAAGGTTGTATAGCTGAAGGTTATGTTGCTGAAGAAGCTCTATCATTTTGTTCGAGGTACCTTCGAGATGTTGAGACTCAGTTCAATCACCCTGATAGAAATGAAGATATCATTATCGAAAAAAGAAATATATATGCATTTGAGTCAAAATGACATTCGGCTAGTGCAAAAAAAATGAAATATCTTTCTCCAAGTGACTATATGAAGTAACAGTTCCTATCAATAAGTTTTTATCATTAGTTAAATATATTTCGTTCCTTACTTTTTATATATATTTTTCAACAATATAGTGAATTCAAATCTGAACGCCCACATGAGAATGTCATAACCAAATTTCCATCATGGTTTCTCGAGAAGGTAATCCGTGTACAAAATTCTCTTAGGTTTCCAACATGAATTCAAATCTATATTTGTTAGGTAATTTATATATAACACATTATTTTTTTAGGTTTATTCGATGAAAATACAAAATTCTCCAGATTTTCACTCAGAGGTGTATGCTCTTTCAATGGGTGCGGACGTAAAAGCCTAATTACACTGCTTGCATAGTCAACGGTGTTAGGTTTATGGTACTTGCACGTGACGCGCAACGCACAACACAAAACTCTGGTGTTTTAGTGGAGGGTGAGAATGGTGAGAAATATTATGGCCAAGTTGAAGAGATTATTGAGTTGTTTTATGCAAACGGGTATTCCACAGTCCTACTTCATTGCAAATGGTTCGATACTCGAAGGGGTGTTTCATACGACAATAATATCACCAGTATCAACACCGAACGCGAATGGGACAAAGACGATCAACTCATATTTGCTTCCCAAGCTAAAGAAGTGTTCTACACCCGAGAACCTTCTCGGAGAAACCAAAACAATAATCACCGGTGGGTCGTCGAGAATGTTAATCATCGTAAAATTTGGGATCGATCGCCATCCAATGATGGCGTCGTGGAGAACATTCAAAATGTTGATAATGACTTAGTAGAAGATCTTGACGTCGTTCATAATCATTCTTCATCTAATAGTGTACTTTTCATTGACTTCACCCAATACTTTCAAAATATTCCTACTTATGTACTCGATGGCGAGACTGCAAGTGAAGTTAATCCACCAAATGTTACTGCTAATGTGATGTCTGAGGACGAGGCTGATTATGATGAAGAGGATTTTGATTATGACACTGAGGGGTCTGACAACGAGACTGAAGTATATGAGATATCTTATAATTTTTGCAGACATGATATTTTTCTGGATTGTTTTGTTATACCTCATGGCTGATGTCATGAGCCATGGAGGTGATGGCACGGGATCCACTACTTCATCCTTTTGGAGGGCTCGGAAGCCATCAATTGGATGGTAGTATTATATTTTCCTGTTTGTTCATTTATTATTAATATATATTGTAAGTATTGATTTTTTTATTATAAATGCAGGTTCGCCTTCCCGAAAAACAAGAGGGAAGGAAAAAAATAAAAAGTTGCAGCAGGAGTTAGAAAAAAAGGGGGACCTTTATCTCTTTTTTTTGATAGAGCTCCCACGTATACCCCAGTCGGTGAACTTAATGAAATGTTTGTTCGTGAGGTGGGGATATACATGTAGTAAAAGAAACTTTACGCCTATACCCACCCGCATTCCTAAACACTCCAAGAACCTTTACAAAAAAAATGCATCATAACTGGCTACCATGTCCCAAAAGGCATCTGGCTACTAATCAACATATGGAAGCTCTAACATGACCCAAAAATATGGTCAAAACCACTTGAATTTAGACCTGAGAGGTTCCTATCCTCGAACCATAAGGGCGTAGATGTAAAGGGGACGGATTTTGAGTTGATCCCTTTTGGGGCGGGAAGAAGGTGTTGTCCTGGAATTAGTTTGGCAACTCAAACTTTACATATGGTTTTAGCCACTTTCTTACAAAATTTTGATATATCAACTCCAAATGGTGCATTGGTTGATATGACCGTGATTGCTGGACTGACAAATACCATGGCTAGTCTGCTTGAACTCCTAGTTTCCCCACACATGCAAAAATAGATGTGCAAACTTGTACACATGTTTAAAGACTAAAGGCAATCTTGAATTTGGCTATAATATCATTTTGAACATGTATTATAACACTCGCCTAGAACATGTTTTGGGTTACTTTCAAGTAAAATATATTATATGATGTTGTCACATAGAAAACAAGTGTAGTGGTGATTTAATGCATGTTTTTTTATTGATTAAGGGTAAACCAAAACGTTCTAGCACATATTAAAAAGTAAAACCAAAACAATATAATGATGAAATCATTACATTATATAAACAGTTATCACTATATAGATGGCACATCAAACATAACAATGTTACTTGTAAAAGGCTAACTTGATAAATCCGTATGAGGAATACAAGTGAATTATCACCTAAACTAAATAAATTATGACATGATGATAAGCTTATCAAATGGATTTAAAACAATGTATTCCATTCCTTGCACATGTAATCTTGCCAAAACTTCTATAAAAAAGAACTCAATCATTTGAGAAATCAAGATCTAATAAATATCTTCGATTTATAAATCTAGCTAACAAACCACCATAAATTTTAATAAATATAAAAACATTCATCAAAACAACAAATCAAACTCACCAAAAGCAATTTTACCCATTACTTTTTAAAATGAATTCAAACTTATAACAAAAAATAAGAATCAAATATATGTCTGTAGTGAAATTGTATATTAGACAAATTCACTAATTAACAAATTTGAAGTAGATGCTTCCCCCTGAAGATCATCAGTGAAGAACAAGTGCGATAGCGCAGGTCCGTCGTTGGGGAGAGATGTCCCGCTAAACACCCAAGAATGCTTTTTTTTAACTATGATAAATAGAAAAGGTGATATGGGTCACCTTGCCTTAAGCCTCTAGTAGCATTGAATTCAGCCATGGGAGATCCATTGACTAGAATCGATGTTCTACCCGACTTGAGACAACCAGAAATCCAACATCTACAAAGGGGTGTGAAACCCATTTGACTCATAATGCTATCCAAGAAACTCTAGTTAAAAGAAATCAAACGCCTTTGCAAAATCCTTTTTTAAAGAAGCAGGCTTTTTTTGGAATGCCATAACCATGCAATCAGTTCATTTATAATGAGAGGCCCATCCAAAATAAGTCTATCATTTAAGAATCCAAATTGAGTATTATTAATAACCGCTCCCATAACACCCTTAAACCTGTTGGCTAAGGATTTGAGATTATTTTGTAAGTGGAACCGATAAGCTAATTGGGCGATAGTCCTCCACAATCAAAGGATCAGGAATTTTAGATACCAAGGCAATGATGAACAATTGTATCCATTTCTAATTTTACCATCATTAAAGAAGATGTTCATTATAGTTTTAAGATGAGGAGAAATGAGGTCCCAAAAAGATTTGAAGAATTAAAAACTAAATCCATCAAGGCTATGGGCTTTATCCTTTCCACAGTCCCATACTTCACTTCTAATTTCATCTAAAGAGAAAGGAGACACAAGATAATCAGATTGAGTTTGGGAAATGGACTTAAAGCCATTGTATATCAAAAGGGTCTAGACTCCATAGGTTTTGTGAATCTAGCATGAAAATAGTTTAGTGCTTCATCTTTGATCGCACTAGAATCCGAGTTAGTGTTGATTCTAGCCTTGGTGACGTTACTGTTGACTATAACATGGAACAAAACGGGTGTTTTCATCTCCCTCTAATGCCACTTGATTTTGGATTGTTGTTTTAAACCCAATCTAATGTTGTCTTCCAAAACTAGCAAGTCTTTTTTCCACCCAAACCATTCATCTTTTTCTTGATTTGTAAGACTTCTAGATTCAGCAATAACATCAAGATCATGAATCTTTGCACGGAAGCTTGTAACCTCCCCTGAATCTTTAGCCGAAACCATGGACCTCCATTTTTTAAGTTCCAAATTTTATAGCTTTAACTTCCAATAGAGACATCTATCAGGGGTCCAAAAGGAACCTGCTTTGAGAGAGATTCCAAGACAATAACTTGAAAGTTTTCTTTTGAAAACCATAAGTTGTAGATTTTTAATGGAGGAGGGCCAAAATCAGGATTGCAGATTCTTAACATAACTGAACAGTGACCAGAGGCTTCACGAGGTAAAGCCGAGATGGACGAATTAGGCCAATGACTCAAGAATTTTTTGCATATGAGAATACGACCAATTTTACTCATGTTCTTACCACTACTCGATAGATTTGTAAACTTTCTTCCCCCCATATTTAGTTCCTCCAACTCCGTATTAATAATGAAATAATTAAAATCAGAGGCAAAGGATGAATATAAGCTAGAGTTTAACCTTTCATGGGCAAAACAGATAGTGTTAAAATCACCAAGAATGATCCAAATAGCAGAGCTATTGTGCTTTCGAGAGAGAAGTCTTGTCATAAGAAAAGCTTATGAGAGTTGGAATGAGGACCATATACATTAACAATTCAAACTTCATCTTCCATGACAACAATTGTACCTTTGATAAGAATGAATTATTTTATTTTTACAACTTTTGTTTTATGAGATATTGAGGCATCCCTATAACCCTCTTGCTCTACATTCAGCTGCCATAGCCTCATAATCAAATAGTAAATTATCCCAAAGATATTGACCTGGGATTTTAGTCACGTCTTCCATTTGAGTTTCTTGAATGGAAATGAATGAGATTTTGTTTTCTTTTTACAATCTTCTAACCCAGGAATGCTTATTTGCATCCCCAATCCCCCTTATGTTTATAGTCATAAAATCCTTTATAACAGATAAGATTCTCCATCACCATTGACCATATCATTGATATGATTTTCGAAACCTCTTAATTTGAATCCTAAGAGTTCACAAACGTCAATGGTTTTTTTTGCTCTTCTCATGGTTTCTTGGCTTTGCAAGCAAGATCTGAATGCAAGGAAGGGCACTGGTGGGATATAAAAGATGAAGATCTTGGTCTGACCGCAGGATTCTAGATAACTCTTTTACTTCCACCTCTAAATAAGATTTCATGATTTTTGGATGCTTTATTGTGACTTTTTTTGTTCGCTTTTTTTGCCTTTAAATTTCAAGTCGATATACACGGAGTCATCATCTTCCAAGAAATCAGACTTTTCCATTTCCCTGGGAACGCCAGAGGAGATTGTAGTGGTGATAGGACATTTGGATTCGGTCATCTGGTGAGAGGGATGCACGAAAGGAGCATGAGCAGCTTGAACTTAGGTTGGATTCTCATCCATGCCAATTCTGTTGTCCTCCCCAAGAATGTGTACTGATTCATCTTCACTAGCATCTACCGACTTATGATTATCAAGGAGCCATGATTCAACTTGATATTCCAAAACCCACACATCATAAAATCTATTACGCCAATCTAATCTGATATGTTTGTCAATCTTATCATCATGTTTAAGAAGCACAAAGACCCTGCCTTCAGCAATATTAAAATCATTCCAAGAAAAGTCTAAGGGTATAATAACTTCACTGAATTGTTCACCAATTCTATTATAGGTAGTTTCGTCCCGAATCAATAAAGGAACACCATATACTTTTAGGCAGGTGATTTTTCTCAAGAGTAATATCCTGGGAGTCCCATATGCTAACCGATTTGAAAACCGACTTCCAACAAGTTTCATAAGTTGGGATAAAATCCTTTTCTTCTTTTGAGCTTTTGAAATCCAGAAGGTTTGTTAAACCCTTTAAGTATTTAGCTTTGACATCAGTGAGACCTTCACTTTATAACATTTTCATAACATTGTTAATGGGTCACATATTGTATGCTTCACATATCAAGGATTCTTTTTTTTCAGTTTCCGAAAACCAAGCTAATTAAGGGTGAATGGATATTACCTTGGGGTGGTAACTGGTACCATTATTTTTTCCTACAAGAGCATCCCTAAAGGAACCATTTAGTTTGTTCATACTAGGGCCATACACTTTTAGAAGATTCGCATTAGTGAAGTAGGAGACAGGATGTTGACGATGAATAGGATCATGGATTTGAACTAAGGGTTGATTGTCCCGTCCATATTTACCTAAACTAACAATGACTTTTGATAGGATCGGATCTAGTTTGATCAATTAGATTGGAATTTGCAGCGGAATATAACAGAAATGAGATCAAATTTAAGCAAGACAAGTATGAATATTCAATCACACTATGACGATTATAGAGAGAGAAATTTTCTATTAATGGAAGATTTTGATTCACGTAAATGCTTCGGTTACAAAAAAATTAGGTCAACATTCCTTTTATAAAGGAATGTGACGTCAACTGAGGTCACTTGATAGTGACATCTAACTGATTTAACAAACTACTGAAAGTAACTAATCTACTGAAGATGTCCACAACAACTGAGGACACCTTCACAAAAAGCTAAGTATAAACCAACATTACAACTACTGAAACTATAACATCTGAAGTGTAAGAACTTTAGACGTTTTACAATAATAAAACTACTGAAAAGAAACTACTGAAAAGTAAAACATTAGAACTACTGAAAGGAACTTCTTCAGCTGTTTGAGACAACTTCTGAGAACTTGGTCTTCAGACTTTGTCTTCAGCAATTGTCTTCAGACTTTATCTTCAGACTTTGTCTTCAGACTTTGTCTTCAGCAGATGTAGATCACTTCAGTTGTTGTGATGTCTGTGGGACTTAAAGGTTTTTCTGATCTGGCTCATTGGTTCTTTTGGTCCAACAAACTCCCCCTGAACCAATGCAGCCAAAACCTTTAAGCTTATTGAAGTCCCACTTATTGGCAGACATATTTTCTGGATCAGCTCAGAAATCACCAGATTAAGCTCAGGCCAGGAAGAGGTTTCAAAAAGTTTGATTGGCAAAAGATGAATGGAAACTCTGTCTTGGGGAATTGGACACAGAGCTGTTACCCCAATCATTAAACCTACTTCCCAATGATGAGTCTGTAAGACTCTCTAACATAGGCCTCAAGAAGAACAACTTTATCTTCTATTGTGAGTTCTTCAGCTTCACTCTCAAAGAAGAACTCAGACCCATAATACTCAGACAAGTATCTAACAATCTTTCCATTCTTTAGCTCCACAGTTGTTATTTCTCTGTATGCAAACTCATCAGGATGAGTACCTTCAAGTAACAACTGGAGCTCATTTCTTCTAATTTCTTCAAGTTTCTTGTAAATTAACCCCTTCTTCACCATTTTGTTTTCCAATAAGGTTTGTGGAGTCATCTTAGTCTTGTAAGATCGTTTGAAGTCATCAAGGATTTCCCAGGGTGACACTACAATGGCCAGCATTATCACAACATCTACAGTCTTTCTCACTTGGCCATTGTATCTACTTGGAACATTCTTTTTATGAATTCTGTCACTAACTCTGGGTCAGGCCAAATCCTTACTCTCTCTTTCTGATACTGAAATGTAAATCTGAGAGCATACAACCTCTGAGCATGTTTCTTCATAGCTTGTATGGATGAAGACTTAGGAAATTCCTTATCAACCATCCTTAACAGCTACTCATCATGTTGTTTCTACTGTTCTTCTTCTTCAATCTTCACTTTAACCATTTGCCTTTGAGTGTCAGGAGTGATTGTTGTTGGTTGACTCCTAGGCTCAGGCTTCTTCATTTTAATCACAGCAGAGATTGGCAGACTATCCTCCTCATCATCTTCTTCTTCTTCTTCCATCCTCAACACCCTTCTCTTTCTCTTAGGTGCATCATTGGTGGTTGATTGAGTAGGTTTCTTGGGTGAAGGAGTTGGTTTTGAGGGCTGTGAGGTTGGTTGTTTTGAGGGTTGTGAGGTTGATTGTTTTGGGGGTTGTGAGGTTGATTTTGAAGGTTTTTTTTGGTAAGGGAGATTGTAAAGGCTGCTCTATCATTTTGGTTGTGAGGGTGGCTTTGGATAACTTTGCCATGTCAGACCTTTTCCCAGCACCAGTTTCATCCAGAGCTTCTATGATCAATCCTTTGTTGAAGGTTTCAGAAGAACAGATTTTGGTGCTTATCTCTAAAATATTGTCTCTAGACCATGACTTTACTTCAATGATTGGTCTTCCCAAGTGTTTTAACAAGAATCTGATCATAGCTTCCAACCGTTCCCTTTCTTTCTCATTGCAGCTGGCCCATCTATTTTCAATCTCTTGAATCTCTAGCCGTCTGATCTCAGAATCAAGTTTGGCAGTGTCAAAGCCTTGTCTGAAGAGCTGATCAATGATCTTATCCATAGATCTGCTGTGTTGCTCATCAGCTTCTTTGATCAGTTCTTCTATCTTCTCATCCTCAGTCTGTTCAGCACTTTTCTTTCTCTTATAAGTGATTATCTCTTTTCCTTTCTTCTCTTTGGCTTCTTCCTCTTCAACTCTCTTTCTTTTATCTTCTTTTACTGACTTAGACTCCCCTTTTTTGGTTGCATTGGGTTCAAGGGTTTGAATGTCAGAAAGTTTCTTGGAGACAACATCATCAACAAGGGTTTGAAGATTTGAGGAAATCCTCTCATCAATGTTTTGATGTACAATGGTAGTGATGATTGGAGTGATGAGAGGTAAGGAGGATTTAAAGACAGCAACCATTTGCTCAGAGGGGTTCTATCCCTGAGAAATGGTGCCTGAAACAGAGGCTGGTGGCTGATTTGTTGAGAGTGGCTCAGTGTTTGGGAGAGCTTCAAAAGAAGCTGCCATCTGTGGGTTAATTGGGGCAGATGGACTTGATTCTTGAGACATTTTGGCAAGCAGTTCTTGTAGTCTGCATACCTCAGCCTCAAGAATGGTGTTTTGGGCTAGAACTTCAAAGAAAAAGCCCAGGTCATCATCAGTCTTAGCTGAATCAGCTGACCTCCTGAGTAAATCAGGATGAACATGTGCCGAGTGTAGATCAGTATCACATGTGCCCCTTTGTCTTGGAACTGGGGACTTCCTGCCTCAGGATTAAGTCCTTCATTGGCAGTTGCCTCTGGTGAGGTCTTAGAGATGATACCACCTTCATCCTGTTCATGTGCTGAAACAAGAGAAGAGGTAGCCTCACCAGATGTTCTAATCTCCTCCTCTACACCGGAAGATTGAACTTTGTAATCCCTATGATGTGGGTTGTCAACCACATTGTAATCCTCTCCCTCAACTGTTGAGGTTTTCCCAGTGGTAATAGGTTTCTGGGGAGGGGTAGAGGAATGTAGTTGAGTCAGCACTTGTGCAATGACTGCAGTTGGGCTTGTAGGGGTGGTTTCAGTGGGAGATAAAGGTGAAAAGGATTGCACCTGGGGTGAATGGTGCTCTTCAATGACAATCTTCTCAAGTGAGAGAGATTCCAGTAATGTGGTTTCCCCACTATTGGTTGCATCAGGATCTTGTTGAGAGGATACCTGAGCGGTTTCAGCTGGTAGAGTCTTAGAAACTACAAGGGGATTAAGGCTAGTAGTTTCATCCTGCGTTTGTGTTGCAGGGGCATCATCAGGGGACTCAACTCCCTGAGTAGCCTTTTTGGTTTGCTTGGATTTTGGTTTGGAGGGGACTTTAGATCTGGAGGTGGAGGCTGTGGGTCCCCTCTGCTTGGGTTTTAGCAGTTTGGCAGCCTCTTTGAGTTGTGGGTTTGAGTTGTGCCTGGAGTATACTTCTGGCAAAACTGCCATAGCAGGGACTCCAAGGCCAACAAGGCCATCAGATTTTAATTGATTATTAATTATGGCCATAAGAAACCTTGGATATAATATCCATCTGTTAGCCACATGTTTCATTGCCAGATCTTTTGATTCCAAAAATATTATTTCAGAAAAATTTAAGCTTTGGCGTTCAAGGATAGAATACAATACCTGTTGCCACCTGGATGACATTTGATCCCATGAAGATGTTTTGGGGGCAAGACAGACATTGATCATATGAAAGATAAGACGTTCAGCATCATGGAAGTGCTTCTTCATAATGGTGGTAGAACTTAGGTCACCCTCATATCCATGATTAACAAATGATAAATCAATGGTGCCTTTGGGGTATCTGGTGACATAGGTGGCATCATTCAGGTCTAGGGTTTGGCGAATGATATCAGAAGTGATGACCACCTTCTTTTGGTTGACAAACGACTGAAGAGTGATTGAGTCATCATTCTCATCAGTATGAACAGTGACGTTTGTCCAGAATTGGCGAAGTGTATCGGGATAGATGGTAGGATTCAAGAGGAAGGCTGTGTGATATTGGGAATCAACAATCAGATCAATGGCAGCATCAAACTTGGTCCAAAAGGCTGATTTGGTAAGGTAAGCAACACAGTTGTGTCGAGGTTTGATTTGCATGGTCGCCATTAATGGAATGAACGTTTGGAAAGAGATTTATGTAAAAGGTTGAAGTTAGGGTTAGGTATTTATAGGTTATGAAGCGGCTGAAAGAAAACAACTGAAAGTTTTGGTGTGAGTCATCTGTTGTTAGAAAACAACTGAAGACATGGTTTTAACTTTCAGATGTTGTAAACAACTGAAGACTTGGTGTTAGTCATCAGTAGTTGTAAACTACTGAAGACTTGGTTTTGGCTTCAGTTTTTTTGAAATGAAACAGTAGGTGTTGTCGTCAATTCACAAAGTTTAGTTGTTTCAATGACCTTAACACTTACTCAGCAGATCATCTGATTTTCAGATGTTTCATTGGTCATCAGTACTTATCTAGTAGAAAAGACATCAGTAGTGTTAACTACATCAATACTTTTCAACAAATGAAGTACTTCAGTACTTTTAAGTAATTTAGTCTTCAGTAGTTATAAAAACTGCTGAAGATAAAATAACTTATCAGCACTTATTTTTGACAGCTGTATACTAATGCTCATCAGTACTTATTAACTAAGAGCATCAGTAGTTGTCAAATCATTCTAGTTGCAGCATACCAAGCCTGAGCACAAGATTTTGGAAAGTTGCACTGTCCAAAGGCTTAGTAAATATGTCTGCAAGCTCATCAGCACTAGGCACAAACTTTGGATCAATCAGACCTTTTTCATAACAATCCCTGATAAAATGATGTCTGATCTCAATATGTTTTGTCCTAGAATGCTGGACAGGATTCTTAACAATACAAAGAGCTGAAGCACTATCCATCAGTAAAGGAGTCTTAGTCTCTGTAATGTCATAATCCAATAATTGATTTTGAAGACAGAGTACCTGAGATGTACAGCTTGCAGCAGCAATGTACTCTGCTTCAGCTGTGGATGTAGCAACTGAAGTTTGTTTCTTACTCTGCCAAGAAACTAAACAGTTGCCTAGAAATTGGCATCCACCAGAAGTTGATTTTCTGGTTAACTTACACCCTGCATAGTCACTATCAGAGAAAGCAACTAATTTGCAAGAGTGCCCAGTAGAATACCAAAGTCCTAGAGATTGAGTTCCTTGCAAATATCTAAAGATCCTTTTGACTGCAATCATATGGGATTAGTTTGATCGGATCTAGTTTGATCAATTAGATTGGAATTTGCAGCGGAATATAACAGAAATTAGATCAAATTTAAGCAAGAAAAGTATGAATATTCAATCACACTATGACGATTATAGAGAGAGAAATTTTCTGTTAATGGAAGATTTTCATTCACGCAAATGCTTCGGTTACAAAACAATTAGGTCAACATTCCTTTTATAAAGGAATGTGACGTCAGCTGATGTCACTTGATAGTGACATCTAACTGATTTAACAAACTACTGAAAGTAACTAATCTACTGAAGATGTCCACAACAACTGAGGACACCTTCACAAAAAGCTAAGTATAAACCAACATTACAACTACTGAAACTATAACATCTGAAGTGTAAGAACTTCAGACGTTTTACAATAATAAAACTACTGAAAAGAAACTACTGAAAAGTAAAACATTAGAACTACTGAAAGGAACTTCTTCAGCTGTTTGAGACAACTTCTGAGAACTTGGTCTTCAGACTTTGTCTTCAGCAATTGTCTTCAGACTTTGTCTTCAGACTTTGTCTTCAGACTTTGTCTTCAGCAGATGTAGATCACTTCAGTTGTTGTGATGTCTGTGGGACTTAAAGGTTTTTCTGATCTGGCTCATTGGTTCTTTTGGTCCAACACTTTTGCACCATTGATTCTGATAGTGTTAAGAGATTGCAGCATGAGTCTTCTGTCACGAACATCACAAAATCTAACAAACCCAAAATGATCCCCCTGTCATCATTTATCCTTGCAACATATGAATCAACAGTTCTGACAAAAGCAGCGAACATTTTCCAAAGTAAAGAGCTAGAGCAATCCTCCGGTAGGTTTGAGATGAGGTATGAAGTCGTATTCCTGGTGGATGGGTGAGGGGGTCGAACTTTTGGTCTTCAATGAGATATTTGTAGCCATCCTTCTTGATCATCAGTGTAACATCCCACATCGGTTGGGAAGGGGAACGAAAGTCTCTTTATAAGGGGCTGGACACCTTCTTCTATCGAACACATTTTAAACCCGTGATGGGGATATTCTCCCCAAGTAGCGGACAATATCCGGTGTGGTTCCTGCTTGTTACAGTTGGTATCAGAGCCAGGGCCGGGTTGGTGTGCCAGTGAGGACACTATTCTCCCAAGTGGGGGAGGATGTAACATCCCACATCGGTTGGGAAAGGGAACGAAAGTCTCTTTATAAGGGGCTGGACACCTACCCCTATCGGACGTGTTTTAAACCCGTGATAGGGGTATTCTCCCCAAGTAGTGGACAATATTCGGTGCGGTTTCTTACTTGTTACAATCTGGTATATTCTCTCCTTTTCAGTCATGGCACACTTCAACTCCTCTCTCAATTTGCTTGACTTGGACAGGTCATCCGCCCTCCCGCTTCATAGCCGCCCATTTCTCTCTTTTTATAGCCTTATGGATTGCGCCACACAAGCAGCATAATTGGCCTACCAACCTACGCCTACTATTGGGTGATTCACCCAAGGACATGCCATGTAGGCCCGCCTTATTTACTGGGCTAGATACGCGTCAACCACACACCTTCCAACCCGTGTAGTTGGTTATCCGTCTAAGTGTGTGTGCCATATAGGCCTACACAACCACGCATCACACAAATCCGCCACACCATGTCTCGCATTGTTGGTTAAATATACAAAGTCAGCTCTCGACAATAGAGCATCAAGTGCAAAGTGAGCCATCAAGGCTTCCACCGGCCTTGCCATACGTCAGGACTTAATTGGGCGCGCAGTGAACCTTTTTTTTCGAATACAATAGATGAAGCATATATTTTGAGGATATAGCTCAAAAGTGAAATTTGTGCAGTTGGTTTGTCTCTTTTTATGGTTGAAAAAGCAAGATCAAACATGCTCGAAGCATTCTATTTCTTTTTGGGTTTTTTTAGTGCCTCTCCTCTTGTATTACTTTTCTTATACTTTTATATTAAAATAAATTATTTTTTCTTTCTCTTTTAATATTTAATTTATCTAACTTATACTTTTAATTATTAAGCTACACATGTGTAAATACGTTTGCATATGGGCTACAACGTTCATTAACCACGTTAATGTCATCATACGGTTTTACTGTAGCGTGTGACATTAAATTATTTTTTTGAAACTATTTTTCCGCAACTTGCGATGCATCATATTATTTTGATATGTTTTTATTATGTATTTAAGTGCATTAATATGTACCTCGCAACATATGTAATGAAGTTCACACACAATATGCTAAGCGCGGTCATGCCACAACACACAAGCATCATTACTCGTTCTCCAATATTTTTTATTAACATTGTGTTATAGATAGACAATCTCTTACACAATACTACAAGTATTTAAATATTTATATTTTTTAAAAGAAATCTCGGGTGATATTTAAAATTATAAGATTTCAATTACATCTTATATTAATATATTATATTATAATTCTTTCTTTATTAATATTTTTCCAAATATACATGATTTCTTATTTTATCTTTGGTTAATGACATCCAACGTACATAATATTCATAAAAAAACGATTTTAACATTTTGAATTCATTTTTATCCTTGTAATATGAGTTTCTAACATAATAATATGATATATGTATAATATAATATTTAACCAATTTATTTTCTAGGTCCTATTAACGTATTATGCCAATTTAGAGATGTTCAAACCGGCTTTTCAAAAGCAGTCCGGGTTGAAAACGTGCCGGTTTAATAAACAAAAAGTCAAAACCAAGTTGAGTTTCAAACCGGTTTATATATTTGACTAAAACGAATTATATTTGACTCGGCTCATCGGGACTAATTTTTACCATTGACTAAAACGAATTATATTTGACTCGGCTCATCGGGACTAATTTTACGTCAAAAGATATTAAAACGTATTATATTTAACCCGGCGTATGTTTTTCTAACAATAAACAAATTTTTATAAACAATAAAATACAAAAGTAATTGATTCAATAAACAAAACATATGTTCTAAAATAGATTTACGTCAAAACGTATTTATACCGTTAAATAAAACGTAATATATGCAACCCAACTCATTTCCGAATTAAATATACGTCAAGACATATTTTTACCGTATAATAAAATGAATTATATTTAACTAGGCTCGATTTCAAACTTAATTTACATCAAAAACTATTTATACAATCAAATAAAACAAATTATATTTAACCCAACATGATTTTTCAAACAATAAACAAATGTTTACAAACAATAAAATACAAAATAATTGATCCAATAAACAAATAATTTTTTAACTGTTCAACTCCATAACAAATTAATATATAGGAACAATTATATTCAACCCAACGTGATTTTTCGAACAATAAACAAATATTTACAAACAATAAAATACAAAATAATTGATCCAATAAACAAATATTTTTTTAGCCGTTCAACTCCATCACAAATTAATATATAGGTATAATTATGTATCTTATTTATTTTGTTTTTAGAGCATTCACAGTAGGTTTTTTATCGTTATTCATATACTTACATTAAAAATCACTATATTTTTTTTCTTATTTTTAATAAAATATATTTTTATACCTTTATCATTACTTTTTCTCTCTCCCTCACTCACAACCACTTTTAAAAAAAAATTTAAAAATTTATAAGGATTGAACAGTGATTTTTCAAATATACAAATCCATAATAATATTTTATCTCTCCTTCACTCACAACCACTCAAAACCATTCCATATAATATACCAAACACACTTATATATTTTTAAGAACTCAACTGTGAATGCTCTTAGATCTTAGAGTCTTACCTATTCGATGAGTCTCTATCAGATGTTGTGTCCCCAGATGTGCGACCTAGTTTTTCTCTTTTTCAACATTTTTTATAATAATTATCACTAGAAAAAACTATTCAATTATTTTGAATGGTAACATTAATTAATATTTAATCACCGTCACTAGGATCTTCTTAGATTTTACATTTTACTTTTTCTTGTAGGTTTTCATATGGATCTCGAATCTGAGTTTAAAAATTAATTTCCGTCCTTATCTTCAATATGTTAAAATCCCTTGCAATCTTTTTGAAGATTTTCATCACAATATTACCAACATAAATACATATCTATATTTATATCATTATATAAAAATTTTAAGAAGAATAAAATTAACATTTCACTTGTATTTAAGACACAGATCCATTTTGGTATATAAATTTTTAGTGTGTATGATATAATTTTGTTATGTAATGAATGTCATATTAAGTCTTATATAATTATTATAATTCAATTTATTTTGATATTTTAATGACATTTTAATTAATGAATGATATATTTAATTAGTAGTATAGATATATATCACATAATTTAAGGACAAAACATGTATTGTATCTATTTCCATATTAGAAACTTTTTAAAAAGGAATATAACCTTAATTGTGTTTCGAAATTCCCAGGGTTTTGTCTCAAAAATGATTTAAGCCGCCTTATACATACCCTTACAAATCACAAACTTAAATGTTGCACATGTTCCCTGCGTATCGTGTAGGCTTAATACTAGTTTAAACTAATTAGTTTAATCAAGTTGAATTTATGTATACGGAAATGTTCAAAATGATTCTTTACTAATAGAGTCTAAACATCAAAGAAATAAGTCTGATATTCAAAATGAAATAAACTAAATATCACCCGAGATTTCTTTCATTGATCAAATCAACGACATGAAAATTTTACAATCGTAAACATGCTTTTTAAAACATGCACTTGTAACCTTTTTAAACTCTCCCTAATAGCCGAACCGTTTCTAACATAAATACAAAAATTACATGAGAATTGACAACTTAGCCCCTAAACTTTGTACACCTAGGCTAATGTAGTCATACATACGGTACCAACTCTCACCAATCATTTAGGTGTTGTTTGTTTTTTTCTACAGCAAAATATTTGCAGTCTGTGGATCATATTTGCATGAGAAGAGGTGGACCAAACTTCTGTAGTCTGCAAGAATAATACTGTTTGTTTTTAATATCTGCAGACTGCTAAAATATTATGTAATTAAAATAAATCTATTTTTTAAATTTTAAAAAAGTACTTCAACATTGAAATTTAAATAAAAGTAATACAACACTGTAATAATATTCATAAAACCATAAAAATACATCTTATTTAAATAATTTATTACACATTTTGGTAGCTATAAAACCAAAACAAAATACATTTTATTCCACGCGGACGGTGGGTGGAGGAGGACGGTGGTTGAGGCGGACGGTGGTGGTTGCGGATGGTGGTGGTGGAGGTGGACGGTGGTGGTGGTAGGTGATAGTGTTTAATCTTCTGCAGACTTTAGAAGTGGTTGTGTCAAGTCTGCACCACGCAGACCTCGCGCAGACTTTTTCAAGTGAAAAGTATTCCAAAAAACAAACACTCTGCAAACCTTAATGTCCGCATGTGGTCTGCGCGGCGCAGACAAAATAGATCAGGAAGAGCTTTTCACAAAAAAACAAACACCCCCTTAGTTCCTATAATGTCTATAAAAGTCTTCATTAAAGCTAAACATATTTAATTAGTTTTCATAAATTTTTTTAATGTGGGAAATTTAGAAACCAAGAATCAAAAATCTTTTTGATGGATAAGTAGAAACTAACCGTACACCCCGCTAAGTAGTTTTATTAAGATTAAGTTACAGAAAACAACAATTTTGTACATACATATTTGCAGGTTGGGATCTTAATTTTTATTAATTACTTTAGACGTCATCTATGTTTAAATTTTGTCACTTATTCAATTCCTTTCCACTAACCATCTTTTATATTTTTTTTTGTCAAAGAAAATTGCTTCAAACAAAATAATGACAACATTTTCATCCTTTCGGTCCTCATATGCCCTCATCTCCAATGAAAACGGTTTAAATCCACACACTTGCAAAAGCAAATTAGAATCTATCGACTTCATCTCCCATCTTCATCTTCTTCCATAAATAGAAAATAGCCAAATTTAATGACTGATTGTTGAAACCGAAAATCTTATATTTGATCGGCCGGTGAAGACTAACCTATTCAATGGGATCTTTTGTTTGCTATCAATCTTCATTCTTCAACCTTAAGATTCATTTTTATATGGTTTTTTTCGTTTGTTTTTTCCATATAGTGAAAGTACGATTTGGTATATATTCACAAGTGATGCTTGATTGACGGAGAGAGATGGTTGATCATGAGATTGGAGGGGGCTCGAGTAGGTTTGAACTTTGATGAGGTATTTGAAAGACAAAGCTGAAGATTGTGTTACTGAAAAAAAAAATTAGGGATGAAGAAGATGAAGAATGCATGAGAGTATAAGGATGTATTATTTCAATTTTTCTTTCTTTGAAATTTTTGTTTCTTAAGAAAGGTGTGATGTTGTATTTCAATAAATAGTTAATAGAAAATCTAACTTCTAGAAAGGACCTAATATGTTACAAACTCTTTACTTTAAGGATGTATAACTCGATACATACATAAAGGATGTGTTCTGTAATTTACTCTTTTAACGTAAATAATAAAGATTGTATGTCAAACTTGTAATTTGATACAAACATGAAGGGACGTGTTTTATAGTTTACTCTTTTATTAATTAACAAAACGACTATAAGTAATATGATTGTGTTTTTTTCAACTAAAAACCAATTTCCAATCTTTCAATACAAACAAACATATAGTTGTCTCATGGATCTTTACCCTCTGCAAGAGAATTACACACTCATTCTTCAAACTTTTGCCATACTTCTAGCCTTCTATTGCATATCATTCTTCTACAAAAACTCTACAACTCCACCTGAAGCAAGTGGTGCATGGCCTATAATAGGCCACTTCAAAGTTTTCAGCGGTTCTAATCTTCCGCATGAAACCTTGACATCCATGGCTGACCAATATGGACCCATCTTCACCGTCCGGCTTGGCGTACGTAAAGTCTTGGTGGTGAGCGATTGGGAAATAGCAAAAGAAATCTTTACCACTCATGATGTGAATGTTTCCAACCGTCCGGACTACATTGCTACAAAGATTTTGGGACGTCACGGTGCTTCTTTTTCATTCACTCCTTATGGTCCATATTGGCGTGGAATGCGTAAAATCATCTCCCAAGAGTTGATGTCTAATAGTCGGCTCGAGAAGCTAAAGCATGTACGAATGATTGAATTAGATAGCGCGATTAAAAAGATATATGAACTTTGGAGGGAGAAGAGCGACGAGCAAGGAAAAGTGTTGGTGGAAATGAAGAAATGGTTTGGGGAATTGAATATGAACACAATACTTAAAGTTGTTGTTGGGAAACGGTACACCGGAGGTGAAGGTGAAGACGAGGAGGAGATGATGACTTGTCGTGAAGTGATGAGGGAGTGGTTTCGATACTTGGGGCAGTTTTTGGTGGCTGACGCTCTTCCTTTCTTACGCTGGTTGGATTTGGGTGGATATGAAAAGACAATGAACCGAATCACGAGGAAACTCGATTCCATGGTTGGAAAATGGTTAGAAGAGCATCGACGAAAAACATCTTCTGATGATACCACATATGTGAACGACTTCATGGACGTAATGATCCAACTACTAAAAGATGATGATCTAGCGGGTTATGATGTTGATACCATCATTAAAGCCACATGTGAGGTGTGTGACTCTAGAAATCTAACATTTATATATCTTTATTCATATGTGTGTGCATTCTAATAACATGACTTCAGTCTCTTATCGGAGGTGGAGCAGATACAAGCACTGTCATGTTAACGTGGACACTCTCGTTACTACTAAACAATCGATGCGCGCTAGAAAGGGCCCAAGAAGAACTAGACGTGCAAGTAGGAAAAGATAGACGAGTAAAAGAATCAGATATAGAAAATTTGGTCTACCTTCAAGCTGTAGTAAAAGAATCTTTGCGACTATACCCTGTAACATTCCTAGGAGGTCCAAGAGCCTTTACAAAAGATTGCACCATAGCCGGATACCACGTCCCAAAAGGCACATGGCTATTTGTCAACATGTGGAAGCTCCACCGTGATCCAAAAATATGGTTGAACCCGTGCGAGTTTAGACCAGAGAGGTTTCTAACCCCACACCATAAACACGTAGATGTAACGGGGACAAATTTTGAGCTGATCCCGTTTGGTGCGGGAAGAAGGTCTTGTCCTGGAATTGGTTTGGCAAGTCAAATATTACATATGATTTTAGCCACTTTGTTACAGAACTTTGAGATGTCTACTCCAAATGGTGCACCGGTTGATATGAGTGCAATTCATGGACTCACAAATGCTAAAGCGAACCCACTTGAAGTCCAAATTTCCCCACGCTTGTGTGCAATGATAGATGCTTGAACACGTGCTCATGGTAATGGCAGACTTTAATAATCATATCATTTTGTAATTGTTTTAAAACTAGCGTATATGTGAATCGTTTTGTACCGTTTAAAACTATAAATTTCATGTAATAATGAAAGTTCAAGAACTCCATACAGAGTGTTATGCTTCCTGAAGCAAATGATGCACAATGTTACAAGTTTTATGTAACAAAATGTTTTAAATAAGAAATCTATGAGGAAGTGATATCAACAATACCTTGTCTTTTGTATTTTCTTATAATAATACAACTAATTATACTCGTGGCGAAACCAGAAAATTTTTCCTGGGGTCACTATTTTTTGGTATTTCCTTTGTAATGAAACAATATAAATTTTTTTCAAGTTATCCAGTCAAGTCGAGTCAGAATATAATTAAATTGCATTGAAAATGTAAACAAAAATACAATAGCAAAATAAATCAAATAAAATTTACATTTTATAGTTGTTCTCTATGCGTATTCATCTTTTGAAACTGTTTAATTACATCTTCAAATCGACACCTTTTAAAAAGCTCATATTCAATGTAACAAATACACGAGAAGCAATATTTGATGGAAGAACAAAGTAACAAAAATTGTATCTTTGGAATATCAATGTAATATAAGATGGCCCCAAAGAACTCATGGATCTAAATCAATTCTTACCGGATTACTATTACTAGATGAAGAAGCCGAGTAGCAACATTTGATGGTTTTCTTTTCACATCAAAGCAGTTCATGTTGCTAAAATATTAAATGTATCACACATATTATGAATTGTGATGAACTAACTAACTTATATAGTGAAATACCCAAATTAATAAACAAATTAACTAGATTATATTTTTCTAAATACTCAAATCAACAAACAAGTTATAGATTCTAGATTTTTAAATACTCAGATCAACAAACAAATTATAGATTTCTAAATACCCAAATCAACAAACAAATAATATTAGATTTCTAAATACCCAAGCTAACAATCAAATTATAGATACTAGATTTCTAAATACCCAATCAACAAACAAATAACTAACAAATAAGTGAAACAAGTCAAGTCTAACAACGAAAACAATAAAGGGTTGGAACTTAGAATAAACAATAAATATAAATAACCTTACTAAATTCAAATAGAAACCTCACAACTCCAAACAAAAATCAATGGCAACAGGGGGTAGGGGAGGCCACAAGAGAGAGCACGCGTGACGCGACAGCAGCCAGCATGTGGCCGGAGGCCGGACTCAAGAGCAACCGATGAGGTGACGCGAGGGGCATGGGCGAGAATCAGCTGCCACTATGAGGGGGCTGGCCGCTGGGTGGATTATCAACGGTGTGGATTAACTGGGGTTAGGGTTTTATTTTGTGTTATAAGAGTAAGGATAATTTATTAATTTTAAAAATTAACAAGTAAAAAAACCTATTTGTAGTCTGCGAGAATCAAATTCGTGACATCTATTACACTCCCACGCGCGTTTACCACTAAACCATTCAACATATCTAAGGTATAAGGTGAACCTAAAAATAGTAATGGGTTCATCACCAGAAAAAATATGGGTTCACTAAAAAAATTCGGTAAATCAATAGGGTCACTTAACTCTGTACCTTATACCATAGTTCCGCTCCTGAATTTACACTCACATATATGATTTAAAAACTTTATGGATAGTGTCAGGCAGTTAAACAAAGATATCTTTTAATTGGACATTTTTCTAGTTTGTTCACCATATTTTGTTTATCAATGAATATATTATAGGGTTTCATCACAAAAGCCATGATGATGCAGTTGGTGGAAGCACGCATCCATCCTCTCGGGTTCGATCCTTGAGTGAGAGGGTGTATCTATTTATTTAATGGAGTAAATTACATTTTTCGTTCTTTAGATTTTTTGTAAATTTCAGATATCGTCCTTAAACTAAGGAAATTACAGTAAACATCATTTATGTTTTAAAAAGTTTGCACGTTTCGTCCTATTTTTTAACAGGCATTAAATTTAGTCATTAAATTAGATTGCATGACTTGCATATGAGGGTAGTTTTGTCTTTTTGCTCTTAATAATATAAAAATATTTAAACCCTCCCACCCTACCCCACCCTCACACCTCTCTTTCTCTCTCTCTATCTTCACACACAAGAAACACCACCACCCCTCCACGCCACCACCTGCCCACCGCCACCACCCGCCCACCGCGTCCACATTGATTATTCTGTCTCATGGAAACTTGTATTTAGGATGATGGGATTGATGAACAGCTTTTGTTGGTTCTGGTTTTTGTAAATAAATCAGTGTAAATAATGTTTGTTTTGTGTTAATTAATTGGTGTAAATGATCATAAATATTTTGGCATTTGTGATTCTGTATATATGTAGATTGTAGAGAATTGCCAATGGTGAGCGAGCTTTCATGGTTATGTTCCCTTGATTTTATATATTTTGTTTGATTATGTTGATCATAGTTTTTCAGGGGTCATGTAGAGCCTCTTCATGCTCTTGTGTAACCCTAAGGCCTCAATTGTGTTTTCATTCAAGGATGAACATAAATGCAAAAATTTTGGGGCGGTGGATGGTGGCAGAGGCGATGGGGTGGCGGGAGAGGACAGCGGCGGTGTGGTGGTTGTGGGTTGGGGCGGTGGAAGGTGGTGGAGAGGAGATGGGGGTAATCGGAGTTGGTGTGGGTGTGGGAGGAGCTGGAGGCGAAGAGGTGGTAGTGGGTGGCGGTGGGTGGCGGTGGGGGGAGGTGGTGGTGGATGGTGGTGGGGCGGAGGCAATGGTGGTAGTAAGGGGTATAGAGAGAAAGAGAGGTGTGGGGTGGGGTGGGGTAGGGTGGGATGGGTTTTAATATTCCATTTTCTATTATTAAGGGTAGAAAAACCAAACTACCTTCATGTGCAAGACACGTGACCTGACTTAACGATCAAATTTAACGCCCGTTAGAGGATAAGACAAAACGTGCAAACTTTTTAAAATATAAAGGATGTTTACTGTAATTTCCTTAGTTTAAGGACGATACCTGAAATATACAACAAAACTAAAGGACGAAAAGTGTAATTTACTCTATTTAATATATTTCGTTGTTCCTATTCTGGTCTCTCTTTTTCCCCCTTTTTCTGTTGGTCTTACTTTTTATATTAGGTAAAAAAAAATTATCTTGTTCATTTTTTGCTTTTTCAAGTTTTATTTATTCTTTTTTGTAGTTCTTCTTTTTCACATATGAGTAATGAGAACGATTATAAGTAGGGGGCAAAACTATGGATGGTTACTGAACACAAAAAGGAAAATAATGTTTGTGACAACTATAATCTGGTCATTGCAACATTATAGAGTCAACTTAAAAAAACACTCCTTGGATTCTAGCCATTTCTAAAACAATATGGTGCACAACTAAATCGTAGTTAGTAAATGATGTGCTCTAAATTACATATATAAATCACATCATCTGCACATCAAATATATATAAAATTCTTACTAAAAGTGGTGATTTGGTACCTAGATATTTTATATTGTATTTTCAAGCTTGAAAGAGACTAAGATGGATCAAAGGAACTAAAAAAGAAAATTAAAGAAACCGATAAAAGCCAAGCATGGGCTGTGCCTAGGGAGGCATGCCCCCATGCCCAACCTCAACACACCTCAGTGCTTGATTTAGCACATAGTCAGTTTGTCGGTTGAGAAGAGACAAAAGTACTGTTCCCTGTCGGGGACGCGTGGAGTGTGCCCAAGAAGGCATGGGGTCGTGTCTAGCCCTAACAAGGTGATGTGCCCTATCAAGCGTACCTTTGTGCTTCAATAACTGTCCTTGTACGATCTGACCAACTTTTACATACGTTGTACCAACATGGTTCTTTTTTACTTTGTTTGAGAAATCAATAATAATTGTTATGGTTTTCTAAAACTAATAGTATGTTAAAATAGATGCTAATCAACTCTCTTTCTAACATAAAATTATATTTTTAGAAATAGTTACTCATTACAAATTTCCTTGTCACTACGAAGTCAATTTACGATAATTCTGTGCTGACTCGCATTTATAAACATTAACATAACTACATTAATAAATATCTTTAAACCACACCACCAATTCATCATAGTTACTAGGTGTAACCTAGATTAGGATAATAGTTTTACTTCACTGATATAATCATCAAAAGTCACTATCAAAACATAATATTTACCCGTATTTGTCCTTCTTCATCCTTTCCTTCTTCATCATAGCCAATGAAGATGCACCAGGCTACCTTGATCAAGTTTGTGTGGGGACTGATATTCAACAATCATTTATGATCATGCAAAAAATTTAGAAAGAACATATTAACATTCTCCCCCTAGTTTTGATTTATCGTTTGTGTCTTCATAATAGTGTTGGTCCTTCCTCCTAAACAAGGAGTAATTTTTGTTCATTCTTTTTCTTCTTATTGTCTTTCTATTATATACATTTATTTGCAATGTAACCAAATTTCCCATATGCATAAGACATGAACATACTCTTCTCTTTGTTTGTTTGTATTGTACTTCCTCCATGTCCTTCATTAAAGTTCTTTTCATGACTTTGATTACCACATCCTTTTCCACATCAATTTTCAATGTGATTACTTGCACTTGCCATTAAAAGATTACTTTGATGATTTTCTTTTAGATGGTCTTGACTTTCGAGACATTCTTCAAAGGATGTTATGCTTCCTACTACTTTCTCAAATGATATTTTGTCTATTTCTGAATATTATTGGAGAGTTGGCATGATCATAGTTAGGAATTTCCTAAGAACTTAGTTATATAACTTTCTTACCATTATCTTATCTTAAGAGTAGTGTTATGGCTTTTGAATTTGATTCTTATATTACCTGACTTGCTTGTAAATGTCACATCCGACTGAAGCGTGAAATGCTTGGGTGTGACTTTTTGGTTCAAAACACATTGATTATAACAGTATACAATCGCAGCAAGTAACTAAACATAAACTTTCATTAATTATATCATTTGGATTACAATATACAAAATTTGTCTAACTACTAGACTTTTACATTAGTTAGTAATACTACATCAAAAGATACATCATAATCACTTCATATTATCTTTTAGCTAGTAATGGACGTGAACGTCCACAAAGAGGCTGAAATCTATTAGATCTATTGTCACCCAAATGCACAGTTGTCCAATGTAGCCATGTCATTCATTGAACAAGTTGAACGTGTAAACAAAATTATAAAACATTCTGATTACATAAAAAAGCATACTCAAACAGTCAAAATAAAGTTGGTGAGAACATAGATTTATTCAATAACATAATTGTAAAGTCCTCATCACGATCGATTCCACATATTGTTGCACTTGATAATCAAATTAAGATGGATGTGTGCGTGTGTGATATCAACAAACATTAAACAAACTCAATCGAATATTATTAATCAGATGATTACAATACCAAGGAGTTTACGTCGTTTAAGCTCGATCCACCCGAGGTGAGCTCCCCTCAGGTGACCTATCACACAACTCTCTGCTCTCTCACTCTCAGAGCATTTTTACAAATGAACACACATAATGAAATACAAAGAAAAAACATCTACATATACTATCAAGTTCTCGCGCGGCAACTCCAAGTTTTCGCGCGATGACAATATTATCCATCATCTTGAAGTTCTCGCTTCCTTGTATTTCTCGCATGATTTGAGTTTTTACTTTTTATTTGATATTGTAATCCATAAAGGCTAGGTCCTTACAATAATTTCTTTTAATTGATTCAACATAAACAAACTCATAACCAAACCTACTTGCATGCCAAGTGATTCATAACTGTTACAATACAACTCACAGAATCAAATAATATAACATACATACCCTCATCCGGCAGATGCAGGATGACATAGACAATTCCTCATTCGAATTAATGCTTGTATCAACATGAAAGTAACTTATCAAAATTCTTATTTAAATTAGCATCAATTTCAATAACAAATAGTATACCTTTTCCATCAATATGTCAAAAATTTCCTATAAGATAATTATTTGTTAGAATAGGAACTTATTTCTTTAAAATTTTCAGCACTTATATCATTAATTAGACTAAAATTTCTAAACACTAGCTATCATAGTTTAAAAGTTACCAAATTTTACAAGCAGTGGTATTTTAATATCTAGTTTATTCTATAGAAATTTCAATTAATATTTCTTTACATGTTATTTTCTAGAATTTTTACAAGTATCACAATGAAGTGTAAGGCCCCGTTCCCGGGACGCCTACAGTTGGTCATTCATCGCACATAAAACATACATTACGTTCTTCCTTTCATAAATAGTTGCAGCGGAAACATTAAAACATATTTTCGTTTCATCAAAATACTTTTGCACATCAGTACAATCGTTCCTTTAACATTATCATGTTACATTTATTACAAAACATTAAACATAGAGATGCCATCCAAAATACGCTGAGTAGCCGCCTCGTACCATCCTCAGCAACATACCTGCCAACTGGAAACACATCAAAGTCAGCGTTGCTGAGTGAGTTCTAGTTTTATAATAAAACATACTTTACTTTCATAAACCGTTCTTTACTTCCTTTACAAAAACATTCATTACATACATGCGTTCACACATCATACGTACATACAGATAATATCATTATTATCTTCGTCATTCGTTCGTACATTCATCATTCATCATTATCTTTCACTTCATCCTAGATCCTGTCAGACTTTACCCTCTTCGTGGCACACAGCCACGATTACTGAGGTCGAATGACAAGGATCCCATTCATACGTTGTTAGGATCATTCATTAGCGTTCATTTCATACATTCATTCTTTCATTCATTACTTGCTCATTACTCTTTATTACTTGAATCTTGTCTCATGCAATATCCCCGACTCATGCTCGAAAGCTGATGTTGTGCCGGGACCCGCTCACAAGTCCCCGACTCATGTCCGAAGACTGACACAACACCGGGATACGCGACAAAGATCCCATATGAGTCAATCACAGGGATTGAACTCCATCCGAGTCTGTTGCAACACAAAGTTGCTCACCTCTTCATCTCATCTCATGCACTATCCCCGACTCATGTCCGAAGACTGATACTGTGCCGGGGCCTGATAAACAAACCCCCCCCGACTCATGTCCGAAGACTGACACAGTACCGGGATACGCGGCACGGATCTCATCATCCGTCCCTTTCATCATCATATGCAATACTCCCGACTCATGTCCGAAGACTGATACTGTACCGGGGCCTGCTCACAAACCCCCGACTCATGTCCGAAGACTGGCACAGTACCGGAGTACGCAACAAGAACCTCTTCCGAGTCTTTTCCCAACACAGAGTCGCTCACCCCATACATATGCTTGCAAGCCTTTCATTCGTTCATTCATAAGTCATTCATTCATTCGTTCATAATGCATGCATTCATTCATTCATTACGTTTCTTTTCCTTATCTTTCACTTTACGTTACATAATACTTTCTTTCATTCATTAACGTTCAACGCAAAGCCATAGAAAGATAAACATACATATAAGGAACATAACATAAACATAAACATACAGCACATCATCATACATCACACATCAATCACACTCATACATACGATGCAACACACGTACCGTCGTGCCTAACATAACACATAACATCATACATATCATTATCATCTCCATCAACATCATCATCATAATCTCATCATCCTACGTTACCTTATACCGTCCATGCCCTTCACATCGTCGAGTAATTCCATCTCGGTTATCATTTCTGAACACTTAGGCGAATGGGCATCTATGCGAATGGACCCTATGCGAATGGACTATGGGCGAATGGACCTCTATGCGAATGGACTCCCAGTCGCATAGCTTTCATGCGTATGGCCTCCAGTCGCATGACTTCAGGCGTATGGGCTTCAGTCGCATACTCTTCATGCGAATGAACCTCAGTCGTATGGCCTCCAGGCGCATGGACTTCAGTCGCATAACCTCCGTGCGAATGAGCCTCAGTCGCACCATCCCTCAATCGCATGACTCCCAAGCACATGAACTCCAATCGCATGACCATCATGCGTATGGACCTCAGTCGCATGCAAGCGTGCGCATGGACCTCAGTCGCCCTCCAATCGGCCGAATGGCCTCCAGTCGCCCTCCAGTCGGTCGCCTAGCCCTAGCTGGTGCAGAGTGCAGTTAGCTCGACTGCAGCCGCGGGTTTTCGACCTCCAACCCCTTCCAAACCTCTTTTAAGCTCAAATCAACCCTTCTAAAGGTTAGGGAACATACCATGACCTCATACAAGCATAACCAAGCAAGAAATCGAGCCTCTAACGCATCATACACATACATACATACATCAAAACGGGTTTTCACCCAAAAACTCGAAAATAGGTTTTTGGACGTGTTCCAGCCCCCACAAAAAACAGTTGAAAACATGTAAAAGAGGGTCCTAGAACTCACCTTAACGATCCCGTCGAATAGAGCTTCGATTTGACTCGCTCCACGTCGATTTTGGCTACTCGAACCAACCCGGGCCAACACTTCTTCTCTTTTCTCTTCTTTCTCTCTTCTCCTCTCTAGGCTGAAAATGGGGAGAATGGGAGTGCCTCCTCCCTTTTATACTCCCTGGCCTCGAAGTTCCTCTCGTTGACGGGTTTAGTCCCTCGACTTTGGACATTATTTCTTTTTCTTCTCTCTCGTTGGCTACGAAGGAAATTTCCGGGTGTTACAAGTCCACCCCCCTTAAATAGGTTTCGTCCCCGAAACCTGTTGTTCCTTGCTCCATTGCTTGGAAATTCTGTCTCATCTCTTTTCCAGTCTCTCACCTGGAGTTCAATCGCTCTACGTCGTTTATCACATTCGACTTCTGGTTTATCTCTGACTACTTCCCTCAATACTGTGATCCTTCCGGGCTTCTCAGTCGTAGCCTTAGTCGCCTCAATATTTCCCAAACGTCGTTTGGTGCTCGGCTTTCACTTGTACAAGTAAAGCATTTACTCACTTACTCCATCATATCACGCTCTGTACCTGGCCACCAATAATCCTTACTCGCGATCCGATATATCTGTCGGCTGAGATATTGGTATATCCACACACCTTACATCGGCCAAATAGACGATACGTCTACACCTCATGGATTGCTAACTCTTTCACCTCATGATGTACGCCTATCCACTCAAGTCTGCCCTGAACGGTCTAGCAAGAACAAACGTTTTCTCAATTCTATCCCACAATCCTCTAGGGCATCTAGGTAACCTAGCGGATTTATTAACAACAATCTCTACATCGAAGGACTCATCGATGTTCCTTCTCCTAACATGCCACATTCTACATAAAGCAGTAGGAACGAGACTACTACTATCATCGTATTCGAATCAGAGATGCACAAATTTTAATTACCAGAAACGTACCTGACGTCGAGTCGAAGTCCGCTCTAGCCTCCTCTCGGTCATGGCAAAAGCTCTAACCTTCACCCTCTGTTCCCTTTCCTCGCACTGGAGCCTCCTGCCCTCGGCTTCTTACAATCCCTGCTCATGTGTCCAGTCTCGCCGCAGTCGTAGCACTTAGCCGTGCGGCAATCCCTCGCCCTGTGGCCTTCCTTCCCACACTGGAAACAGACGTTCAATCCCCACTTGCATTCTCCTTCATGGTCTCTACCACACTTTCTGCATACTTCTCCTTTTCTTTCTATTCGCTTCCGATCATCGTCCCTCGACGTCGTGCCTTCATACAAAAATCCATCATCACTGTCTCGCTTTCCCTTCCCCTTATTAACATAGGCTCTCTCCTCCCCTTCGTCTGTCATCGTCATCACCCGCTCGTCGTACAACCTTCCCGCCAGGTCAACTGCCGACCTAAACGTGCTCGGTCGAGCAGCGATCATGTGCCTGCGGATGTCCGTCGGCAAGCCCTGAATATACCTCTTGATCTTTCGCGAAAGAGGTGTCACCTGATCCGGCACCAGACGTGCCATCTCGTTGAACTTTGTGGTGTATTGTTGATGCGTCATTGTTCCCGCTTCTAGCATCAAGAACTCTCTTTCAACTTTATCCATCTCTCGGTGAGGACAGAACTCCTCAATCACCAGCCTCTTCAACTCTGACCATTTCATCCTTCCGATAGCCCTGCTTCCCTCAACTTGAACTATGTTGTCCCACCAGCACAAAGCTGAGTCCACGAAAGAGTGGGTAGCAAACTTTACTTTCTGATCCTCTCGACACTCGCTGATATTTAAAACAGCTTCCATCTCCCTCACCCACCGATGAGCAGCAGCAGCAGTGCCATTACCATCAAAAGTAGGGGGCTTGCATCGCTGAAACGCCCCATAGTTACAGCCTCGTGCCGCCTCCGGCGCAGGCTCTTCCTCTTTTTCTTCCTCTTCGTCATCGGAGAGTACCCTTTCAGTCTCGGGTCGTCTCCTTTCACCCGAAGGTCTGCCCCTTTCCTTTCTCTCCTCTTCTCTAACAGTCTTTATCACTTCGGTCACTACAGACGGTAGGATTGTCTGCAAGACCTGATGCACTTCTTCCACACCGCCTCCCTCATCGAGGCCCTCTGATTAGCATTCTCATCACCACCCTCAGGATGAGGGGTCACAGGTTCTTCGTGAACTACCCTTTCGGCCCTTGCCCTTCCTCTTGTGACCCGTGGTTCAGCACCACGTCACCGTCACCCCTCCACCACGAGAAGCTTTCGAAGATCTTCCACCAGCCATCCTCTAAACACACTGAAAGATTCAAACACTAACACGGTCATTCAAGGAACAGCTCAGTTTATGTCAAGTATAGTAAGTCCCTAATTACAGTGGCCAATTGTGATTAGCCACTTACTTTACTCTTCATACTCCGAGCATTACCTGTCCTGACTATATCAGTATCTAAATCTACCAGCAACACATAAACCATATAACATGCGCACATAAACCGGTTAACTTTACAAAAACATACCTGATGGCACGCAACTACTCAGATTGGCATCCCATTCCCTTTCCGTCCCATTCTCAGTTTAAGATTAGGTTTTTGAAAATATTTACCCAATTCACTTAAACTTTGGCTCTGATACCAACTTGTAAGGCCCCGTTCCCGGGACGCTTACAGTTGGTCATTCATCGCACATAAAACATACATTACATTCTTCCTTTCATAAATAGTTGCAGCGGAAACATTAAAACATATTTTCGTTTCATCAAAATACTTTTGCACATCAGTACAATCGTTCCTTTAACATTATCATGTTACATTTATTACAAAGACATTAAACATAGAGATGCCATCCAAAATACGCTGAGTAGCCGCCCCGTACCATCCTCAGCAACATACCTGCCAACTGGAAACACATCAAAGTCAGCGTTGCTGAGTGAGTTCTAGTTTTATAATAAAACATACTTTACTTTCATAAACCGTTCTTTACTTCCTTTACAAAAACATTCATTACATACATGCGTTCACACATCATACGTACATACAGATAATATCATTATTATCTTCGTCATTTCGTTCGTACATTCATCATTCATCATTATTTTCACTTCATCCTAGATCCTGTCAGACTTTACCCTCTTCGTGGCACACAGCCACGATTACTGAGGTCGAATGACAAGGATCCCAATTCATACGTTGTTAGGATCATTCATTAGCGTTCATTTCATACATTCATTCTTTCATTCATTACTTGCTCATTACTCTTTATTACTTGAATCTTGTCTCATGCAATATCCCCGACTCATGCTCGAAAGCTGATGTTGTGCCGGGACCCGCTCACAAGTCCCCGACTCATGTCCGAAGACTGACACAACACCGGGATACGCGACAAAGATCCCATATGAGTCAATCACAGGGATTGAACTCCATCCGAGTCTGTTGCAACACAAAGTTGCTCACCTCTTCATCTCATCTCATGCACTATCCCCGACTCATGTCCGAAGACTGATACTGTGCCGGGGCCTGATAAACAAACCCCCGACTCATGTCCGAAGACTGACACAGTACCGGGATACGCGGCACGGATCTCATCATCCGTCCCTTTCATCATATGCAATACTCCCGACTCATGTCCGAAGACTGATACTGTACCGGGGCCTGCTCACAAACCCCCGACTCATGTCCGAAGACTGGCACAGTACCGGAGTACGCAACAAGAACCTCTTCCGAGTCTTTTCCCAACACAGAGTCGCTCACCCCATACATATGCTTGCAAGCCTTTCATTCGTTCATTCATTAAGTCATTCATTCATTCGTTCATAATGCATGCATTCATTCATTCATTACGTTCCTCTTTTCCTTATCTTTCACTTTACGTTACATAATACTTTCATTTCATTCATTAACGTTCAACGCAAAGCCATAGAAAGATAAACATACATAATAGGAACATAACATAAACATAAACATACAGCACATCAATCATACATCACAGCACGCACGTCATACATACGATGCAACACACGTACCGTCGAGCCTAACGTAACACATAACATCATACATATCATTATCATCTCCATCAACATCATCATCATAATCTCATCATCATCCTACGTTACCTTATACCGTCCATGCCCTTCACATCGTCGAGTAATTCCATCTCGGTTATCATTTCTGAACACTTAGGCGAATGGGCATCTATGCGAATGGACCCTATGCGAATGGACTATGGGCGAATGGACCTCTATGCGAATGGACTCCCAGTCGCATAGCTTTCATGCGTATGGCCTCCAGTCGCATGACTTCAGGCGTATGGGCTTCAGTCGCATACTCTTCATGCGAATGAACCTCAGTCGTATGGCCTCCAGCGCATGGACTTCAGTCGCATAACCTCCGTGCGAATGAGCCTCAGTCGCACCATCCCTCAATCGCATGACTCCCAAGCACATGAACTCCAATCGCATGACCCTCATGCGTATGGACCTCAGTCGCATGGCAAGCGTGCGCATGGACCTCAGTCGCCCTCCAATCGGCCGAATGGCCTCCAGTCGCCCTCCAGTCGGTCGCCTAGCCCTAGCTGGTGCAGAGTGCAGTTAGCTCGACTGCAGCCGCGGGTTTTCGACCTCCAACCCCTTCCAAACCTCTTTTAAGCTCAAATCAACCCTTCTAAAGGTTAGGGAAACATACCATGACCTCATACAAGCATAACCAAGCAAGAAATCGAGCCTCTAACGCATCATACACATACATACATACATCAAAACGGGTTTTCACCCAAAACTCGAAAATAGGTTTTTGGACGTGTTCCAGCCCCAAAATCAGTTGAAAACATGTAAAAGAGGGGTCCTAGAACTCACCTTAACGATCCCGTCGAATAGAGCTTCGATTCGACTCGCTCCACGTCGATTTTGGCTACTCGAACCAACCCGGCCAACACTTCTTCTCTTTTCTTCTTCTCTCTCTCTCTTCTCCTCTCTAGGCTGAAAATGGGGAGAATGGGAGTGCCTCCTCCCTTTTATACTCCCTGGCCTCGAAGTTCCTCTCGTTGACGGGTTTAGTCCCTCGACTTTGGACATTATTTCTTTTTCTTCTCTCGTTGGCTACGAAGGAAATTTCCGGGTGTTACAGAATGACAAAAATAGCTACATGTCTCTAAATATTCTGAAATTTATACAAGCTGTCTTATTCAGTATATCATATTTTATGTAAAATTTCCTGACTTTATCTATTGTTCTGCTACCAGTTCGATTTTCTTCTTATTAATTATTCTAAAATATGAAACTTTATTATGCTAATGAATTAATTCAAAAATTTATTCTGTAATTCAAATATAATATTAGAGTCATCATATAAATTTTCTATATTTTTAGTAAGTCCAAATCTCCTTTTTGGTATTTTTCTTCTATTTCCTTAATTTGATCATATAAATTAATATATCCCATATCTTATTAATCTAACAAAAGGATATATTGAGATGACACGTGTCAATACCACAATCATCCTCAATAAAATTTTCCGCCTCTCTCTTCTATTAAATAATTACCTTAATTACTAATATTATCATTTAACACTTTTTAAATTTAATAAATTAAGAAAGAGATGTATTTATTAATGTTTTTCTAAATAAATAAATTTTATAAAATAATAATTTTTCTAAAGCATAAAACATTTAGAAAAATATGAAATATTTTAAAATTGGTATTTTTAAAAAGTCAATTTTTTTAAAACCAAAAATAATTAAATTTGGGAGTTATAATAAAAACAAATTTAAAAATGATATTTTTATACGGTTTTTTTATAACAAAATGTTTATTTATTTGGAAAAAAATTAAAAAATAAATATTTGAAAAGTTGATATAACTGTTTTATTGCTTATAGTCAATTCTCATACATAATGTCAGTCATATCATATTTTAGAATATCACTTTATAATTAATAAATTTTTTATATTAATGTTTTTTTATTCAACCCGTGTAACACACGGGTTTACTAAAACTAGTAATTTATATAATACTAATTACCAACTTAGATTCACATTAAGGGTTGTACCATATGCTTTGTAGGTTGAACCTTATTTTTTTTTCTTTAAATTTTTACTTTTAACTCTATAGTGTTCAACATTTAACTTAACACTAACACTTTTTTTCACTTCCAACTTTGTCTCATTTACTTTATTCTTTTACAATTTTTTTATTTTACGTCTCGGTCTAAACTTTTCGAGTTAACATATTGCAAAATGCATATGTTATTCAACATTTTTGCATCTATTTTTTTATGTTTAACGGTCGCATTGTGTTTTACTTTTCGGTCTAATTTATACACATTAACACACCGTAACCGCACTTGCATAGTTTTACGTTTTTACATCTATATTTCGTTTGGTTTTATTTCTTTTGTTTTACGAGTTAATCTGGTGTTGGTGGTTCTAGCAACGGTGTGACATTGATGCTACTTAGAACGGTTTTACACCCCCACCGCAACACGTGGGGCTGGAATACTAGTTATTCCATAATTTCCAGGTTATAATTATCAATATTTTCTAACAACTTTCTAAATTTTATTCCTACAATCACAGTCATTTAAATATTTAATCTAACCTATTTAGTAAATCATGAAATAACAAATATTTCAACCCTTTAAACCCTTTGTTTTTGTTTAAATCCTTGGTTTTATAAAATTTCTCACTTTCATCCTTTCTTACTAACTTTTGATTGAAAATCAAGTGTTCATGAGGTTTGTAGTTAGCTTTGATGGTTCATACATACAGGGTTGATATATATATATATATATATATATATATATATATAATATAATATATATATATATATATATATATATATATATATATATATATTATACTATATATATATCTATATAATATATATATATATATATATATGTTAAACACATATGTAACTTTTAAACTTGTTAGTCATAGATTTTGAGAATCAAACCTTGTTTGAGTAAAAGAAAGACTTAGGGAATTGCTTCTTAGATCCTTGATGACCCACTTGGTGTGGTGGTTCTTGAGCTTAGAGGGTTGGTCACAAGTGTGTTAGTTGAAGAAGATTGATATTATGACAAAGATATGATGCCTTTGATGATGGTGCTCGGTTGATGTTGGAGCCGAGAGGGAGAGCAAAAGATGGTAAATGTTGGTTGTGTGATATGGAAACCAAGAGAGAGAGTCGAGGGAGTGGTGGCGGTATGGTGGTTTTGGACGACGGTGGTGGTGGTGTTATGGTGTTCTTCGGCCGAGACTAGAAGATCATCATGATCTTTCATCATTAACTCAAAGCCTAGACTCATGAATTGAGGATGATATGTGTCAAGAGTGGGTGTGGGTTGAGTGGCAAGAGTGGTAGGTGTCACTCTCCCACCTTAATGAAGTTCTTAAGGTGTTAATCCAAGGATTAGGTTTGTCAATACCTTAATGACCTGATAATTAAGTTTAGTTTGTTTGTTAGTTTAGTGTTCAAATGATTATAGTTAGTTTGGATTTAGTTTTTGGAATCAATTTTCTAGTAGTTAACTTAGTTGGTAATGTTTGATTACGTTTTGATCTTAGTTCATTACATACTAGATGAAAGCATATATCAATCAAGTGACTAATCATATAATCTTATGATTTGGTAACCTACACACATATGGTTCAATAATCACAAGTTCATAAGAGTTTATATACATGCACACGTAAATACTTTTGCATGCATGCATGCATGTTCGTGTACCACATATGCATGTTCAATTAGACATACAAAATTCTTATAGAGTTAGTCAAATAAAATCACCTTAACAATCTCTAATAAGATATATAAGTATATATACTAGCAAATTATAATAATTCTTTACACATTAGTTTACCTAACCTTGGTTTTAGGGTTTTCACATTCTCCCCTTGTAAAAAGAATTTCGTCCTGAAATTTATTGGTTGGTATGATCAGATGATGTGGAGGGTTTGTCTTTGTAGTTGTCCTTTTCATTCAGTTTAACCTCAAATAAATGGGGATATTTTTTTTTGATTTCATCTTCCCTTTCTCATGTAAATTTAGGTCCTCTCTTTGAATTCCATTTGACCTTCACTATTGGGATCTTACTCCTTAAACTTTTTACATCTCTATCCATAATTGCCACTGGTTCTTCCATAAAATAAAGTTTCCTATCTATTTTAATTTCCTGTATTAGTACCTTTAATGTCTCATCAATCAGACATATATTCAAGTTGGATATGTGGAAGGTGTTGTGTACTTCACTTAACTCCTGAGGCAAGTCTAACCTATATGCTACATGACCAATCCTATCAATTACTTCAAAAAGGCCAACATACTTAGGGTTTAACGTATTCCTTTTCCCAAATCGGATAATTCCCTTTGATGGTGATACCTTTAAGTATACCTTATCTCCTATTTGAAATTCTAAAGGCTTTCTTCTTTTATCACCATAACTCTTTTGCCTATCACGTGCTGCCTTCAACCTGTCCTTAATTTCATTGATTTTATCAGATGTTTCCTGTATAAGCTCTGGACCTGTAAGCTGTCTATCTCCTACCTCAATCCAGCACAAAGGTGATTTACACTTCCTTCCATATAAAGCTTCAAATGGAGCTGCTCTAATACTGGCATAGTAACTATTGTTATATGAAAATTCTATCAAAGGTAAGTGTAGATCCCAGTTACCACCAAAATCTAACGCACAGGCTTGTAACATATCTTCCAATGTCTGGATGGTTTTCTCACTTTGTCCATCTGTTTTATGGATGATATACTGAACTCATATTTACCTGAATTCCTGATGCTTTTTGTAAAGTCTGCCAGAATTATGAAGTAATCTACTATCTCTGTCAGATATCATTGAAAATAGTATTCCATGTCTAGACACAATTTCTTTCGTATGAATCCTTGCTAATTTCTCCATTTTATAATCTTCTCTGATTGGCAAGAACTGAGCTGACTAAGTCAATCTATCGACTATAACCCATATTGTGTCATACCCACTTGAAGGTCTGGGTAATTTGGCTACAAAATCTATGGTAATCAGGTCCCACTTCCACTTAGGGATTTCTAGTTGTTGCAAATATCTTGGCGGTTTCTGATATTCAGCCTTTACTCTTGAACAGATATCACACTTCTCCATAAATTCTGCAACAGATTTCTTCATACCTGGCCACCAATACTGGTTTCTCAAATCTTTGTACATCTTATTATTTCCTGGATGTATTAAATATCTTGACTTATGTGCTTCCTTTAAAATAGTTTCTCTAAGCATGTCATTATTAGGAATCCAAATTCTTCCTCTAAATCTCAGAATTCCATCTAACATAGCTTTTAGGTGCTTGGTCTGTCCCATCACACCTCTTAATTCATATTTTTGTTGGGCTTCTCGAATTTGACTTACTAAATCCGAGTGTAATTCCATCTTCATAGCACACACTCGTAATGGCTTAATTATTTCTTTCCTACTTAAAGAATCAACCACTACATTTGCCTTTCATGGGTGATATTTGATTTCACAATCATAATCACTTAATAATTCTACCCGTCTCCTCTGTCTCACATTCAACATCTTTTGATCAAATATGTGTTGCAAGCTCTTATGATCGGTATAAATTATGCACTTGGTTCCATATAGAGAATGTCTCCAAATCTTAAGTGCAAATACTACTGCTCCTAATTCTAAGTCATGAGTAGTATAATTCTTTTTACTTCCTCTGAGTTGTCTTGACATATGCAATTACATTATCGCGTTGCATCAAAACAAATCCATAACCTTGATGTGATGCATCACTGTACACCACAAAATCATCTGTACCATCTAGAAGAGCTACAATAGGAGCACTGCATAATTTTTTCAAGAGTTCAAATGCAACATTTTGTCTTTCTTCCCAAACATATGGCTTATCTTTCTGAGTTAATTATGTCAGAGGTTGACCTATTCTCGAGAAATTTTCTATAAACCTTCTATAATAACTAGCCAAACCTAAGAATTGATATACTTTAGTTGGTGTTTTTGGAACTTCCCACTTCTTAATTGCCTCGATCTTTGTTGGGTTGACCTGAATTCCTTCTTGGTTTACTACATGTCCTAAAAATTATACTTCTCTTTTCCAAAATTAACACTTTGAGAATTTGGCGTACAGTGCTTCTTGTCGAAGTAACTCCAAAGTTATCCTTAGATGCTTGTCATGTTCTTCCTTACTTTTAGAATAGATTAAGATGTCATCTATAAAGACTATGACAAATTTATCTAAGTTTGGTTTTAACACTATTTCATTAAATCCATAAATACTGCTGGAGCATTGGTTAATCCAAATGGCGTTACGAGGAACTGATAATGACCATATCGAGTTCTAAACGTAGTTTTAGGTATATCCTCATCTCGCACCCTTAACTAGTGATATCCTGACCTTAAGTCAATTTTCAAAAAGTAACTAGATCCTTGCAGCTGATCAAATAGATCATCTTTCCTAGGAAGAGGATATATATACTTAATAGTTACTTTATTGAGCTCTCTATAATCGATGCACATCCTAAAGGTTCCATCTTTCTTCTTCACGAATAAAACTGGAGCTCCCTAAGGTGATACGCTAGGATGTATAAATCCCTTATCCAATAGATCCTAGAGTTGACTCATTAACTCTTTCATTTCTGTTGGCGCCAAACGATACGGAGACTTGGCAATAGGGGCAATCCCTGGTACTAATTCAATTTTGAATTCTACTTGACAAGGGGGTGGTTATCCTTGTAATTTGTCAAGAAATAATTCTGGATATTCCCTAACAATAGAAACATCTTCTAAGTTCTTCTTATCTAGTTCCGTATCAACTACATGGGCTGAAAATGCTAAACGTTTCTTTCTCAAATATTTTTGAGCCTTCTTACATGAGACTATTTTCATAGCACCTCTAGGTTTTTCACCATATATGAAAAGAATTTTATTATCCTTAGTCAAAGGAATTTTAATCATTCTTTTCCCATAGATAATTTCTGCGTGATTCTTACTTAACCAATCCATACCCAGAACAATGTCAAATCTCCTAATTCAATACGGTTCAAATTTATGTCAAAGCAATGATAATCTAAATTTAAGGTATAGTTAGGAATAACTTCACTAGCTTCTATTATTTTTCCATCAGCTAATTCTATCATATACTTATTTTTCAGTTTCTCTGATGCTATTCTAAGTAAGGATTTAAAAATATTCGAAACAAAACTACGAGTTGCTCCCATATCGAATAATACAGTCGTGTACTGATCATTAATGAGAAACATACCCATCACCACATTTGGTTCCTGTCGCGCTTCTTCAGCTTGCGATACAAATGCTTTGCCACGCGAATTGTTTCGGTTCATTGGAGTTTTTCCTTTTAGTTCTGGAAAATCGTTGCGAAAATGATTCTCATTTCCACAATGGTAGCGAACTGGTTTAAGGTTTGTGGGTCCCTTAAATTCTCTTGATAGGTATCCCTTCTTCTTGCAATTATAGCAAATCACCATCAGCACTTACCATTATGGTGTCTTTAGCAAGCATGGCACCATGATTGACCTTCTGTCCGCGGTCTCCTTTCCTGGACAATCCCTATGAAGTTCCTCACTGGGTTTCTGTTTACCTTCTTACGCTGATTTCCTCCAAATCTCCCTCCGAAGTTGTTGTTGCTCCACTTCCTTTTGTCTCCAATCCTTGAATCAGTCAATGATCCATTCCTTATCATCTCATCAGTCAAGCTGCCTGATAACGTCACTGCATCCTGAAAAGTCTTCAGCATTGCTGACTTAACCATTCATCTTATCTGTGGTACTAAACCCCAGATATATCTTCCTACCCTTTTAGCTTCTAGAGACACTAGATATGGCACTAATCTAGATAAATCATTATATCTATCTGTATACTCCTGATGTGCAGCACCCTTCATTTCTAGTACTAAGAATTCTGCTTCTATCCTTTCTATCTCATTATAAGGACAGTATTTCTCAATCACTAGGTTTCTAAATTCCTACCAGCTTAACCCATTCATAGCATCTCTTTCTTTAGTTTGAACTTCCATCTTCCACCAAGATTGTGCTTCTCCTTTCATAGAATGCGAAGCAAACATGGTCTTGCAATTATCAGCACAGTCACTGATATCTAATACTGACTCCATTTCTTCTAACCAATGTAACGCTTGTACTGCTCCTCCTTTTCCATTAAAGTCTTTGGGTTTACAAGACATAAAAGTCTTATAATAAAATCCCTTTTTAACTTTGTCTATAACTCCTTCCTCCTAGTGCTCTATTCCATTAGCATTCCCTGGTTCTTCATTCGAGGTGGTACACCTTTGAAGTTTAGGTTCTGTTGAAGTTGAGCTACTAGCGTAGGTATTGCAGCTTCTAATTGTTGAGTCACTATTTGAGAAATTCTTTCATTCTCATTTGCAGTGATATTTACTGGTGGAGTTTCTTCTCCTAATCTTGTTCTTGGTCGTCCAACACGTGTCGTTCGTCGTACAGGTTGAGTATCTCTCCTTGGCGGCATATTTAACTACACATCCGTTATACTAATATCACACAAAAAATTCATTAAAATTATAACATAAGATTTAATAATCATAAACAAAATATTTTATTACATCCTTATTTTACATATTCTAAAATAGTCACATAACGGATTAGATATCCTATAATTCTAATTTCCCCAAACCCAGTTCCATGTTTTGATGAATATACTTTTTCTTCCTTTCTTCACTTCCTTGACATCTGCTTGGATCATCCGGATTTCGCGTTGTATCTTAACTTTCTTAAAAATCTGATTGGTTGTTTCTATCTGACACTCTTCCAACCTTTGTCATCTGCTTGGATCATTCGGATTTCACGTTGTATCTTCTTAACTTTCTTGAAAATCTGATTGGTCCTTTCTATCTGACATTCTTCCAACATTTGTCTCTTGATTCCCCTTTCATCAATTTCAGAAGCATCGGGTTTAACTATGGGTGTTATGCCTGATGTTGAAGGAAGAATTTCTGGATTTTTATTTTCTGGCTCCTGAACTTTCTTAATCAGAAACTTTTTACCACGTCGTACACTTTTCCTAGGGGTCTCGATTGTATAGCTCCCGATTGTTACTGGTGCACGCCGGATGAAAAATTTTAGCTTTGTGTTGGTCCTGATCTCGGGTTGGGATAATTCTATATTGTCGAAAGGCTTTATTTCTGGTGTTGTTTCTTTACGGTTGCTATGGTCCGAATATTCTGAAGGATCAGTTTCAATATAGTGGCTATCAGAATTACCAGTACTCATACTACAAAAATTCTTACAAAATTTTAACTTATACTATCACTAGTCAAAATAACTAGTCAAATAAGCTCACAAAATTTCACATTCACATTAATGTATATCTCTTATAAAAAGAGTTCATTATTGTCTAAGCATAGACATGTTCACATAAAGTTATAGAAAGAATACACAAACACACACACACACACACACACACACACACACACACAATATATATATATTATAGAGAGAGAGATATAGAGATCTAGAGAGAGATATAGACCTATTAGAGATAGAGAGAGAGAGATAGAGAGACAGAGATTAGAGATTTAGAGAGATAGAGACCTTTATATATCCTCTATATCATAGATAGAGATATATATATAGATATATCTATATATCTCTCTCTATCTATCTCTCTCTCTCTCTATCTCGATTCTCTTTTCTCTCTCTCTCCCTTTTCTCTATCTCTCTCTCTCTCTCTCTCTCTCTCTCTCTCTCTCTCTCTCTCTCTCTCATCTCTCTCTCTCTCTCTATATTCTCTCTCTCTATCATCTCTCTATCTCTCTCTATCCCTATCTCTCTCTCTCTCTCTATCTCTCTCTCTCTCTATCTCTATCTCTCTCTCTCTCTCTCTCTCTATCTCCCCCTCTATCTATATGGTATATATATATATATATATATTTATATATATATATATATATATATATTACCCATGCTAAAAATTGTCATCATTTGAGCTTATGGTTATAGTCTATGCATTTAGTAATAATACCTAATTCTCTATAACCAATTGCTATGATACCAATCTATCACATCCCGGCGGAAGCGTGAAATGCTTGAGTGTGATTTTTCGGTTCAAAACACATTGATTATAACAATATACAATCGCAGCAATTAACTAAACATAAACTTTCATTAATTATATCATTAGGATTACAATATACAAAATTTGTCTAACTAATTGATTATAACACTGTTTAGTTAGTAATCCTACATCAAAAGATACATCATAACCACTTCATATTATCTTTAAGCTAGTGATGGACATGAACGTCCACAAAGATGTTGAAATCCATTAGATCTACTATCACCCAAATGCACTGTTGTCCTATGTAGCCAAATTTTACAAGAGGTGGTACTTTAATATCAAGATTATTCTATACAAATTCAATTAATATTTCTTTACAGGTTATTTCCTAGAGTTTTTACTAGTTTCATAATAAATGGCAGAACTATCTACATATCTCTAAATATTCTAAAATTTATACAAGATGTCCTATTCAATATATCATATTTTATGTAAACTTTTCATATTTTTATCTACTGTTCTGCTACCATTTTCGATTTTCTTCTTATTAAATATTTTAAAATATGAAACTTTATTATGCTAATGAATTAATTCATAAAATTTATTCTGTAATTCCAATATAATACTAGGGTCATCATATAAATTTTTCATATTTTTACTAAGTCCAGATCTCTTGTTTGGTATTTTTCTTCTATTTCCTTAATTTAATCATATAAATTAATATATCCCATATAACTATTCAATAATTTCCAGGTTATCATATTCAATATTTTCTAATAACTTTCTAAATTTTATTCCTACAATCATTGTCATTTAGATATTTAATCTAACCAATTTAGTAAATCATGAAATAACAAATACTTCAACTCTTTAAACCCTTTGTTTTTGTTCAAATCCTTGGTTTTTATAAAATTTCTCAAACTTTCTGTTATTGGATCCTTTCTTACTGACTTTTGATTGAAAATCAAGTGTTCATGAGGTTTGTAGTTAGCTTTGATGGTTCATACATATAGGGTTGGTTATATATGTATGTTAAACACATATATAACTTTTTAAACTTGTTAGTCATAGATTTTGAGAATCAAACCTTGTTTGGAGTAGAAGAAAGACTTAGAGAATTGCTTCTTAGATCCTTGATGACCCACTTGGTGTGGTGGTTCTTGAGCTTAGAGGGTTGGTCATAAGTGTGTTAGTTGAAGAAGATTGATGTTATGACAAAGATATGGTGCCTTTGATGATGGTTCTCGGTTGATGTTGGAGCTGAGAGGGAGAGCAAAAGATGGTAAATGTTGGTTGTGTGATATGGAAACCGAGAGAGAGAGTCGAGGGAGTGGTGGCGGATGTGGTGGTTTTGGTCGATGGTGGTGGTGGTGTTATGGTGTTCTTTGGCCGAGACTAGGAAATCATCATGATCTTTCATCATTAACTCTAAGCCTAGACTCATGAATTGAGGATGATATGTGTCAAGAGTGGGTGTGGGTTGAGTGGCAAGAGTGATAGGTGTCACTCTCCCACCTTATGAAGTTCTTAAGGTGTTAATCCAAGGATTAGGTTTGTCAATACCTTAATGCCTGAGAATTAAGTTTAGTTTGTTTGCTAGTTTAGTGTTCAAATGATTATAGTTAGTTTGGATTTAGTTTTTGGTATCAATTTTCTAGTAGTTAACTTAGTTGGTAATGTTTGATTAAGTTTTGATCTTAGGTCATTACATACTAGATGAAAGCATATATCAATCAAGTGACTAATCACATAATCTTATGATTTGATAACTTACACATATATGGTTCAATAATTACAAGTTCACAAGAGTTTATATACATGCACACGTAAATGTGATGCATTCATGATGTATATGTGTTTTAAGTAGTTAAATACATGCTTTTGCTATATAATTACCATAGAATGCGATTACGTTGGACGATTGTGAATTGCAGGTGCAGAGTACGAAAGAAAGGAGAAAAAGAGGATTTGTCCAAAAGAGGACGTAAGTTACGTCCTTTTGGACGTAGCTTACGTCGGTACCAAAAGGCAGGTTAATCAGGACGTAGGACAGAAGGCTAGGACGTATGATCCAAGAGAGGACGTAAGTTGCGTCCTTAGGGACGTAGCTTACGTCGTGTTGAAAGGGTTGACTAATTTTCCCGGGTTTTGACCATATTTAAAGGGGATTAATAATTCTTAAAACCCTAATTCGCATTGAGAGCAAAAAGGGACGAACTTGGACGATTCTTGAGGTCAATTCTACTTCTCTTACTCATTCCAATCCATCAAATCATGTTCCAATCCGATCTTGTTGCCGAATTCATGAAGATGCAAGGCTAAACGTTTCGTGATCTACTTCGGGTGATAGGTTTCGTGTTTTAGGTTTTCGTTTATGTTCAAGTTGTGTTGGGATTAAACTTTAGAACCCGTTAAGTTCTTTATTGAGTTTAACTTGAGTCTTGATTGTTTAAACAATTGTTTTAGTAAATCTTGATTTGAATTTCATATAATTATGCGCAAGTTGTATGATTGCAAGGTTTTGGTTGTTAATTCAATTGACATGGTGTACTAAGACCCGTTAAGTCTTGGTTATCTCTCTCACTTAATCATTACACGTATAGAATCCCCGTTAAGGATTTTCCACCAAGTTGAACTAGGCGATTACCGAGAACCAAACCTGAATCCCGGGGTGGATTACCCTTTGTCATAATCGTCTTCTAATCGATTTTTATTAATCGCAATTTGTTTTCTTAATTAAATTGTTAATCATTCTAAGATTCACTTTTCACAGCCAAGTGGCAATAATTTGATAATTCATTAGTTTAATCTATTTTCTTACAAATCAAAGTACAACACACCGACCACTAATTCCACGAGGTTCGATAACCCTACTTACCCTAACTAGTTAAGGTGAATAGGAACATATATGTTACATCTTATTTGATTGATACTTCGACATCAATCAAATTTTGGCGCCGTTGCCTGGGAATCGGTGTGCTTGGTGTTTTGCTATTTGATTTGTTTTTAGTTTTTGTTATTCGTTTTGCTTTAATTCTGTATTTCCTTGTTACGCTTGGTGTTTTCAGTGTGTAGGTGACAGATTGCATGCATACTCGCTATTCGGGTAGGAAATCACCATTAGTATTCGATCCAGAGATAGAGAAATCAGCAAGGTATAATCGTGTTCTGCATCAATCATGGCTACCAACTACATCAACTTCACAAGCTATTATCAAGCAGCTGGCAGTTCATCTGATTCAACCCAAATGGAAAACCCAAATAACCAACCACCTCAAAATCCAAACCCCCCTCCTAATAACCAAAATCAAAACCCAAATCCACCCCCACCACCAAATAACAACCGCAACAATAACCTGAATCAACCACCACCCAACAACAATGTGAATCAAAATAACCTCAATCAAGGTGATGACTTTGATCATGTGAACATGCATAGTGTTCATACGGGTGATGAAGATTATGAAGATGAATGGAATAACAATAAAGAACCTCATAACGGTGCAAATTATGATGCTTGGGATGGAAATTTTGGTGGCGGTGATGGACAAAATGGAAATAACAATTGGGGGAATGATCAACATGGGTGGAATGCACCACCTATCAATCAACAACGGGGTAGGGTTAACAATAATGCCAATCAACCAAGAAGACCTCAAAGAGCTCAAGTACGAGGTGTGGATAGTCATTTCAGACCTGCTATTTCTGAAAATCCAAATCCTATTGCACCTCCAAATCGTAGAGGAAGAGCTTTTGATGTACGCCCTCATTATCTCACCATTCTTCCTGCATTTAGAGGCACTGCAACCGAAGAACCATATGTGCATCTTGCTGAATTTGATGCCATATGCAGTACTATTGGTGGAAATCACTTTACACAAGATGAAGTGAGGCTGCGATTGTTTCAATTCACCTTGAAAGATAGAGCGAAGCAATGGTTCCTCACTTTACCCGATAATAGTATTCACACATGGCAAGAAATGCAACAAACATTTTTGGATGAATACTATTCTATGGGTAAAACTAGTGACGCGAGAGATGCTATTCGATCCTTTCAACAACAAGCAGGAGAACAGTTTCATGAAGCATTCACAAGGTTTTAGGAACTGATCCTTATGTGCCCACATCATGGAATTGAACGTTGGGAGTTGATTAAGGCTTTTTCGGATGGATTGACCAATGAAGAGAGGAAGTATTTATATTCTACAAGCAATGGCACATTCCTTTCTAACCACGAGGATGCAGATTGGGAATTTCTAGAGAGGATGTGTAGGAACTCCAAAGCACAAGCTTCTGCTAGTAGGCAATCAAAATCTAATGTGGCAAGATCGACCACGGTTGATTATGAAACTAAAGAGAGAATTGCATCGTTGGAAAAACAATTGGCAAAGCTAGGAAGAACAGGAGTGAAGGAGGTTGCAAATGTGGGTTATGATGTATGTGAAGAATATGGTGAATTGGGTCATAATGGTGAGTATTGTCCCTTGGTAATAGGAAGAAGTGAGGAAGTCAATCAAGTTTACGGAGATAGGAAGCAATTCGATATGACTTCCAATACTTATCATCCTGGATTGAGAAATCATCCTAATTTCAAATATGGTAATGCTTCAAATCAGATGAACCCTAATTTTCAAGGCAATAATCAAGGTGGTCAAACATATCAAAATAGAACACAAGGGAATTACAATCCAAGTGGTTATCAAAGAACTTCATATTCTCAAGGAAACAATCAAGGGAGCTACAATCATGGGGGTCAACAAGGGAGTTCATCACGAAGTTATCAAGGAAATTCTCCATCGGGACAAGTTGGTGGTGAAGACTCTACAAATGCAAAGTTAGATGCTTTAATGAACATGATGAAAGAGAATATGCAAGAGAATAAGAGGGAGAATGAAATCAGAGATAAAGCTTATGAAGCTTTAAACAAGCAAGTGGGACAATTAGCTGAAGACGTGGCTCAAATTAAGCGGAACCCCGAAAAGTTACCAAGTGATACCACAATCAATCCTCAACATCAAGGAGCTACCACTAAAACTGTCAGGAATGTGCAAATCAACCAGGTAAGTACTCTTCGTAGCGGTAAAATTTATGACAGCAAAGTTGTCCCTCCACCACCTTTTGTAGAGGGGGTAGTGGAGGAGGTTGATAGCGATAGTGAAAATGACCAGGAACCTGTTTTACCAAAATCACCAAAAAAGATAACTTTTCAAGAGATAAGTAAACCAATTTTAAAAGAGAATGGACAAAAAGGTAAGAATAAGGTAATGGAGGATAATACCATTCCTTATCCTTCAGCTTTAATTGAATCAAAGAAAATGATAAACAAAAGAGGCCCACAACAAGAAGAAATGTGGGAGATTTTTAAACAAGTTAAAGTTAATTTACCTCTTTTGGATGCAATAAAACAAGTTTCTGCTTATGCCTAATATTTGAAAGATATGTGCACTCAAAAACGAACCCACAAGTTTCCTAAGAAGCTTGATGTTACGGCCAATGTGAGTGCTATCTTGTCA